>CAXIVR010000001.1:58130812-58730812 GCA_964035755.1 Teleogryllus oceanicus
TTTTGTTATACTGTTTGACCATAATCTGTACTAAATTGTGTAAATTGTACTGTACTAAATTGCAATTGTGCTGAATTGTGCTGTAATTGTGCTAAATTGTGCTGTACTAAATTGTAAAAAGTGGGTGAAAGGCAACAGCAATTTGATGGTGATACTTTTGATAAGTCAAAATAATAGTGCTAAAATAGCAAAAAACCTTTTCGTATTATTTGAAACGTAAAACTTTAATGCTATTTTATGTAATAATGTAATGCTAGTGAAACCCGTGAGAAAATTTTGAACGTTTGAACTCGACTGCCTTCGTTATCGTGTCCAGCGGCGGCTTACTTCACTTAGGGATCGCTTCATTGGCCATCTCGGTTGAGAGTAAAACTTGGGCGCATAGGTTCCGCGAACAACACTCATTTCTGCATGTCAGTCCTCGTTGGTGCCGATGCATCAAACATAAAGTCCACCTTTTACTATATTTCTTTTTTGAAAATGAAAATCGGAAGGTTTGTGTCAATATTATTAAGCGAAATTTACTCCACTTCTGTCATACAACATTGATTATTTTGTGTGTCATTTCCTGATCATTTATGAGAAATGGTATATTGCCCTGAAACTGAGAAAAGTAAACTACAACCAATAATCCAGTACTTTCTAAGAAAAACCCAATTCAGCGCATAACGATGTAGAGATATTCTGCAATAATTCCCTAACATACTACATTAACAAACGACACGTGTGATTATTTAAATGATCATGCATATTCATCAACATCCACTGTGGTGGAAGGAATGCTTTGTGTGAAAATACTAAGCATAACAGAGAATTTGATAATACATCCGGATGTGACGTAGAGGGGAGGGATCTGGTAATTATGATTTAAATATTTCTCTGTTTAAAAATCGAACTTAACCCACTGTCACGTGTTACGCAAGATCCTGGAATACTTTAGCATCAGATATTGTACTTCGGCTACCGAGTTATCTTTCTCGAACAGGTTTATAGTCAATTTTCCGTTGGCCCTTTGAGCAAATGCTGAGATAGCCTCTTGTTTTGCTTCTGGAACAATTGTAGTTTTAATATCTGCGCACGTTTTCATGAGCTTTGTGAGAAATTTAATTATTTCTTCAACAGCACCGTCAAATATTCGTTCTGTACGTTCTCGCGGTAATGAGACTATTCATTAATGTGGAGCACCATTAGGCATAAGACTAAAAAATTGTAGTTTTAATTTTGCTGTAAGTTTTTCAAAAACTATCATTGCTACGTTTACGAAAAAAGTATGTTTAGTAAACTTCGTACAATAAAAGAGTGAAGGTAGGATTTCTGCAGTGCAAAAAAAGTGCACAAATTTTACTTCTCTCCTATATGCTACATATTCGTTTTTAAACGTTAAATTAGTAAGAGTTAAATAAACAAAATAAATTAAATGTATTTGCGCATCACTAAGCGTGCATGATAGCGGGTAATATGAATTATTAGAATAATTTCGAGAGTTAAATGTGCAAACAATTGTAGTGAAATTGAATTAAATGGTTATTTTAGAATAAATGAAAAACAGAGTTGAAACGGCAGGACTTATTTACAATGAAATGTAAACATTTATGCGATTTAATTTTGTAAATGCTACTGGCCACTATTCCCAGAAAAATGTATTTTCGCTGCAGTCTCATTAACTATTTTAGGATCCCTCACATCAGTTTGAGAGATTTAGATTTCTCGTAAATGTTCGACGTCACAAATAGAATCTTCAATTTTGTACATTATCTCTTATATTCTAATATTCTAAAATATATGGAATAACTAATTCTTGTCCTTATATGGCGTACAATTTTTTAAAACAATAGTTGAAGTATTTTACTGAAGGGGAAGAGAAGAAATGTATTTTTTAATTCAAAACAATTGGAGAATTAACCTCTAATAATCTTGATGTATATACATCTCAGCCTTTGAAGAAAATTACAAGCTTCCCTTCTTTTTCGAAATCCGGGCGGCCCGGGAATGCATTGGGCGGACTGTCCCAGTTGGCCCCAGACCTAAATGATCTTGCTAGTGTTTGGCACCATTACGACGTTCATGCTTCCACAATGGAAAATAAATTTTTATGACTGGCAGTAAACTAGGCATCCAACTAAAATAAGGTGAAACCGCGAAACTAATGATCAAAGAGCGCATCCGCTTGATTTCTCAACCAGACGCGGCATAGTCAGATCCAACTACTGGCAAAAATTAGTAAATAATCTGTATCATGCATCATCTGTATATATATGCATAATCTGCATCATCTGTATATACAATGATGCACTCATGAAATTGAATAATCAATTTATCTTCAAGAAAAGGTGTTGGACTTGATTGATTGATTTTTTCGTGTTTCCGGGCGCGTCAACTGCTTTGGTCATTAGTCCCGTTAGTGTAGTGCATGTTTTTCTCGGCAGATGGCGGTATCGCGCGGCGACCTACCATCGGCTAGTGGGGTTCCCCAACCAGGACTCTCCACCAGCGGGCACCGCCCCAGTCAGGACAAGCTCTAAGCTCCTGACTGGTGTCCCGGAATATGTGGTAGTGTAGTGCATGTTAGTGTAAGTGTGTGTGTAAGGGGAGAGGATAGGACAAGGAAGAGGAAGGACAGATCGCGCGCGGTCCGTGGCCCGTTTGTTAGGGTACTGCTCCGGCATTCGCCTGGTGTTGATCGGAGAAACCACGGAAAACTACCGATCAGAGCAGCCGGCCGCTAGAATTCTCCTCCAGACAATGACTGAATTCGAGCTGAAAAGCTAGTGTCGAAAATCCTGCCGCCGTCAGGACTCGAACCTAGGACCTCGCGGTCAGAGGCGCTGCAGGTGTTGGACTTGCGATCATCGATTGTGAAAAAGTAGTTTCACGCGTAGAGAAAGATTTGCAATGCTGCAGCCAAGAGTGCCATTTTTCGACAGAAAAAACTCGTAGTACGGGTCTTCGGTAGCGTTAAAGTAGGTTTTCTTGCCCCTATAAACAGTCAATTATATTTTCTCTAATATTATGGTAGTTACAATCAATGGTTTTTGTCTCCTTAATACCGATACGTTGGTTTGCGGTAAAACGTCTGTCTGTGAACAACACTAGCGACTAACCATTCACAGGATTTTTTCTAAAAGGAATGTGCCCCGAATGATAGGGCCCGACTTGAAGTCTAGAGAATTTGAAACGAATTCTTTGAATGTTGGTGGTACATCTCGTGAAACCCTTGAGACATTTTCAAAATTTTCTCACAACTGCTTCAATTTTTTTTCTTTAAATTTCTTGCAAGAATAAAGTTGCACTTATAAAGACGGCATACACTCAATTACACTGTTAACATTGAATTTTCGACAATTGCAAAAGTTTCCATTTTTTAGACCCCTCTGAAATTGTTGAAGATAGAGGTTTTTCTAAGAATCAAAATTTTGTTCTCCAAATATGGCCAATTTACAAGCAATATATTTTCATGTATGGCTTCACATGTCTCCTTTAAAATTATTGTACAGATATGAGAAAATACTCTTAATTGTCCGGCATAAGTGCAATTTTAAATAGTACTTTTGATTTTTCAAAAACTACTCACTTTTTATAAATGTCCTACGTCGTTAACATTTACATTAGAATGTAAATATGATTTAATAATATAATGCGTTTGTTAGCACAGTTGCCTCAAAATAAATCTAATGATGCTTTGATGGTTTTTCAAAAAGCCGTATTTTTTTAATATATAGAAACTACAAATTTCGCATTTTCGAAAAAGTTTCAAAAAGTTTTCTCAAAAGCGGCTGCAATTGTTTTTTCTCCATACTGCGAAAGAGTTCAATTCTCTATCATAGTTCAAAATTTCCATTTCGATGAAACTCATCTCGATGAAAATAAAACAAAAATACTAAACATCTAGGTATTTTTAATCAAACACAGTAAAAATATATCGACTATACAGAAACGAAAAGTAATTCGTGTTAATTGAAATGACTGCGACCATTTAAGGTAATGTGCTAATAATACATACCTAATACAAAAATTATATACGTAATTGTAGCGGAGTAACTCCCTCCTCCGGCTATGTCGCTGCATTTTCCAAAAAATGGTCGGATTTTCCAGAAAAATAATACTTGTGAGAAGGTTTACGGTCGGTAAATTTAAGTTTAGGTTAGGTAATAGTTATCTGATCTAAAGCCAACACGTATCCCACAACTATCCCTAAAGTCTACCGACAAATATTAGCAATTTGAAGAAAGTGAGCGAGTGAGTATAATGTATACGGGCAATCACATTGCTTATTAATCCCGTGAGTGTAGGGCTTGGCATAGCCGTGAGGTGGCGGTGTTCTTCAGGCGCTGGAACGTGAAATCAAACCTCAACCTGTAAGT
The DNA here is from genome assembly GCA_964035755.1 of Teleogryllus oceanicus. Taxonomy (NCBI): domain Eukaryota; kingdom Metazoa; phylum Arthropoda; class Insecta; order Orthoptera; family Gryllidae; genus Teleogryllus; species Teleogryllus oceanicus. The sequence continues at coordinate 58,135,174 of CAXIVR010000001.1, forward strand.
CCTCTTGTGGTTTCTTCATTCAGGCATCTTTCCCAGAGATGTCCCGCCCCATCCTGTTTATGTTCTACGTTACAAGCTCATCTCCCGACATGTGTAGACGTGTGGTGCATGGAAGCGTAATCGTGTGTGTGTGTGTGTGTGGAGAGAGAGAGAGAGAGAGAGAGAGGAGAGAGAGAGAGAGAGAGGAGTGCAGAGGACAAGGACGAGGAAGGGAAGAATGCGTGCATATCCCGTTTGTTAGGGTACTACTCTGTCAGTCGCGTGATATATGATCGGAGAAACAAGGGAAAACTGCCAGAATGCAGCCAGCCAGTACAATCCTTCTCTAGACAAAAGAAGTATTAAGCGTCCCAATAAAGCTAGTGTCAAAAAAGCAATTTGATGTGAAGAACCAAAACCAGTAAATTTCAGCTCCGCGCCTTCATTTTCCAATTCCTTCTTGAGTCTCTTTATGTTCCACCGAGGCGCCGCGTGAATCCAAATGCTGGGCACTATCTGTGCATTTGGAAGCGGCAGCCCCTTCCTCGGGCGCGAGTGGGGCTCGGGCCACGGCATGCATGCACACCGCCGCGCCCTTGACGTCGTGCCAGCGGCGTGCAGGTGCGAGGCGAGCCAAGGGGTTCCACCGCGCCGCACAGTGGTCTGGGCTCAGAAAAGGTGGCCCAAAAAGGACATTCACGTACAAAATAATTCTAAGAAGAGAATGTCAAGTCGGGTAAATAAACAATATTTTAGTTTGTCAACGTTTCGGTTGATTGATTGATTGTTAGTGATTGCGGGCGCGTCAGCTACTGAGATCGGTAGTCCCGTAAATATAGTGGGTGTTTTTTCATTGGGAGGTGGTGGTCAGCTTCCTCCATTGGATCGCGAGATCCGGTGCCTCCCTACCGTCGACTAGCAGGGTTTTCCCCAATCAGGCATCTCCCACCAGCGGGGCACCACCCCAGCCGGGACAAGTTCAAAGTCCCCGACCGGCCTCCCGGAATATGTGGTAGTGTAGTGCACGTTAGTGTGTGTGTGTGTGTGTTTGTGTGTGTGTGTGTGATAGGACAAGGAAGAGGAAGGAAAGATCGCGTGCGGTCCGTGGCCCGTTTGTTAGGTTACTGCTCCGGCATTCGCCTGGTGTTGATAGGAGAAACCATGTAAAACTACCGATCAAAGCAGCGAGCCGCTAGAATTCTCCTCCAGAGAGCGAAAGTGGTAATATTCTTCTGGTTAATGAAGGAGAACTGAAGAGAGACCATCTCACAAATCGTTACGTAATGTGAGTTAGTACGAAATGGAGTAAGAATTGATAAAAGAATAATATATCCCGAAACGTTGTCAGGCTAAAATATTGTTCATTTACCGGACCAATATTTCACTCAGAAATCTGTTCAATATTTGGTCCGGGGTTGCCAGCGTATTCCTATAAAATATCAGATGCCGTCTTATCGAAAGAATCTTTTCATAACAGAAAATATTTTTGGCCATATTTCATCCATCTATTCTGCAAGTTTTGACAAGGTTCAGGTTATTAAACCACAAAGAACACTGCCGCAATGCCGCCGAAAATGTGTGAGAAAATTTTTATGATGGGACAGAGTGTGAAATTTGTACACGTATTGGAAATATACAAGTACATCCTTCACAACGTACTGGAAAATATTTTCAATAATTTAAGTATTTGGTTAAGACATTATTTGATGCTTATTTCACGACAAAAACAATAAAACTGCATGCAATGTTACAAGGGGAAGAAAACCTAGTATATTAATTCTCCAGAAGCGAAGAAAAAGGTCATCTCAATATTCGCTCAATGGAACTAGGAAAACACGAGGAAGAAAAATGACCAAATTGAGGGTCATTTACCAAATTTATTTTTACATTGTTGAGTGCCACACACATTACTTATTGAGTGTATAAGAATTAAAAACCTTATATTTATCTTCCTTCCCTTTTTGTGACCTCAGGGGTGGTTTGCCTTTGCCTTCCACTGTCTGTATGAAGGTGTGTGATACAGGGAGTTGAATGATAAAGGTATTCAAATGCAATACGTGGTGGATTGAGAAGGCGCCCATTTCACAATGTATGTATTTGGCATTTTGGGTCGACTGTCCCACTTTGTCGACTAGCTGACGGTGTCCCCCATGCCTGGTTTAATTTCCATGCTTGGGGGGTTAGAGACGTGGTGAACACGACGTATTCCTTTAACAGTAACTAGCAAACTCCACCTACGTGATCTCTTCTTCGTCACACAGCTATAGAAACTAAGACGGTTTTAAAGGAAAGTTACATCTATATTTGCCTCAACCGAGAATTTAATCCAGGATCATACCACGGGAAGCTTGTACGCTGACTATGGCATTTTCCTAGAACACTCCTTCCACAATCAACTGAAACCCCTTCCCCAACCAATACCTGAGCCTCTACGTCAACCGAGCCGTTTTGATAACTTGTGATACATTAAATGAAACACAGGGTACGATATATTTTATTCTCAAAACTCGATAAATCATATTTTTCAATTATATTCAATTAAAAAACGGTGGCAGGCGGAAGTGCCATTTTTTATTTTGTGCAAAAAAAATCATTTTTTAGTGTCCGTCAATAGTGCACGGGATATAGTTACAAGTTTAATGTCGGTGCGTGTATCTACTCTGGAGTTAGTAGGAATTCGTGTTAACAAATCTTATCGTATTTGAGAATTGCGTGAGTAATTTCGGCGAATCTCGCGAGGTTTTAGGCTCTTAGTCTTTAATTCCTAAACATTTAAGGACGATTTTCGGCCGTTTTTTGTGAACAATTGCTCATGCATTCGAAGAATAATTTAGCTGCTACGCTAGCTCAGCGGCGACACCTTTGCTTCTGCTCCATCGTTGATCCAGAGGTTCTAGAGTTCGAGACTCAACTTTGGCGGATTTTTTAACACTACCGGGACAGCTCGACGGTGTTTAACCACTGTCTAGAGGAGAATTATAGCGACCCACTGCCCTGTTCGGCAGCTTCCGTGATTTTTTATTTACATTTCGATTGAATGCTGCGGCAGTACCGAACCAAATGGATATAACAGTATCGAACCATTGGCAGCGCACGATCTTTCCTTCCTCATCCTTGTCCCCTACTCTGCCCTTACACACACGCACAGGAATCAAATAACGTGATGCAACATTTTGTTTGCTGCTTGGACACCAACTGACAATTCCACAGTTAGCCTCCTGTGGTTTTATTTCAAAATTCGTATTCCATCTGATATGCGAGATTTTCGTTTCGCAGAACCTCCACGACGCTCTGACGATGCAAACTCTGATGCTCTCCCCCAACCACAGATTGGAAGCCGATGCTGGTGGGTAACTCGAATCTCATTACGCCCAAATATTCAATAACTCGCTCTTTTCTCCTTTTCCGTTTTCGATTCGAGATATGGAGACTCGGCTGTCTCTTGATCGCAGTCGGGCCTTGCCGAGGGGGAGCAGATGGCGTCGACGGCACACGCGGGGACAGGTGACAGCGAGGCCGGCGGCGGCGAAGGCGGAGGAGGCGGAGGAGGCGGGCAGAGCGCTGGGCGCGGGCGTCGCGGCGCCGACGTCGCGAGCCGCTTCCGCTCTTTGTCCCGCGCTCCGCTCCGCTCCTCGCGCCCCGCTCGGCCGCGGCCGCCGCCACCGCCCATCCTTCCTTTGTGCCCGCCCCGCTCCGCCCCGCTCCGCCCCGCCCCGCATGCTGCGGTTCATCTGCGTCGCGCCCATCTGCATGCGCACAGCGCGCTGTCGCCCGTACCGCCTTCGCCGTCTCCTCCGCCCCGTCGCCTCCGCCGCCCCCGCCGCCTCCCCACCACCTGTTTTTCGCCTTATTCCCCCCTTCTCCACCTTCGCCACCTCTTTCTCCGCCTTCGCCACCTCCTCCGCCTTCGCCACCTCCTCCGCCTTCGCCACCTCCTCCTACGCCTTCGCCACCTCCTCCTACGCCTTCGCCACCTCCTCCTACGCCTTCGTCCCACCTTCGCCGCCCCTTCCCCCTTCTCCCCTTCCCACTTCCTTCTCCAGCTTCGCCACCTTCTTTTTCAGCTTCGCCACCTTCTTTTTCAGCTTCGCCACCTCTTCCCCCTTCGCCATCTTCCTTCTCTTCGGCACCTCCGCCGTTTCTTCCCCCCCTCCCCCCCGCACTCGCCTCCGCGTCTCCGCCGTCCCTGCCGCCGCCAGCGCCTCCATCGAGACTGCCTCCGGCTCCCGGATCCTATCAGCCAGCGCAGACGCTGCCCACGCCATCAAAAGCCGCTTCTTACGCCGAGGACGCGACGCACGTGGTGGTTCCCCACCGGTGCGCCCGGCGACAACGCACCGCGGAGCCGCCCACCGCCCGCAAATGTGGGGTCACAGTTCTCTCACTACGGATATTCACGATTCCAACACTCCAATGTTTTAACGCATTGATTGAAAGATGATTGAAAGATTTTTTTCCATAATGGAATTCTCTAAATAGCAACGTAGATGTTGGTATTTGTTTGTTTCATAATATTTGGAAATTTTGGCCACATTGTTATCACGCGGCATCTGGTTTTCTTGTCAACAGCTTCTGCTCCGTATTAAAGACCACCGAAATGTTTTAAATATTTCTTTTCTCCTCGAGGATTCTTTAGCTAAAAATTTCATAACTTGTTTTGAATTTATTGCACATTATTCGGAGAAATTTTAAAGCTATTATAACTGTTCGAGGCGCGAATTTTTCTTCTTGTACTTTACCTGTAATTGTCAGTTATTCTCTCTTCATGTTTCTAACAGTGACTATTAGTATATAGTACTATTTCTTTCATTATTGCACTTACGCCACGCCTGCACAGCATTTTGCCCTTCGACTGACCTCGGGAGTCGCGTACGAGCAACTTGAGTGCAAAAGCAGCAAGCTAATAGCGTTTTCCATTCGTTGCACTGAAACCCACCATGTGCAGGGGAAAAACGTCATCGCTCGGGCCCACACGCGTGATGGGCGGCTACGAGTGAAACGGATTCCGGAACTGAGTCAGTGCGTGTGTGCTACGTAGTGAGATTGCAGATAGCTGTTCTTGGTCTGTCACACTGATGGATATCGAAAAACAATTTTGAATTGTTATAATTGTTGTTTAATATAAATCGAAAAACAATTTTGAATTGTTATATAATTGTTATAATTGTTATCATTGTTATAATTTTTATGAAGTATTTTGGTAATTCTTACTTCTTAATTCATAAATTATTAATGTGTAATATCTTTATTTAGAAACTACAAAAACTTCAAATGCGTTTGTCGAAATTTCATTTTTCGAGATTTGCCAGTGATCAATATAGTACACAAGATTTTGAACCGAAAGGCTTCTGCAGAATTGTTTGGTTATTGAAAACCATAAAAATATTAACATGAGCATTTCCGCTGGTATATGTATGGGCGTGCGAAAACATTTCTTGGCACATATTTGAATGATCTTGTAAGAGTCACTATTTTTATTTTCACTTTATTAGCGTTTGGAAATTGAGACGTACCTACACTTCGATTTCTAAATAGGTGGATTTCTTAACATGAAGTTATTCAATGTTAAATTTTAGGAAAACACAAACTGATTTTCCGAATTTCGCTAGTCACAAGAATTATTTTAAGATATTTCTTGCAAACCATAATATACTCCTTCATTCCAAGTATCCCTGCGTAACAGAAGATCAATTGCCTTCACAATTTCACCACGAATCCAAGTAAGCATGGATAATTTCCGTACCTAACCTTCAAATAGCCCAGTGCACTGGACTGCACTGACGCGATCGTTAGTGCAGTTTAGGGCGTCCCCAGTGCGCCCTGGTTCCGTGGGATTGTGCGAATGGAACATGCGCTTCTTTGCACTGGTGCGCCCTAGCGGTCGAATGGAACACGAAAGCTGCCTTAAGTGCGGACTGGGTGCGCGCCAGTGCGGCGAATGGAAAACGCTGCAAGAAGGATGGGGATGAGACCCATTCTAGGAGTGGGGACCGCCAATGAGAATACGCAATTCGAACCGTAGCGCGTACATTGAAAGAGCAATTGCGAGAACATGAACTCTTAATATAGTTCAAGTATCATTGCCTTTTATTTTGGAAATGTTTGTTGTCGATATATTACAATTTGAAGCATCACCTTTAAACCAATTATTCATACATATTTGATTTGGATACCAAATATTGTACGATTGATAAATAAAAAAATTTAAAAAATTAAATTAATTTTTTTTTGATGATGACAGTAATAAATTCTTTTTTTCATTTACTATGTTTAATTGAATAATGCGGTTCTATCAAAGTAAAAAAATCATCTTAAAAAATCATGATTACTTACTGCTTTAATTTCTAACAAGAGTGCATTATATATGGAACATTATTCATTAATAACGCTTACATTATATAAAACATTAAGCCCAATGCGTTTTATTTAAGAAGACTCATAATAATTTAATATTAAAATATCGTAAGAGATTTTCTTGTGGGTATCTCTTATTCAGTTTCATAATGAGGGAAAAGGTCACAAAATTGTCTGCTCCCAAATACTACTCTCTTCTTGGAATTCCCTATATTTCATTTTTAAATCAATCTCGATATGAGAGACTGCTCTCAATTTCATTTTGTTTTGCTATCATTTGGAAATCATAACATTCCTGGTGAAAATGAATTATAGAATTGTAAATTTTTGTTAGAATTACATAATACATTTTTAAAAGAGGCCATTGCTTTAAAATATTGTTCATAAGACACGACCATCAAAAAAAATAAAATATAAAAGAATATCGATTCATAACGGTGCACAGAACAACGTAAATAGTGAATTATGGCCCTTGTATCTAGAAATACTGGATATTACCCATTTACATACGAGGAAGTAGGCAAATAATTTCGTTGTATCATAGAATTAGAAGCCCAGTCATTCAATCTACGCGCCGCGACGACCCCTCTGTGCAAATGGGAGGGTACACCCCTCCCCGCAAAGCTGTCCACTCCCCACTACTTTCACTTTCGTCACTCTCGCGGGGAGATGCCATTTTAAGTGCAGAATGCCCGCGAGAGCATGCATTGTGCACGCCTGATTCACGCAAACTGAGAGAGTTAGGATTTTCTTAATAGTGTGATATTACACATTTGGAACACATTTTGTGAAGCCAAAGAAGAAATTGTGTAAAAAATTATAAAATTACATCTTTATCAAATATATTTCATGATCTAACAATTATTACAATTAAAATCTAATCAAAAATGTTGATAATACATGATGTGATTTGAATAATTAATTATTGTTACAGCATTTTAAAAAGTTATAATTTGCCTTTTTCTTCTAATGCAGTAATACTAAAAGTACAACATTTATGAGTTACCTATACATCATTACCTGTAGCATCACAATCACACGATTAAAATATCAGTGGGATTCAAAACCAAGATTCTCGAAGGGAGAAGTAATTTCTGCAGCCACCTGTGACGCCGGATGAAAGCTCTAAATTACATATAGAATTATCTGTACAATAACCTTGTTGCGTACAATATTATACAGTGCAAACTCACTATAAAGAACTTCTTTATAACAAAAAAACTCTCTATATCGTAGACATTATTTGGATTTGAATTAGCTTACAATCCGTACGTTGAATCACTCTCTATACAACGGAAACTATAACGAAAGCAACCTTGAATTTCATTAACAATAACTTACACTCTATTATCACAAGAATTAGGATATTAAAAATTTAAAAATTCTATGTCGAATGTTATCTGTCTCATTATGTGGTCTGAAGAGACATGGGCTCTTTCAAAAAGAGAATTAATTAAGTAGTACCCTATAATATCTTACCCAGTTTTTAACTTAATAATAAATAACCTCACATATTTGGCCTGAAGAAGGTCTGCGACAATAAAGTGAATGGATGTAGCCATCTGGAGCGAATGTGTAGTAATCGGCTATCTGGATCGGCAAGGGAACATACAGTAGCTGGTAGTAGGAGCATCGGTTATCCAAGGAGACGAGGTTTCCGGAGCCGGCCTAACCCGTGAAGTGCAGAAGAAGAAGAAAAAGAAGAAGAAGAAAAAGACGAGAAAGGAGAAAAGAAAAATATTGCGTCAATACATCCCAAACAGCTGATGCTGGATTAGAAATGGAGAACAGTGTGACGAGCGTTATGAACAGTATGACGAGCTAAAAAACGCTGCGAATTAAAGGTGGGACATCACACACGAACGTAGTTTTAAGAACACACAATAAATACATTCGCTCAAGCTCTCATTTAACCAACAACTTTTTAATTCTATATACAGTCGACCCTGGTTATAGTGAACTTCTGGGGGCTCACATGTCGGGTTCACTATATCAGAGGTTCACTTTATCCGATGATGTCAAAATTAAACAAAATTTCTCCATAATAATTCATTTTATTAATATATAGCAAAATTCATTCACAGATCGGACTGAAAATTTTAATATTTTCATTTGTCCTAAAAATCAATTATTTTCCGTTGTTTGCTTCAAACATTTTTCTTTAGTAATTTCTCTAGATACTTCTCCAGCCAGAGTTTGTACTCTCTCCATACTTGATTCTGCTTTGTCCTGTTTCTAAATATCGTAATGCAGTCTAGACACCTTTCGATGCCTCTTCCACTGTTGGAACACCGTCCCACTCTCCGAAGACCTTCTACTCGCCTTATAGCATACGAGATCCAATTAACTTCCAGGACTTATTTCCTACGCTTACTATATCCTTGGTTAAGGTTGACTATAACCAATGCTTAATTGTAATGTACCTGAAACAGGACCCGTGACTTAAATTTACTATAATCGAGGGTTCACTATATCCGAGTTCACTATAACCAGACTCGTCTGTAGATGTTCTGGGGAGGTGGTGTCATTGAAACAGCAACGCATGTTAAGATTGTCATCAAAGACATTTTTTGCTTGTTGTTGACAACGACAACTAGCATTTATAAATTCTTCAGTAAGTTGTACGTGTAGCTCCAGTTCTTTATTAATGATATTGATTTCACATTAATTCTCAATAAGAATTATGACTATTTAGTTTATTTTAATGTATTATGACTAACATGAAATTAATTAAAAGTGGGTTTAAACTCAGTAGTCTTAGTCTCTTTGCAATTCCCTTTATTGATTTTAATATTGTAAAAAAAACTTTTCTTTTAGTTATTTATAAAGCTAAATTTTCAACAAAATGCCACACTAGAATCAACGCCCGTTAGAGCTGTGTTTGACCTGGTTCTTGGTACACAACTCCAAGAACAGGACGCCAGTGGGTTGAGTATCATTTCTAGGAATCGGATATTAAAGGGTAACGCTCAATCGGAACAGAGACAAAAAAAGGAGAAAAAGTATTGCTAATATAAGACATATAATAGAGGAAAACGTTTAGGTCTGATTTTATCTTTACTGAATGACGAAATATAAGCACTGTACCACAGTCAACAACTCAAAATAAAACTTCGCAGCTCTTGCCGTAACTGCCAGGAATACGCGCTTCGAGAGCTTTAATTTCTTGGAAGCAATTACGCACGGCGATTCATGTAATTTACGCAGCCTCACTCCTCAATTTAGAATTCATTGACAGAGTCTGCGCCATTCAGCCATTCAAACACATGTTGAAACACGCATTACTCATGTTGTGCAGTGCCACTGTACGAATTAGAAATGTTTCTTTTCGTTTAGTTAGAAAAGCGAACATTTTATGTTATTGCGGAAAGCGAACATTTTATGTTGTTTAAAAATACGTCAAACAGGAAGTTTTCATGCATGTGGAAGTGTTCCGAAAAGGACATTAACGTATGAAAGACAACACGTTTTTGAGTTTCACCTGCGTCAGCGAAAAGCCTATCTGCCAAGATTCAATTTAAAAATGTCTTAATTAACATAAGAAAAAATTTTCTTTCATAGGTCAAATTGACGTTTGTTTCTTACTTTAATTTAAAATGGCACTTTTTTACGCCAATAATTTGAAGGATTATTAAAAATGGTGCAAGCCTCATTTTCGATGAACTTTCTCAATTTTCGAAAATTGCAAAGCTCAGAAAAATAAGAAAAAATATATGCTGATTTAGCACCATTTTTTCTTAAAGATGTTTCTCCATCAGTGAATCAAAATCAAGCCCTTAAGGAATATTTTTACTTCATACGAAAGTTATTCATCTCTCTAACAATAACGTTTTGCTCTCGAAATTACCTTCACGTGTAATTCGTGATATTGCCCTACATTCGACATCTTCCTACCTTAAACATCAATCTCTAGGAGTATCAATACCGAATTGACACGAAGGAATATTATCCACTCGTCTGTTCCATTCTTTGCTAATTGACATAGTGTCCCCCATGTTTCAATCTTAGGCCGTATATATCCTCCTTCCTTTAAACTAAACGATATGCCTTTGTCTATTACAGAATTATTACTATTATTTGTCCCAATAGAAGAACAGCCTTGTTTGCTAATGAAACGGATATTCTTGGCAGAAAAGAAACAATGTGTAGAACGAATAAGATGTTTTAATCTGGTTTCGTAAGAACAATTTAATAGTTAACGAAGGAAAAACTGCAGTTTCAATACAATTTTCGCACTTCAAACTGGCAATCGCATGCTCTATTAAAAATGAAAATCCAATTGGCTGATCTTAATGTAAAAAAATATCTGAGTCTCTCAATCCAGTTAAATCTCAAATAGAATATCCATACAAATGAATCGAACATCAAATTAAGTAAATTATGTTACGCATTCAGTATTATATCAAATTCAGTCAGCCTGCATGCAGGTCGTCGTCTGTATTTGTAAATGAGCATTTCCGCTTGAGATATGGTACAATATTCTGGGGAAGCTCATCCTATAGTACCCAGGTTTCTAGAGCGGCGAAAAAATATAAAATAATAAGCATATGCCATCCAAGAGTTTCCTGGAAGTCTCTCTTCAAGGAGCTTGAAATCTTACTACAGTCTTGCCTATTTATTTACGAATCTGTAGATCTTTTTCAAAACTACCGGTACTTACGGACGGGATAATATTTTCATGTAATACAGATATTTATAATTACTTTTCACAGGAATCATATTCATCTGGTGTCAATATTTACAGCTTTCTACAAAAATCCAAGTACTGTAATACACGTACGTAATTTCAAACACTCTGCCAGATAACGTTAAACAAGTAAAATCTGTATATAAGTGCCAAGTAAAATAATTTCTGCTACATAACTGTTTCTATACAATTAGAGACTATTATATCAAAAAGGAAAATGCCCTCTACATTAAACCGCTATGAAAACACGAAAGATTTTTCTTTATTATAAAAAACCTTGACCAAAAACCTCTCAAGAGTAGTAGTGCTGGAGAGAGCCAAAACATACATTTAAGGCACAAACAAGCTAGTTTCACTTTTAAAATAAGTATTTAATTTTAAGTCTGCAATATTTTTGTGAAAAATCTTTTAAACCCTTCTAATACATTTTTGTCGGTTTCGCTCATCGAGGTAATCTATTTCGAAATTCGCGTTTTATCTGTCAGGAGAGGCACTGCACTATACGCCGCCGTAACATTTATAAAAGTATTCCGTAATATTTATTTATTTTTTATTTATTTATTTATTTTTTATTTATTTATTATTTTGTTATTTATTTATTTATTTTTTATTTATTTATTTATTTTTTATTTATTTATTTATTATTTATTCCTTTTTATTTATTTTTATTTGTTTACTTTTTATTTATTATTTATTTGTTTATTTATTTATTAACTAATTTATTTATTAACTAATTTATTTATTTATTTATTTATTTATTTTGCGACAAAAACAGTTAAAAACTGTGTTTGAAGTGCTATGGGGAGAAGTGTATTCTGAGTACGTTTTCATAATCCTGTGAACCCTACTCTAAGCCAATAAAATTAAACTTTTTTCATCTTTGCATCTCAAATTAAAATAAACTGTGCAATGTACGCACAGATTCTTTGGCTATATACATGTTGCCGTTGTGGATACATTTCTTTTCCGTTGCCTGCTACTATTTATAGAATACTCGCAACTATTTATAGAATAGAAAACTCGCCCTCGTAACTCGAGGAATAAAACGTCCGTAACAGGCGCTTTAGCTATGCATGTAGCCTAATACTGAACAGCTAGACCTGACTGAGCATGAATTTCGAATAATGGGCCGAAAAACTGAAAGCTTATAAGCAGAAAGTAAGACCGAAAGGTAAAAATAGAGGCATTATAAGCAAGAAATATCGCAAAACGTTTTTGCAAGATACGAGGAATAACACACTCTGAACTGCTGATTGTTCTTGTCATGAAATATTAGACCAAAATTTGAAAGAAAAGAATGGAGTCCATGGACTCCATTGGACTCCAATGGAGTCCATGTCTCTAGATACAGATGTGCAAAAAACGCTCATTTTCATTCTGTATTCAATATTCAAGTAGTATATTGCTTAGGGTAGATGTCACAAAATTATGAAAACGTGCATAGAATTCTCTTCTCCCCGTAGAACATCACACACAGTTGTTAACTGTTTTTGACGTAAAATAAATAAATAAAAGAACACCCAGAAACGCTAGCAGCAAGTGCCAGACTTCACTTTGGAGTCACTACCACACAGTATCTCTTAAGAATTCCCCATTATTAACAGCTATCTTATGGTTTGAAGGCTGTGTATCTTGAAAGTGTGTATAGGTGAATTTTAGAAACACTCACTTCCGTTTTGTAGGAATTTCTTGATTTTTAAACTCTTGACATTAAAAATTTGTTAAAATTTCCTGGCATCCAGTATACAACTATGAATCTCTACGAGCAAAACAGGTATTGCACTCCATCCACAAGATTGGGGACGTTTCAGGCAATCTGCTGCTTCCTCTTCTGCCAACGACGCCAACACGATCATTACCATTAACATCGCCACCGTGACCACTACCACCCTCGCAATGTACTGTCAATCTAAGCGCATCAACAAATGCCACCACCGCCATCACTTTAAAAGCCACAACGACGTCATTGCAGTAACCCCCACCGCCACAGCTACGGCCCCTGCCGCCTCCACCACAGCAGCAGCTTCCGGCGCCATCAAGGCCACCGTCATTGACATAACATTCTTCACTATTTCTTCTAAATCTGTTACCGCTCCCGATCTCTCCCATGCTGCCACCAGACTCACTGGAACAGCCACTGTCATTGCCGCGGTCTTTTGGCTGTCACCTGTACTGAAGGTACCCCACTTCCGCCGCCACCACCATTGTCACCGGTGTGACCACCTCCACCATAACAATCTTCCCCACCCCGCCCACCGCTACCGCCACTGCCGCCATCGACATCACCATAACCACCACCACCACCATCATAATTATCATAAACATCACCGCCACATCAGCCCCACCACCATCACCAGCGTCTTTGCTGGCCTCGTCACCTCTATCACCGCCGTGTGCATTCCCGCAACTGCTAAATTCACCTGCCACCATTTCCAATGCCTTCGCCTCATTACACGCCATTTCATCTCTACACCACCCCATCCCCACAACCGTCACCATCACCATCATCACTCCCACCACAATTCCTATTGCTACCGCTAACGTTACCGCTGCGGCCGCAGCCGCCGTCATCTCAAGTTTTAACCTTACGCATCACCAGCTCCACCAGCTCCGCCACCACCGTCACCGCCGCCGCCGCCCCCGCCGTCGCCTCGGCGCGACAGCTGCTGAAGGAATCCCGACGGGGCGGTCGAGAGCAACTCGAGAACACTGTGGCGCATTGACGGGGCCGCGAAAGCGAGACGCCTCTCGCACACGAGTGGCCGACTGGCGTCAACTTGTCTTTCACAGCCCGGAACAGCCAGAACCCTCCTCCCAGAAAAGACGCCCACACTCAATCTGTGTACACAAAAATGTGCCACGACCAGAACTACAAGAATATGTTTTCTAACGTGAATATCCGTTTACAACTAAAAACATATTACGGGTGTCACAGCTAAAGAGAAGATATATTAATTTGTTTTTGTATATGGTACTTGTGTACATGGTACGGCACGTTGTAGTTACTATTGGCCTCCGCCTGCTGCGAGGAAAGTGCGAGTGTTTGGAAAGAAGGGTCCTGGAGCAGCGAATCTCACCCACGTAATTCTTGTAAACCTCTTTTTATTAAACTAGGAATTTTACCATTACCTTGTCTGTCGATTTACGAATCAGTAGTTTTTGTCAAAAATGACTTGCGTGAGGGCGGAAATATATTTTCAGAGAACGCCGATGTCTGTAACTATAACAATCGACGTAGTAATTATATTCATCAGGTGAGAGTATCAGCATCTCACTACAAAAAATGCATATACAATACATGCACATTATTTTACAACACTTTACTAGATGATATTAACCGATTAAATACTATAGACAAGTTTAAATCCTAAGTAAAATGGTTTCTGCTGAATACTGGTTTCTATACAATTAGATAAAATACTGAGCATCAAAAGAAAAGTAACATTAATTTTAACTGTTATATTTCATCTATTCTTTACCATTTTGACTGTATAATTCTACACAACCTGTAATGTACCAAGTATTGTACCGCAGCATCTGGGTCAATGACCCCCATCTCGATAAGGTTTTTCGTCCAGTTTTCCTGATCCTTTGAGTAAATGCCAAGATGGCCTCTTGTTTTGCATCTGGACATAAATGTAACTTCAATATCTGTGCACGTATTTTAGAATTCAGTGGGAAATTCAAATTATCTTTCTCCATGTCGCGGCAGAAAGAATTATTCCTTCTCGGAGGACATGAGGGATAAGAGCCCAAATTTATTGCTGATTTGCCCTTGAAAATATATTTCATTACATCGGAGCGAATACTTTTGTTAACAATTCTTGCCAAAAACGCTCATTTTTTTCTGTATTCAAAATTCAAGTATTCTATGACTTAAGGTAGGGATCACAGAATTTTTAAAACTTTCACAGAATTCACTTCTCCTCATAGAACGTCACACATAGTTTTAAACTGTTTTTGACGTGAAAAATAAAAATAAATAAAAAATAAAACGAAAATTAGAGGATCTCAAACGGCGCACGTGATAACTGAAGCTTCTTTCTTCCTTGTCGTGCGACGTCAGCTGTGTTGAAGGTAGTGATGTACTCAGCATGAAAAAGTCCAAACACGAGATAGAAGAAATTGTGCATTAACATAATCCAATAGATGCATTTTTGTGAAGTGAAAAGGCATCTATTGGATTTTGAGCTGTGAAAATCGAAACTGTTTCGTTCTTTTTTATGTTTTTCCCGTCTTCGTAGGTATCTAACGTAAACTTTGGCACCTCTTTCATGGCCAGAGACTGCTTATTTTTCCGTCAATTTCTGCGTACATTCGAAATATATTGTACAGATAACGTCACAGCTTTATAGCCCAAGGCGAACATTTTTGGCTGCATTGTCGAGTTTGAGCCGTGCCCCCAAGTTGCAAACCTGTGGTCAATTAATAAATATATGTTGCAATAAATATGTTGCAAGTTATAACTTCCCTAGTTCATGTTACCTTTTTTAGGGATGAAATTGAGTGCGAGTGACCTTTCAAAATCAGAGAGAAACATAGTAAAAAGTAATAAACATTTTTTAACAATTCATTCTGCTTTCAAAGTATATTTGCTGTTCTATTAGGTAAACATCAATTACAAATACTGAGTTGCATCGATTACATCCACACGTCCATGTACTCGTAAAAAGATCGATTCCTAAAATAGTATGTGAGATCGCAACTGAAGCAGGTCCCTGCTTGGAATCTATTTCGTCTTGTGGCGGTGCCTCCATGTTCCCATCTCGCCGGCAACGAAGGAATCGCCGCGGCGAAGATCTCGCGCCGAGGGGAGCTGTGACGAGGCTTGGCTGCGGCGAGGGGGGCGGGGCGGCGGGACAGGAGAGGGGCGGAACGGCGGGCGGGAGCGGGGGCGGGGGCGGAGGGCGAGGCGAGGACGGACATCCAAGAGTGAGGAGGGCGCCGACCTGCTTTCGGAGCGGCGCGCAACATCAAAGCGGCCGCCCCCTCCCCGCTCCCTCGCCCACAACACCATTGCCCGCGCCGCCCGCGCCCCAAGCAACGCCTTGTGCAGCCATGCGCCGTGGAAATACTCGCATTAGTGGCTTTTTGCCCCTCGGGAGGCTTCACTCAAGTAATTGCCAAAAAATAACAGTTCATTTAGCACCAATACCATAGAGACTCAGTGAACTACGTCAGAAATGTAAAATCTCAAAGGAATACGAGTCAGTATCACACTAATTGCACCCACAAGAATTAGAAAGCATTGCAGACTGGGAAAGAGAAACGTTGAAAACTGCCTGAGCTCACATACTCGGCATATTCACCGTTCTAATGAACAGATTACGGTCACACATCTACATCTATTGGAGTCATTCTGAACAACAAAGAAACATTTCTGATACTTCCCATTTTTTCAAGTTATTCAGCTTGTTACATTAAGTGGTTTCCATAAAAAAATGAAAATTGTAATTTTGACATTTTCAGTCTTCAGTTTGTCAACAACACTAGACCAAGGAGTGAAAACTTGTTCGATACTGATCATGTTCATTATTAAAAATAACTAAAGCAAATCCTCTCTATTTAGGCAATTTAAATGAATCTGAAGTGACGTGCAACATAATACGAATGATCTCATTAGTACATGATTAGAAAACACATGTTTTACGAAAACAACTCGGAATATCAGGATTCAAAAAAGGCTACCCCGGTTTTGGATAAAGGTTTGGTGTAGAATTTATCCACTACAAAAACCTCTGAACCACAAATTTCACTTTGACTAGATGGTAAATTTTATACGATATTATTTTATTTCTTGCAATTACAAATTTCGTATATTGTGATAATAATTTAATTTTAAAATATTTCATTATTTCCATAATATAATTGCTTCTTTTCAGAATATAATAATTTCTTGATTTATATGGAATAAACTTTTTTATTTATTTAGTCAAAAACTGTATGTAACGTATGGGGGGAAAATATGGGGGAGAAAAGTTACTTCTTTCTTTTAAGTGCTTAAGTCATAAGTGCAGAAGAATTTCTGACAGTCTATTTACTAATGAATTTAGACATTACATTGTCAGGAGAAATGTGCACATGAATTATCGTAAAAAAACTGATAATACCGTTTGAGGCATCGAAAGTTAATTTTCCAAAATAATATATTTCTTCGACACTAAATCAAATTCGCCGGGTTTTCAATGATACCTCATGTACGGCAATAACGACCCAATTCTTTATTGTTCTTTTTTTTATTGTCACCATCCTGTCACCTTCCAATTAGACAGGGTGGTGACAATTGAAGTCTACAACATACTTAGGCTGGATTTCACACTTTTAAAATTTTAATTTAAATCTCGATCATGGTAAAATAGAATTAACGAATTCCTAAATAGAGTGGTTATCAAATAAGCAAGTTCCAAAAGCATTCAATATGTTATATTTAATTTAAGTCTTTCGTTGATTTGCAGAGGACTCAGATTAACTCGCTATACATAATTAATTCTACAAAAATTGTGTCCGCCCTTTTCACATTGAATTCAATGTTAAATATGTATTTCAATATAAAAATATTTTAGATTTTCTCCACAAAAAAATGTAGATTCCCAAGTAAAAATTATAGTGCAGGCGTATAGCTGAATAAGGCGGTGAAAAGTGCTCCAAAACGAAATGGATAATCGCGATGCTCAAATGAAAGAGAATAAAAAATGACGCAGATACACAAAAAATCAGCCTCCTAGGGCATTCTATTGCAGACATACAATGAGACACGTGTGTTGGATGTTTGTTTTTCTCACCTTCTATTGCGTGTATCGGGCTGAAACAATTGCAGAGACGGGGAAACCTAGTTGAATTTAAGGTATTTTTGTCAGCAAATTTTGACGCCAAATTCATATAGAAAAAAATAAGTACATTTTTGAAATTCATTTTCAACGTAATAACGTTGGGGTACTGTCTCAATTTTTTCCCCTAAAATGGATTCTATAACATATTTTAAGTTATAGCGGAAGCGTAGCGGAGCCGAGATTTTTAATTTGGGCGAGGCAGAAATTAAACTGTAACATTTCGTGGTATGTTCAGCATTTTATCGGTCACCATAAAATCTCATGTATTATGCGAAAATTTACGACATTACTGCGATAGTAAACACATTAATTCTGTTGCTTCGACACGTTAGTACGATTGTGGGGTGTTGTTTGCGATGTATCTATATAAATAATATTCGTATACCGTGGTTCGAGAAAAATGAATGCAAATAATTCTCCTTATTTTAATTATAGCCATTTATTTTACTCCTATTTAGATAAAAATTCAATTCAAATAGTTATATCTGAATTTTCATAGCTGTTTGATGAGCTGCCAAAAATAGATAAATTTATTTATTTATTTATTTATTTATTTATTTATTTATTTATTTATTTATTTATTTATTTATTTATTTATTTATTTATTTATTTATTTATTTATTTATTTATTTTTATTTATTATTTTTATTTATTATTTTTATTTATTTATTTTTATTTATTTATTAAACATTTATTTATTTATTTATTTATTTATTTATTTATTTATTTATTTATTTATTTATTTATTTATTTATTTATTTATTTATTTATTTATTTATTTATTTATTTATTTATTTATTTATTTATTTATTTATTTATTTATTTATCTATTTACTTTATTATATATTTATACTATATACTATATACTTTATTATATTTTACGTCAAAAACAATTGAAACTGCGTATGACGTGCTATGGGGAGAAGTGAATTCTGTGCATATTTTCAAAATTCTGTGATCCATACACTAAGTCATATACTACATGAATTTTGAAAATTAAGAAAAAGCTCTAATGTAATAAAATCTATTTTCAAGGATAAACAAGCAATAGGTGCCTCGTTTTGATCCAATGATGAAGCGACATCTTTAAGAAAAGAAAATATTGCTGTTTTCGTTGATTTTGATTTTCTAAATCCATGTTGGCAATCTGACAGCACGTCATGTTTACTGAGAAAGGTTTCCATTCGTACGAAAAGAAGTCTCCCTAATATATTTGAAAAAACTGATAGAAGAGAAATGGGCCGATAATTTTGAATTTCATGTTTGTTGCCTTTTTTGAAGAGTCTGAATCCAAGAGTCAACAAGAGTCCTGAACCTAAAGATACATAAAGAAAAGACGTTCGGTTGGAAATTGACGCATGACTTCCAGTGGCGACACCTTCACATCGTCAGTAAATATGATTACGGGAATAGATGGTGTGTCATTTGGTGGGATGTGAGGTAAAGGAGGTTAATTTACCTAATGTACATTTTTTCTTATTGTACTATTAATAGTATTACAATTATGAATAATTATTCCCCAAACCATGTGAATTATTTCTGTATTGTTTGAATCAGATTTATTTTGTACATCGCCTTTAACAAATATTTAACATTTGATGAATCTATGGTTTCTTACGTTGCCAAGGGTGTTAAAACCCGTTGCTAAGAATGTTAAATTTCTCAACATACTGATGCACTTAACAAACTAGTGTTAACAGGGGTTACGTACGTATGTGACCGATAAAAAGAATTATATTAAAATTATTTAAAGTTCTCATTTAGCAGGATGATTTAGAACTTTTTGCTGACAAATGTTTTATGTAGAAAGTATTTATGTTATCGAAATAAAATCACCAAACCCATTTTGTTTTTAGGTTCATCTATTGTTTCTAATATAAATCAAATTACTCGGTTTTAGGTATATTAATCATTTGTGTTTATAATATAAATCAAATTACTCGATGTAGATGTATTAACCGTTGACAATTAGACAATCATAGACAATCACTGTCACTTTTTTCAATAACTGGGATCAGGCATTTGTTTATAAACAGTCTACTCAAAATTTCTGTTTTTTCAACATTTCTATTTAAAAATACCTGTTTAGCAATTCTTGCAGAGAAAGAGCGTTTTCCAGATGTGTGTGTATCTACTGTGATCGCAACTATGTGGAAGCAGCATCTCAGGGTGCCAATTCCGTTCGCACGTTGACAATACTGTTTTCCTCGCGATATGGAAAGAGATGGTTGGGTTCCTCCAGCGCACCGAATTTTTGCTCGTTCTGTGGAGCACCAGTTTTCATCACGAACCATGTGACCACTTCGTTTGAGAAGCGAGACCACACGTCGGCCGCCATGTTTCATGCAGAGCAAGAAGTGTTGAGGAACATTTTTTAAGTGGCATAAATGGACAATTTTGAACGGTGATCAACCAAAAATAACACGATGAAAGGGTAATGGAAATCAAAGGGGTAATATTAAAAAAAGTGCTTATCTGTTTCTGCTTCAATGACTTGTGTGATTAGAATTGCGATAACTTTGGCATTTAAAATTCGCGGTAATATTATGACGCACACTGGTGCCTGAACTTCATTGGCTGAAGTCGGATGGGCAAGAGCGCACCCATCACTTTCCATTAAGAATATTCCGATTGAGTTTGATACATAATCGATGTAACATCTATAAGATTTCGAGTTTATATATCGTGTTTAAATCTGGGTTAAAATATCGTTTAAACCGTTTTTTCCAATCATATTTAGCAGCGAATTTCAATTTTTAAAACTGAAAAAAAGGTTTTAATTTTTTTCACTACCGTCCACATTGTTAAAAATCTGAAAAATACATGTTATAGAATGTTATAAGACCCATTTTAAATTAGACATACTCCAACGTTATGTCGAAAATTAATTTCAAAAATTTTTTTTTTTCTATATGAATTTGGCGTCAAAATTCTTCGACAAAAATACCTTCAAATTCAACTATGTTTCTCCGTCTGCAATTTTTTTCAGCCTGATATACGCAAAAGAAGCCGAGAAAAATAAAACATGCAAAACAGTTTTCTCGTTGTATCTCTGCTACAGATTGCCCTAGGAGGCTGGTTTTTTGTGAAGCTACGTCATTTTACATTCTCTTTCATTTGAACATCGCGATTATCGATTTCGTTTGGGGACACTTTTCACCTCCTTATTCGGCTATATCCTTTGACGAACTATAAAGTCCATTGTATTTATAAATATAAAATGAAGTATATAATTACATAATATTGCAAATTAATCATAAATTAATGTTTTCCTTTTATGTTCTTATTTGACGTTTGAGTTAAGGATGAGCTGCAAAAGAAGTATAGAGCCAAAGAGAGAGGAAGCAATCGACTAGGAGGAAGAGAGAGGAAGGAACTACGACAAGACGTAGTCTTTAGAACATAACATCGTCGTCAGAACATTATATATATATATATATATATATATATATATATATATATATATATATATATTGTGACGTAACGGGGCATACGAACCCGTAACGCCACCATAAGCCACTAGAAAAGACCAGAGAACTGAGAAATAGGGTACGAGGCGGAGCGATGGTCCGAGAAGGCGACATCTACCCGCAGGTTTTCGCACTCCGATGTCCAAAGTTAGCGGATAATATTTTCTCGAGAGGGCGCGAAGGAGGAGAAAATTCACCCCTCCAGAAATTTTTCCCCAGGCGGAGTTGCATAAATATCGTGACGCACTTCGGTAGAGCTCTCATACGACTTCGACAGCGACGGCGACTCAACTAAATTCTTCAGCGGTAGTAATTGGTTAGTGCAGGAGTATAATTTTACTTGCTTTAGTAAAGCTGATTTAAGAAACGCGGTAATAAGTGATAGAATTCAGAAGCAAAGTGCATGTACAGCATTTGCACTAACATTACGCGAGTAAGCAAGCGTTGTGACTGCTCGAACTTGAAATAGTTTCATAATCGAAGTAAATTCGCGCAGAAGGACTCAACGAAATCCAGTATTTAATTTTGTACGCCACGACCACGCACGCTCAAAGTGTGGTATGTCGGCCGAGTGCTAGAAGTAGTCAATTCAAGCACGTTAGTTATTTAAAACTGGAAGCGCGAGCAACGGGTACGCGGCAGGCGGCAGAAGGACGACTCCAACACTCAAGCGTAGGCGAGAAAGACTTGGACCAATCCGTGGACGGTACGAGCCTGAGGACGAGACAAAGGTTTGGAATTTGGACGTGTGGCGCCCATCCTGAGATCGAGCGAAAGAAGAGGTGTGACCGCGGGACATCGAACCAGTCAAGTGACGTGGCGAGGACTGCGAGCGACCGGACACCCAAGGTTAACTGCCGGCGAGCGGGAAGGAAATGTCGAGGTAAAGAACTGGCAACTTCTATGCGGCAATTTGTTGGGAAACTGTGTAGCTTTAAACACGAGGCGTAGCGTCCTGAATAGGTGAAAGTTCCATATAATTACTGGGAAAATATTTCGAACGTATGAGCGGCAGTTTTGATTTCATTCGCTGTACGCACCAGTAAATTCGTTTGAATGCCATACCTTGTACAACTTTTCTAAAGTAAATTATAATTGTTCATGTAATGTAAAAGTAATCTTATTGAAAGTATTGTTTCCATTGTATGATGTCAGGAATAATCAGTTGCTATAATTTTGTAAAGGGTACGATTTAGTAACGTGTGTGTCACGTTTATTCTTGTGCTAGAGTTAACAGCGTTGTAATAAATGCGCAGTTCAAGGCTGACCTCTGTGAAGTCTATAAAAGAATAATTGTAGAGAATCACTTAAAGGGCCGTGCACGGAGAAAACTTTAGATTAACCACAGTTAAATGAGGTACACGAAATAATTGAGAAGGAGGTCAAAGCAAAAGTGTTGTAAATAGTGCGTATTGAAGTAATCAGGCAGTCAAGGTGCCGCCTATACATTCTCTGATGGTTGTGTTATTTCTGTTCTTTTGTTTCTGTTTTCTTTGCAGTGACCATCTACGTAAAGTTCATACTTATTGTATATTTGTGCCACTGTGTAATTTGTTTTACTGAATATATGCTCATTTTACCAGAATTTTATATAATTCATTATGCCAAGGGTTCAGACCTTTCTCATACCCGAAAGATCCTGCTTCCTGAGAATTCAAAGCTCGCTTCACGAGCATTCATAGTTTCACGCTTCATCGCCACCGGCTGGAAGGTAGTAGGTGGCCGTGTTATAATATATATATATATATATATATATATATATATATATATATATTATGTGTGTGTGTGTAAACATGCATTCCTATGTCCTTTGCACTTAAAACACACATAGAATCTTTACGGGACACGCCACAATCCTGTATATTCCGCCCATAATAAGCAGACAATGCTTTCTTCTTTGTAACAAAGGTATTGATAGCTCCGAATTTTGTTGTGACGATGAAAAATTTACAAGTTGCCTGAATCGTATCTATCGATTGTGCATTCGGTATTGCGTATACAGTTCCACGAAATCAGAGAGCAGCGACAGAATTTATAAAATAAAAAATAGTATGGAAAATGGATTCTATTCGGCAGGTGAATCGAAAGAGGTGCGTTGGGTATATCCCACAATGTGTACAATAAAAAAGAAAGGCAATAAAACAAGATCCTACATGCAGACAAATACAGAACAGGTAATTCGAACCAGCTTATGAAAGCAGTAGTGATGACTGCAGGAAAGTGTTATTAGGCAATACAAAACATGTTGGGAAATACTCTTATGATAACGAGACGGCTAACAATGAAAAAGTTTGCCCGTAGCTCCGACAAAAACTTTTCCTTCAGGCTGAAGTAAGTCCTTTTACATTGAGTGGGTATGCGCATCATCAATAACACACCCCGAATTCGTCACAACAGGAAAAAAGGGGAGTCTATCCGATAAAGCCGATTGTCCGTAGAAACAGTCATTAATAGGAGGTTACGTTAGGAGTGGCTAATATTAACCATTACATTATGGAAGACAAGGAATAAACTATAATTATATACTTTTAATCACAATATCTAAATACGACAGAAATACCTGTAAACTGAAAATACACACAATCATACAGTAAATTAAATTCAGACTTTTTGATTGAGCTGTTAGCATCAAATTTTGTCCGCTGCTTCCGAGATGCGTTGAAAGGTCTGTAGTACCGAGATATGGTTCTGCATGTCTGCGAAAGTACAGTTATCACGTCATCACTGCTTGCAGGAGATTATAGGCTTTGAACATATTCATTGGCTGAACAAAATTAAATTAAATGTGGGTGCAAATTGGTCACGATCGTATCACTGTTTATGCATTATTGATGTAGTTACATGTACCTTTACAATAAACCCAAACACCCATCCCAAAGTTTAAAACATTTATTGGGAATTTGACATCTGAATTTTCCGATCCTTCGATCGCAAAAAAGATTTGCGAGTTAAGAAACTGATTTATCGGGTTTCTCTTCTTACTCAAATACTTAAATTCTGTAAAATTATGATTTATCTTGCTCTGCTTAAAACTTGTGCTTTACGCTTCTAATACAATACTTCAATACGTAGTCGTATATAAAATACTTTCATAATATTAAATTTAAGAGCAATTCAGGAAGAACGTATTCCCTTTTCAGCAAAGGATACGAGGGTTTCAATATATTAAACCCTGTTCACAGGCAGAAGACGGCGCACACATAACATAACATAATATTATCTAACTTTTAAAATATTCACGATAAACTTCATTTAATCATATACTGGTCGGGATTTGATATCGTAAAAATAATTGATGACTACATTTTTACCCTTTTCATTACGGCCAAAATTGACTACTAGTCGAATTCCTGACTTCACGCGGCGAATCTAGAAACAATGGCTAAGCTATTGCAAGCTGATTATCTAATGAATGAAAACATAGATGAATGTGAACCTTAATAATTCTCAGAATTTTAATGTCTTAAACCTATCCCGTAGTTTACTTCTGTTCTTCACACTTATTTCATTATAACGAATTTCACTCTAAATTATGGTTAACTATTATTATTATTAATATTTTCCTTAACGATTCAAATATTTGGGAGTCTTAAGAGTTCGGGAAACATTTGAGGTTGCCGATTCGATAAGCATTGGGATTCGTAGAGGAGAAATTGTAAGTTTGGCTCCTCTTCAAATAATGTCCAAAAATACGACCGCGATTCAATAGGAATAATGTGTAGTTATACAACTTTTCCCATTGCTTCCCACAACCATCTGCGGCACAGCCAGGCCCGCCAGGCAACCCACACAGCCGGGAGGGAAGCCATCACCAAAAAAATCTTTCGGCGCTCGAGGATTCTCCTTCACTTCACCGCCCTCCGCGACCGCCATTTCCATACACGGAAAGCGGTTGATAGCCGAATTCCTGACAGTCACGTGGCAGATTTGATGCTAATGGCCAAGAACTCTACATCTTTCAATCTACTGAATACAACCGTTAATAAAAGATAATATCGATCTAATTTTTTTATTTATTTCAACTTAAAATGAAACCTATTCCTAATTTAGCAGTAATTCTATCATACTAGTTTTTAATACATACTAATATTACAATTTTAACATTGTTTTATGAGCAGCAACATAGGATATTGGAGAGATTCGTGCGATTTGAGAAAAACCAGTATTCAACACACCTGTTAAACTTCTTCATTGACTACGACGTGCGTAATTAGATACGACTCGTGTGTTCACCACAGAAACGTTTTCCGCCTGTGCGTCACACCTCCTCCCACCCGACAAGCGAGGAACGCGGGGGAGGGACCCATCGCCCAAAGAAACCTCCTCCGTCCCGCGGGGAATCTCCTCTCCCCTCTCTTCCCCTCTGCTCCCCGCTCCTCTCTCGCTCCCTCCCTCCACGCCCCCGCATTCTCATGCATGGCAAGCGATTAAATGAGCTGGATCGCTTTATTCATGGGTCGAAACAACCACAGCCGGAGCGGCGGCATCGGCCGGGACGGGGGCGGGGGCGGGGGCCGCGGCGGCGGCGGAGGGACCTCGCGCGCGCCCTCCCGTCAACGGGCGCGCAGGCCAATCGAACGCCCCCCCCCCCCCCGCCCCGCCCCCATCACGACCCGCGGAAGGGGGGGGCGGCTTTTCTATTTCACACGCGCCGGCACGCAACGCCGGGGGCACGCGCACGCCACGCCATCCCGCCCCGCCCCCGCCCCCTTCCCCCCCCCCGCCCCGCCAACTAACACACGAGTCGCGGAGTTCCTCCGGTGGCGGGCGGCGCGGGAATGTGGCGCCGGAAATGAAGGCGGAACGACCCTCCCGTCTGCCTCCCCTCTCGCCGCGCGACTCGCCCGCTGGGCGAAAACCGCGAAATTAGTTCATTAACGGGTGAGCCGACGACGACCTACATTGCGCACGCGGACTGCGCGCGATCCTTCCTTCCCCCCTCGGCCTTGGCCCTTTCGCCGTCCCCACCCCCGCCCCCTGCCCCGTTCACGCACAACGCTTAAGCATATGGATGAGGTGGCGCGTGGTGTAGTGGTCAAACCGCTCTCTTTCCGCCTATGGGTTCAGTGGCTCTAATCTCGGTCGATCAACGAGGAATTTGTGGTGAACAAAGCGGATTTGCGGAAGGTTTTTATCCGGGTTCTCCCCTTTCCCTTGCCTTTCATTCCGCCATAGACCCATTTCATCATATTACATCATCAATCATCACCTATCCATCAAACCGTTCATCCCGGGAATGACCGAAAAGTCGAGGTACTGGGGATCATGATAATGATTTCACGCACGCGCTGGACACAAACATAAACAGTGAGATAATACATATTTTATTGCCGACCGCAGATTAACGCATTGGTGGTTTGCCATTGGCTTTCACTGCACGAAAGATGGCCGGGTGCCCATGAAATGAATGACTATTGATGAGTTACGTGATGGTATGGGAAAGCCAACCATGCCACAATCACATGATGAAAAATCCAGGCTTTATGTGGAGTTCGAACTCGTAGGCTTCGGCTCAGTGAATTTGGACGTCGTTTTTTGCCCCGCCGCCATCGAGGTGGCCATATAACCAGTAGCGTGACGGATTTAAAAGGGTTGGCACCAAATCACGAACTTTTCGAATATCCCAAATACTATTACTCTTTACCTAAAAACTTTGACAACATCAAAATTTATCGCTTGAATAACTGGAAAAAAGTAGAATTTAAAAAAGTTCAAGTATGACAGAACTGCAGTTTCAACTCTGAAAAGTTGCGACGAATCACAACGTTCTGAAAAGCATTTGAGTGACAGTAGACATATCTCTTCTTTGGTTGAATGTGTGAGCGAATACAGTAGTGAGGTATGTAAGGAGGATTTGCCCTTAATATTCTTTGTTAAGTCAAGTGACCTGTCATTTTGACGGTCATCCATGCCAAACTAAATTGGGAGGCGTAGTTGGTGGGTAACACGTAGAAATGATTCGCTCTCTATTCACAAACGTTGGGCAATGTACTGAGGCTGTAGTACCACCTATTGTTTTTGACAGAAACTTCTATTTAAAGGAATATTGCTTATGTGGATAATTCTCCATTTAAAAAATGGTCTATTGCAATTTTTTCGCATGAAATCAATGTATATATCTGGGTAAAAATCACAAAATATGCATATCAAAACATTGTGTTTCAGAAACATTATTTAAATGCATAACTCTTTGATTAAAAACGCGAATGCAAGTTTAATTAAAAGCACAACAATGTAAACAACGCAGGTACTTTGAAATTCGTGTTTTCGTTTTCTTCCGTTTGATGACTTCATACAGACGGCTCCAAATTCTCGTCTGTTTTTGATGTGATTTGTATACATTCTTACGCTGTTTCGTTTTAGTGATATAGGAACAATATAAATCACCCGTGAAAGCAATCCCAAATTTCCAACTACTAGCATTCATCTGACACTGAGGCGTTAGCAACAGGCAATAGGCTCATCTGACAGGTGTAATAATATATTTTCGCAGAGTGATGCGGTTTCGGTGTTATTCAAGTGTTTTAGAACTTGTCAAATAATCGTCCACTGGCGTGAACAAAGCATTTCATTCCTCTTACGCAAGCTATATTGCCATTTGCGAGCATAATGTCTTTCCAAAAACTAAGACTTGCAGGACAGGCTGGGATTTGCACGCACGCTACGCATTTGCTTTTGTTCTCTCCTTAAAGCAAGTTGCTGAATCAGTACATCTACTTTTCATATTGAAACAAGCTCGAATTTGAATTTGAATTTGAATAATAATAATAATAATAATAATAATAATAATAATAATAATAATAATAATAATAATAATAATAATAACAACAACAATAATGTATTTCGCGATATTGAGTCGGTAGTCCGACTTCGTCGGCCAGCTACCGGTTTCCCCCATGTCTGGGCCCAGTAAAATTCCCATGTTTGGGGGTTAGAGCAACATGAAGCGAACATGACGTATTCTCTTCACCGTAACTGGCAAGATCCGCCTGCTTGAGCTTTACTTCGTCACACAGCTACAGAAACTGGGACGATTTGAAAGGAAAGCTACAACTATTTTTGCCTCGACTGGAAATCGAACCCGGGACTACAGCACGGGAAGCTAGCACGCTGTCCATTAGCCATCCGAGAAGCAATATATTAATTATAACAACAATAATAATGTTATATACAAATAGTCAGTATCTATCTTGATCCCTATAGTCGCTACGACCATGTACACAGCGCACACATCGGGAATCTATATGACAAGATTAGACAAACTTCAGGGCAGTGGTTTTTCTAAAATGGAAGGAAAACAGGTGAATTCGTTGGTACCCGACAGCTGTGGAATCGGAGGAAACATCGATACTCCCCGCTACCACTACAGTACACCAATAAGCACTAGATACTATGTCGGAATATTGCAACATAGGAATAAATAAGAATAAGTGTCTAATAACTGATCCCTCAGCCGCGGAATGCCAAAGAGCATGATCTTCAGAATCTAGCAGCGTCGAATATAGTCGTAACATGTACTGGAGCAGCGCTGAAACAATACAGACGTAAAGATACCTGCTTTATTTTTGGGCGAAGCACGCGCACTGTATTTTTTTGTGAAACTCACAAACATAATAAAGTGTGTCAATAATGAGATTCGATCTAAACGATCTAAATAGCGCATACGCTGGAGCCGCTACTGCTTTAGGTTGGGGTTGTGAATTCTAATATCGCGTACGCCACGAGTGATTTGGCCTTCTAATTGTGGCTTAGTAGTCTAAGGATACCTACCATGTATTCCATATAATAGTTGAAATTAACATTCATTTCACAGTTGTTCAGAACAGCCAAGTATATGTCTGTGTTTGGTCGCGAATATACCGGTAGGGAATCAAATTAGAAGTGGTGTATTGGAGAAGGAATTGGTGTAGGGGGGTAAGTATGTGGATAATTTGCTACATTGTTTCGTTTCATGGACTGTTCATGGATATAACATACATTTTTTTGGCACATGGATTATTTACCAGGTCGAACACCAAATAATCCATGGATCTTTGTAATATTCCCAACCCGATGTTTTAGAAAAAATATATTTTTTTTAGTTTAGACACAGTTTACATTTGAATGTAGGGGTTGAGAGTTACTGTTAAAATACTCGCTTCTTAGTTTGAGGGACTCTGATTGAAGTCCCAACGTTGGCGGGGATTTTTATCCAATAATTCCCTAATCGGACCGACTCTGAGATCCACTCAATCTCCTTTCAATGAGCATCGAAGATTTAGTGGCTCGTTTAACAGCGGGGGTTTAAGGCGTACGGAACATAGAACCGCACCATCTAATTCCGACGCCAGAGAAAAGGCTGAACCACAACAGCTTTCTCCTCCTACAATCCATGAAGTTTGTGTGCGTAAGCACGAGAATCCTTTAACCCCCCTTAAGTTCAAATGTACGGACGGAAACCTGAGTTATCTTCATCATCATTCATTATTTCATAATTGTCCAGAAAAAAACAAGAATCAGATCCCTATGCTAACGCCGGTTAGGGATAGGGCACTAAAAAAAGAGGAACGGGTTATCCGCACCGCGGTTCTACAGGCGCCCTTACACCTCATCAGATATGTAAAGCATCGCACTATATGCAAATCAACCAGCCGCTCTATGCACTCGGAAGCCGGGTTTCCGGCATAAGGCGTTTTATTATCGGGGGCTCGTTCCAGCTCAAGCGTGTTATCCTTAACGCCCCCGGAGGAATGTTCCGCGGACCGTACACCAGCCACAGACATTTGTGAGCTCATTAGCGGAGGGGTCGGCACAAAACAAGACTCTCCGCTGAACAACACGCGCGAACGGCATAAAGAATAAAGCGAATGCTCAAAGCGTCGGGATTCATTCACCGGCACATGTGGGACACGGAAGTCGAACCCGTAACCCGGACGTCACACATACACTAAAGTAGTTCCCTCTCTAATCGTTTTGCTCATCTTGGCCGGCAAAATTAAATAAACATTCACTATTAACGCAGGATACGGCAGTTTCATTGTAATAAAATTTCAGGTTGGTTGTTAGAGATCCGGACGCGTCAACAACTGAGGTCATTAGTTCCGTTAGTGTAGTGCATGTTTTTTCCATCGGGAGGTGGCAGTGATCTTCCCCTGCCGGATATCGAGATCCGGCGCCTGTCTACCGTCGGCTAGCAGGGTTTTCTCCCAACCAGGTATTTCCCACCAGTAGGGTACCGCCCCAACCGGGACAAGTTCTAAATGCCCGACCGATCTCCCGGAATGTGTGGTAGTGCAGTGCAAGTTAGTGTAAATGTGTGTGTAAGAGGTGAGGATAGGAAGAGGAAGGAAATACGAGGTCCGTGGCCCGTTTGTTAGGGTACTATTCCGCCATTCGCCGGGTATTGATCGGAGAAACCCTAGAAAACTACCGATCAGAGCAGCCGGGCGCTAGAACTCTCCCCCAGTCAGCAACTGAATTCGACCTAGCTGAAAAGCTAGTGTCGAAACTCCTGCCGCCGTCGGGACTCGAACCTAGGACCTCCCGGTGAGAGACACTGCAGTGGCATCAATTGATTCACTGTGCCACCGCTCTCGGTTAAAATTTCAGCATTTCAATTAGAGTGAAAACATGTGCATCACAATTCACAAAAGTACACGCTTCAACTGCCTCCGTGAATAGTACGGCCATCTGGACTGCAGGAGGAGGGAGCCTAGCACCGGCCCGCGGAGAGCAATGAGGACATCGCGGGCTCGGCAGTGGAAGAAGCCAGTAACGAATCGTGCAATCAACGCGACGCAATGTGACCGCAGTGTACCAGGTAACAACGAGCACGACCAGTGACGTTAAATTTAAGGCTGTTGCACGAGCAATGGTCGTAAGGCAGGGGGAATTTCCCTCTCCAATATTTCTCGATCGATTATTAGACGCAACTGTTAAAATTGTGTAACAACATTGCATTTAAAATTTCAAATATATTTCAAAATATTTGGATTTCAATCGAATAATTATAAATGTAAAAACTAATAATCACTAATATAGAAATAATGATACGAAGTATTATCCTTTCCATTCCAAGAAGCTGACTCATCAGATGAAGAACTTGCGTTTCGGAGTATCGTGTCGCGGACACTGTTTTACTGACACCGCGACGGAGACTTCGTCTCGGAGTTGTGTGACGCGATAGCTTAATAGCGCTGCACCAAGCGGAGTTCGCTGCGTAAGTGTGAATATGATCCGATGAAAGCGCCCAATGAAAACAGAAGCGAATTCACGTGGTATCCAATGGTCCTTCTAGAACGAGGTCTAAGCGAGGTGTTGTTTCGAAAACGTGAACATCGATGTAGCCACATCGGTGCGCCAATGTAATATTGTAATGAAAATTATAAAAAGAGCAGAAGAAAGTCGCGCTATTAATGAGATTGTAATAAGTAATAACGAAATGAATATTCTATTTTGTTCAATTTGTTGGGTGTTGTGTGAACCTGTGAACCTTATACAGAACCGCCCCTGAACACGACTAACCCGAGCTACCTGAGCGCGACAACGAGCACGAGCTCTATTCAAGCGGTGAAATATGCGCAACGAGAGCGCTATCTTGGCGGCAGGGAGCAATGCGTGGTCTGTAGTCGTTTCAAACCAGCGACAGATTTCTTTCATATACGAAAACAGTTGATCACCTTCGAACAGGGTCTCGCTTTGCGAATTGCATTCTCTGCGAGTCAGATGAACTGGAGCGCCAACTAATAATGCATCAGAAATGTATGAATTAATTTAATTTATTTGTTGTCAAAAATACTAAAAACTGTACGTCATGTATTGGGGAGATGTATAATCTACCCAGCTCTTCTTGATCTCTAGAACCCGAGCCTTTCGCTATACATAGTTAATTGATATATAAAGGTACCAACAAAGCGTGGTTAGTTCATGATTATTTTTTGCGAGTGATTTAATTTGTTCTTTATGTGCCCCCAGAGAAAACAAAGAGCCCAGAGGCAGTAGATCCACAAAGAGCCCAGAGGTAGAGGATCCTTTACGTCAAACTCATGTGTCCCTCATATATAAACGGAATTCACATCTCCATACAATAAAACAACTTACAATGGTTAATTTGAATTAGAAGTAAATTTTTTTTTGTGTTTGGAGGTCCAAATTAAATCGGGGCCTGAGCAAGTTACTGCAGCTTCGACCCTCTGAACACCACTGTTGTTTCTACGTAGTCTAAAAAGAATATTTTAGGAATTAATACAAATCATGTCGAAAAACATGATACAACATAAAAGTGAATTCTCTGAGAGAGAAATTAACTTAAGGTCATGCACGTCGAAGGCAAAGAGCTCACAATTACCGGAGATCAAAAACTCCGCGATGTTAATTTTATCACGCATTCAATTAATCACACGATAGGCCAACATTTATTCGATGAATAATCCATATGAAATTATTTCTTTAAATATAATTTTGGACGGGCAATTTCTTGAATTCTAGCAACATAAATAAATCTGTTTTAATATGAACACTGTCCAGTTGGCGGAATGATCGAACAGTAAGGAGTACCACAGCTGCCAGCACAAGTTTGCAACGTTTGTGAAATGAGTGAATAATTTCTGCATGTTACTGACCAACCAATCGTCCCCCGAGTTTAGTTTGGCAAGTCCAAGTGTCAAAGAATGTCGCCACATGACAGGACCGAGTACACTCGAGTGTGATGATCGCGGATTCAGCGCGACAGCGATTGCTATCCGAGTGTGATCTGCACTCGACCGGAGGGCGACGATCAGCGCAACCTCAACGCGATCGGAGCACCACAGCGTACGCTACCGGAACGCACCGAAGGCGACAGTGAGAACGATCCGAGAGCGATCTGAGCACTACCTGAGCGCGATAGCGAGCGCAAACTGAACTCAATCCGAGTATGACAGCCAGCACGGCAAGGTACGGCGATTGAACGCGATCCGAGCGTGAAAGCCACTACGACGGCAAGCGCGGCCTGAGCACGTCCACAAGAACGTCAGTGAATACTATCTGAGTGCAATCTGAGCCCGACCTGAGCTCGGCTAGTTTGAGTCAAGAGCTACAGTTGACGCGATCTGAACGCGAATTTCAAGCGTGGTATAAACAGCACAGTCTGCCGGTCACGAAGCGCGACAGTGAGAGCGATCGGAACGCGACTTAATAATGAGCGGGAACGCGCGTAATATGATTGAGTTCGACAGAGGGAAAGACAAAGTACCTGTGCGATACGAGAGCAATGGGGCAACAGTGTTGAATACGGCAGCGAGCATGACGGCGAGTACCGACTGAAAATGGCAGCTAGTGCGATCTGAAGGGTCTTTGAGCACGAGATGAAGCGCCGCCAGAGCATGACCTGAACGGGATTTAAGCACGAGATGGAGTGCGAGCTGAGCTGGTTTGGAAGTGAGCAAGATGAAGCGCACTTCGGCGGGTTCAGAGCGACAGTGAGCGCGATCTGAACATTTCCTGAACGGGATTTAAACACGAAACTGATTGCTACCTGAGCCCGATTTGAGAGGGACAGTGAGCTCGATCTGAACGAAATTTAAGCACGAGATGGAGCATTAAATTAGAGTAACTGTGGGCGGATCTGAACGGGATAATGGCCCGGGATTGAGTGCGACTTCAGCGTGATTTGAGATCGACACTGAGTACAAATCGCGCTGTACCTGAAAGGTATTTAATCATGAGATGGAGTGCTGACTCATTGCGATTAGAGAGCGTCCGTAGGCGCGATTTGGCCACGATCTGAGCGTGATTTAACCACGTGGTGAAACACAACATGAACACCATTTCAAGGCGCAAGCGAGCGCGAACCGGGGAGATTTCAGTCGGAGACGGAACGCTACTTGAACGTGAGTAAATTTCAGGATGACAGTGAACGCGAAGTCAGAGCATCGTCGAACGTGATTGCAGCGCGACCACGAATGCGACTTGCGGTTGCGGCGCCAACAGCCCTGATGCCGCCGTGACGACGCCGACCACGTATATATACGTCCCTTCACAGAACCTACGGCGTTCCACCTCCACGCCAGACTCCGTGGCACACAAGTCGCTTTTCTGCTTCGTAGCTCGCAACCCTTCCAGTGTATTATACGGCACGTGCCTCCACTGCCATCGACATCTGTATTGTAAAAGACGAAAGAAACGTAAGTCATTAAATCAAAAGGGTGATTGTTGATGTGTTATGTCCACTAGTTAACTTACTGACGTACTCTAATTGACAATGCGATGCAAACGGTCAAAACAAGAGCCGTCGGTTACATACACTGGCACCGCACAGCGCTGTGCCGGAAGTCGGCACACACGTCGCATTTGTAGCGAGTTTGGGCCTGGGGGAGCGGGTCTCTGGGGACGAGGAGGAGGAGGAGCAGGAGGAGGAGGAGGAGGAGGGGCGTGGAGGGACCCGGGCCGCTGGGCCGCGGGGGCGCTGGGCCGGCGCGGGGCGGCGCGGCCACGTGCGGGCTCGGGCCTCAGACTTGGATGTCGCGAGCTCCGCCGGGCGGGACGTGCCAACCTTCGCGCGTGTAGCGCCCGCCGCCGCGCCGCTGCCCTTCCCCCGTCCCCCGCCCGCTACGCATCCACACACGCACACACACCCGAGGGCCTGCCGCCTCGTACCGGTGGGCGGCCGCCGCCGGCGCCCCCCCCCGCCGCATTCAGCCGGGGCCGTCGCCGCCGTCGCCGCGCCTCCGACCGCCTCCTCCGCCGCTGCCGTCGCCGTCGCCGCCTCCTCCTCCACCACCACCTCCTCCTCCTCCGCCGCCTCCTCGTCCACCTCCTCCTCCTCCTCGCTGATGCAGCCGCCGCCGCTGCTGCCGGAACCCGGTCGCACTGCCTTGACGGCGTCCACGCGCACACTGCCGTCCCTTCGGCTGCCGCCCGCGGCGCTGGCTCGCTGCAGGAAGCGCCCGGCTGCTGCGGCGCATGGCGCATGCGCGCGCGGGGCGGAGCAGGCGGGGCGCGGCGGGGCGGGCAGTGGGGAGGAGCGTTCGACGCGACGCGACGCGGCGCGATGCGACCCGACACGATATGAAGCGACGCGCAGCCACAGCCGAGTTCCTTTCCCTCCGGCTTTTTCCGGCGCGCGGCTAGTAAATATAGTCCCCTCACCGAAATTAATGAATAGCCCTCCCTCCCCGCGTTTACTTCTTCATATTACGAAGGAGGCGCAGGCGGCGGTGGAGGTGGTTGCAACCCAAGGGGCGCGAGTTCATATCTGACGCAAGGCAACCGTGCAAGTTCGAATTGAGAATGCTAGTCGCCCTGAGCCCAAAAAGATTTGCGTTCCTATCTATTGCGATGTCACAGTTGTGTAGCTAGAATTTCGGAGATATCAAGACTAATAAATATTTGATAACATTTGACCCAAGAGTAAACTAAAGGAGTCTTTTAACGCTTTGCGCGGAAAACGGTTTAAAGATTTTGACATTCGGGCTTCTCATTGAATGGTTAAAGCCCATAGTTTTAGTCACACAATGTAAAATTAGTTCTCTTAACACTCGGAACTCCTGAAAAACATAACCTGGTTACATTAAATGTCGTATTTATGTTTTGGAAGTTGCAAATATTCATTTTCAACAGCCAAAACATAACATTGTCATACATCCGTGCCATATATCCATGCAACATTAGGGATGTTTTTTACTTTGTGGGAGGGTTTAGCTCCCATGCGATGTCCCTACCCACGTGCCTGCAGTGTCAGCTCTTTTTGCTGTCATTTTAGTAACATGGTCTTAAGATAGACGTGGATCAACGACCTCGTTCACTCGTGTTCAAGACCGTCTGCGTATGACACGACGAAGTAGAGAGTTGCCAATCTGTGTGAACAGGCCTATGGAATCGACAGTTTTGCGTCATTTCAACAATTTTGCAACCTTTGCACCACATTCAATTTAGGTTTGGGATGCCACAGATTTAGATGATAATGCGTATCCAAACTTCTGAAGCACTTTTATAAATATTGACTAAGAGCGACTATAACTGCTGTAAAAAGAGCGCGTATTTTGTAGATTCAATATTAATAGGTAATTCAAGGTAGTAACATCTTCAATTACCAGCGACGTAATTCACACGGCAAGCAACTTCCATAAAGTCCAATTCATTAATCTGAGTGAGCCGATATCTAATCGCAAGTTCTATTCCAATCATGTAGAGAAACTTTGCTTCGTGTGTTAAACGTAGGGGAGTTTGTGGCGGCCGCCGAGATCGAGATCATAGGTCGACTGCTCTGGTCTGATCATGGTGGTTTCCACGATCATTTCTAGGACAATGTCGGAGAAACAACCGGGAGCGGTAGCTCAGTACATCAACTGATGTCACTGTAGCGCCCCTGACCGACAGGTTCTAGGTTCGAATCCTGACAGCGGCAGGATTTTCGATACTAGCTTTTCAGCTAGGTCGCATTCAGTCGCTGTCTGGAGGAGAATTCTAGCGGCTGGGTGCTCCGATCGGTAGTTTTCCGTGGTTTCTCCGATCAACACCAGGCGAATGCCGGAGCAGGACCCTAACGAACGGGCCACGGACCGCGCGCGATCTTTCCTTCCTCGTCGTTGTCCTATTCTCCCCCTTACACACACACTAACATGCACTACACTAGCACATATTCCGGGAAACCGGTCGGAAGCTTAGAGCTTGTCCCGGCTGGGGCGGTGCCCCGCTGGTGGGAGAGTCCTGGTCAGGGGGAAACACCACTAGCCAACGGTAGGTCGGCGCCGGATCTCGCCATGCAGCGGGAGAAGATCACCGCCATCTCCCAAGAAAGAAACATGCACTAGACTAACGGGACTAATGGCCAAAGCAGTTGACGCGCCCGGAAACACGAGAAAATCAATCAATAAAAAAACAAACACACTCATTATAACGCGCGCTATTTTCCCCTGCCATCTCTTCCTCTAATTCGCAAAGAAATACCGCATATCGGGGTGTCCCTTTACTTTCCTTCTCGTAACAAGCATACGCCGATAGGATTATGTCTTTGACCTTTACTGAGAAGCGAATAGCTTGTTAAAGATGTCTTCAATTGCTGTACGTTCGAATTTCTCGACATGACTCCTTTAAATCGGGAACGTATGTGTAAGAGACGTACCGACCATCGCTAATTATTTCGTTCCGGAAATTCAATTATCCCAATCGTGGTGAAACATGATCTTCCATTAAGATCTCATCAAAGGTACCAGGGCCTCACCTGAAATGCAGAGTTTCCATGAGATATCTATGTTATCGACGGTCGTTAATTTGCCAGCGTTGTGTCGGGCGAACTCTACTGACTATGTACAGTAAGGCGAAAATACGTACCTTCAAGATGTATGACTACGCAGCCAAAAATCTATCGATTAATATTTCCATTTTCATGAAATACACTACATTCAAACTTCATACTTTGGAATATTTAACCATGTTATTTTCATCTCGAATTTTCATAGATTTGATTACAACGGGTCAAAAATTCAATCGGCAACATCGCTTATCTCTGTGTTGCTACTTACGTAATGAAGTGAAAGTATTGTAACACTGCAGCTCAAAACACACATTTTCTTAAAGAAAAGTCATTGTTGGTTCTTGATACCAAAACTTCTTGCTCCAATAGTAGTAAACTTCCACTAAAATCCGTGTAGTCAGAATTCTACTTTTGTTGATCCTTGACTCCGAAAAATTAGTTTATAGTAATAAGTTTGGTCGGTCGGTCTGTCTATCCCTTTGTGATCAACCCTAAGCCTAAAACGTTACCAAAATTGATATACACCAATTTATTTGGGCAGTGTCACGGTCCCTTCAATTAGAAACATATATTTTGATTTGGGAGGATAATTTCATGAATTCTACATTATGTTTTCACGTTTTTCTCTGAAATGGCTCGAAATTTTTTAAGTTATTTTTTAATGGATAGAATAAAGCACGCATACACAAAAGTGTAGATTTTCGTTGAATTCCCTAAATTTTAGAAAATTGAAAAAGTTAAAAAATTATATTACTTACAATTACAATATTGAAGAAAGATTTTTTATTAATGAAATTCTTCAAAATTAAATTAAAGAAAATACATGCTCAATTTTCTCAAAATATGAATAGTTTTCTTGCAAATTTGCTTGAAATAAAGGCAACTTTGAAAGCAAAATGTGCAAAAACGCGGTTCCAAATTTTAATTTTTTTTCTCGGATAGTGCGAAGAACGCTTATCAAAAGGGCGCAGGTGCCGTTGAACTTTCTGAATATAGGGAAATTGCAGAAGTTGCAGATAATATTAGAAAATACATCTGTTGCAAAACCACTAGCATACTCACATTTGTCGTGTAGTTGTTTCTCACCATAATTTATAAAATGAGCGAGAGATCCCATGCAGTTACGCGGGGCAGCGGATTTTCACGGGAATAGATGGAAGTAAAGTTACTATATTTTTCACTATCGAAAGTATTTTCTATTTTTCTTATATTGCTAAGGAAAAGGATATCAAACCACAAAAAAATGTACATTTCAAAAAAAATTTAAACCACAGTCCAAAATCCTAGAACTAGTAATTGGGAACACAATTTACCGAACATCAGTGGTATTCAGTGATACCAAGTAACGTGAGTCGCACTTAAAACAAACTGGAAGAAGAGCCAAAATTGTTGGGAGTTCACAGTTGTTTTGTTCATGTTATGTATTAATGAATTGTTAAAACGTAAAATTTTCGTGGTTTTGTTATTTCCTCCTTCTTGGTAATATTAAGTACAGTCGGACCTCCATATATGGAATACATCGAAATTCTCAATAAAACCATTTTTTTTCTGTCCCTTGTAAATTCTGTTTAGAAACGTTTCTATATACCGAAAATTATTTCTAAATATCGAACTCATTTTCTGACTTGTCTATTTTTTTCTAAGAAATAACTTTCCAAAACTTATTTGTTAGCAGCTTTTGAGAAAATTCTATAGTGTTCAGAGAAAATGTTCCGGACGAACTGCTTCACAGGGTTAACAAGTGTGAACGGAGTGCATTATATGTGTAAGAAGACATTAAAAATTATATTTTGGAAATTGCAATTCAATGATTTGGTCAGGTACGTATGCAATACCAATTTTTTGTTACAATTCATAACTATGTCATACAAATGATTGAAACATTCGTTAATTATTTATTCTTGAGTTGTTCCTTTTGCCCAATGTTTCCAAAATTGCCTAAAATATTTGCAAAAATTTCATAATTATTTCTATATTTCGAATATTATTGAAGAATCAGTCAGATTCGATGTATGGAGGTCCGATTGTACTTCACCAACTTGCCGCAACTGAACTATTTTTCCTAATAGATGGTTCTGATAACTGACAAGTAAATGCTCGTGCAACGCCGCTATATTTAGTCTACTGTAAGATAAAATCTAATATAAATGTTCGTTTAAGGCAGTACACAAAGCAGCTATACAAGTTGTTTTCCATTATTAAGATATATTTCATTGCAACAAGACGTTTTAATGGTTTATTCTTTCTGAGTTCAAAGAACGTCCAGTGATATTAACAGTTAATCAGTAGAAAAGACTTCAATCTTGAATGAACGAAACATTTGGAAATTGAAATCCTATTTGACACAATACTGTAAAGCGAACTATGCGCGTGCTTTAGGCGGCTGTAAGTGTCCTCGCTCAATTTTTGTGCGTCTAGGTAGATTCATAATTTGGTGAACTGGCGATAACACATTCTGAGCCTTTAATATTGATTTGTGTAAATCAATATAAGATAAAGATTTATGATTCAATTTTGCACGACTGAATTTTCAATTAAGTTTTTTTTATTTCTACAGATGCGGGTAATAAAAATTTAGTTTAATGTGCAAAGAGTTGATTCCCATAACTAAAAACGACATTCAACTCACAAATATATAATACTTGATGACACTCATTGTCCGCTCCATAACTGCCATTCCCCATGCATGCCACTGAGGTAGAAAATTTATTATGTAAAGGCTGACACAAGTGTCTTCCATCGCTGAGGGCTGGGTTTGATACCAATCACTCAATATGGCATTTGTGGAGGAAAAGAGAGTTCTCACCAATCTTCACGGGTTTCTCCCGTTTCTCCGGCCTCTCATTCTACCTTTTCTCATCAGCTCACAGCAGTATTATCTTTGTCTTCGCAGCGACTCCGACAGGGTGATCGAGAGTGAACAGAGAGTTAAAGTCCAAAATTTCCTTCTCCCCTTGTCCTATCCTCACTCCCTTACGTACACACAGTTACATTTGCATGCACTATTCTACCATACATTTCGGGAGACCGTTGGGGATTTAGGGCTTGCTTCAAAGCGGTGCCTCGCTGGGAGAGTTATCTGGAATGGGATATCCTCCCAAAGCCAACGTATATGTCGGCACCGGATCTTAGCATCCGGGGGAGAGAACATCGCTACCTCCTGGGGTATCTCATTTACTACACTAACTGAAATAATGACCATAGCAGTTAACGTGCCTGGAAACATGAAGGTATCAATCGATTAATCAATCCATTTCTCTATTGTTTACGCTATCATTATTGCTATCATTTAGTCATTAGATTATCGAGCCTCAATGAGACAGGTTTAAAGACACCTGGTTAGTTTTCTTAATACTTTGATCGTGACCTCGAAAATAATCTCAAGAAGTATTACA
This sequence comes from Teleogryllus oceanicus, assembly GCA_964035755.1. Classification (NCBI taxonomy): domain Eukaryota; kingdom Metazoa; phylum Arthropoda; class Insecta; order Orthoptera; family Gryllidae; genus Teleogryllus; species Teleogryllus oceanicus. The sequence continues at coordinate 58,176,102 of CAXIVR010000001.1, forward strand.
TTGACATGAAAACATTTGAAAGCATCAATATTGTAATTGTTGACAGACGCCAAAAAATTGCAATTTCTAAAAGTTCAGAGATTTGAAAGAAAAGACTAGCACGATTTTAAGCGTCGTTTGCTATTTCCGAGGAAAGCGTAAATGAAATTGACGCAATTTCATAGAAAATCTTGAAATCAAAGAATACACATTGTCAGAGGGACCGATAAACAAGAAACTATGTTCCATGGCCGCAAGCATTACGAGAACGGCAAATAGCCAGCAGCAAGACAGAAGATCTGGAATACACCCGAGAAACCAACGATGCGCGCGAAGATTGTAGTAATTCATGAACATTAATTTTTGCCCCGTACGGAATTATAATTCTTGTATACGAGATAAATAAGATAAGATCATTTCATAAGCTTATTTATAAGGTGCAGCCAAAATTGTCAATAAATGTTGAGTTATTTATTAGGAAAAAGGCTGATAATTTGTACCTAGTTTCCAACAATTCAAAATAACCAGTTTTAATTAACAGAACGTCTAGAGATCGCAGTATAGATTTGTACCTCCACATAAGACAGGTAAGAAGATAGCATGTTGTGAGTCGAAACCCATAAGCAAATGGTAATAGAATCAAGATGACAACATTCTAATACGGGACAAATCTATGAGCATAGCACGGCAAATAAATGACAAACATGACAAACATTTTTATAGATCAATATTGAGTGAATTTCCATAGCGTTCCTAAACAGGAAGGTAATAATATCAACAAAAGTATAGAGATCAATTCTTGAGTAATATAAAATATTAGTTGAATATTATTTGTTAGAGAACATTCTTTATTATATAGCAGTGGGTACTTCACTGTATATATACATACAAATGGACAGCAGACTGACAGGCAGGTTGAAATGCAGACAGATGGTTTGCCGCCAACTTATTTCTTAGTATCAAGGCCCCGCAAACGTGGATTCTGGCTCTCCAATATGCTAGAGGCAGAATTTTATTACGAATACATGTAGGAACATGATTTATCCATTTTCTCCATACCAGGCCTTCACAACATGAGTTTTTCTATCGAAAAATTGCTTTGTTTCACGCGGCATTAAAATATATTCTCTTTACTACGTAATTACGTAAAAAGTGAAAAATAACGTATGTCAGTATGTCTAACAAACTAGTCAACAAGAATCCGCTGTCCATGTAATATTCTGTTCTGATAAACTAGGAATATGTTAATGTGATACTTTTATAATAAATTTTATTTGAGGTTGATTTTTACCAAATGTTGTATAATGCAATTCGCAAAGCATCTACGTATAGCGGCGCAGCGTACGTGCCTGATAGGGAGGTGAGGCCTGGTGAGGACAGGATGGAGTGAGGTGGGTAAAGATGTTGGGGGGAAAGACAGGGCGGAACAGGCGGTGAGAGAGAACGGACTGGGGAAAAGTAAAAACATATATAAATTCAAATAGGATATACATTACTTTTCAGAGAACAAATTGTCCGAGAAAACTAATGAAACCAAGGAATAGGAACGATAAACTGAATATTATATTTAAAAAACTACTGCGATGAAAGGATAGGAAACGCACGATTGTGATTTGCTCATTAGCAATTTGCTTGATCACTTATCTTGCTTGATCACTTTCTTTGATCAGTCTTTGTCGAAACGTTGCCCCTTGCTTTAGAATGACTGCATTAAAAAAGTTCATGGACAGGCAGTAACGACGTGAACTGACGATGTGGGCCCAGAATGTGGGGTGAAGGAAGGGCGTTGAAGTGAGGCAGTGAAGATGGGCTTACTGCCCATCTTCACTGCCTCGGACGGGTGATGAGTGGTAATGAGGACGGGAAATAAAGACGGGCATTGAAGGGCGTTTTTTGCAGAGCGATGTCACCACCTTTCATCTTCGGAAAGGAGTGCTATTACAAAGTCCTTATGCGATTACTGCATGAACCTCATTTCATCCTTATGAACGCGTTAAGCAAACCTTATCGCGTCATAGAGAATATGCTAGCACGTATCAGTTTGGCACCGTTCCTTAGCTATCAGTTGCCTTTGCTTTCTGGATAGGATGACAAATGTAAGCACTATATTTCGTTCCTACAGGAGCGACGAGCTTTTAAGTAGCTTCGTCATATGCTTTCATGTTGTTTTCGGGCATATGTAGATCCCAACAATTTAAATTTCAAAAATGTTAACTGCTGAAAAAACTCAATTGAAAGTAATCGGAAAATTTATTTCAATTAAATCATATAATCTGACTCCTTCACAACTTCAGAAAGAGAGCAAAAACCAACAACAAACTAATGAAATAAATAATATATAATCTCAACAGACATAACCTTTAAAATTTAAGCAGGTATTATTATTTCTGTAAACTTTCTTTTCACGATAAATACAACTATGCATAAAACTTTTGTAAATTTTATAAGTTTCCTATTGTAATGACGCATTGTTTTAGTTATTCAAGCGATATATTTATATGGTGACCAAGGTCCAAACCCTAGGGTAATTACAATACAGAATCATCATTCCATTCCAGAATCAGCGAAAACCTTTGACTTCGTGCTGCTATCCGCTCATTTGATTTCATCATGCTACGCCGTAGTTCTTTACATCTTTTGATAGTCGTGTAGGTCTCGCGGAATATCTCTATTAATAACGACAGTGTATGATGCACACGTCATTCCCTCATCATCGCTCAAATTGGAGAAGATGGTGACTCAGCGTTTGCAGTTTAACTGCCACGAGTCTCTGAAAACACTTCTTTTCACGCAGAAGTTTCAAAAGATTGTACTACATAATTTGAGATCCAGATTGGAGATGCGTAATGAGAAATTGTATACGAAGTCCTTCATTTTTACAGTTAACTTCCATTTAGTGCCACGGGTCCAATCATATGGTTTTGATAATTAAATTTTTATTCACCACATATACTATACATGTTTTCTGCAACAATATTCAGTTATAGCACAGTTCAATATCTCAGAAATCTGTTCATCACTAGAAATACCCCATTTCGTGTATTTAATCCAAGATTATAATATTTCACAAAAATGCACAACAAAATATTATTTCACAAAACATCTGACCTTGTTTCAACAATTACCATATCTTTTTCAATATTCAGTAAATAAAGGATGCATAGTTAACAATCGCACAAAAGAAAAATCATAGATTAGTTTCATTTAGATTAAAAGAAATGTCGATTATATTCCTTTTTGCAAAACAACTTCTCTATTTCAAAGCCATTTCTCAATTATTATATTTTAATATCCGTGTTTATATTCTACCTATCCACCTAAACAGCCGCCCACCGACCTACTTACCTACTTACCTACTTACCTACTTACCTACTTACCTACCTACCTACCCACCCACACACACTCCCCACTACCTAACTCTCCATCTACACAGGGTGTCCGGGGAGGAAACGTCGAAAATTCGAACTGAGAAACAAAAAAGCAGCCGAATAGTGCAAATTTACCACTTCTTATTTCTAGGTTAATTTTTCTTTCTGAACAAATATATTCATTTCTTTTATAAATAATAAACAATTAACATGTTTCTGTAGTGATTCTATGCTTCTGCACTGCAATGTTTGGCCTAGAAAGCCATTTTTCAAACCAATTTTTGAGTGTTTCTTGCGTCTCATCCATTCAGAGTATTTTATTAGACAAAATATGCTTAAAATTGTCTTGAGAGCTTATTTTCGAATTTTCGGCGTTGCTTCCCCGCACATATGTATAATCTTGTGTTCGCGCCGGACTTTCAAAAAAAACGCGACAGCAATTCGGGTAGCGGTCAGTAGAGCACAACAAGCACAACATTGACATGTAGCCGTAAATTAACATATTCATCCCTGATATCCTGGTGACTGAGTTTCCTAACAAACCGTGCCGCCATCCGGCCTCCTCATTGGCTGGGGGCGCTTATGAACCCGGCGACATTGACAAGCAGAAGCAGTCGCAACCTGCAGTCAGAGCCGCGTCACAAGCCTGGAGATTTTTTTTAAAGTTTTTATTTCCTTGTTCGACATTATTATGTCTTTCAAGGGTTTGATGATACATAGTATACAATTTTGTTGTAATTACATTTCGTCATGTATGAACAATGCTAGAAGGCTAATATTTATAATAACACAATAACAACTAAGGATACCCAGGAAGGGTCCTTCAGAAAAAATGCATACAATTTGAATTAAAACATAAGTATTTAATTTATAAATGTTGGAACGTGCTTTACAGCTAATTAAGGAGGATGTAGAAGGTCTTTAGAATATCTTGATTTTATTCGTGGAAAAAGATAGGCTGGTTTACCTAGAGTTTACAAAGGAGTGGCTGGGCAAGATGATAGAGAAGAGTAGAAATTAGAAGAAAGTTTTAAAATCCAAGTTTTCCGAGGGCAAGCCTGGAGTGACCGCGCTAGTCAACGTCAAGGCAACGCCATCGCTGGGAGTCTACGTTGTGCCCACCACTAGGCACAAAGAAGTTGGATCTTTGCCGACAGCTTCGTCCTCCAAGATTTCGGCTTCCGGCCAAAGAAGACAATTTTTGTATGTTTTTCTTATGTGGCCGCGCCTCACGCGGGCCCATGTATGTTTTATGTTGTGTCGATAAATGTGTATCAAGGAGCTGCCTTCTTTGTCATTTTCAAATGCACAACATAATCAATCTAACTTATTATTATTATTCAATGTCAGCACATTTACATCTTTATGTGAAGTTCGGGGAAGAAAAGGTATATTTACTGCCCGAATACAGAGCAAGAGACCCTCTCAGCATTTGCTCAATGCATTTATAGATAACGGATAAAAGAACCATCGACGAGTGATCATTCATTTCCAAGGTATAAATAAATATTTTTGCTGCAACCTTTTTATATACAATTAGGTACTACACAAAATCAAAAATAATATCAACTTTAATCATGATAGTGAATTAGTTACGAATTGCATTGTACTATTCTATCAGTGGCGGTAAATGTACAAGCTTCTAGGTCCATTATTTCCACTTCAATCGTGTTTTTATAATTATGTCATTATAATTCATTAATGTCAATAATGAAATGTCATTATAATACTGTTAATTGATGTTCTAGTGCGGTGATTGTTGTGGTGAGCACACACCGCAAATTCAAAATTGTATAGGCGCATAGTGCAGCCGCACATCGACAGATGAGAATAGACAGGGAACAGATGGTGCTGCTGTGCATGGACAGATGGAACGGAGCGTGTTTCCGGCTGAACAGCCAGCGCAGCGTACAGAACGGCTCTTAGGGAAACAGATTGAAATTCTCAAGGTTAAGCGCCAAAGGTTGGGCGGAATATTGACGGTGAGTCGTGTGCTATCCCTGTAGAGTGCAATGTTACCTGCTGGAAAAAATAATGATTTGCCACTGCCTGGGTGCCTCATTTATGATTTACACACTGAAATCGTGCATCTAATGAATTTAAATCAAGGACATTAGCGAAAATCTTTCCCAAGCACATTCTCAAGATTTATTCAGACTGTCATGCGTACACTATGGTCTTCGTTTCTTCTTTCAATCAATTCCTCCCTGGAATTTTGAACGTCCTCGCTTGGAGAAAATTGGCAATTCGTATCTTGGCCAAAGACAAACTTCCTTTAAAACTAATTTAATTAAATATTTTCAGGGATGATTATAAAAGTAGAACAGTGATGGCCATAAACACTTACACCTGAGTAACATGGACCCCCTCTAAAGAATTTCGGGAGCAGCGGAGAAAATCGAAGAAGTTTTGAAAAGAGCCCTACAAAAGAGATCTTTCATTACAATTTGGAAAAGAATATCCAGATTCTTTTATCATAAAGCATGATTTTATTCTCAAAAATATTTACAAAATGGGGTTTTACTTCCAAAGAAATAGAGAAGTGTTGACGGTATGACCTTCCACGTAAGAGAAATACATGATGAATTACAGTAAAATGTCAACAAGTTCGTCGGAGTATGATTTATATACTTTCGGCACCAATGGTAATTGAAGGGAACTAGTCTGTAAGTAGGGACAAGCTGATACGTTTGCGTGAAAAATGTCACATTTGATTTGTAAAACTCTGAATGTAACAATCTGAAAGTGTTAAGAAGGTTGGTGACAGAACAAGGAAGATTTTGGTAGGTGAAACTACCACATTATGAAGTTGTAAAATATCAAAATCTGTAAAACACAGAGGTAGACTTTTGCCAATTGGCATAATGATTATCTTCTGTATTTGGTTCAATTTATACGTTTCATTAATTTGAACTTAAGGGTTTTCATTTATATAAGAAGAATCCTTAAGAAATGGAGGGTCGGTATTAAGTGACGACATCGAGTGAATTATTCCTCAGCTGCCACTGGTAGACTAAAGTAAGAGTCAAGAAGCGTCGCTGGGCTTTTCCAGACCATGAGGCCGACTGGCAGATCAGCGTTATTCGGTAAAAAGAAGAGAGAGTAAAACAAGAAAATTACACAAAAATGATATTTCAAAATCATTATAATAACGTGTGAAGTCAAGTGAGCACACGTGTATGATCAGAATTAGTGAACAAGTGAGAAAAACCGATGACACAATAACTCATCGAAATGCGACCCAATATCATCAGCTTCTTCAGGCAGCGTAGTTAAGACAAAACACCAATTATATCTCTCCTCTAGAAACATCTAGAAGCGAGAAGAACAAGGGCAAGGCTTTGCGCTCTACATATATCGTACGTAGGTCAACCAGCTTGGAAGGAAATTCAGGTTAGACTAGAAAAACCAAATTATTTCGGCCGAAGCGATCACACTCACAAAATTCGAACAAGGAAACAAAATTCAGATCTTGGGAAATTTTCCTTTTGTAACGGAACAATTAAAGATTGGAACAGTTTACCCGCAGCAATTTTCAAAGCTTTTCCTCTGTGTCCGAAGCTTCAGAAATAAGTTAGAACAATATGAGAGTAATAGACATTAAATGAGTAAGTGCTGTGAAGTGCGGTGAAGTGCTGTGAAGTGCTGGTCAGTGTAATTCAAAGCAAAAACAGTGTAGTGTAGTGTAGTGTAGTGTAGTGTAGTGCAGTGCAGTTAAGTGTAGTGAACACGATCAATGAATTAAAAAAATTAGCCAATATTTATGTAGCTTGTATTAAATTTTAGCATCACCGACATATAATTATTGGATATCATGACAGAGTTGAAATATTTGTTATAATACTTAATATTAGTGATAGTATGATTATTGCATGTTCGGCTTGTACTGTACTAATTTATTATTATTATTGTTATTATTATTATTGTTGTTATTATTGTTATTTAACTACCACCGGGTCATACACAATTGCAGTTCAAATAAATGTATGTATGTATGTATGTATATTTCATTTTTATGAAGAAATGGTGTATTAAGTTAGCAATACACGCTCGGGATACGTGTCGGCATTGCCCATCCCTGGTAGCGCGTCTCTGTAAACGGACGGCACCCCACAACCTCTAATACTGCCCGACCAGCTTCTCTTCCGCTCGTGCCCTCGGCTCGACGGCCGTCGGCCTGTCTCTCCGTCGCCCCGGGCTCTTCCATAACCTGCCTTTGTCCTAATGAGGTTGCTATCTTGCCTGCACGTGCAAGGGCATGCATGCCTTGCGAAGGACCGAACTGCAATTCAATTCAATGATTACTAGAAATCGGATGTTTAGGGAAATGCCTATTTTTTTCTAGAGAACTTATTTAAAGGCTGATAATATATGTCCACGAACCATGACAAATGATGACATATGGCGAAGTTTTATAATGCTTATTTTTTCTTATTTTTACATAAATGCTTATTTTTTGCATAAATACCTTTTTAGGACTTTTTTGCCTTTTATTTATTATATTTATATACAATGCTAAGATATCGGAAAATCGGCGATGGTCCAACGTGACCATTCATTACAAAACCTTCAATTCACGTCTTGAAATTTAAAAATACGAGAGAATTCCTGAAAGAATACCAACTGATTTTTCTCCATTTCCCTATTTCATAAATACCAGCCATGATCTGAAAACATGGACGATTGACAATACACCGAGGGAACCGAAATTTTAAGTGGAAATAAATATAAATTCCCAGAAGGTTTCAGTGTTGCTAGTGTTGGACTGCTAAAATATATGCCAGTCACATCGTTCAAATATCCTTCTCCGCATTCAAACTGATTTGTTCTCCCAGTCGTCGCAAATTTGAAATTGCGATCCTTGAAAAGTTACTGGCAATATGTAAATATTACTGGATAATGGAAACTATTAAGAATAAAATGTAGAAGAGTTGTAAATATGTAAAACTAGTTTTACATTAAAATATACGAACTCGTTTTGTGAATTTAAGTTTACGAAATAACATAGACAAAAATTACAATTTTTTCATTTTATTGTGTATGTAACTTACGACAATGCCTTTTTTCTCCTTATTCTTGACTTTTTCAGTGCCTTTTTAGTCGCCTAAAAGACGAATTTTTAGTGCCTAAGCATCCGATGTCAAATGATTACTTATTGTACGTGACGAGGCTCAGACCTGTTCTTCCGTCTGACCACACAAATTGCGCTACTCTTCGTTCACGATCTAACAGTGAAAGAAGGTATCACTCAGGTGACGAAACATTAGATTTTAGGTCAGAAGGATCTTCTAGGCTTGAGGATCTTTTTCATGCAATAAATCTACCAAAGAGAAACAGCCAGCTTTACTTCCCCTCCAAAGAAAGGCGTTCGTTTCACCCTAAAAAATCACGTCTTGGATCGGATTTGAACGGAACGTGGATGTAACAGTCCGATACGTTAACCGTTACTCCGTAGAAGCCGGTAAGTATAGTAAAGCCGTCCTTGGAGGAGGGTTACGCGTGCGGCAAGCACGTAGCCCGAAGAAATCCAGGAGCCCAAGCATTTTGTTCGTGGCAGTTTCCGTTTGTCCCTGGCAGCCGCCATGATGCTTGCGACGGTAAAACGGGATAGGTAAAACAATCGCTCCTCCCGTGTGTAGGCCCTTTTAGTACACCTCTACCAATGTTGAATGATGAAGGGTGTAAATTGATTCGAGGACCGTCAAGTGAGGTCATTAGTTCCGTAAGTGTAGTGTAAGCATTATCCCAGTAAGTGATACCGGGAGAGGTGGCTCATGGCATCAAATGATGTAACTGCAGTGCCTCTTACCAGGAGGTGCTAGTTTCTAGTGCCGACGGTGGCAGGATTTTCGACACTATCTAGATAGCTAGGTCGACGGAGAACTCTAGCGACCGGCTGCTCTGATCGGTAGTTTTCTGTGGATTCTCCGATCAATATCAGGCGGATGCCGGAGCAGTATCCTAAGAAACGGGCCACAGACCGCGCGCGATCTTTTCTGCCCCTTCCTTGTCCTATCCTCTCCCCTTACACTTTCATGCACAACACTAACGCACATGTCGGGAGACCGGTCGGGAGCTTAGAGCTGTGCCGGTACTAATGTCCTTTGCAGTTGACGGGCCTAGAAACACTAATCAATAAATTATTTGTGTGTGTGTGAAAGGGAAGAAGATAATGTAGGAAAGAGCGGGAGAGGTCTGTTGCCTCTTTGCTTAGGTACTGCCCAGGTATTCATCTGGAATGGATCGGGGAAACCACGGAAAACTACAGAATCAGAGAATACGGATAATAGAATTCTTCTTCGAGCAGTGGTTGAATACGTTCGAGCTATGTATCTAGTGTCAAAAATCTACTACCTTCTGGGATCGAAGAGTCAGAGCAGAAGCAACGATGAAGCTGCTGAATTATCGCGACCGCTTAGTGTTTGTGATACGGTAATAAAGGGTGCCATACACGTTCGGGATACGTGAGAGTTTTACAGCAGCGTTCTACCTGTCCGGACAAACATGAGCGTCTCTGGCCGCACAAATGAAACCCGCCGGCTCTTCATTTTCTTCATGCGAAATCGTGGTTGAACGTATCCTAAACGTCTATGCGCGTAACTAGAACCAGGGACACTTATTAAACCAGCGACGATGAAAGTTGTTCCATTACGATCAAGGTGTAAGGACGGAGGGGTTAAACTGAGCGTCTATTGTCAGCTTCGCGGCACTTTTTATCACGAGACACGTCAACACTGACTGGGGAAAATGTCATTATATCCCGAAAATGAATACGTCTATTCACCTTATTAGTATCGCAATACGACACCTTGAAACGGCGTTCGGCGGAATGTGATACCGCTCGCACTAAAATTGCAATCATTTTTTTGTATTAAGGTATATTTATAATTATTGCCGATAGTTATGATTTATCGTTGTTTTAACGAGGGTAACGATGCATCAAAAATATATTAATACGTCGTAAATTTCTTTTGGAACCTTTCCTGTTTCTTTTCAGTGTTATCGTACGTAAGACGGCGTAGAAAATACAAGAACCTTTACATAGACTTTATAGCCCGGCTAACAGCGCGACCTGGACCATCTGTTGCGAACACAGAACACGTTTGTGGGAAAATTTAAATATAGAAGGTACATTAGGAAACCGAAATGTGTTCTCATTTCGGAATCATCAACATCGTAAAGGTCTGAGCCTGTGTCATTCAGTGCGAGTCTCCTGGTTGTTTAGACCTGGAGAAATCATCAGATCTCAATGAGAAAGAAAATATCTTGGAGTCATCTGTAAAATGTTATTGAACAACTATAATTATACCATATTCTTACAGAATTACAATATTACAGTTTAGACGTAATTGGTATCACAATTATCCCGTTCCGACCGGAAGACAAGAGTTGCTATACTGGAATAAGAATCTTCGTGTGTATTTCTTGGTCTGCCGGTTGCGGTTTTTCCACTATTAAGAAATTGTTTCTGTCGATGAGATTTCCAGGGTGGGGAAATAAGGAATTAACGGCGCCGTGAAGGTAGACTTTCGAATTGAGTAGAGGAAACCGGGGCACCATGGGCCATAGGGTACGATGAGTCACTGAAAGATTGCTGATATCGAGAGTCCCATTATGATCATAATATGATCGTACATTATTGCCAAACTACCCAGGTGGCAATGTTCTGATTTCATTGTCTAAGAAGCGTGAAATGTTCGCTAATATTTACCATTCCAAATAAATTACTGTCAACGTGTATTTGTTCTGAAAAGTTTTTCGTCATTTTAATGCTGGTAATGAAGTTGAAGATTGCAGTTTCCTGACGTTCTATCTTTTTCCTGCATTGAATGTAAGTGACGGTAACTAATTTTAAAGGTCATATTTGACCACTTTGAAAAGGATGAGCTACCGGGAGCAAAATAAGTCAGATGCTGATGGGGCACCATGGGTCATTCATTGAAAATATATTTTTTTACATTTTTCTCCATTATAATTATTTCGAATACATAATCACACAATGTTAAAATATATGTGTTTAGTTGTACAAATAAAATGGAATAAATAATTATCAATGTAAGGGATTCCCGAATGTTTCAATTTTTGTGGCTAATGACGCCCCAATTTTCACTACACAAAATAGGGGGAAAATGTAACAAACAGCCGCCCCTCCAGTGCTCATTTTTCAATCATTTGTATTACTTGACAGGAGAAAATTCAACGCTAGGTTGAAACACTGGATGAATTTTGGAGGAATTACTTTCAGGATGGGCGTAGGAATAAATAAATTAAAACAGTTTATATAGTTCGTATTTACGGATAAACAATAAACATTTAGCACTTCAGTGATCTCTTGCACTAACCAGCAGTAACGTCAAAGGGGTCTGATCAATACACACCGGAAAAATATGTAGTATGAAAAGTCAAAATATGTACATAAATATGTAGTGAAAACAGTAAGAATATGTAATAAATTTGTAAAATCGGATATAATATATAATATTAAAATACATTATATATAAAAGACATTTATATAATACGAAATTACATTGATAAACAATTTCATAAACTGGGAGCGGTAGCTCAGTGCATCAGCTGATATCACTGCAGCGCCTCTGACCGGGAGGTCCTAGGTTCCAGTCCTGACGGCGGTGGGATTTTTGACACTAGCTTTTCAGCTAGGTCGAATACAGTCGCTGTCTGGAGGAGAATTCTAGCGGCCGGCTGCTCTGATCGGTTGTTTTCCGTGATTTCTCCGATCAACACCAGGCGAATGCCGGACAGTACCCTACCAAACGGGCCACGGACCGCGCGCGATCGGTCCTTCTTCTTCCTTGTTCTATCCTCTCCCCTTACACACACACTTACACTAACATGCAATACACTACCACATATTCTGGGAGATCGGTCGGGAGCTTAGAGCTTGTCCCAGCTGCGGCGGTGCCCCGCTGGTGGGAGAGTCCTGGTTAGGGGGAAACCCCACTAGCCGACGGTAGGCCGGCGCCGGATCTCGCTATCCAGAGGGGGAAGATCACCGCCATCTCCCGCGAAACAAACATGCACTACACTAACGGGACTAATGACCAAAGCAGTTGACGCGCCCGGAAACACGAAAAAATCAATCAATCAATCAACAATTTCATAAACAAATTTTAAAAATAATAAAAACGTTTTAAAAATCATTTGGAATTCACAAGTTGATGCACACTTTGCAGCATATAACTTACCCGTCAGTTATAAAACCTTAATCTATTGCTACCCAGGTCCGATGCAGCTTTGCCGTTTTGCAGCTTGACTAGATACAAGAGAATTTTCACGTTCAATCTGGCGGTATCTACAACCAGCAAACAATCACTACGGCGTGCGGCACTGTGAAGTGAAGTATTACACTCCGGTGATCGCCAAAATGTATCGGAAATTAAGGTTAAAGGTTACAATACACGGCGTCAGTGATACTTTTCACACCTAAAGGGGAAAATGATAACAGTCGCGGACGCGCACTCTCCACTAATGAAATAACTGATGCGCCGAATTGTGAGAACATCAGACGTCTTCACATGGGTACCTCGAGTAGACAGCTCGCCGTAATAACGTAGGAAAAAATGCTTAAATCGTTTAATTAAAAATATGTAAGAATATTGGTAGAATAAAAATATATTTTGTGAGAAAAGAAAAATTTGTGAAATATGTAATATAGTACTATATATGTAAAAATATGTAACGAAAAAATTGGATATTGTGTTAGGACGGCGACGATTCAAATTTGAGAACAGTACGTAGAAAGACATAAAACATGTAATTACATAATAATCCGGTGTCTACTGACCACTTCTGTTAGTTGCGCGGTCGGCCACTCGCGGGAAGCGTTTCACACGATTTTCTCGGAAATGAGTGACACCTGTGCCTTACTAATCTGGATTATATGAACTTGGCACAAAGGATTTCGGTTTAATTCCAAATTTGTCGACCTCGGTTGCTTCCATGTGAGAACCTGGGCATGTTAAAACACCCAGCGGTTGCTGGCCACATACTAATCGTTGCATTGTCGGCGCGGAATGTCAGACCGCGATGCCAATTCAAAGAAAAAATCGGAGTCTGGACAGGTCCAGGCTGTCAGCTTCTTCGGGCAGTGCGGGTGGGGCGGGGGTCGCGGTGGCAGTACGGATGGCAAAAACATCGATGTTTTCCACCATAAACATCGATATATTAACATCAATATTTTGCTTTCGATGTTTTCTTCACATCGATATTTTGTTGCAAAACATCGATGTTTTTTTAATTTTTTAAAATATTTTTTTATTTAAGGGATTTAAGCAGTTCTAGAGTAGCAGCAATCCACAGCAATATCGTTGTTTTGTGCCATCCTCTTATCTCGCTGCACATTTCGCCTGTGCAATCTGAGAAAGTTTGGGAGCTGCTCATGATATTAACGTGTGTTACTACCAGGCGTGTCATTGCCTGAATCGACAGTGAAACAAGTAATCTGTAGTTGTGCACGATGTTGCTTCTTGTTAATTTTATTCTTTACATTCGATAATAACTTTGGCATACTACTAACATGCTTGTAGCCAAACTATGTAATATATACCTTTACCGTACTGTAATTAAAAATGGATAGGAAAATCGCAAGTTTATTAGTCTATACATCGATATTTCGATATACATCGAAATTTATTAGTCGATACATCGATATTTTAAAGATTGATGTTTTCACGACATCGAAAACCCTTTAGCGATGTATCGAAACATCTATGTTTTGGTAAAATTTGCCATCACTGGGTGGCAGGCGGCGTGATTCATCGCGCCAAGATGGTCCTCCATGGGCAGGCGGAAGCCGGGCGGAGGCGGCCGCACGGGCTCCGCCGAGACCGCGCGCGTAGCCGCCGGGGCCGGCAGTTGAGGGATGAATGAGCGGTGGTCGGCGCTCGGGCACGGCGGCGGGGTGCGGCGAAACCGTGAAGGGCGGGAGGGGAGGGAGGGAACGGCAGGGCGCGCAGGCCCAGCCGCTGCTTCCTGCGGGGAGACGGTCGCCGTCGCCGCGCGCTCGCTGCCGCTCCTGCGTCCGCCGCCGCCGCCCGCGCCATCGCGCGGCGCGCGCAGGAAGCTTCGCCGGCAGAGCGCGCCAACGGCCGGCAGAGGTGCGCGCGCGCTATTGAACGCCGCCCCTACCTCCGCCCGCCGCCCCTCACCAACCCTCCTCACTCGCGCTTCCGCCACGGGATCTCACGCACGGCCTCCTTACCGCACACAGACGCCGCGTAAACAGAAAAATAAGCCCCTGGCTTCTGGCGCGCGTCCCCCCGCCCCTTCCGCCGTGGTCGCGCCCCCGTGTTCTTTCATCCGTCCCTCGCCCCCGCCATTACCCCTGCCCCTGCGCCGCCCGTGTCCCCGCCAGTCCCCGTCCCTGGCCTTGCCCGGATTCCCCTCGCCAGGGCTGGAGGCTCGCGAGCGGAGGATGGCCTCGCGCGCGGCTCACCCGCTCACCCGCATACCCGGCTCTTGCGGCTCATCCGCCTCCCCCGGCGCAGCAGCCCGGCCGAAATCCCAGAAATTAGCTTCGCGGCTACGGAGTACGCCGTCATGAGCTCTCACGCGCCATGTCTTTATTTGCAGACAATTATTATACCCAGTGCTTGATTTCCAAAATTTTTGGTCCCGGAACGCGCCCCAAATTAACTATTAATTTAATACAAATAGTTGTATATTATCACATAAATTAATAATTACTCCGGAGGTACCAGAACGCCGTTCCGTCGCGTTCCGCCAGAAATTTATTTATTTATTATTTTACATCAAAAAACAGTTAAAACTGCGTATGAGGTGCTATGGGGAGAAGTGAATTCTGTGCACATTTTCAAAATTCTGTGATCCCTACACTAAATCATAAGCTACATGAATTTTGAATTAAAAAAAAGTTCTAATTTAATAGAATCTCTTTTCAAGAATAAAAAAAACAATAAATTTCGGGCTCTTATCCATGACGTCCTTCGTCAAGGAATACTTCCTGCCGCAACAACATGGAAACGATAATTTGAATAACTATATTTCCCAATGAATTCTAGAAGACGTGCACAGATAATGTAGTTAAATTTATGTCCAGAAGTAAAACAAGGGGCCATCTCAGCATTTGCTCAATGGTTCAGGGAAACTGGACGCAAAACCTAACCGAGATGGGGGTAATTGACCCGGAAGCTGCAGTAAAATAATTGTTACAGGTTGTTTATAAACATTTATACAGTCCAAATGGTAAATAATGCATTATGTATCATTGTTAAAATTAATGTTACTTTTCTTGTGATGCTTGTGTGTATAGTCTCTAATTGTATAGAAACAGTTATGCAGTAGAAACTATTTCACTTGGGATTTTAACTTTTCTATCGTTTTTTAATGTCATCTGGCAAAGTGTTGTAAAATAATTTACATATATTGTATGTGAATTTTTTGTAATGAGCTATTGATACTGTCACCTGATGAATATGATTTCTACGTCGAGTGTTGTACTAATAGACTTCGGCATTTTCTGAAAATATATTCCCGCTCTTAAGCAAGTCATTTTTGACAAAAAACACTGATTCGTAAATAAACAGACAAGGTAATTGTAAAATTCCTAGATTAATGAAGAGAGGCTGACAGGAATCACGTGGGTGGGTTTCGTTATTATTCGTACAATTCGTTTTTGTTATCTAAAAGTCTGGGAGCTATAAGATGTATTTCCCCAGAATATTATGCCATATCTCAGGCGGGAATGAACATTCGCGAAATGTACACAACGAGCAGTATGAAGGCTGACTGAATTTGCAAGAATTCTGAACGTGTAGCATAATGAACTTAATTTTGTGTTCAATTCATTTAAATGGGCGTTCCATTTGAGGTTTGACTGCATTGAGAGACTTAAAAATTTTGTTCCTTTAACAAGGTACAAATGTCAAACAGTCAATGGTACACCGTTCATTTTCAATGGAGCACAGAATTGTTTATTTGAAATGGAAAACTGCATTTTTTCGTTTTCTTTTCATTTACTATTAATTTGTTATTTCAGAACCAATTTGAACCATATGATATTGTACGATTTACAGTTTCTTTATTGCAGAGGATGTTCGTATCATCCGCGATGAGAACCGTTCTTCCGTTTTGAATCGTCGAGGGCATATCGTTTACGTAAAGTAGGAATATAATAAGGCCTAAAATCGATCCTTGAGGAACTCCACGTGCAATGGGCAAAGAGTTGGAGAGGTGCGTACGTAATGTTTCATCAATCCAGTAAGGTATTTCCACTCTCTGAGATCGTTGTTTAAGGTAAGAACATAACCAATCTAGAGCAATACCATGGATTCCATATGAAGGTAGTTTTGAAAGTAAAATGTCGTCAAACGTCAAAACGTCAATGACGTCAAAAGCTTTTGAGAGATCTAAAAATAATCCAATAGGTGCCTCGTTTTGATCCAATGATGAGGTAACACCTTTAAGAAAAGAAAATATGGCTGTTTTCGTTGATTTTGATTTTCTAAATCCATGTTGGCAATCTGAAAGCAAGCCATGTATACTGAGAAAGGATTCTATTCGTACGTAAAAATGTCTCTCTATTTTTTTTTAAAAAACTGATAGAAGAGAAATGCGATAATTTTGAATTTCATTTTGGTGCCTTTTTTGAAGAGCAGCTTAATTTTACCTGTTTTGAAAATATCTGGAAACGTTCCAGTGCATAAGGATGCATTAAATATGTGAGTTAACGGGTGTATAATGGCATACGTACAGTTCATAAAGAATTCGGGAATTCATCTAAACCGGACGAATATTTATTTTTTAGTTTACCGATTATTTTGAGAATTTCGTAGGAAGAAGTATCGGAAAGGAACATCGAGTCTAAAATTTTGGGTGAAATGTTGTTGTTGAATTTTGTAGTCGAAGACCCTTACTGAGATCGGCAGCAATTCTCAAAAAGTATTGGTTAAAGAGACTACCCACTGTTGCCGGATCGTTCACATTTATATTATTATATTTTAAAACAACATTCTCTACAGCGTTTCTAGTTGATTTGGTCGTATTTTTTAGTATATTCCACATTGCTTGCAAATCAAGCGCTGATTCTACCTGTACGGATGTGTGGCATCTATCCGTAGATTAGCGAGTGACATTAGTATTGCAGCGACAAAGATCCTCGGTATCACGATGTCTACAATAATTATACATTATCATTATACTACGTGATACATATACACAGAATCCAGGAGCTCTATTCGTTTACTAATAAGAGAAAGCTTATACGGAAGGGTAAAATTCCCTGCAGTAATGACTTACGATACGTAACGAGTATGATTCGTTGCAATGAATTTGTTAAAATTGTAATAATTTTTTTATGTTTATAATTCACATTTGTTTTTCAAAAACATATAATCTTTTATACAGATTAATGAAACAAAAGAACTAGGAAGATAAATCTTCCTACGTATGTTTATTGCCATGAATAGAGAACCTAAACATTAAGAAAGAATATATTTGAAAATGATGACCTGATCCCAACAATGGCTAGTGATTGTGGTAATCTATATTTCAAAAGCGATTTTAAAGTTTGGTTCCGAAAATATTGTAGAAACCTGTATTGATATAGATAGTATGTTAATACTGATGCGAAAGGAAAACAAATACATCGAACTTCAAAAACCGGACCGGGAGAGGTGGCTCAGTGTATCATCTGATGTCACAGCAGTGCCTCTGACCGGGAAGTCCTAGGTTCGAGTTCCGATGTTGGTAAGGTTTTCGACACTAGTTTGTCAGCTGGGTCGAATTCAGTCGCTGTCTGGAGGAGAATTCTTGAGGCTGGCGGATTTGATAGGTAGTTTTCCGAGGCTTCTCCGATCAACTTAAGGTGAATGCCGGAGCAGCATCCTAACAAAGGGGCCACGGAACCCGCGATATTTCCTTCCTCTTCCTCGTCCTATCCTCACCACTTTAACATGCACTACGTTACCACACATGCCGGGAGACCGGTCGGGAACTTAGAGCTTGTCCCGACAGCGGCGGTGCCCCGCTGGTGGGAGATATCTGGGTGAGGGAAACCCCGCTAGCCGACGGTAAGTCGGCGCCGGACTCGCTATCCAGCGAGGGAAGATCCCAGCTATCTCCCGAAGAAAAAATATGCACCACACTTGCGGGACTGATGACGTAAGTAGTTGACGCGCACGAAATCACTAACAACCAACTAATCAAGAACCGGTCGTTTCCTAGTTTCCCTCGTTCCCTAGTTTCCCGAAGGGCACCCGTCTGCGCAGTTCGCAGACAGTTGCGAAGGGTGCAGACTGCGCGGCGCTCGCCTCGGCCAACCTTCTGCGAAACATGATCGAAAGCTTCCTGCGCCACCTACGCTTGCAAATGAGGCAAGCGGCGTTTCCAACCGTCACCGTTCCATCCGTCAGCCGTTACGTTTGCGGTTAGGTCGTTAAACCTGCGATGCGAATTCAGCTCCAAGTAGAGAATGTTCTGATTCCACAGTGTTTGACATTCACTGCCTTCAATACCTTCCTACCTAGATCTATCTCTTTAGATGATAGAATGTTTAGTTTCTTTCGATTGCATGCATTAGGACTTGATCACGATTTTTTCTTGTTATAGATTTAGTGGCCAGATTTGCCTTTGAAGAAAATTTATGTCTCATCTATTTTTTCAATCAACAGAAAGAAAAAAACGGATGTTCAAAATAAAATAAAATACATCCCACTTTTAATTTTCATTTTTACCAGAAAGTTTTGACCTAGCCACAGACTCATATGGAAATCGATGTTGATATTATTAATTTAGTAAGAATATTTTTGATGTTAATATAACACTATTTTAAAGTCATAACATTATACATTTACTCTATGATTATATTATTTCATAACTAAAAAAATGCTTTTTTAAAAATATTTCATAATTGACGATTTGGATGGCCGAGGTATGTAGAGCGTGTGCCGACTCAACGCCTCCGACTGAAGGGTCGCGGGTTCGAGTTCCGTTTGGGACATGGTTTTTTGTCCCTTGTCTTTCATATTTGTGTGTTTTTGCGGAAGGCTTGCTGGCCACAAACCCAGGAGCCCGGAAGTGTGGCAATTGTAAAAGGTTAATACAAGTGTCCCCATGAGGGATACACTAGTGGTTACCCGACGCGGATAATCAAAATCGACATCCCCTGAAGCTGGAAAAAGTGCCAGGAAGAAATAATTATTTTATAAATAAAAAATCCCATGGTATAAAAACGGTGCTGTACATCACAAAAATTCAAATTTGAAGTTACAGTGAGGCCCAAGCAATCAATAACGACTAGTTCTACACTTTTTTTTGTAGAAAATAAATGTACCAGCTGACAATTGTGAAGGTTATTAAGCATTTTGTTTTTCTCAAAACTATGTATCAGGAACTTATTTCTCTTTACATATTGCTGCTTCACTTGTGGTAGAAAATCTTATGTAACGAATTTGCACATGTGATAGTTGCCCCTGGTTGGTAGGCAACCTGTCGTGTGCTGGTGTTCGAAGTAGAATGGAGGTCGAACCCTAAAATCAAATGTTTAAAATCTAGTGACCCATATTTGGATGCATATTAGGTCCATTATAATTCTACATTTCTCTTCCGTAAAGTTTATATAATTTCAGTAATACATCCGGTTTTCAAAATAAAGAAGTTCATATTTCAACCAATTTCTGGATATACTGTTTCTATGTTCTATATCGCACAAGAGATGAAGGATCAGCACATCCGGATATACAGTCATATCAACCTGCAGAAATTAATCGGGTAACCCGCGGGTTACCTGCGGGCAAATACCTAGAAAAGGGAACCACAAATCAACTTGTGATTCGGTGCCGACTCTCACCATCTAGCAAAGGTGAAGCACTGGCAACTCCCAAGATAAAACATTCACTACACTAATGGAACTAACATGGCAGTGGAGGTACCTGGAAAAATCAATCAATTCATTGATAGAAATCCTCTTTCACTCCTTCCCCTTTATGCCCTAGAATGTTGTACCATTTATTCTGAAAAAAACTATCACATAATACACAAAACTTTATACTATACCAATGTAACGTAGTTCATAAAATTAATAACTTAAACCAAATACTATTTCGGGCATTACATTCGGGAATGATTGTGTTACAGCAAGTACATGTTTGAAAACATGTAAAGAAATAATGTGTCGTTGTTCCATAGGAGTTCCTACTCTGAAACTGCATCGGGCTTTCAGTTACACCTCTCGATGGCATGTGGATATTAAAAAGTGACATCGACATTCCTCAGCTGTTAGATGCGCGTGCTGGGTGTTTTATTTTCGAAACACAGTAACAAATGGAGGTGACGACAAATGTGACTTGGGGAGGTAATGAGTGATGATGCGTGATGTGAACGTAGTAAAATGACGGGCAATGAGAAAGGGCAGTGAGAACGGACAAAGAGGTCAAGCAGTTAGGATGGGCAGTGAGAATGTGCAATGAGGACGTGCAAAAGAGACCTTGTCGCTCTGAGAAATGACGTTTTAAATATGTGTTAATAAATGTAAATTCATGCTCGCGAATCGGTGAGTAAAATAGATCATTTTCATACTAGTGAATAAAAATGAAATTCTATTTATGGGAAAGGAGTAAAATACGCTTTTCAGATGAGTTTGATTTGTTTGAAATGAACGAGTGATGCTACAACTCACTACTATATATTTTCTCACACTATTTGTAACTTTCGAGATTTTCAAAAATTCAGAGATTTCAAAGAAAATGAGACCTGCGCCATTTTAAGGGTCTTTTTCTCTATCCATTGAAAAAAATTAAAGAAATAATTTGGAGAGATTTTGAGAAAAGGTTTCTTTTGTAAATTGCATTAACTTTAAACACTCATTATGCGATAAAGCGAGTTTTTCGACAAATGTACTTTTGATATCATTTAAGAGAAAATATTTTAAATATTGTACTTTTACGATGTAAACTTTTTACAATTTTCGAAAATACAGAGTTCGGCGAAAGTGAGACTGGCACCACTATTTTACCGTCCTTTAAAGAATACGAGAATATTTAGGAAAAAAATTGAGCAAAAAATTCGGAGAAAAAATGTTTAAAAACGGCCTAGGTTTCCAGCAAAACTATGCGAAAATTACTAATATTTTCAAAAAATTTTACATGACCTTATTTCAAGGTCTGTGTTTCAACAACAGATTTTATTAAGGAAAGATATATCAATTTTCAATATTGTAGTTATGGGAAGTCTTTGAAAAAATTTTTAACATTTGCAATTTTCAAAACTTCGCGGAGTTCAATGAAAATGAGACCTTGAAAATGAGATTACTTCCATTCTCAGAGACTGGACAGAAAGGTTGATCGCCCCCTCTCACATACCTTCCATTCTTTATGATTCCGAGACTCCGGTAAATGTAACAAGTACTACTTCAGGTTCTGGTACAATTCATCTTATCTCTATCAGGTTTTTGTCCATTAGATCTATTGAGCTGACGATGCGGAGATGGCCCATTGCTTTCCACTTAACTGTAAAAGTAGCGTTTATTGGCACGTTTTGTTGAGCTGTATTTGTGCTTAGAGAGGTTAGGTTTATTCTTTTGTCAGCAATAATAAAAAATCAAATCCGTAATTCGTTTTCCAATATAAGTACATCATACATTACTCGTGAGCGAACATTCCTATTTTTCAAATGATGTCAATTACACTTAGTATCGTTATCCATACATCAAAAGTGAACAACGTTAAGTATTTCAAGTGTGGACTTAGTTTCCCACGTTTTTAAAAGGATGTTCTAAGTTTTCCAGTTCTTCCAAATTAATGTACAAAATGTGTAAAAATATTTTAAATTTATCTCGTCAGTTTATCTAAAACGCTCAAATGTAATTTGACGAAACGCCTGAAAAAGAAACCAATGATATTTCAACAACACATGCTTTCTCACATTATGAATAATTTTTGCAATTTTCAAAAATTCAGAGTTCAAAGGAAATTAGACTTGCGCCATGTTTCAAGCATCCCTTTTCAAGGGAAAAAATTACAAAAAAAAAAATTGAGACCGATTTTGTGAAAAAATATGGTTATATATTACCTTTACTTGAAAGCAGAAATGACGCGAAAATTACTCGTATTTTTAAAACAATGTACATGACCTTATTTTAAGTTGTAATTTTTAGGACAGATTTCATTAAGGAAAACGTCTCTTTCATCAATACTGTTTTATAATGTTACTTTTGCAATTTTCAGATCTACAGACTTCCGAAACTGCGACTTGCGCAGTTTTTACACTCAAATTTTTCTGCATTCGAGAAAAACTTTAGAAAAAAATCGGAGCTATTTTTGAGGAAATAATTGTTTAAAAATTGCCTATAATTTGCGCAAAATTACGCGAAAACCACTCATGTTTTAGAAATGTTGTCAATGATCTTTTCTGAAGATCTGACATTGAAGAAAACATTTCAGTTGAAAAAAATTCCGTTCTCAATATTGTCGGTAGGATGACTCCAAAGAATGTTTAAACTTTTGCAATTTTCAAAAATTCGGAGATATCAACGACAATGAGACCTAAGCCATATTTTGACGTCCTTTACTCTTTCCAAGGGAAAAATATAATCTACGAATTTGTAGCCATATTTGAGAAAATTTTGAGGTTGTTGAGACGTCATGAAAAGTACCTCCAAAACTCAATATATTCCTTTCAAATTCATAGGGCCTTGAATTCAAACAACTCGATCAGGGGAATATCAATTTTAGAGAAAATCGTCTGAACTGTTTAGGCGCTAGCGTTGACAACAGATCTTCAGACAAACGTTTCGTCGTAAACCAATTTTTCAGTATCAAGTACACAGAATGTGGATTCTGACTCCACAACTTAGAGGTCAATCAATCAATCAATATTGCTTTATTTTACGTGGCGAGGCTTGGGCCATCAGGCCTGCTCTCCGACTGACCACGCAAATTTCGCTACGCTCCTTTCGCCTTGTAGTAAAGAAAGGTTTCAGCCGGGCTTCGAAATAATCAATTTAAATTTTGCTCAGAGGCTTCTTTTAGGACTAACGATTCTTTACATGCTTTAATCTACAACACGGGACAGCCGACTTTATTTCCCCTCCGAAGGTAGACGTACGAAGGACTAAAACGTTCGATAGGATTCACGCTGTAAATTCCACGTCGTTTGATATGCTATGAATCAGCCAACTTGAGTATAACAACCAGACACCCTAATCGTTACACCACCGAAACCCCATACCTTGTTTTTTAGTATGTATAGGAACAAGATTTATTCTTTCTCCGATATCAGGTTTCCACAATACAAGTTTATCTGACGAAAAATCGCCATTTTACGCTGTAGTATTTCAACACTTTCTCTTTCTTGCCAAAGTAGGTAGTACAGCGAGAAAGCGAAAAGAAAATATTTGAATCCTGAATATTAAAAGCAATTGAATCTACTTTTTCATCCCTCCTGTACAGAATTAATTTTGGATCAATCAGCAGCCAATCAACTTGCAGTACTGCTTAGTAAATGTTTATTCTAGTGAATTGACTTAATTTCATTACGCCTTACTTGGCTATAGTACAGTGTGCGTAACTAATGAAATCAATGACAATAAATTTTCACGTTTTCGCTGCTTCCATTACGTGAGCTTCGCAGAAGATCCTCGCCGAAAAGAGAACGTGGGGCGCTATCTTCTCTTTGCGTATTCTACTCGTTCACCTCCCCTTCCTTATTTCGTTCTTTGTTCACTGTTGTTACCACTCTGCCTGCATCCTACCGGCACTGACCTCATTCCCTGTACCTTTTCTTTGCTTTTCTACTGCTGTGACTGCCCTTAATCCTTGCCCTACCCAGACCCGTCTTTCCCTCGCCCCTTCCTATCCTTGCTCCGCTACGACCCCCCCTCGCCCCTGCCCGGCCACGAACCCGCCCCTACTTCGACCCATTCTGGCTCCACTCCGTCCCAGCTCACTGCCTTACATCATCCCTGGCACTTCATCCACCAACGAACCCTTCTCATCTATACCCTAATCCCGCCATGTCCCCATCCCTGTCCCATCCTTGTTCCTTCCCCTTTCCTTTTGCGGCGTTTCGCACGGTCTCTGTCCCTGTACACTTGCTTCGTCCCGACCCTTTCGCTGTACTCACCCATTTCCCGCCCTCGCCCCGCCCTCGCCCCGCCCTCGCCCCGCCCTCGCCCGCCCTCGCCCCGCCCTCCCCCGCCCTCGCCCCGCCCTCCCCCGCCCTCGCCCCGCCCTCGCCCCGCCCTCGCCCCGCCCTCGCCCCGCCCTCGCCCCGCCCTCGCCCCGCCCTCGCCCCTCTCACCCCGCTGTCTCCCCACCGTCACCTCGACCATCCGCGCCCTCTCCCCGCCTTCGCCTCACCCACGTCCAGCCCACGTCTCAAGCTATTCCCGCTCTTGCCTCTGCCCCGACCCTTTCATCTCCCGCGTCCAATTCCTTATCTGCACCTCCCCTGTTCCTACTTGTCCCCTCTCCTGTCAGGTTCCCCTTCCAATGCACCCATCGCTGTCACTACCGCGTGGCTATGTAGCGCTCTTGTCTCCGTCCGCTGCCCCGCCTCTGCCCTGCCCAATCCCCTCCCCGCCTCTTCCCCTGGCTGCGCGCCGCCGCCCCTCCTCCGCCTGCGCGAGAGGACGCCCGTCGAGCGAGCGGAGCGCCGAATCTCCCTCTGCTCGCTGCTGTTTGTTCTTTATTTCGCAGGCGTCTCGTCCGGGAGCGAGCGCCCTATTAACATCGGTCAGCGCGCGCGGCGGCAGGCGGGCGGGGGCGGGGCGGGCGGGGCGAGCGGGGGCGGGCGCGTGGCGGCGCATGCATTAGCTCGTGCAGGACTCGGGGGCGGCGGCGGTGTCGGCGGCGGCGGGAAGAGCGCGTGAGCGGAATTTGATGAAATTCGAGTCGGCGCTTGCGACCGCGCCGCGCTGCCACGCCGCGCCGATAAGCGACGCGGGTGGGAGGGCCGGGGGGCGGGCGGCCCGGCGGGGGGGGGACGTATGTGGAATATTTTGGCGCGCATCCACACATATGAACAGAGCTAATTTCCGGAGAATTCTATTGTAGCGGGGCGCTGCCATCGGAGGAGGATGTCGCTCACCTGATGCCCCGCACGGCGAGGGTGGAGCCTCATCAGCGCCACGAGCCTGCCCCGCCCCCTCCCCTGTTCCTACGTGCCTTCCCCTCCGCTCCGCACCCTTGGGTTCGCCACCCCTCGGCTGCACGGGCGGTCAGCGCTTGGCAACGGAAATAGACCACCTCGGCTTCAGCCCTGCACGCTCTGTTTGATACCAAGCTAGCGTTTTTTACTTTTTATTTTTTTGAGTTTACTTGGAGAAAATTTTGAAGGACGTTCATCTAGCGCAGGACATCTATATAAATTACATCTGTATGTGGAGTGAATAAGTGGTTAAGCCATATTTCCCTACTTTTTTTCAGCGCACGACTATTTAAAGTTTGCACAGTTGTGTAAACTAGGACTTTTGTAATAAATCGTTGAAATGTGGTACAATGAATCACAAAGTTCTCACCATTACAAGCCGATTTAATTACTGTCATCAGTAATGAGACGAGTTGAAAGACGGAAATTTGACTTAAATACTTATTATTTGATCATACAGACGTAATGATGTTCCTATACACAATGATGTATAGTGCAGTGTAGTGGGATAGTAACGAAGGAGAAATACAAGTAAAAATGGATTGCAAGAAAACTGTGCTGTAACGTATTATTCAGACATTAGGTAACTAAACTATTTGGTCTTTTAAAGAATATGTTTTTGCGAGACACATTTACCTCTCAGCTCATTATTTCCTCTTAGGAAGAAAAATATGAAATCTAGTATAATCATCAAGGTCTGAAGAAAGTATTTGACAAAGTTCAACGCCCCCCACTTTTCCCTCAATGTTCTCTGAATAGTCTCGCTAATCTCTCTCTCCTCGCTCTCTCTCTCTCTCGCTCTCTCTCTCCCTCGCTCTCTCTCTCCCTCGCTCTCTCTCGCTCTCTCTCGCTCTTTCTCGCTCTCTCTCTCTCTCTCTCTCTCATACACACACACACACAAACAAACAGAATCACTCAAGGAGTTTGTGAACAAGCTTGAATAGCATCGCGTTCAAGACGAATGAAACGAAATTAAGAAAAAATAAAAAAACAAATCGAGTGGAAAAATATAAATTTTGAATTATCTGAGAGAAAAACATGCTGTTCTTGATATTGTTGGAAAATAGTACAATATAGTCGAGAATAACATCACTAAAGTACAGATAAACAAATTAAAGAGTAACTTCTGAGAGAAAATTTGCCATAGCATTGAACCAAGTGAGTAACGGTTTGGCGAGTGGCGGATCACACAAAAAAATTGTTTCAGACATTAGACAGACATTGCAAAATAGTATAAGTATTGTATTTCTTTTTTACATCTTGCACCTTTCGGTGCCTACAGACTCTGCTCAGGTTGAGGCTTGTGTTTTCCGCACGTAGCCACCGTTGTATCAACGAATCCCTCCATTTACCGCGCTGATGGGATTGGGGAACTCGCGTCGGTCGTTGTAATACTATGACGGACAAGCGTAGCACGTGACCCCACAGGTCTTCCTCCTATTCTGAGGAAGGGGGCCAGTCCTCCCCTAGATGGCGCTTTCATTGAGGTACGTTGTGTATCAGTTCCTATCTGCGCTCGCACAACGTGCAGACGAAAGGAAATAATGAAGGGTAGCATTAAGATTCAAGCGTGGTATATGGTGTGTTGGAAATACTAACACGTATTGAGACGTAGCCGAACATGTGCTCCGTCCACGAACCAAACCTGAAACGGCGAAACGAAACGTTGTTCAGGCGTTCCGCCAAGTTAAATGTGGCGCGTTGGCGACGTCATCGCCTGACGTCGGCATTGGTAAATAGGAGCGGAACCCACGATGACCAATGCAAAATTCGCTACATAAGAGCAGGAACTGAATCTTGCCATTGGCTCCCGCGGAAAAAAACGAAGGAACCAGCGGCAGAGATATTTTTTCCGTTGGAAGAGGACGGCTCTCTCTAAAATAGTCGTAATAGGGTAGTCGAGACCGCTTTGTCTGTTAAATTTTGTGGAAGGAGTAATCAATCTGTGCGGAGTGTTTTATGGTGTGCTATCCACCGTTTCACGAACTATTCTTTTCGGCCATTACGCCGGCTAAGTAAGAGGAAATAATCCTTGCACAAGCCCTGGCATTTGACGAGGTGGAAATAAACCACCGTTTCATGAACTTAAAAATAGGTGCATGAACCACGTCGCTTCTAGTGGTCGAATAGCAGAAGATTGTGTTGCGAGCGGGTGGAGGTTGAGAGCGAAACTGGTACGAAGAAATAGTGCCACGTGCGCCATCACCAGTGATACTAGAATCCAACATTGGGCCATTTTGAACTGATTCGGTGTAAAACTCACGCGAGCACAATCCCCGCTAGCACTTCCCAATACACTTCAAAAATGCGAGAAAATTAAGAACACGCAGTTTCAATCGATGCGCTTAAGAAAAAGGGAATCAGAAGAAACGAGGTGCGAGCGTTTGCAGCCGAGAAGTGGCGAGCTTAGCGTTGGATCCAGCCGACCGCCCACCGCCTTTGCTTGTTTGGGAGGAAGGTTCCGCAGTCCAAGCCGCGACGGTCTACGGAAGGGTCACAACCACCAGCGAGTCGGAGCCGCGGCCGCACCGAGTCGATGCATATCTGCCCTCCCCTTCATAAAGAACTGAATATATCACCGATCATCAAACATATTGCCCATCTTTCCAATAATTTTTACTCCAACCTAAATACAATTAACCGAGCCATCCACTACAATCTGGCCACTATAATTGACTTCCCTACTAGAATTAAGAATAGATTTCCTTCCGAAGCGTTCTTGAACATTTTCTCTACCAATTGTCCATAGTAGTTTGTTGTTTCCTACACCTATAGTAAGGTAGTTTAGTTTTAAGTTTTTAGTGTTAAGTTTAGTATAAGTTACAATGTAAGCCAGCAAATGCACATGAGATAGTAATTTTGTACTGATCTGTGTAATTTCGAATCACTCGATAAATAAATTATATAAAAAAATCCTGCCCTCCCGCTTCGTGGTCCTGCGGTACCTACGCCCAGGCAGCTCCGCAAAGTACATTTACCCCTTCCGTGTTGCAGATGCGCGAGTACCCGTGTGAACAATGACAGGGATATTTACAATCTTGCATAATTAAATGTCTACATCCAAATTGGGTCAAAAATCAAAGAACTGATTTAATTGAACATTCAATGAAATTGAATTTAGTGAGGAACAAAAACAAAACATTGGATTTGTATTGAAATCTTAAATAATATTGCTTGCAATACTTGTGTGCATGACATTGCCGACATTATTGAGTGAAGTGTTTAACCTTAATGTTGTAATTGTTAACTACCATCAACTCATGAAATAGTTATTTGTGTAATTTAATTTAGTTGAAGCCAGGTAGAGTATTATTGGCATTCGTTCAGTTTTTCTTTGTATGTGTTTACTTATGGTTAAAGAATAAATGATTTTGTCTCAGATCCACAATCTTTTTTCTTTGTCTTAAACTTGCCTATATGCTCCCTAACGTGCAGTCCTGGTATTAGTCTACAAAGGATAATTGAATTAATCAACTTGACAGGTCTGATGGCGAATCTGCAGTGAACTGTCGGACGTCGGAGGTAACGCCCACGTGGAGCGAAGCTCTCTTAGGGATAACGACATCTGATAGGAAGAGTTGCAAATACACGACGCGACGCTGAAATTTTGACGGTGTGTTCCGTGACAGTATAAAATATAATAATAATAATAATATTTATAATAATAATAATAATAATAATATATTATTATTATTATTATTATTATTATTATTATTACTATTATTTGTTTTCTTTTCACTACAAAAGGTGTTGAAGGATAATCTCAAGACACAATTTGTCAGTACGAAGTCATGGAGCTTCGGTGAAGAAATACTTATACTTATAGTTTTGTGTTAGTACAGTTCTCAAAGCTTGTAGTTTTTTACATTTTGATGGATTCAAGTGATGTCTTCATATTCTAAGTACGCTTTTTTCCCTAATCGAGACTTAAAAATTTCCTGACTATATTTGCTGAGCCCAGTAAAGCGGCTTTTTGCATTGTTCTGATGTGTTTTTCTTTTAATCGCAGCCTTTGTCCAGTTTTCAACCAATCCTTGGTTACCACGCTATTTGCTGACACTATCACAGGCATTATGTCTACGCTCTGTAACCTGAACATGTCCCTCAACTCCACAGCGAGAGGTTGGTATTTTCGTTTCTTCTTCTTCTTCTTCTTCTTCTTCTTCTTATTGTTTGTTAGTGATTCCGAGGGCATCAACTGCTAAAATCATTAGGTCCGTAAGTGTAACGTATGTTTCTTCCTCGGGAGGTGGCGGTGGTCTTCCCTCCGCTGAATGGCGAGATCCGGCACAAACTACCGTCAGCTAGCGGGGGTTACTCCACCCGGGAAAGCTCTGTGCCCCTGATCGGTCTCCCGGCAGGCAGTGCATGTTAGTATAAGTATGTTTAAGTAAGGTGCGAGGAGAGAACAAGGAAGTGGAAGGAAAGATGGCGCGCGGACCGTTGCCCGTTTGTTAGGGTACTGCTCCGACACTCACCTTGTGTTGATCGAAGAAACTACGGAAAACTATCGATCCGAGCAGCCGGCAGCTAGAATTCTCCTCCAGACAGCGATTGAACTCGACCTATCCATCTAGCTAGCGTCGAAAATCCTACAACTGTTGTGAATCGAAACGGTCTGATGGACTGCAGTGATATCAGTCGATGCCCTGAGCCACCCACAGCGGATAAAGTAGCCGAATATACATTTTTAGAAAAACTCGCTCATAGGCCACGAAATATTTATCTAATATTGTCGCATTATAAAGTACGGCTTTTACCCGTACACATTCTCCTTCATTTCCCCCTACTTCGCCTCCTCTTCTCTTCTCTTCTCTCCTTCCCCCCCCCCTTGTCTCGCTAGCTGCCAGTGCATGACAACGGAAATAGTCTAACTCCGGTCGCAGTCCCTGTTCCTCCGGTAGCTACTGTGCAACCTTCGTATTTCAGTTTCTTGGGAAAAATTTTGAAAGTCTCCCATTTAAAGAAGGATTTTGAAAATGTATAACATATTCAATGGATTAAAATGCGTTATTTAAAATCCTGTATATGTTTATACTCGTACGATCTCTCATTTGTAAAAAGCACATTTTCAGTGACATGTCCTTCGCCAAAGCATCCGTTTCGTGGTTTATTTATTTTGTCAGCAATACTATCATATCAATCTTTGGCAATGCAAATAGCTTCTATTGCAGACGAGGAAATATTTCTTTTTTTAAATGATGTCATGAACTCTCATTGCTACCTCTATTTATGATTCAACATTATATAGTGAAAGAGAGAGCGTAGGAGATCCGGAACACAAGAATACGTGCGTTGACTAGACTATTTCTTTCATATATCAAATGGGGATTTTTCCTCTTTTTGACGTTAGATAAATATAAAAATATTTATTCTCACCACGCTGTATTAAATTACATCAGTACTAAAAGAATATCGTATAGGGGATAATTCAGCAGGTCTAGGAAACCGTGCGAATTATTGATCGTCCCAGTAGTGGTTACAGCAACATGGCAACAACCACGAGCCTCGGATTCGAATTCCAATAGGGAAGACAATGCGTTGACAAATTTGTATAAAAGTAAATATTATTCCCGGTCTCCGGCCCTTCCCCTCTGCCGGGGACCGCGCGCGATCTTTCCATCATCCTTGCTCTCTCGTCTCCCGTACACACACACATACTGAACCATGACCACGCATCTCTACCACTCAAGTCAGGATACCATTCGGGAGCTTACAGCTTGTTACGCCTGGTTCGCCTTCTGGAGGAGATACATGGAGGGAAATTTCTACAACCCGACGTGTGGGTCGGCTCCGTATTTCACATTCCAGCGGAAGAGGAACACCATCACATCCCGAGATATAAAACGTACTCGTCGCACAGGCCTATTGGCCACAGAAGTGACATAATCCACCCGCAATCAAAACCCATTCTGTCACTTCTACAATCTGACTCCTCGCCGTCTCACTCAGGATCGGTAAGCGGAGGCCCAAGGGAAAACATACCCTCTCCAACAGTTCTTTTTGCACTGGGAGTTAATATGAAGGCTTTGTAGATGAATTTTTAGTATGGTCGTCCTCCACGGAAATTTATGGCGCCTAATCAATGCAGAACTTGGGAATAAAAATGAGCTTAAAATGCAACATTTTTCAAATCATCAACTCCATATCAATCATTCCGGAAGGTATTAACATATTTCCACATATAATATTCTTTGTATATTACACTGAAACTTGCTGAAACAGCGCTTTTTTCGTGAAACAGATTTATTTCCCCGTGCGATTTGTGAGTATATTTCCTCTTTTAAGTGGTCACGCCGATCAGTGGCCAAAAACATTTCGTTGATACTCCTCTATTAGTGAAAACATTTCTGAAGAATCTGTTATTTTGATTGGTTACGTTATAACAGAGACCGGTGGAGATCCAGAATCTACCGGGAGCGGTGGGATGATACAGAATCTACCGGGATCTGCATCAACTCATGTCACTGCCGTGCCTCTGACAGGTAGGTCCTACGTTCGAGTCCCGACGGCGGCAAAATTTTCGACACTAGCTGAAAAGCTAGTCGAATTCAGTCGCTGTCTGGAGAATTCTCGCGGTCGTCTGCTCTGATCAATAGTTTTCGGTGGTTTCTCCAATCAACACAAGACGAATGCCGGAGCAGTACCATAACAAACGGGCCACGGACCGCGTGATCTTTCCTTCCTCTTCCTTGTCCTATCCTCGCCTCTTTAACGTGCACTACACTACCACACATGCCGGGAGACCGGTCGGGGACTTACATCTTGTCCCGGCTGGGCGGTGCCCCGCTGGTGGGAGATACCTGGTTAGGAAAAACCCCGTTGTCAATGGGAAGTCGGCGTCGGATCTCGCTATCCATCGGGGAAAATCAGCGCCATCTCCCAGTGAAAAAACATGCACGACATTTACGGGACTTCTGACCTCAGTAGTTGACGCGCCCGGAATCTGTAAGTCAATCAATCTAGAATCTTCCTTCGTAGAGACCCAATGTCAGATACCGGCTGAGTTTAGCTCATTGCCGCTGTTTCTGCAGCAATTCTGATCGCGAGATGCTAGGATCGCTTTGCGGCCCGGCGATGGCAGATTTACAACACTGTCTGTCTGTCTGTCTTTCGGCGCAACATCAGACGAAGTCAGGGCCTACTAGCGGCGTCCCAGTCCTTGCGGCGTGGGTACGTGTGGTTAGCACGTAGGCATCCCTGTGCGCTGTGTGTTCTGGTCTTAATCTGAGAAGAAGTTTTTTCTGCGCGTCACACAGCAACATATACTGGTACATTGCAAGGAAAATATACACTTTAATTTTGCCCACCCGGGAAACCAACCCGGGGTCGCGTCATGGAAAACAAGCACGCTGAGCATATCCGCGAAAGCGACACTAGTTACATAGCCAGGTCGGATTCATCCGCAAACTGCTGCTAAAATAGAATTGCCTGGAGTATAATCGCCGAAGAAAAATCGCGTGGAGGAGAATTCTAGCAATGGGCTGTTCTGATGGGTAGTTTTCTGTCGTTTCCCCCATCAATACCAAGCGTGGCCGGAGCAGATCCCTAACAAACGGATCGTGGACCGCGCGCGATGATTCCATGCTCTTCATTGTCCTCGGCGCTCACACACAAACTTACATGTACTACACCACCACACTGCCGGAACACCAGTTGGAAGGGGAAGTTCTCCCGCAAACCGATGTGTAGGTCGGCGCCGGAGCTCATATTCCAGCTAGGGAGGAACACAGCCACCTCGCCACTTTCAGGCATAAAACATTCACTACGTTAACGGGACTAATGATCTTAGGACCTAGATGACGTGTCCGGAATCATCAATCACCACAATGTCAGATAAAGTAAAAGCAATATCTACAGCGACTTATCTTGCGGGATTTGCGTATTTTGCTGTGTTTCGATAACACTGAAAATTGAATGATTTAATGTATTCTCAGGGTGGGGTGTAAATCGAAGATTTTATTATATTTAGGAATCAAGTCGAGGAAATAAAAAACACAATTAATTGTGTGAAAAAGAAATGTGCAAATACCATGATAATTTATTTCATATATGGGTTATTTTAGTGCGCGTAAGGGTAAATTAAAATGTATTTAACATGTATTAAACTGTAACGAAAATAATTCAATATTACATATAATTTGTATAAGAAGCTACTTATGTAATAAATAGAAAATAGCAAAATCAAACTGTAGGTCCACTGATCTTGACAACATAATTTCATTTAAGCGTCCACCTGCGCAAAAGGTCACGTGTTTCCAGAACTGACGTCAAATTAAATTGTTATATTTATTGTTAATTGTTGTACATGTAATTTACGTAATTATATAACTACGATTATGTAATATTGTTGAACACGTGTGGACCTGCCATTATCTATCCCTTACGTATTCTATGTTTGTTTATTTACATAATGTTGTATCCCGCTCGCAAGATTAAACGTGGCGCGCGTTAGGGCGCGCACGTTTGCTTAGAGCGCGTCATGGGCGGCTCCACCGATTAGCTGCGGGCAGCTCCAGTGCCAAGCAGCTAGCAGATGGCAGCTCCAGTGCCAAGCAGCTAGCAGACGCTGTTTCCCTCGCGAGTTTTGTAGCGAGTGCGGACGAGTCGATTAACCGAACTGTCTGTATTTTTCTCTCGTATCCAGAACCTGCATTGCCCCCGGACTTTCGCCTGGTTCTCGGATTCATGATTTTGGATAACGACCTTCTTCTTCCTTTCTAGGGTTTTTATCCAGCCGACAGCCGGTTACCCTTTACGTCCCGATGGGACGCATATTCGACCATACACTAGACACCAACGCACTTGCGGGTTCGTCTGATCTGGGGTCAGCAGAACGCGAGGCCCTCCGCGACAACACATACATACAAAGACAAGGGACAAACAACCATGCCCAAGACGGAACTCGCACCCGCGACCCTTTGGACCGAACCGCTGAGTCGGTACTCGCTCTTAGCCACCTCGGCCATCCAGGTCGGCTGGATAACGACCTCTGGCTGATTTTTGTTTTGGATTCTCATGTGGGTTGTGGCTCGCCCCGCTCGTCCTCCGGTACGCCTATTGAATTGGACTTTCCTCGCACCGAGAGACGCGCCGCATATCCGTGCGGTTTCCGATCCCGGAACCCGCCCGGAGGCCAGGTTCCCCGCGACGGCATCCCCCACGGCGCCACCTGCGCCTTCGCCGCTACCGGCCCGCCACGCCGCGCCGAGGCCTCGCCGGCCAGGCGCTCGCCCACTCGGGGGACTCGGTATTCGGCCTTTCTACGAGGCCGAGGCCGCATTTGCGACTCGGTGGGCTACAACCCCCCCGCCACCCGACGGTTGCAAGTCGCCCCGACGGCTTAACGGCGCCAACGCCGCACTTCAATGTACACGGCCCCGAGCCGTCTGAATGGTAACTTACTGACGTTGTGAATAAACTGTGTTTATATGAGTTTGCTCCTTTTTTATTTACCCGAAAAGGCTACACAGTAATTCTACGGGATATTTACAAACAACAAAAATTAAGCCACTTTTTAAAATAAAATTAACATTAAAAATGATCGGTAAATTTCGCTCATGAACGTTTTAAAAAAATAAAAAGCGTTTTTTAAGTACGATTGGATACTTTTCTAAAAAAGAACCAGTTTCTAATTATCAACGTGGATAGAATCAACAATATGCTCATTTCTTAAATATGTTGTTTAAACCCATTAAATTATGTGCATGTTTAAGAAATCTAAATGCAGAAGAATGTATAGCACATTAAAAACTACACGATTTCATATCAAACTCTATTTTTTCCAACAATAGACGATATGCGTTCCGATTAGTTGCTCCTCAATTACTCTTCATCATTGTATTCGTAGTGAAATTTAATTTTGTTTTATTTATGTATTTATTTATATGTTTATTATTTATCTATTGTCACAGTACTGTAAACATTCTAGGTGACGTAGGGGGAGAAGTATTATCGGCGCTTGTTTAATAGTTTTATTAATAATTTGAAATATAACTACGTATTAAAATAAAGTTCGTGCCTTGTAATATAACCTCCAGGACTGGATTAAAAACCGAATACCAAGAAAGTGCTCAGGGCTATCTCCGGATAAGACCAAACAACTTTTAAATAAAATTTTATGTTAAATTAAAAATAGTTAAAAGATGTAATATTAAGTTTTAAAATTTAAACAATTATAGTTTATTTTCTCTTTTTTAATACATATGTTCCATATTTCCATATTACTATAGAGGCCCCACAGTTTTTTCAAACTTCGGGATCATAAGGCATTAATTCGGCTTATAAAAAGTATCGTTGACCGTCATGAATCAATCACCAAATCACTGTATCCAGTTCTTGTTCTTCTATATTTTCAGTGTTCATGTATTGATACCACATCTATGGCAATTCATCATGTAGCTGCCTAAATAGCATTACAAACATTATAGGTAAGCGTACGTAGCTTTTCAAATATTTAAAAATGTTTCATGCGGTATTTTTGTTGGTAATGTACTGTTTGGATTATGTAGCTCTGAAGAATGGTAAAAATTGCGACCAAGATGTTCTCAGACTTATATCAGTAAAAATAGTTACCTCTTAAAATATTCTACTCTATTTGTATGCCTCCAGTGAAGAATTTAGAAAAGCTCAGGAAAACTTACATATTGCAAGGTCCCGTTGTTATTCTGTCGCTAATATCTCCTGGCGCGAAGGAAAAAAACTAATTTTAAAATACTTGCACACATTTATATTCCATAGCAATGTTTGCGTTATTCTACATTATTCACACATTCTACACACCGTCTCTTCTTTCCCTCATTTTA
This sequence comes from Teleogryllus oceanicus, assembly GCA_964035755.1. Taxonomy (NCBI): domain Eukaryota; kingdom Metazoa; phylum Arthropoda; class Insecta; order Orthoptera; family Gryllidae; genus Teleogryllus; species Teleogryllus oceanicus. Next base: position 58,212,379 of record CAXIVR010000001.1, read on the forward strand.
TATATTTTAAATTTTTCAAACGGTTTCGCATTCTTGTGTAAAAAAGGAAGTTTCCACGCCTTACGTGCTGATCCTAAAAATGATGTTTGAATAGACAAAATCCTATGTGTAGCGGAAACGCAAAGATCGGGAAAACGTGTTTTTAAATCTACTACGTAAAATATGCCACTTTAGTTTTTTGCCTCCGCTGAAGAGCGTAGAAAGGTTCAACCTCGCTTGCCCTGCATCCCGATGCCGGAGGCAGGACGTGACAGGAGAGCCTGAGACGGGTTCGCAAGTTCCGCCATAAAATGGCGCAATTCAATTCCAATGACTCACGAAGGAGCTGGGAGCCCGACAATCGGCGACTCGCTTCCACCGGGTGGCTGGCCCCACCGCCCCAGACCACACCCGCCTCGCCCCAGCCCCCCTCTCCCGTCCACCCCCCCGCCCCTGACACATCCTACCCCTACCTCGCCGTACCCACGTCACGCCCCGTCCCGGATTCTACTCCGCTCCCCGCCCCCGCCTCTTCCCCCATCCCGCCTCGCCTACCCCCGAATCCCCCCGCCCGCTCCCGCCTCGTTCCAGCTTCGCCTTCGCCTTTTCCCACCCTCGTCTCACTCCCTTCTCACCCCCACCTCCACCCCGCCTCGATCCCCACCCACCCCAACCCCGCCGCCGCTCGGCCCGAGAGCGAGCAGCAAGGCGCGCAGTGAAAGCCCCACTTGGCGCGATTAATTACACGCGGCGGCAACGGAGGCGGCAACGGCGGCGGCGGCGGCGGCGGTGGCGGCGGCGACGGCTGAGTCGCACACTGGCCGCGAATGGGCACAAGGAGCACGTAACAGGAATATCCAATGGACAACGTGCTAGAACGAAATGTGCAATAATCGGAGAGGAAGTGCGGGATATCTAAACTTATTATTCTTATTTTTATTTCTATATTTATTAATATTTTTATTTTGATTTCAATCCCGTCCCAACTAACGCACTCACTACACTCAGCGACATTTCTTCCAAGTGTAAAAAGTTATTTTTCTTCGTAGTATTATTTTTTTCTTTGTCTCTTTCCAAGGCGATGTCTCTTTATGTGCGATACAGCAGCGCCGTTCTATTTCTATTGTTTTAAATTCCCTTTATAAATTCCAACTTCTTTTCTTTGTTACTCTTCGTATATTATCTGGAACCTCTGACATTGGAGAATTGATCTCTGGTATTTGATAAATTAAACTCCTACCGTGTCGAGCGGCTACCCTGAGATGTCAAGGCCATGCTGGTTCATAGTTTGTAAACAACGCATTCACTACATTCAATGACATATCGTTTGAGTGAAATGTTATTTTTCTCGTAATATGAAAAAAAGATCAGCCTCTCCATCTCAAATTTCAGAAAATAACAGGTGTTATATTCTCTAAATATTGCATGATGTTAACTTAAGCTGTCAAGGGTATTATTAATAATCGAAAAACACAAGGAAATTAAACGCACCTATTCTGCTTAAGCCAACTTTCTTTACGTTTGACTTTTCACAATTATAGAGCGTTGTAAAGAACAAATATAAGACGCTTAGAACACAATCACGCTATTTCATAACACTTGATAAGAATCATAGAGGCGCAAGCCCGTAATTCATTTTCTGAAGAAAACGGCGTTTCAAAGCTATTTAAAACTACTTATCTAGCAACAGGACAAATTAGTACAATCAGTTCTCAAAATAAGGAGTTTAGGTGTGCGTTCGCCTCTTTTGCACGTGACAAATATTAACAAATGTCATTTGATGGTTTTAACTCCAAAATGATTTTCAAGAGGCTAAAATAGTCTTACGAATATTCTAAAATTGTTTTACAAATTAAAGCGAAAAGTCAGTGCTTTTGTCATGTGAAATAATTCATATAACTTGAAAAATGACATGAAGGCGACAATAAATTCATTAAAACTGAATTTCCCTGTTTAACAAAAGGACGCGCTTCAAAAGAGATGAAACCCTTTGTGATGCATTTCATTCTGGGCACGAAAGAAAAAATTACTACACATGTTCATTAAAAAATCTCTCGCAATAAAAAATAACCGTTGAAAATAGAGAGGAAACTTCTAAAATTATTTAAGAAATGAGACTAGTTAGTAGTTAATTATTTTTTACGTTTAATTTTTATTTGCCAACTGTTACTCAGACGATTATTATTTATTTTGCTGCCCATGACAAGATAAATAATTTTTAAATTTCCTGCTGAAGTGAAATAAACCACGCCTGAAATGTTAATTTAAATGTGTCGCAAATTAGTTCTAAATACTACCATTAATAATTAAGTCTTTTTGCAATACTTTTACACTAATTTCGACCACAAAGAGTTCTTTCATTTCGACTATCATAAATAATATTTGGAGATTTAATTTCAATCTTCTCTTTTCGTTCTGCTGTGGTAATACATAAAATAAATGGTGGTCGAAGGTTAATCCATTGGATTATCTGATAAATGTAATCATATTTCCCATTGCTTTACAATTATGGCCATTACCCGCAGCAGATCAGCACGGTTCTAGTTAGAATTTATCTAATCGCTTACCAACTGTATTAACTAACATGACTTTACGAGGCTAGAGCTTGGATTCAATTTGATTTTGGTGACATGATGACGCTACATTAAATGGCTTTGGAATTTTCAATTACGAGGTTGAGTGCACCTCGTTTTACACATAACCCCCAGGAAGAGATCCTTTACGATCACCACAGAATCCATTAGCTTTAACCATCGGATCTGAACCTCCGATTCTGCACTTCCGGAATGACACTTCCGGAATGACACTTCCGGAAATGTGTATCTAACAATTTAAAGCCCCCTAACCCAAACGTCAGTAATGAGATCTCCGAATCTTTGATTAGAAAACCTTCATCCACTCTATCAAGAAAGTGTTCATTTTACTACTTTACAGGTCACGTATTTACCAGTTGCAACACTTGCTTCGAAATCACAAAAACACGTTACGTCAGCTATTGTCTGTAGCTTTTGGTATCGTTTCGGCGCACTGTGTGGTTTGGGCAGGCCGAAGCCGCAGACGCAGGCGGAGACGGAAGCGGAGGCGGGGGCGGGGGCGGGGGCGGAGCGAGGGCGGGGCGGAGGCATGGGAAGCGCGGCGCTAGTAATGAAATCGCGACCGCCGCCTTCGCCACCGACGCCGCCGCCTCTACAGATTTTCGCTGAGCAGCTTCATTCCTTCCGGCTGGGAAGCAGCTAGCGTTCTCCGTACATGTGCACGTGCGCCCAGCGGCAACTAATAGCCTCCTCCCACCTGTTTCTTGCATCCCATTTCCTCCCCCTCCTTGCCTTTCGCTCTCCTTTGACCCCACATTCCCACATTTATGAGCGTTACTTTCAACTAAAAAACATTTAACGTGAGGATTTCATCATTGTGGTAGTGAGACTTCTTTAACATATCTCCTTCCCAATTAATATGGAATATCCACCATCATTTATATTCTTGTACATCCGAGACCATTAAAAAAGAAAGCATCTAATTACCAAGGGTGAATGTAATGACAGATGGTTTTTGATTCATGTTCATTTAAGTCACATTTTTACGAGTTTCATTTGGAAAATGTATTACTTATTTTCAACTTTCGTGTGATCATTGTTAACTGAGCATGTTTAGAATCCTGATTGAAAAAACTGCAATGTACTTTCCAACTCAAGTAAAATATTATTGCAGAGAAATGAATATAAAATTTGTAATAGACATGTCCTTCAAAAGCCTTCAAGTTTATTACACAAGTTTACTCCATAATTCAACACCAACACAACCTAAGCAACCATTTTTACGAAAATATTGTTTGCAATGCACTCCTTTTATTATAGACTCCAACATTCACACGAATTTTATAAGAATTTTCCTCATTTTTCGTCATAATTTTTGAAATATTTAACTGTTTAATTCAATCAACCGTGTGTTAAGTAATAATTTTGAAGTTATATTGATACTATATTAATTTTATTCCTGTAAAATTACATTCAAAAGGCTCATGTCGAATGCGGAAAACATACTTATTTACGATTGCATCACGCCAGGTTTACGAAAATCATGAAATAATCTGGGAATGAATAAAAACACATACTTTACTTTCTACAAGTGTTTCGTTGGTAGTACAAACTCCTTCGTACGCCCTAACACAAGTGAATTCAGAATTTTCATAACTAAAGTAATTAAAATTATAAGAATTACAGTCCCTATTACTACTAGCAAATCCAATACAAATTATTTAATCATCTTTTTAATAGCTATTGTAAATTATGCACCCAGAAAACAGTGTTCTCAGTGGCGCATACCTCGTAGGCTCACCTTTTACATCGGAGATATTAGCTTTTATTTTCTTACCATAATAAGCACATACGTAATAAAGAGAATGCATTCCAATGCTGAGGCTAAAATCGGCGATTTTTCTACATAAAAATGTGTATTTAGATGATCTTATATCGAAGAAGTGAATATGACTTGTTCCTACATGTAGTTAATTACTTCCTTTAATACAATGTGTAGTCAGAATCCACTTTTTCGGGATCTTCATATCGAAAAATTGGTTGATCGCCAAAAAGGTCTCTCTGTGCGTACTCAGCATTTACACCTAATACGTTCAGGCGATTTTCTCCAAAATCAGTATTTCTTCATCGATCTGCCCGAACTCCAATCACTGCGAGCTTGAAATGAATATTTTGATTTTGGAGGTACTATACATGAAGCCTTTTATTATTATTATTATTATTATTATTATTATTATTATTATTATTATTATTATTATTATTATTTATTTTTTCAATAAATCTGGAACTACGATGTCGCATGCGGAACCAAGCTTCGAGAGAAGGTGCAGGTACTCGAGCATTGCTTCTGCCCATGCACCAATTCGCTTGGTACACGTCTTGAAAAAATTAAAAAGTGTTTATAAAGATACCCTTTAAGAGTTTCTTATCTATCAAGCTCACAATCACATCACGTATGAGCGGGAATGAGCTTTCGCTCTCATTCCGCTTCATACCACGTACATGTCTGAAGCTCATTCCATGGATCACCTATCACGGGTTTCTACTAATGCTCCGCACTACTTGAGGAGTAACATAAATGAAATGAAAAAAATATAATAATTTCCATTGTTTGTATCATCCAAACAACGAAAGATACAGTTTAAACATAAAATGTACTTTGCAAACAGATCAAAATCTAAACAAAAATAAACAATAAGTATTTTAAATCTATTTCCCACCTTAGTAAACTCACGAATAAACAAATCTAACTTCTTAACGGATAATGCCTTGGACATTATCCTTTTGTACATTGATTATTCTTCTCATCAGAACGTCAAGTTGTTGGTAGATTCATTGTACCGAAAGGAGCCCAGGAAGGGTAGATCTTGTTATCTGTATTCCCTGTTCTGTCTCTATGTGAAATCTCTGTCTTTCACATCGCTAATAATCACACAGAAGATGAAGTGCTGTTTGGCCTTATCTACGCTCATAGAGGGGAGTCTCGACCAGGTCCAATTTACATAATTTGGCTAGAAAAGTTCCTTGTTCAGTTAAAAATTATGCCATTGCTGATGATGGCTTGAAATGTTTAATTTCGCTTTTAAATTTTATAAGAGGAATTGCAATAAATGCTTCCCTGCCAGTTTCCGCAGACTCCCATCTTTATTGCCACACTCCATTTCTCGGTCCGCAAACTGTCTATCACATTCTCTGATCGCATAGTTTATATTATGCCATTGAGCCAGAGAGTGCCTCCTCTCTTAAAGGCACCCACAGACCGGCGCGGTAGATCCACAGCGGGTGCGGCGCAGAAATTTCCGAGCTAGACGCGGCCGCGGAATTCGCGGGACCGTTCACACCGGAGCGTCAATTATGAGTTAGCGTTTGGTGACCGTTGGCGAGGTCGCTCGACCCAGAGGGAAGGGAAGACTCCCGAACACGGACGGACTTCCACGAAACTCGAGCTGTAGTGGAAGAAACGCGTCAGGCTGCGTTAAAAATTTCACCGCCGATTAAACGCTGCCAATCCCTAGCCGCGACACTCGCCTGCCCCACAGGTCTGAACGTGCTCATAAGGCAACACGTGACGCAAAACCTCCGGTGCGGCGAATCCGCGTAGGCTGCGGATCTTCCGCGTCGGTCTGTGGGAGCCTTCATACGGTAGCGTGCGGCTAAGCGTTTTAAGATGAGGGGGAATCTCCCGGGCAATCACTTGTAAGGCAGATGTCGCCGAGGTGAGATAGGCCTTGAGCATGCCCAGAAGGGCTACTCTTTATGTTTTATCTTGCTCCCGTCCAATTAATATTTTATGATTTTCCCTTGCCCATGCAGTTGCACAGTACATCATTATAGATATAAAAGCTTCATTATATATTACTTAAAGTTCATTTTTGTCTATAATGTCTTACCTGCCGTCAACACGCCTCAGCTTTAAAAGCAGTGATTTAACCTTTTGGCAGATCGTAGTGACATGAGCGTTACAATTTTTAATTGCGTGTCTAATACAGCACCTAAATAATATTGCTTTGTAACGTTCTGCTTTTCCTTCCCTTGAACTTAAATTATATGGTCCAGTCCTTTGCTTCTTGCCTGGCGCTGTTTGAAATTTATTCAAAATAAGCATAAACGTAGTTTTCTCCGAAGATATCTCTAACTTGATCTCGTCACATAATCTCGTCAGAATGTTCAAGACTTCAGTTCCCTTCTCGACATTTGCTCGCAATCTGCCCTTGACAACAAGGGCAAGATCGTCCGCGTATGCCTCTACTCGTACATTATTTGTTTTCAGGGCGCGTAGCAGGGAGTCCATAATTATGTTTCAGAAAACTCGGCCGATATTGGACCCTTGGGACACACGTTTGAGAGTGGCTGACTAGCTTTGAAGCCTGCTTCCTTGATAATAGCCTATTGTGTGAAGAGCTCTGATAACGACCATCAATATCTTCTGGTATTTGCCAAAAGCCGGTCAGCTCCCTCCGAAGGAGCGGCGACCACGCATTGTCAATGGCGCCTTTTATATCTACGAATATTACAATCCTTAATTTGCTTCTGTATCATTTCCGAGCCTGTGCAGCAGTGTATTTACGGCATCTTCTGTAAAAAGCTTTTGTTTCAAGCCAAACTGCATTGAGGAGAAATCTCTCCTGGGCATGATATGGGCCTGCACCCTTTTGATCGATCACTCATCCAATACTTTACCCAGGACGGGCAGAAGTCAAATGGGTCTGTAATCCTTTACATCTGTCGCAGGCTTGCCTACTTTCTTCTTTAACAGGGCAACTTTTGCAACTTTCCGTTCATCAGGAAAGGAACTGTGCCATGAGCATCAATTATACAGTTCTAGGAGATGGGCATAAATGTATAGAAAGGCATACTTTATCATTTCAGGATGGATATTTTCTAAACCAGGCGCTTTGCTCATTTTTAGTTCTTTAACGATAAGCTCTAACTCGATAAGGTTGAATTCACCTACCGTGGCACCCGGCGATGATTCGACCTCTTGTTGTCTAAGAGCAGACTGCAGCATCGTATCGCTCGTTTCCTCATCCCTGGGGAGGAGCACATCTAATAAGGTGTTGCAGGTCTCGTTTCAGGAGGTCGTACAGGTTCCTTCAACACCTACGGATGCCAGAGCTTCAATAACTTTTCATTTCTCAGATGCAATTTTATAAGGGGTTCCCAAAGGGTTCCTCGCAGTTGGGTTTTCTATGTGGAGCTGCCAAGCCTGTCTTTTGGTGATACTAATCTTTTTGGACAGCTTATTTTTGAAGGTGGTAGCATCTTTCAATATTTCTGTAGATCTGCACAGTTCCTTTTCTTGGATTTTTGATATCTTTTTTTAGTCTTCTGGATATCCTAACCGTCTCTGCAAGCTCTGAAGACAACTATGATGCTACGTTTGCTCTATGTATATATCCATGAGTATTGATCGCTGCCTTCAGGGTTGTGCTGGATATTCGGTTAAGTAATTCATCGGTCAGCTCCGGTCAGGTGGCAACCTTTTCGGAAATGATTCTTTGATAATGTGCCCAGTTAGCCTTCTTTACTCAAAACCTACCTTCTGGCTCATACCTACATTCCTCCTGGCCGGCCTCAGGCATTGCTTGAAAACAAATGGTTACTTTGAATCAAGTTCTGCTCCATCCCCAGATACATGAGGCAGCCGCTTCACTCTCCATGGTCACGTCAATGTTTGATCCTATTTCCTTTATGAAAGTTCCTACTTTCATAGATCTCAAAAACCCCTCAATGTCTTCACTCCTCGAACAAACATAAAGTCTTAACATTAAAAAAATCTCAGAAATGACTGCAAAGTTTTTGATTATTTTTTACCTCAAATAAATCAAACGATGTTTTAAAATAGTCGCAGGTCTCATAATCTTTGAAATTTTCAATTTTTCCCCATTTTCCTACAACTAAAATATAGAAGATATATATTGTTTCTTAAGGAAATCTGTTCTACAAAGATCTTTGAATAGTCATGTTCAATTTTTCGAAAATATAAGTAGCTTTCGAGTAATTTTGCGCGAAATATAGACAATTTTTAATCAATTATTGTTTTCAGAAAAGGCTCCAAATTTTTTCTGGAAATTTTTCCTCGGACAGAGCAAAGGGCGCTTAAAAATGGCGCAATTAACATTAGAGGCGAACTCTGTAGTTTTGAAAATCGCGAAAAATTGACATAGCAAAAATTACAATTTTGATAGAGATTTTTTACTTAATAAAATATATTCTAAAAATTAAATCTTTAAGTTACGGCATGTTCAATTCTTTTAAGAAATTAGTAGACTGCAAAATTTGTTCTTGAAGTAAAAGCAATTTATATCTTTTAGAAATGATTCAAAATTTTTCTTGATTTTTTCCTCGAATTGAATAGCGTACGCTTAATAGATGGCATTGGTCTCTTTCTCGTTAAACTTCCAAATTTTTGAAAATTAAAAAAGTTATACATAATGCGAGAAATTATAGTGTTGTAGCTCCACTAATTTAACAAGTGCATTGGCAACAATATTGCCCTCCTTTTTTCCTCCTTTCCCATTTCCAGGCCTTGCTGCAGCCTTTTCAAAAGGCTTCAATTCTTCAGCTATTGAGCAAACTATCTTTAATGAAGAAGATGGCATAGGTTTGTTAGGCATATGACTTGTGTTTTGTAATTTTGTTACTCGCGTAATCTTCCGAGCCTTTTTCACTTTTAATGTAGAGTAATTCTCCTTCAAATGACATATGTGAGTCATACGTCATGTCAAGTCATAAGTCGTGGCTTCTTATCCCTAGCGTCCAAGGGCGCAGGGCCGTTAGTATAAGGGTTATACGCAGGGTTCCCATTCCAGGAGCCGCGGTGTTCCGTGCTGCATAATTTCCGTGCCTTTCCGGAGCTTCGTTAAGAAGTTCGACTACCGGCACAGGCTCCACTGCAAGAAGCGTCCCTATTAATATATGTAATTGGACTCACAGGGGTTTCTAATCCACTTCTATTCCGATTTCGCGGATGTTAGAGCAGGTCTGACAGTCACGAACGATGGCAGTAAAATTGCGTAAAATTGGTCCATCTCTGTGTTTCATTGTCTTTGCAAACTGATCATCTTCAGGCAACGACAGAGGTGGGTCAGGGAAACAAATGTCATTGCACCGCCTGTGACCGGGGGGAACTAGGTTTAGATTCTCGAGGATGCAGGATGGTGTATATGGGAATTTGACCACAATTCTATTTTTTGAAATTCGATAACTCCAGACATTTTTGTTTCCTGAAATAGTTGAAAGATAAGGCTATTCTACTAAGCGTATATGATTGTGTCGATATTACCATTCGTTCGCTGTCTGGACGACGAATTCTAGCGGGCGGCTGCTCTAATTGGCAGTTTTCCGTACTTTCTCCTATCCATACTAGGCGAATGTTGGAGGAGTACTATAATAAACGGGCCACGGACCGCGCGATCTTTCCTTACTCTTCCTTGTCCACGTAAACTTCATTACCACACATGTCAAGACATTAGTCAGCATCTTAGTGCTGCTCCCGGGCAAAAACCTTAATTTGTCAGGAGACGTGATTTGAATTTGGGAAAGAAGAATCTGAACATACAGCCTCTCAACTCTAGAAATGAAAATGACTTGAAGCTGTTAAAACATTTTAGATTTTATTATTTTTATTTCATTAGATTTTCGAAACATATCTGCCCTGAACCCAATATTTTGTTATGGAGAGCATTAGTATGTTTTTGTGCCGATCGGCTAATGAGGGAAATGTATGCCTTGTATAATCTGAATGATATGTGTTTGTGTTACCAGAAGAAGTGGCGTCATGCGAAACATTTTAGAGCAATGTAAGTATCTTTGCTTCTAACCTTTTCGGTATTTTGCGTGGGCCTTGACAATTAGATTTGTAAGTTATTTGTAACTAATATAAAGCATTATCAAAAAATGCAATTTAACAAAGAATATCACGTCTAACAGCATGATATTTTATTTATTTTAATTAATAAATATGAATTTCTTTTCAACCAGTCTGGTAAGCATTTCATTATTTTCGAAATTGGCGTACTCGTTTCCTCAAGAATAACATATTTTGATCCCAAAGCTATAAACAAATGTTGGCTCCTGTTCTTAAGCACGTGTTACTTGCATATCAAAAGCTAGAGAAATCAAACACATTTATTTCAAAATGTGCTTGTTGCTGCTTCTTACAGTGTCTCTGAGGCACTGACCTGAACCGATTTACTGAAACGCAACACCCTTACACTCCATAAGAGTTTTGGTTCGGGAAGATGCCGGCGCCGCTAGCCGAATTTGTTTACTACGCTCTGTGAAGTCACGGGGCCGAAGGAATAAAAAGCACTAACTGCGATATGACAAGACGGTTCAATAGTCGTGATGCGTCATTCACAATACAACAGATTAAAAAGAGAACACTCTGAACCTATAATTCTCCTCTGTTTCATTTCGGTCTGTGCATTTCGGTTCCGCAGAGAAGTGTTGCCATCTGCAAGATTTATTTTTGGTCCACCAATCCCCGGTGCTCATTGCTGTTTGGGATGCAAAGACGAGGTTAACTCGTTGAGTCTACGTACACATTTCATCCAAGATAATAAATCAGTTCTACTTTGTCGCTATTGCCATTGCGACCTTTACACAGTCTGTCAAAATGTTTTGCATCGAACGCTACTGATCAAATGAAGTCCACACATTCCCATAAGACTAATAAGAGAATAGTTTCAATATTATCTTGTTTTGTGGGGTTTAGAAGGGCTTAAGCAGAACTCAGAATGTCAGACGGAGATGGATGCATTCAAATTTTCAATTGTTTTCGACAAGTAAAAGAAGAGTTAAGAGCAAAAATATTGCCATAAGTCCACTTTCGGCGTTAAGTGACACGAGCAAGTTATAGAAAAGATCGCGAGTCGTCACTACTTCCGACAGAGAGCGTGGCATAGGATCAACCCAGATCGTTGACATCGTGAGCCTTTAACACGCCTTCCGTCAATCTGTACTCATGCTTGTTTGTGCATGCTCATGACTGTATCTCATGCTTGTTTTGCGTCTGCGAGATAGCTATGTTTTTATTTTATTCTTCTTTTATATATATATATATATATATATATATATATATATATATATATATATATATATATATATATATATATATATGTGTGTGTGTGTGTGTGTGTGTGTGTGTGTCGTGTGCGTGTGTGTGTGTTTTCGATTGTACAGTACCTATACATTATAATTATGTTTCGTATTGGAAAGAAACATCACAAAAAACAATGTGCACCAATGATTTCGATTCTTGGTCCTAAACGATAGCTTTCAGATGACAATATTTCTCTGTGGAACGGAAATGCACAGACCGAAATGAAACAGCGGAGAATTCTAGATGCAGAAGCTTATTCTCAAACCGTAACACTTTAGAGTAAAACGGCTGCCTAACGTAGCGTTTAGGACCGTTTTACATGGTGGAGTTTCGGTCCGGGGACGGGAACCAAAACCCAAATCAATCTGCACTATTTTACCTCGACTACTACTTTCTCTAGCTCTTCTGCTCTATATCTTGATACATTCCAACAATTAGATAGATTACATTTGAGTTCGCACTGCAATCTTTTTACTCAAAATATAATTATGATTTTTTCGGACATAACTCATTTACATTATGAACAGTGGCCCTTTTCTGAGAATAAAAATGCCTTACCTACTGTGTTTAGACTTTATTTTCAAACCAAATCGGAGTTCCTTTATCGTAAGCTCAAAGCCCTGTTCCAACGTACACGACATATTTGCAAAGTCATTTAGCCAGGGTTTAATCGTTTTGTAAATGCGCTGAGTGCCCATAGCCACACATCTGTGGCCGCTCACCCCATCCACGTTCCGCTTCACCCCGCCCCCGCCCCCGCCCCCACCCGGCCTCTCGCTTCCCACCCCGCCCCCATTTTCAGCGCCCGCACGGCCCGCGCGTACGGGCCAGGCAGGAGACAGGTTGGCTGACTGTGACCTCGGCCCCAAGACCCATTAAAGTAATATACGGGAAATGAAAGCGTTTATGCGACCGCGGTTCCCGAGCTCCTCCACACTGCGGTGGCGCGAGGCCGCGGCGGGGGTGCGGGGGCGGGGGAGAGAGGGCGGGGGCGGCGCACGGGTGGCGACGAGGGAGTTTCGCCAAACTGAAAATTTCTCCAAGCCCTCGTGACGGGGTTTCATTAAATTTCGTTTGCGTTCCGGTCCACCGTCCTCGCGCCTCTGCCCGCCGCCGTGAGGAGGAATATGACGTGGGAGGGGGGAGGTGGGCTTCTCGCCAAGCAGACACGGCCCGTCTGGAATGAAGCGGAACAGGGAACGCGCGCGGGTGGGGACGGGAGCGCATTCGCGTATGGGGAAGATTTCCTGATTGGGAGCGGGGTCGGATGCGGGTCGGATGCGGGGTCGGATGCGGGGTCGGATGCGGGTCGGATGCGGGGTCGGATGCGGGGTCGGATGCGGGTCGGATGCGGGGTCGGATGCGGGGTCGGATGCGGGGTCGGATGCGGGGTCGGATGCGGGGTCGGATGCGGGTCGGATGCGGGGTCGGATGCGGGGTCGGATGCGGGGTCGGATGCGGGTCGGATGCGGGGTCGGATGCGGGGTCGGATGCGGGGTCGGATGCGGGGTCGGATGCGGGGTCGGATGCGGGGTCGGATGCGGGGTCGGATGCGGGGTCGGATGCGGGGTCGGATGCGGGGTCGGATGCGGGGTCGGATGCGGGGTCGGATGCGGGGTCGGATGCGGAGTCGGGTGCGGGGTCGGGGGAAGGGATAACAGCAAAGCGAGGGCCTGAGGAAGATCCCAATGAAACAACGGTTGCATCACAAGTCTCGTAGCTAGGATCTCCTTTGACTCAAATTTGTTTCACGCACTTTCATAAACACATACTATGTCCATATTGTTTTAAAGTAACGGGTTAATCTTTCCTAAAGAGAAAGTTGCGATGTCTCTTAGATAACAGAAAACATAATTTAATTAACTACTAACCTGACAATTATTATCTGAGAACGATTTTCGTAGAACAGTGGAAAAAAATGGGGTGAAAACGGAAGCTTATACTCGAGATACCATAAAACAGTGCTGCATTTTTGTGGAGAGTGAGTTGAACTGGGTCTCTCTTTTGCTCTTTGCGTAAAACGAAAAACGTTGGAGGGGCTCTCACTCCGCAGTGCCTGCAGCCCTTCCTCATCTAGCTGACACGGAAGGGCAGGGGTTGGGGGCGAGGGAGGGACCACCGGTGACGCGCGACGCGTGAACGGATGACAGCGAAGGGAGATGGCGGCTAATTTTGACAGCCGAGCTGCAGAAGCCCCCGGCGGCCGTGGTCTTCCGGCTGGAGGCATCCGTCTCCTGTACGTACACGAGCGGCCCGGCGCCCCCTTCCCCGAACACACCCTCATCAAACCCCGGCCCATAAATTTCCCGAACACGAGCCTCACCCCATGTGGTGTCTAGCACCTCCAAGATCATCGCCGCTCCAGGAGACTGCATATCATCCTAGTGTAAATACGCAGGTGATGTATTACGCATAATGCTGTCGACTGGTGACTATTGGTATCAATCATTGACGACATTCTTTAAACATAGATTTGCGACCATTCAATGTTGTTATACTCATTGAGTATCGAATATTCGTTGGTATTTTATGTAGAAACAAACACCGCTATACTGCATTTTTTACGCAAATATAATTTTATGTAATTTTCCAAACTTTTCTCACTTAATTAGGATCTCATTTTAGTCACGATGAATTCTTAACAGATGATACTCATCACAACAAAGATACAGATTAGAGAATAATAAATGAATTCATTCCGAAACGAAGGCTCAAAACTTAGCATGATGAAAATTAATTATAAAAGTTTTGAAGTGATTTCGTCCTGCCTTAACTTAAAACTCAAGGACTTCTTATATTAATTCTTTTAATCATTAAACATTAAATTTAACAACAGTATTATAAATTTATAGTAACTTTGTTGTTACAAACTTCTGAGTTCATCTTACTCAGATCAGGAGAGTACGTCCTTCTTGCGTTTTGGAATATCGGTAATTCGTAATGATTTTATTCGTTCACATAGCAATAAGTATTAATTATTGTGGTAAAGTAAATATTGATTAATAAAGCACCATTGTATTAAAATATCAGTAAATGAAAGTAATTATAGTTTTGTACAAATGATCATGTTTAAACTTATACAAAAATGCATAATGCTTGTAGATGGTTTTAGGCCCTATAAGTTTTGTAAAAGTAAAGAACGTTGGACTTACAGAAAGCGAGGTCGTCACGAAAAGTATTTCATATCTCGATCCACTGATTACACCATCAGATTACATATGCGGTATGATTCCTAGAAAATTAAAAATTATAAGTTTGTATTATGAAATACGCGGATTACTCAAATACTTCAAATAAGAGTGAGAGTGATATTCAATGGAAATTAATACGAGTCACGAGAAACTCAATACGGTGTTTGCTTACTAGTTTGGCTAAAATATTAACGTTTAAAATTGAGCAATTTTACATTCCTTTCAAAATAATTGATAATTTATTGAGTTCAGAGTTCCTGGAAATGTTGCTAGGACATTGTGTTTCATTTTTATGATTTTTAATTCTATATCATTGGTCTAATGTGTAAACTGTACGCTCGCTCTCAATTAGTCGAACGCACAATATAGAAGCAGCTATCATTCGCAACTTGCAAACTACATTTCCCACCATTGTTTCCAAGGAAATTCATTTTTAACGCAGAGTTCGCTCTGAGAAGCCGTGCTGTGCACATCGGGCGCCTCAGCTCTCTCATCGGGAGTATTCAGATTGGTTGTATTATTAATGTCGTGTACAATCTCGTAGTTACTATCATTGAACAGTGCATTTCCGCGTCATAATAATTAATAGTTTCTTTTCTTAGCATTGTAGTTTTAATATTTTAACTAATAAGTGTGTCGTGACCGGCCGCACTTAACCAAAAGTGCCGCCACACAATGACGTCAGCAGGGCGTTACCGCCCCTGGCGGCAGTGGGAAGCAGCCAGCGCGGGCCAGCCGTGCCCGGCTGAGCGCGGCCGTCACGCCGGAGCGGGCGGGGATAAACTCGACCCCGCCCTACTACGCTGCCAGTCAGCGGTGCTACGGCCCAGACCGCTATAAGAAGGCCTCGGCGCAACGCTGAGGCAGTTAGCGAGCGACCGTGGTAGAGTGAGGATCCGGCGAGACAGTGGTGTTATTGTGCAGAGAGAAAGACGACGAACGCAGTGCTTCGACTTTGGACTTCCCTTCGGCTATTTGGTGACCCGGCTCTTCTTTGGCATATCTCCTGGATTACGACGACACGGCTACGCTCTCTTGGCAAGTTCTTCTGGTTATTCGGCACTACGGCATTGTACCTGTTTTTGTCAATAAATTTGTTTCGTTAACCCTGGTGTGTTTAATTTGGATACTTCAAAGTGCAATATCAACCAGTAGCTGTGAGTGACATAGAATAAACGAGCATTGTAGTCGCGAGTCAGGGCCACTTAAAACATCAAACGAGTTTTCAAATGCAATGTACACTTTATATAAGACTACCATGACTCATTATGATGTTCTAGCAGCACAAATACACCTATTGCATCAGCAGGAGCAACAATTGCAACTTCATCAACAACCACAATTACAACTTTTCCAGCAGCAGCAGCAGCAACAACAACTTTCTACACAACAAGGGCAACCATTGATTCAACAACCACCACAAACATCCGAAGGAACAGCAGCATTCTAGCAAAGAGATGCATTTTACAACTTTAAACAAAAAGCACCAATTAATTCAATTAAACGTATGTAAACGAAGATGAAGAGACAATGAAAACTATGTCAGTATGCAACGTATCAACTTCATAAGGATTTGAAGAGCTACAAAAATTAATGACAATTATCTTCATAATTCAGAGCAAGGTTCAAAAATACTGCCTTTAATTATACACAATGACGATGACTACAACTAAATGATCACTAGCATTAAATCTGTCGCAAAAACTAACCACGAACAAGTCAGTGGGTGCTCATGTTCATTTCCAAAAAAGATTGCCATAATTTTAGACATTATTGTGCAGATAAGATCTATTCATTCCGCGACTCTTCTACAAAGATTTTCAATGCTACACCGAAGGGAATACCGCCATGTTATTAGGAAACTAACAGTGTAAAAGAACTTCAACTCATTAAATACCCAATAACAAAAGTGACCAGATTATTAGACAAAAAGAAAAATTATATATATATATATATATATATATATATATATATATATATAATAACCGTACTCCCATCCCTCTATATTGCAGGATGTGTACACATCACAGTTTAACTTTCTGTTATGCCTAAAATATCTTATGCTCATTCCAAACTTGAGCCAATGAACCTGTCTAATCTCTAGGCATTGGGATCTTGATTTACAGGTTATCAGTCTTACTCATACACTGGATTGTATACAAATTAAATATATTTTCACTCTTTCAAAAAAAAACAATTGCAAAAGTTATCCTGGATACTATGCACCATGACTTCTTTCACATTTGTCTCCACCAAAAACTTATTTCACAATATAGTGAGAGCATGAGAATCCTTCATATGTGATTCTAATTCCTGATCACCATACTCTTACTATAATTACACGTGATATCAAACCCAAAATTGGTTTCAAAATATAGTGAAAGCTTGATAATGATTAAATGTGATTTTAATTACTGATCACCACACTTACTATAAATACAAGTGATATCAAACGCCAAAATGGGTTTCACAATATAGTGGAAGCTTGATAATGATTAACAAAAGGCTCTGACATGCAGGAATAACCTTTCATAAGTCTAAGAAGTAAAGACAACTAATTTAACAAAAATTCACCTCCATTGTTCAACACGCAACAACTAAAAACTCACATTTACGATGAAAACAACTGAGATTAATCTTCTTAACCCCTTTCTCCCACATTCTAAGAAACAGGCAGACTCCCAATTGCTAAATCTTAATCAGCCAACATAAAATTGTTTGTCTGTGGTCTACTCTTCCTACATTAACTTTACCGGTTGTGGTAGCACCAATAATGTCTCCGTATTACACGCCCTCACTCAGAGGCTATTGTGAAAAAATCTCACTGCCGAACAATCCTTCAGGATCCCAAAGGCTTGGTCCGATCCCATTATTTTCACGCACAAAAAAAAAACACTGGCATAAAGCAAAAGTGAACACGTCTACTTATCGGTGACGATGTTAGAACGCTGGTAGGTGAAGTCCAGAATGTTCTCGGCCAGTTCCCGGTTCCAAGCAGCGCCTTTCTCTCAGACACCTCCAGACGCCCTCGTGGCACCTTCCATTACCTAAATGCCTTCTGGCCCTTCTCTCAAGCTTCTACCCCAAATTCCCTAGTCAAATGAGCGACTACCCTAGTCAGTATGTCACAGAGCTTACACTGCTTAGCCTAGTCAAAAGTGCAACTAGGTTATATTGTGACTTTGTTTGGTCACAATAACCCCCTCCTCAAAAGAACAAAATCTGTTCCTCTTCCTACAACGTTAACATTTTTTTCATGTTCACTCATAGAATGGTATCAGGTTCCAGAAGTTATATTTTCCTATTTTGTCCTGATTTTCTCTGCCAATCACTGCCACGTTGAATGGACGTGTCTCCAAAACTGTATACGGTCCTTCATATAATCTGAAGAACTTATGATAGAGTTTCCTTTGAGGGTCGGAAGGTCTTGGTACTCGTAGTAAACATTTTTGTCCCACTAAGAATTGGTATGTTTTCCTTTTTAGTGCTTGGGTTAATCTTTTCTGTGCTTCTTTTCTCATTTGAGTTGTAATGTCTTCCGTTGTCCACTGTATTTGAATTACATCCTCTCTCACAATCTCCCTCAATGCATGTTCCGTAATGTGACCAAAGTGAATTTCCATAGGGGATGCTCCAGTTGAATCATTTGGAATTTGGTTTAACCACTGATTAATTTTGGGGATTAATTCAAACCAATCCGTGTGTCTACGGTAACAAAACACCTGGAACAGTCTGGAGAGCTCTCTCACGATCCTCTCGACGGGATTCGACTTTGGGTGTCTAATACTGGACAATATATGTCGAAGATTAAAATGAGTCATGGCCACTTTCCACTCCTCGCTTGTGAATTGACTTCCGTGGTCTGATATTACCGTCTCATAGGTGACTTCTCTAATTTATTAAGACAATTCTTTGTATTGGGCTTGTTAATGGGGTACACTCCTACAAACATTGAAAATACATCGACACATACAATTACAAACTTGTTTCCGAACGTCGTTTTGGGTAATGGCCCATACAAATCAATTGAAACCATCTCCCTAATTTTTTGAGGTATTATTGCTTGCGTGATTCCCGAGAAATGACGGTTTGGAAATTTGGACTTCTGGCAGATTGCTGGCAATTCTGCAATTCTGCAATTCTGCAATTCTGCAATTCTACAATTCTGCAATTCTACAATTCTGCAATTCTGGCAATTCTGCTCTAACTTGTCTGTTTCTATTTCTCCAGTAACATACTTGGGCCATAATTTTATCCACTTTATCTGGTCCAAAATGACCTAAACGAGTATGTACTAACCGAATTATTCCCGTTGTTAGTACCGTTGGTACCCATATTCTGTACAATAACGGTTCATTCTTCACGCGCCTCAAAACGACGTCATCAACCAAGCGCTATCTGCTTTGTTCTTGTTGCCATTGAATGTGTTCTCATTCAATTGTATTTCTCCTTTCAGAATCTCTTTGATTGGAGAAATCTCCCGAATCTTGCCGAACAATCCTTCAGTATCCCAAAGTCAACTGGCTTCATCCGATCTCATTTGTTTTCACAAAAAAAAGCACTGGCATAAAGCAAGATTCCTTCTCTTCGCCCAGAATATTGAGCCACTGCCACGATGAAGCCGAGGGACCTACAGGGGACCACCCGAACTGAGGTTCGGGTCTCCCGTCTCCTGAATGCCTACACTTTTAGGCTCTTGATATAAGTATCGCCAGAACCTGGGCAACCTGAAGGGAGGTATCAGAGTTCCCACCGGACTTTTATAGGTGGATTCCAGAGCATTCCGAAGAATCTCCTTCACCCAATCGTGTCCAGGTTGACGCACCAGGGGCTCAACTCGAGGATTGTCGGGGGGACCGACAACCAGGAGCTTAGCATTGCCTGCTTACTGCCTCCACCTTGAAGCTAACGACGTGAGTGCCGCCGTGAAACTAAGGGTCCAAGTGATCGTCTATAACTCTCCACCAGAAATCGCGGGGACCTTCGTCACTGCGATTCCCCCCTGCAGGGGACACAAAACAAAGCAAATTACAAAGGCAAAGGAGATTTAAAGAAGGTCAACAATCACGTCCAAATTTTCATGCTGAACGTAGGTCAGGGTCAAAGCAGCAACCACCGCCGCGCAACAATCCCACTCGTGTCTCTTCAGCTCCTTGTACTCGCGAGTTTCGTCCCCTTTCCAAACGCACTGCACCATCGTCACGCGTTTCGCCTTCACAAACCAACACCACCTACATACAAGGCCTGCGCAATGGAGTTTTTCAAAGCCAATATGGTGGCTAGAGAAGGCAGACTTGTAAGAGTTGAGGCGATCCAGTTGTGTAAATTGATAGCATTTGTAGCTTTCGAGTTGTGGTTATGTAGATGCTGTTGTTGATAATAGTAAGAAAAATGGTGAATAAGGGCTATTTCCCCAGATGACGGAATTATGATAAAAAGTGAAAAGTGTAAGTTGTTAAGTTCAGTGTTCATTCCTAACTTTCAGCTTTGTGAAGTACATTTGCGAACGGGGCAAACCGAGAAGAATTTAATGTTCTATTGAGATAATGGACTAAAAATCTGTCTTCCTTTAAAACATAGACGAGTGTCTCGTGAAGCTATACGTTCTTTCTTGCCTAATTGTCCTGCTTACTTGAGTCGCCCAAGCCCTTCCTACAGTGAATGTCCTCAATAAAAAGAAATTGCGTTTAGAAAGTGAATATCTGCTAGCTGCTTTTATATTTTTTATTTGTTTTTTTACAGAGCGTACATAGTTTAGTACATAATACACTTTACATATGTAGTGAAGGATGACATTATAATTTACCTAAAATTAAACAACAAAATAATTTGGGTGAGAAAATCTTCTCCAGACACATCTAAAAATAATCTACTTCGGAAAATTTGACTAGGAATGCCTGGTATGGATATCTACCTTTTATTTTGGTTCTAAGAGGAGTTTTCCGGAGTCTGAGGTTGTCTATATGAGAAATTTGAGTTATGGAGTGATAGAACGGGCTTGAGAGATATGTCACATGGTGTTGTATGGAGTCAATTTGGAATTGTTTGTGGGCTTGAGTTTGTGACAAACCAAGGTCAATTGTAATCGTTCTAAGAAAATGGTTTTGGACGATTTGGAGCTTGTTTAGATTTATTTTTGCAGCGGAGATTCAAACTGGGCAGACGTAAACGAGGAGTGGTCTAATGATAGTTTTGTAGATGGTTATAGCGGTTGGGAGTGGGAGGTGTGAATATTGATTAATGATGGATTTTAGTTGGTGTATCTTTTTTTTGCTTGCTGTATTTTACTATTGATGTGTTGGTTCCAGCTCATTTTAGTATTCATGTTTTGACCGAGATATTTCACGGTACTATTTGGAGGGAGCCAGTTAATGGGTTTATTAATTATTGTGAGCGGGGCTGGGGGTGTATAGGGTCTTAAAGTGAATATTTTAATAGATCTTTTTGTGGGATTCAATTGGATATTTAAATACGCTGCCCAACTGTCTATAAGATTGAGATACAACTGAAGAGCATTTCTGATATTTACTAACGAATCTCGGGCTAGAAAAATTGCCGTATCATCTGCGAATTGGGCTGGTAGAATAGCTGGTAAGAATAGCTTTTTCAAATATTTTTGCAAGGGTTGTAAGTAAACTGATAGGACGGTAACTTTCTACTAAAGGGGAATTCTTATTTTCTTTGGGAATGTGTATGATGACAGCATGCTTCCATGTTATGGGAAAATAACCGATTCTGAGACACGAATTACATATATTTGTGACTAAGGCCGAGGGAGGAAAGTGCTTGAGTATTATATTACTTATATTATCGTGTCCAGGGAATTTTTTAATTGGCAGTTTGGGTATGATACTTTTTATGTCTTTGGGTGATATTATCTTAATTCTTGGATGTGGTCCGTAACGGGGAGTAATCGATGCAGTGTTGATTACTTGATGAGATTGATGGTATTGCGTGGTGTTGGTGGTAAAGGTGGACAAAAAATAATTGGCGAAATTTTTTACCTTTTAGAAGGGAGTGTATGCTTTTATTGTTGCTGATTTGATTGGAGGAATTCTATTTTTTTCTGAGTATCTTTTTTGTAAATTGCGAATTTGTGTTGTTTTGAGTATTGAGATACTGGACGAGGTCATGAAATTGCTTATTTTTATTATTTCTTCATGCTTTTTTCAAGGAATTCCTGATAATCCTGGCGGCGGCGATGGTATAGCGGTTAGCGTATCGGACTGCTATACCCAAGTTTGCGGGTTCAAACCCGATCGAAGCCGTGGATTTTTAAGGGCAAAAAAATCCTTCGTACGCCTTCCTTCGGAGGGGAAGTAAAGCCGGCTGTCCCATGTTAGTACATTTACTGCATGTAAAAGATCCTCAAGCCTAAATTATGCCTCTCAGCTAAATTCAAATCGCCTGTTTCGTCGCCCAAGTAATACCTTCTTTCTCCCATGATTGGTGAAAGTAGTGTAACGAAATTTGCGTGGTCAGACGGAAGAGCAGGCCTCGTGGCCTGAGTTTCGCCACGTAAAATAAGGCAAATTCAATTCAATAATCTTTAGTTCGTGTTTGAAGCTATTAATTTTCCAGCGGACTCATAATATTCTGGTTTGAGTTTTAATGTTTATGATTTTCATGATTTCTGGAGAGAGGTTCAAGAAATTTGTTTCCTTCCTAACATTTGTTTTTAATTCCGACTTTTGGGCTGCCGTTTGGATGATAGAATTAAAAAAATGATACGGATTGGTCAATCTAGAGAGGGGTTTATAGTATTTTAATTTTAGGGATTAATTAATTTGATTCTGATTGAAACTTAGTCCAATTGATCTTACAAATTTTTGTTTTGGGAGAAGGAGCGTTAAGGAGAGGAATTTGGTGGGTGGTTATGAGTATGTGAATGTGGTCTCAATCTAACTCAAATATTGTGGAAGCGTGAAATTTATGGGATGAGTTTGTAATTCCATGTAGGGGTTCCTTGAGTTGTCATGGGGGTAATATGTAGGTTCAAGTGTTGTTGTTATTATTTTCAATGTGGAGCTATTTATAAAATGTGCCAGATTTACTTCGACCCGGTTATTGTGTTTGCAACCCCATGACGTATGTTTTGCGTTCATGTCTCCGAGAATTCAAATATTATTAACCGTTTGAAAAAGATTTTTGATGCGGGTAATGTTTAATTTATGATAGGGAAGTTTATAGATATTTATAATTGTCCCAGATTGTTGTAATTTTTCAGTATTAAGGGCAATCACTTCTATTTTATTGAAGTTAAGTGTTGGTATGACGTGATGTTTTATGTTGCATTTGATTGCAATTAAGACTCCTCCTCCTTCGTTATGTGATCTATCTTTTCTATATATAACAAAGTTTGGACAGTAGAACTTATTGCTGTGTTTTAAATGCGTAATACAAGCTACGTCATCATTATAGGTATGAAGAAATTGCGTAAATTCTATTTTTTATTAGAAATACCATTCGCATTTCAATTAATGGAGGTTATTCCATTTAAATATATTTGGTGTCATTGCTATTATTAGTTAGGAGTAAAGATACGGAATTTTGGATGGAATTGATTATGGTAGGAATAAAAGAATTTCTCAAATTGATTATACTGGATGTGACTGCTTCGATGTTTAGAAAATAACTATTTTATGGGTTTATATTTTGGGTGCTATTGGAGTGTCTATGATTGGAACCTGCGGAAGGAGGGTTTGTGCGGGAGGAAGAGTTGTGTATGTGAAGTTACGAAGTTGATGTGATACTGGTTGGGGAACTGAGCAGTGGAGAGGATGTTGCCTGCGGGGTGTGAGGTTGATTGGTTATTTGATGATGTATTTGGCATGAGGTCGGTACTACGGGCATTATGGGTGTTGTAGTACGTGCAGGGGGATCTACCATAGGCCTTGTGCGGACCACTGCATTTCTTACGAATAGGGTTTTGGCTTATATTTGGACAAATAACTGAGTAATGATTTAGGGAACAGAAAGCACAACTTATTTGATGGTAACAATTGTTTTTAGTGTGTCCAAAATCCATACAACTTTGGCATTGCACTGGACCGTGTGTTTTTTTCCTTCGCTCTATTGACACTTAAATTTTAAATATGATTAATGGCTAGACTATTTTCAATGAAGTCTTTACCATTGAATACTACTGCTACAACCGGGATTCGGGCGTTGTTCTTGGTGGGCCTTGTGATTTTAATTAGAGAAGGGAATTTCTAATTTCTTAGAAAATTTCAAGTTGGAATCGATAGATCGACATTTTTAAATACAACTGAAATGTTCGAATTTAACGGGTCTTTACAGGTGTGTAAGCCTCTCTGAGTTTGGAGAAAGTTACGATTTTGCGAAAGTCCGCGGCTGTTTGGGCGTTTATCTTAACTTTTTGATTTTTTAAGTCTGTTATGAAATTACTAGAGACCTTACTTTTAAATTCTTTTGCGAATGTATGTAAGTTGGGAATGTCGGCGACAAAGATGGATGGAATTGTATTAGGGGGGTTCGTTCACTGTCGGTCGTCAATGTTTAATTTCCTAAATCTGTTATCTGGTGCGTTGGCATTTTCCTTTTCTGTAGATACAAATCTATTACCCACTGGCACATTATATTCTATATGACCTGGTGATGAGTCACTTGTATTGCTGGCAGTCCCTGAGAGCTTTTTATTTTTCTGACTGCGTAGCGCTATCACTAACTGACCTTTTGCGGGTGAATGCTGACTCCAGGTTTGTAGACTGGCCGGGCTGAGTGTCCAGGGTCACGGCACTGACCATCAGACTCGTGTTGTAGGTGTGAAGTTTGTTGCTGTATTTCCATAACTTCCGAAGTGACACCATTGAGAGAGATGAAAGATACACCGTCGGAGGTTCTTGTAATGGTGCCCGTACCTTGTAGGGTTTGTAGGTCGGCGCATAATACTTCACGCGTGTTTGGATCGACTGCGGAGGCCATTGAAGTACGATGTTGCACAGCAGAGAAATCTAGATCGTATTTGGCAAAGCACTTCACTGTTTCTATTTCCTCAAAAACTCGGTACGTTATAATAATAAATTAATTAAGCGAGAAAGTAAGTAGTGGCAGTATGCCGCGAAGCAGCGAGTGGCCGAAGCCACTTGCTGAGCACTGTGATATACTACCACTTAGCTGGATTCCGACGCGTGAGGCGATAACACTATTTTGAGTCACTACTGCAATCGAACTGCAAGGGCTGTTCGCGCAGAGCCGCGGAGCACGTCCGAACTCGACAGCGGTCCGATAAGGAATGTCGACCAGCTTACTGCTATTGAAAAAAAGTGCAAAAGAAAATATTGCAAGATTAAATGAAATATCTTTCAGTTCTTTTCACTAAGAAGCAAGCTGGAGTTGTTTATTTGGACGATTATTGGTCCATTATTAATAAGGAAGATAGTATTCTTTTTCAACATATTGATTGTAATTCTGCCCCTAAAATTTAAATTCAGTTGTGGTGGATAAGGAATTGAAACTCATTGTTTATTATTGTGAAAAATGTTTTAAAACTTGGAGGCACTATAATACCAGATAGTGTTTGTTGTTTTAGAAAAGTTAGGATAAAGCTATGTTTTAATACAAGCAGTAGTAACAGTCCTCATGATGTATTTGCTTTAATGTCAGACCTCTTACTTCAAATCGATACCACAATTCATAATTTGACAAACCTTACGTACTTACTTTCTGGCCGTGGCCCAGATCGGGCTTGCAATGGACTTGTTGTGCTTCAGCAACTCTATGTTGGAGTTGGGCTGTAGGCGAACATGAAGTTTGAGCAGTTTGTGTATTAGTGAGCTCTGATGAAGGAATTAAATATTCCGAAACGTTGGCAAACTAATGTGTTTCATTAATTGACCGATCCCGTGATCCATACCCTACAACTTATTATCGGTCGTGAATTCTACAATGGTCAATGACATCCTTCTCGACCAAGTTTTTCGTCCAGTCTCCTTGATCCTTTGAGTAATGCTGACACGGCCCCTTGTTTTGTTTCTGGACATAAATGTAACTTCATTCCATGTGCTCGTATTCAAGTAATGTGTATATAGTTAGAGGAGAGATTCCAGAGCTCAAAAAATTGTGAATAGATTGCACATTTTCTCCACAGTACGTTACACACAGAATTTGTGTATCAGAAGCAAATGAACATAGAAAACCGTTTTATTTTGTGTAAATAGTGATCAAAATGGTAAAGGGCTGGTTAACATTGTGTCGACTATCCCCATGAAAAGACTCATGAAAAGTTCCTACCAGTCTCGAACTATTTTTTTTATTAAAGATGGCCGTGGATGTGACAAGTGTAATCAAAACAAAGAAACAGACGCACGAAAGGCTTGGTTGAAGTTTTCAGCTGAAAAAAGGGAGACGAGAAATCTTAACATCCCAGTTATTCAGCAATCAAAGAGCTAAGAAAATATTCCTTTTAAAGCTCTAAAACACTTGTGAGAGCACTGTTCCACCATGGTTGCACTGATCGAACTGAGACATCAGTGGGAAATTTATTAAGCCTTGAAGGACACGTCACTAAACTTTGGCCTATGGAAGTTCCGTGAAATATAGAAACTTGAGAGCCCAGTAGCCCCATGTGCCACCCAAAATCCGTCTCTCCCTCTGTGTGCATTCTGAAATATATTCTGTCTAGAGCAACGACATTACCAACTTTTAAATACGTTCTTTGCAAAACGACCACATACAAATCCTGAATTTGGGTTCACAAATATATTGAAACATGACTGCGATTAGTAGTTAATTGATAATTTGTATATGGGACATGATACAATTTTCTGCAATTCATATTGTCTTTTTGTAACCAACAACTTCGTCCATAACAGAGGTTTCCAATTGAATTATTTTTACTAATTGAAGTGACGAATGTCGAAGAAATATATGTATATCATTATACTCAATAGCGTTTCACGCAAAGCAGATAGTTAATCGCGGTCCGTAATTATTTTTGTTTAATTTATATTCATTTGTAAGACTTCGTACTAACGAACAGTCACTTGTTAACAGTGATTTTGATTTTTTTCAATAAATAAAAGAAATACCAAATTTCAAATATGTTCCTCAATTCCTTTAATGTAAAATTTTTAACGTATTATATAAATTTTCAAAATATATTTTCAGAAAGAAAAAACTATTTTCAGCATTTTAATGATTTAGTATTCCGAACCTCATAAAGTAAATAGCAACATCATCACTTAAGTTTCTTTCCCTCGCGTAGCAGCTGTTTTCGTAAGATTTGCAATTCTCACAAAATAATTTATTTACTAACATTTATCATAAAATAATTTCTTAAATATAACACTAGTTAATTCTTTTAATTTAAACAACACAAAATAGTATTTTGTTTTCCTTTCTTTTTTAAATTCGCTCCTGTTGTTTAATGTTGTTGTCTAAATTGTTTTTCATTGTTTCTCCCCATGAAACTAACGATTTTCGTTTCTATTTTACATTTTAATTTATTTTACACCAAAAACAATTACAAACTGTGAGTGGTGTGCTACGGAAAGAAGTATATTCTGTGCACGTTTTCTTAATTCTCGGATTCCTATTCAAAGGCATATGGGTGTTGAATTTTTAATACAGTAAGAAATGAGCGTTTCGGCAAGAATTGATAAGAAAATATTCGATCTGGTGTAATAAAAACTATTTGCAAAGGAAAGTAGTTATACATTTTGGTTCTTATCCCTCACCATACTTCCTGCCGCGACATGGAGAACGATAATTTGAATAACTGTATTTCAAGGCATAAAATATTGTAAGTAGTGTTTCAATCTAGACTTTTATTTATGTTAGTTTTAAGTAATTTGAATTGCGTACTTTTTTATTATATATTCGTATTTTGAATTTTGGAAATTACAATTCCGTCATTCGATGGAGGTACAACTTCACCGTCTGTTGGGACACCAACCGCTGCTGCTTCATTGGATAACAAGCGCATTGCGGAATCTTAAGCGAAAAGTTCAGGCCACTCTTACCAAGAACCGCATGTATAATTTCGCGGTTCAATGCAAGGGATACCTCGGAACGATGGGAGACTTCTCGATTTTGCGACCTCGTGTGCGAAACCAATTCACAATCTTTGAGACTAATTTATTTTGAAAACTACAGCAGCGTATCAGGCGGTAATGTGTGCCATAGATAAGGATTTTACGTTTCTAAACCTTAAACAAGCTGTCTTCGTGAGACCAGGCAACGCTAAAGGAAATAGGAAAGATTGAATAGAACCCGAAGCGTTTGCACGTCAGGTTGTTTCCATCTGGGATAATAAGAAACTGTGTGAAAACGTATCATCATTTTACAGGCTTGCAAACCTGCTCATTTGCTGACACAGAAAACTTCGGCATATCCATTCAGGACGAAGTAACCCACTCGCAATTACCGCAGATGTGTGATTGAAATGCGAATGTAGAAGACCGCCGCCGGCTGTGCAATCAACCAGGCGAAACAGTTCGACACGCAATAAGTGGGTACTCTGCTTTGGCACAAACAGAATACCTGAGTTGATGCGATGTAACTGCAGTAATTCATCCGGCCCTGAATGCAAAATCAGATACCTCATACGATTATTACAAGTTCAAGCCGAACTCGGTCCTGGAGAAGAAACCTTCCAAGTGCTTATGGAACGTTGCAAATAGTATGGCATCCGGCGTATATCATGCGAATGCAGGCCAAGTACCTTGGCATGGATCGCACGCTATCTTTCCTTCCTCATCCTTATCCTGTCCTCTCCCTTTTCATCCAAATATATTCACACACTTATAACTACATGCGCTAAGTATAGTACACACAAATCGGGAGCATAGAACTTGTCCGGGCTGGGCGATGCCCTGCTGGCGGAGAAACATGGAGCGGGAAACCACCGCAAGCCGACGGCGGTAGGTCGGTACCGGATCTCACGTTTCTCGCGAGGCCGGAACATTATCTCCTTCCGAGAAATAACACTCTATACATTTACAGGACTAACATCTATGACAATTGATGCGCCAGGAAACAAGGAATAATAAATCACTTTGCATCTGCCGTTTTAAGAGGAGTGATGGTACATTCACTGTCCATAAGCAAAGGACCATCTAAACATTTGCTATTAAGATTGCTGGAAAATTGAGCAAAAGTAGGATTGAAATGTGAGTCCTACTCCTGGATATTAAAAAATTGAGAACTATAAGGTTAGGGAGAATATCATCCAAATACCTACAATCACAGGATTGAATTACATGTACTTGCCATTTTGTATACGAATCAACGTAGATTAACGTTTTATCAGGACTACTTTTTCTGCCATGACTTTTGCCAACAGTTAAATACAGAACGACACACAGCTTTTGGCATTGGTTGTTCAGTTCCAATTCTCTAACCCAATTAAACATATATACTTATTATAAAGATTATTAACTTTAAAAAGTTCATTCCGCTAGAGACTTTCCTCTACGTGATGGAATTTAAAAATTTCGTACAATGAATAATATTTAGATCGCTTGTTCATATCTGCGTGGCGCCTTTCGAAAAGCTGAATTAGAAGATTACATAGATAGACATTATTTCTGCAGGTACGTTTTTACAACCTGGTGGCAGAACACTACAATTACATACAAACATAGAAGACTTTCGAACCAAACGCGAAGAAAATGTACTTCCTTTTCATCTGCATACGTACCAGTAGCGAAATCGTGAACACAAGTCCACCAACAAAATATTTAGCTTTAAAATAGAAATTCGCGTAAAACGTACAATACGATTTCGTGCAGCGAGTTCACAGTTACACGTCTCCAGCTGTAACTGAAGAGTAATTACGATTTTCACGACCAACAGTATGCATACCCTGGAGAAATAAATACGTGGCTTTAATGAGCGGCGTGATTTACAACCGTGCCTGAATCCTGCACAGTTTGTTGCGGTTGCCCTAGGCCGACGGGGCTCCCCACGGCGTCGGCGGCGGCGGCGGCGGCGGCGGCGGCGGCGGCGGCGGCGGCGGCTGGCGCGCGGAGCGGGAGCGGAGCGGAGCGGCGCGGAGGAGCGTGTCCGCGGCGGCCGCCCGCGAGCTCCTCTTCCTGCCGGAGCTCTGCGAACAAGCGCCGCTCGCACGTCACGGGCACTCGACACGCCGCACTTTATGGAGCTCTTTACGAGGCCGGCGCCGGTTCAGCCCCTCGTCTGTTTGTCCTGGGAAAGTTCACGCCCTGTATGTTGCGGCTGTGTTTATTTTTATTTAGGAAAACTTCCCATAAGATTAGCGTGGCAAGCGAAGCGGGTTCGACGCAGGGCGCCCGTCGCCGCCGCCGCCGCTGCTTCCCACGCGCCTCGCGCCGAGCACCGGCGTTTCGCAGGCGGCGGCGGCGGCGGCTCGGCGGCAGGGGTGGTGGAGGTGGCGGCGGAGCGGCTGGTGACGGCAGTGACGTTGGCGATGGTGGTAGAGACTGTGGTGGTAGTGATAATGGTTGTGATAGCGATAGTGGTAATGGTAGTGGTGACGGTGGTGGTGGTGGTGGTGGTGGTGGAGGTCGCGTTGCCGATTGTGACGGTAGTTGATTGATTGTTAATGATTCCGCGCGCATCAACTACTATGGTCGTTAGTCCCATAAGTGTAGTGCATGTTTTTCATCGGGAGGTGGCGGTGATCATCCCCCTTTGGACCTACCGGCCCAACAAGGTATCTCCCACCCACGGAGCACCGCCCAGACGGAGCAAGTGTATTGCATGTTAGTGTAATTGTATGTGTGTGTGTGTGTGTGGGATGAGGCTAGGACAAGGAAGAGGAAGGAAAGATCACACGCGGTCTTTTTGTTAGAATACTGCCCCAGCATACGCCTGGTGTTGATCGGAGAAACCACAGAAAACTACCGATCAGAGCAGCCGGCCGCTAGAATTCTCCTCCAAACAGTGACAGAATTCGACCCAGCTATCTAGCCGCCAACGTCGGGACACCTGTCACCGTCGAAAATCCTGCCACCGTTATAACTCGAACATAGACCTTCCCGGTCAGAGGCACTGCAGGGGCATCAAGTGATGCCTTGAGCCACCGGAGGCTTAGGGCAAAGGCGAGTGTGACGTCGGGTGTGAGGGCGAGAGTGGCGATATCGATGTATATGAAATCGTTTTGAAACCAAAGAACGTCCAACTGGCGCTCCCTCCGGTGTTTGGTGCCTTGCCAGGAATTGCACCACGCTCTTGGCTGTATTAAAGGGTATACTGAATTTAGGTGGTGGTGCTAGTGGTAGTGGTAGTAGTAGTGGTGGCGGCGGTGTTGATGGGGACGGCGATGGTGACGGTTCGGGGGGAATCGGGGACGGTAGAAAGGGCGGGGGCGGTGGGGAGGGCGGGGCCGGGATTTGTGGTGGTGACGGTATCAGGGGCGATGGCGGTGAGGACGAAGGCGAGTGCCTGGGAACGGTAGCAGTTGAAGACGGCACATTCTGAGGATTATTACCAATTCACTGATACAAAGCAAGTATGCGAAGAAAACAGATGAATGCATGAACTTGAAATGCATGCAGAAATGTGATAATTTTTCAATTTATTTTTATTTCTCATATTAATTTTTTGAAAGTTATTTTCATGTGTAGTTTTATGTTTTAAATGTAATTTAATTTCTTTCATATAAGTATTAATGTAATGTGCTTTCATTTTTGCCATTATGGATGTTGATAATAAATGTTATAAATGATACCCCAATTTGGAAAATAAAATTGAATATTTCATATCCAGAAGAATATTTATAAAGTGCTATACAACGTTTTTATTTGAGTAGATTAAGTTAAATTACAGAAGGTTGAATGGTTTGAATATTTTTTGCAAAAGGGGTCTGCGACCAAAAGACATTTGGGAAAACCTCAAAATGAATGTAGTATAAATTTGAATCTGTTTTTAAAATAACACCCTTTCCCTCTCACTTCATTTTGACTTCTTTCATCCATTTCCTACCGGTACAAGATGTGTTTCACCATAAAAATATGGATTTTTATAAAAACCTATCCAGTTACTTCGTTCAATGTTACTAGGCTAAGTAATTTTCTATTTAATTTATTGTTTCAAGATATGAGTATTTTTTCTACAATGTGGAATAATATTTCCATCTTTATTCCTTCATGCACAAATAGCATCGAACAGCAAATTACATACAATTATGGTGTAAACGGGCATGACCATTAAATGCAAAAGCCTATTACAAACTGCTGGCGCTCTCACACATATTTTGCTACAATCTAGTTAAATCTTAAACTATTGGCGACTGTATGGAATGTCTTCATTGGTGTTGTAGGCAAGATATTCGATGTTTCTACGTACTGATGTGTTGAGAATTGAGGGAGCCGTGGAAACTTTGTAATCTCTTACAATGCCACAGTTTTGAAAGATGTTCTCATGGTGGTGACAAGGGCTTCATAGGTATCTGCTGAGGCAGAGATGACGGAGAAAGGTCTGAGGCGACGCTGAAGGCATTTACATATCGACGAAGAGCAGCAATGGGTTAAGGCAATTGAAACCCAGTACGAGGTTGATGTTTCCTCGGGGTTTCATGCGACGAGAATAAGAACAAATGACGGTGAGATTGATGAGGAAGTGGGGAGAATAAGGGGTGGGAAACTAATACAACGAAATAGAAATATGTCGTGGGAGGCATGAGCGTGTATGACGGGGAAGCTCGTGCGAATGTAATAACGGAACCGCTAAAGAGGTGCATTAACACCGGAATCTGAAAGTGGTGGTGGTGGTGGTGGGAGTGGGAGATGTTCCTGAAGAACAGTTGGGGATGTCGAAAGACAAGAGGTATCCAGGAAGGTGAACAAAAGTCAACAACAGATTGAGGAAAGCACAGCAGGCATTTTGCGACCACGCAAAAGAATGGAACGGGTGGCGGCGAGGGCGGCGAGGGCGGCGAGGGCGGCGAGGGCGGCGAGGGCGGCGAGGGCGGCGAGGGCGGCGAGGGCGGCGAGGGCGGCGAGGGCGGCGAGGGCGGCGAGGGCGGCGAGGGAGGTGCGCCGAAGTCAGGGGCTGCGTGTCACTGAGCAGTGCGCACGACACGTTTTATCGACCATCACAGGGACAAATGACGCAGGAGCGACTTCTGGTGCCGCGCTGCCGAAGCTATGCACCCGCTCCCGACGCTCCAGCGCCCTGCTGACCCCCGTCGCCCCTTTTCCGGAGGGTTCACTCTCCATAGTGCCTTTAGATAATCGTTGGCCAGGTGCACGGAAGATTCATTCACATCACCAACTAAATCGCACCTGAGAAACCCAATTTACCCTATTCAACTCCGTGGATCAGAAAGAAGATGAAATGTCGCGGGGAAGTTTGATTCTGATTGCTTTTCCTGCTCTGAATGTGTTGGGCAAAACGGAAATGGCTCTTTTGAGAACTCAGCATTCGTACAAGTTACTTACCTCTTCAGTAGAAAATCTTAACTAGAAGCTTTAAAAAACAAGTCGGGCTACGACAGCAGATAGTTTTTCGAATTCTTTGTAAAGGTTACGAAAGATTATAGTAACGCAAATTTTATCCAACCAATAGTATCTCTTAAAATGTTATTCACTAAACGAAGCGTAAAAGATTGGAAATTTAATAACTTTAATTTTTGGAAATACAAAGTTTTTGTAGAAATGACTTTTGTGCCGCACAGTTCAGTGGGTTATACTCAATCCGTTCAAATGGTGTCAGAAACAATTTGAATCCGGTTTTGAGAAAATCTTGTCTAGATACTTAAGGAATGTTGTAACTATACATGTCTCTGTTAACCTTTCGTCCTCCAGAGAGATAAGGGCTTATTTCTCAATCCATTTTAATTTGAGAACTGTCATTTGAGTGCCATTCTCTTTGACAACATTGACACAAAAATTTTAGAGGTTGATTTTACGTGGTCTGAGGCCGGAGAAATTCTGAAAGATTGAGAAATTTGAAGTCACGTCAAACTTCAAATTACTGAACAAAAACGTTAGTAAGGGAGTAAAATAAAAATTATCACTCTTCGAAAAAAATATTGTATGACATTAAAAACTTGATATAAATGATGTAAGAGAAATATTCGGAACATCGTTGCGACACTAGTGGTTCATTACAATTATTTTCATAAACGATCATCAGTAGGATCTACGTAGAGCAATGAAACCTGATGACTGGACCTAACTCGTCCTTGTGACTTGAGCTTAATACGTTAATGTCTCAGATCTGCTGGAGTAGTGACTATCTCATCGGAGTACTAGTTGTTTTTTTTTTCAAATGCGAAAAACGAAGCCATGCAGCCGGTAATTTTGTGGTATGTAAAACGTTCCCTGGATCGTCGCTTCGGAGTTTCTGGGAACATTAAATATTTTTGTATGCCAAAAGCACCATCACGATATTTAATTAGGCTAATAAGATTGCAGCGGATACATACAAATGCGTTTGCGCAATCTATCGGTCAAATTTAACGTGATATAACGTAAATTTAACGTAAATTGGCTCGTCATCGCCCTCCGAAAAAGCAACGGCAAGCAACTCCAGAAACAAGTTGCCCATGAATCTCTACCGCCTTTTGCCTCCCTTGCACCTCCAACCCCTACATACATACGCTCGCACGCGCGAACACACATATATTGTTCTTGGATATCTTTGAATTGTGTGCAGCAGTGCACTCAAATGTGTATTATATATAGTGCTTAGCTGTAAAAAAAATGGTGTCACAATTGAAGAGCTTATTTCTACGTATTTCCAAATAAATAACAAATTTCAAGAATTGAATATATTCAAATTCAGCCATATTCAAGGTTTTTCTGATACCTTTAAACAGAAGAGAAACTTGATTTTTGATATGATGATGATGATGTATATTTTAAATTTTGATCAGAATGATTTAGAAGTATGAGGACGTCTTTTAAGAAAATATTGAAATGTAAAGATGTAAACAAACGGAAATGAAGAAACTCATTTAGGAAATAAGCTCTCCATTATTGATATCTCAGCTGATAAGCTGTCCGCTGGTCCTACATATAACGTGGGTTTCTTAACGTTTGAAAAGTACATAAAATTCAAAAATATTGTCTTTAAAATGGCAAAAACACAAACTGATCGAAAAATAAAATTAAAATATAATGCACACATGTCAACGCAGTATGACGTCAGTTTGACGTATTCAGTTATGCGAGTACATTATATTCATAAAAAAAATATGTACTAGATTACCCAAGTACTAAGTGCAAATTATACTACTTTCAATAATTTATGAGCTGAATGATGAACAATATATACATAAAAAATTCAAAACTAAAAATAGTGTTTTTTAATGTAATCGGATGAGGATGCACAATGAAATGATTCGTCTCCAGAATATTCGTGTCTCAAATTTTGCAACTTTGTCTTATCTGTAATTTAAATTAGAAATAGATTAAACTGTACATCTGATCATTTAAATTTAACGTTGACATAGACGTTGCACCATCTAATTTCAGACCTAATGCTTCTGGATTTACAATTTCGATTTGTCGATATAAAATGAGAAAAGTTTACGATGATAATACAGAAAATATCAGATGTGCTTGAAATAGTGAGATTGTACAGAACTACATCCAAATACAATAAATACTTACAATATGCAAATTATTCCACAATCGCCAAGAGAGGCGAAGGGAATAATTGACTTGAAAGAAATTGGTTTGCTTGTATCCCTTCTTCTTCTTCTTCTTCTTCTTCTTCTTCTTCTTCTTCTTCTTCTTCATCTTCTTCATCATCTTCATCTTCCAGATTTTCGATTATATATTGCGAATATGATTGCTATTATCTTTATTTTAATTACAATGGCTACTAGTTTATTAATATTATTGCTGTCATATCGAACAACATGCAAACAAAAGGTAATTATGTAGTGGACTAAAAATTTTATATTTTGCTATATGAAAAAAAACTTCTTTCAAAATGCAAATAAATTTTATCACACGTCTAAATGATATCAATTATTTGGGTATAAAATCTAAAGTGCCATTCAAAGTTACATTTTAATCATATCAATTTACATTTTCTTTACTATTTAGTATGAAGAACGGTAATTTTAACTGGAAATTTAAGCATTATTTATGGCAGGTTCTATTTTTTGCCTAAAATTTCATTTTTATTTGAAAACTAATGTAGATAAACAAAATAGTGACGCAATAAAACAAATCAGTTTATTTCAAACATCTCTAAATTCAAATTCTCCAATTTCAACATCAAGACTATTACATTAAATTCTAATAATGATTACGGTTTCAAAATTTAAAATTACCAAACGATGTGTCTGAAGCAAACAAAATAATAAAAATAGAAAAACATACATAATAATACATGCTTCACACTATTCAAGTCATCATTGTCTGTGAGTATTTAGTTTGTGGTTTCGGACTGTGCTGGCACAGATACTTACTGAAATATGTATTGGAACATTCCAATACTCTTTGACCTATAGTCTTAGAAATTCACTCTTCGCAATGTGAACATTCAGCTTTTTCATGCAGAATAAGATTTAAAATGCATCCCCCATACTTCATCCCGTCGTAATGTAACTCATGTTTTCGAATCTCTCGCCAACATTCAGGACAGATGGCAACCATATATTACATATCTTCTTTTTCCATGAGAAATCCCGAACTTCGCATTCCCGAAATGCTTTCAAGGTGATAAAAACCAACGCAGTATGAAACCCGGATATTGGAATATTTTTCAAAATGGCACGCTACATCATTCATCGTTTACAATAAGACTTTGTATTGCTCGTTTCTTCCTTCCATCTCCCTAATATTGGTAGCGATCTGGCCCATTCCCATTTCGTTCATGTTCCGTTGAGTGCATCAGACTTAGAGGCAAAGTACCAAGGAAAACATGCGGTTGCACAAGTTCCTTTTCACATATATTTTTACCAACTAAAGAATTTGCATTTTTTACAAACCTCAAAACTACATTTTTACAACACTGCGGAATATCAGAAAAAAAAATTTTAATTTATTTAATAAACTTTTATAAAGAAATAATTGTTAATATTAATTAGAAATAATATTAATAATCTTGTATTTTGAATAATTAGAAAACACAAGTAGATTGTGGCAGCAAAAATGTTGAACTAAACCACGCAAAATGGTTTTCCGAAAAGTAGCATGCACACACCACAAGTACAACAAATTAAATACACTCTTATAATATTGCAATAATAGTAATTTATAATACTAGACAATAAAGATATATTTCATCAACGAGAGGCAGGTGTTACCTCAATCTCTCCTATTGTCACTCGTGGGGTATATTTCTTGAGTAAGATAAGTATCCGTAAAGTATCTTTGACGTCGTGTGTAAGATTTGATCTCATTTTATTCCATTATTTTTCATAAATACATTTTTTTAAAACACGATATATCTTACGTACCTAATTCAGTCGTGTTGGTGATACCGAGAGTTGATAGAAACAGTTGCCACAATTGTATAGAACCGTTACTCACGAAACATAAACGAATCGATTTCGCTTGCAGAAACAAATCGAAGTATCTGCAAAATGGCACGTAGCATCAGCACCAATCAGCAGCTAGCATTTAGATTTGAACAACAGCGCGTTCTTTAAGCCGTATTATAAACTTCTTCATCTGGTAGTTACAAATTAGATGTCTATTGCCACTAAGAGGGTGCATTAGAGAGTAGACAAAAACATTTTTAAACACCGTGAGTGATAAAGACATACTGAAACCATATATTTAACATGAAGCGTCTTTAACCTTCTGAACAAAAATATTTTAACAAACAAAGTCATCACGAATACTGCAATAACTTAACATGGTATAGTATACATACGATACAACACTTCTTCACATACGAAGAATATAAAAAAGTTACTGCTTATAGCGCAACACGTAAACAGCAAATACTTAATAGCTGGCTATCTCTTTCTTGGAGCCATACTGCCGTGTGACATAATTTCTCAAAAGTAATATTTATTTATTTATTTATTAACTTACTTGTTTATTCTCAGGTGTTATTTACGAGAAGACGGCCATTGGCCATAATTTCGCACTTGGATTTTCAATCAGGCTTCCTTTGATGTGTATCCCTGGCGTGGGCGATTATAGGGATCTTTTCGAGCAGGCGTGCGCTGTGGATATCTTCCACTGCACCAGGTGTAATTTCAAATTTCTCCGACAAATGACTTACGTTTTTTTAGTCCCCGGAGGTGGACAACCTGATTCAGACATCATCCCTCTTCGTGGCTCTTCGATTGGTATCAGGATTAACACGTGAACGTCTTCTTAGCCCCTAGATCTTTCGACCTAGGAACTTAATCAGCACTTAATAAGCTAGAATGTAACTCTAGGATTCGTCGAATGAAAAACTACGTAATAAATTCGGATCAACCGGAAGCGGTAGCTCAGTGCATCAACTGATGTTACTGCAGCACCTCTGACCGGGAGGTCCTGAGTTCGAGTCCTGGCGGCGGCAGGATTTTCGACACTAGCTTTTCAGCTAGGTCGATTTCAGTCGCTGCCTGGAGATTCTAGCGGCCGGCTGCTCTGATCGGTAGTTTTCCGTGGTTTCTCCGATCAACACCAGGCCAATGCCAGAGCAGTACCCTACTAAACGGGCCACGGACCGCGCGCGATCTGTTCTTCCTCTTCCTGGTCCTATCCTCTCCCCGTACGCACACACACACTTTCACTAGCATTCACTACACTACCACATATTCCGGGAGGCCGTTCGGGAGCTTAGAGCTTGTCCCGGCTGGGGCGGTGCCCCGCTGGTGGGAGAGTCTTGGTTAGGGGGAAATCCCATTAGCCGACGGTAGGTCGGCGCCGGATCTCGCTATTCAGCGGGGAAAGATCACCGCGCATATCCTGAGAAAAAACATGCAATACACTAACGGGACCAAAGCAGTTGACGAGCCCGGAAACACGAAGAAATCAAATCAAATCAATTCGGATCAGGACGAACTCTTACTCAGTTTCCTTGAGTAAAGGGTCTCTTCTTACATCGAATCCGAACCCGCGCCGGCCGCTTCGGGAGGCGAGGTCCTCCTCGGGGTCCCCCTCACTCCACTGCGCCCCCTTGGCACGACGAGGGTAGCGCCGGCTAACAATGTGGGCGTTCCGAATCCTCTGCCAAAGCTTTTATACATGGGACCGCATTCCCAAGGGCTCATTGGCAGTTTCTTCTTTACGACACTAGTTTTTATGCTTCATATCCATGGAGTCTGGAATGAACGAATTATATGAATGGTTTTTCTTCATTATGATCACGGTGCCTTACATCAATTTCGGTAAATGGGTGAATGATTATGATCAGTAGGTGTTTATGAATATATAATGATAGCGATCGTGACAATGATGGAACAATGGAGGAATGAGAAACAGGGGAATCAGAAGATACCGATAAAAACGCCGCGAACGTACTTATTCCGCCACATATTCCTCGTGGATCCCGGGATCAAAGCCACGGAGAGGTGGAACGTGAGCGGATTGACCACTACCTAACGGGCTGCCCGCTCAATGACAGCTACAAGAACGCCGTGTTCACGAAAGGCAAGTGCAGTAACAGAAACATAAATGGACGTAAATGTAACTTCATTATATGTGCACGTCTTCTAGAATTCAGTGGGAAATATAGTTATTAAAATTATCGTTTCCATGTAGTTTTCCAGAAATGAGACTAGCACCATCTTTTACCATCCTTTGATACATACAAGGAGAAAATTTAAAGAAAAAATTTGGAACCGTTTTTGAGAAAATTTAAAACTGCCTGTATTTCATGCTTCATGATTTAAATATTTATATCCTCTCTCTCTTGCTCTTGCTGCAAAAACTTCTTTTGGCTTCTTCCTACAAGTACAATATTGAAGAGAGATTTTTTCTTAGTTAAATCTTTAAAGACACATCTTAAAATAAGGTCATGTACAGTTTTTGAAAAATTTCGCGTAATTTTCCGTGATGTATAGAATATTTTCATTTTTTAAATTGTTCCCCAAAAAACGTCAATTTTCAAAATTCTCTTCTGATTGTGACATACCAAAAATGACGGACACTTATTTAGACAAATACAGGTCGAAATATTGTAGATATTGCAAGATGCAAGTGTGTGTGTGTGTGTGTGTGTGTGTGTGTGTGTGTGTGTGTGTGTGTGTGTGTGTGTGTGTGTGTGTGTGTGTATATATATATATATATATATATATATATATATATATATATATATATATATATATATATACGGAGATGACACCGTTGCAACGCGAGTTCGTCCTGAGACAGGTGCGGGGGCACCTTAGTAACTGTGAGAGCTGGGAGGTATACACACAAGAGGCACCGTAGCAACGCGTAACAACGAGTTCGTTTAGAAGCAGGTGCAGGATGCACCGTAGTGAACAGGAGGTTGTAATTGGTTCTAAAATAGGATAATAAGGGTAACGTCAGCGGATGTATCGTGGAGTTTGTCAAAACAATAAAGAGAAAAACACAGCGAGCTTGAAGGGTTGACCAGATTGGGAATTATTGCATTCCGTCTCGAGTCGTGCTGGTGAGCGGATCGCTTGCGTGTTTTATTAAGTTCGAGAGATATTTGTAGAATTTAGAAAGTTTCTTGAGGTTAATTATCAAATCGGGACTTGTGACATTTCGTGAAAGTGAACATTGAAATTGAATCTAGAATTTTTCCACATTAGGAGTGGAACTGGAATTTGTAAAAATTGTGTTGTACCATTGCATACTCGGACTTGTAATATTTTCATGAATGAACTGGAAAGTGAACTGAAGAATATTTCCGCGGTGGAGTTACAAGATTTGACTTAGAAATTTTACCAGTGAATTGTGAATTGCCAGGTTAGGTGATATAAAATAATATTAGAGGAATATTATTCCGACTTGGGAAAGTAATCAGATTGAAATAGGTGCTTACCTGAGGCGCAAGACAAAGAGAGTATAGGCAGTGCTTGTAAAGTGGTTGGAGGAAGTTTCGAGTTGGTCGCTGATCATCGTGGACTTCAACAAGAAGGGAGATCGTTTTACTCTACGTGACGACATCGAGCGACGAGCGCGCGAAGAGGCAAGAAAGGATAAAAGGTTCTATAACGCTGTTATTGCAATAACGAGAAAAATGGTAATGACTAACGATAATTTGTAATAATCAATGATAGCTTGATAACTTTTGCATTCATACTAAATTATAATTCATGGTTTGAAAGAAAGCTGATTCTCATTTGCCATTACATGCAATCCTGGAGTAGACATTTCAGAATTATTTTCAGATTCCTCGCCAATCCGTATGAATCGCAGATTGAGTAATTGGTTGCGGAGTAAGTAGCAACAATTATTTCATAAGAACCCGTCGACCGAGCTAGCGGGATTTACATTTATTAGTAATATATACGAAAGTCAGTAATAGATAATCAGGAATTCAAGTTTAACCATTTTCTGGCGCCCAAATTATTTATAAATTCCTAAATTGGTTACGAGTAACATATTTTGAATCTGATTTTCAAGTTAATTTAAAAGATAGGCGAAACGTAAAGGGAAATTCCAGGCCCACGCCAATATAGTGAGTGTGTGGAGACGTTTCATTATATATCAAAGGACGGTAAAAAATGGATGATAGTCTCATTTCCGGCGAACTCCGTATCTTCGAAAATTGCAAAATATTAACATTTCAAAATTGAAACTAGAGGTGTTTGCCTTAAAGAAAATGTGTTTAAAAATCATCTCTTTAAAAACAACCATGCAGAATATTTGAAAAAAAAACGGGTAGTTTTTGCGTGATGTACTGGAAGATTATGCAATTTATGCAAACATTTTCTCAAAAATCGCTCCTAATGTTTTCCACGAGCAAGAACGCTGTAAAGAATGGCTCAGGTTTAATTTTCGTTGAACTCTCTGAACTTTCGAAAATTGTAAATTTAGAAATAATGTTTGAAACTACATGCTTGGGACCCAGCCTGTTCTCCCATGGAAGTGTACTTGAAACAAAATACTTAGTGATTTCTAATCTTTTTTAAAATATGTCACACTGTGCTGGGACCCTCCCAGTCCACATTTAGAGAGTCATTTTGGAGTACAAAACATAGTTGAGTTCCACTAAATTTTACCAATTATCACTGTTCTTCAAAAGAGTTTGCGATGGACACTTTTCAGATGCTAAGTGCTATAAGCCATTTCCTTTTGATGCTGATTTTTCGTAAGATTGTTTCATTGCTTTATTGCGAAAAATTTCAACTTAAAGTAATTTGACTATAGGAAATCAGGGTTATTTATTTTAAAAAAATAGAAAGTGGTTGGAAAGACTTACAGAATGTCATAATATGTGTGAGAATGAAACATTAAAGAAAGAGTTTTCTTTCGGGGGGGGGCGTGCGACGGTGAGTCCCTCGTCACCTCGGCTCTACACGCAGCCGGTCGTGGCGATCTCCGTGTCGCCACTTTCACCTTGCCCGGCTCCCTGCCGCTCCCTGAGTAGCACGGCTCCTCTTCTGAGCAGCGCGTGCGGGCCACTCCCTACCTGACGGACGGCGTGCTCACGGTAGCTCACAGTAACTCTCTCTACTCTCTGCTGCCTTCCTCTGCTCGAGCCCGCACCCCCTTAAATAGGGGAGGCGGGGCCCAGGATAGCCTCGCCTCAAGGCTCGCGTCGCTGGCCACGCACTGGGCCAGCGAGCACGTCGGCTGAACACCCTTAAACACAAAATTAAGTTCATTGTGCTACGCGTTCAGAATTCTTGCAAATTTACTCAGCCGTCATGCTGCTCGTTGTGTATATTTCGCGAATGTTCATTCCCGCCTGAGATATGGCATAATATTCTGGGGAAATACATCTTATAGCTCCCAGACTTTTAGATTACAAAAACAAATTGTACGAATAATAACCAAATCCCACCCACGTGATTCAAGTAAGCCGCTCTTTATTAATATAGGAATTTTACCATTGCCTTGTCTGTTGATTTACGAATCAGAGGTGTTTGTCGAAAATGATTTGCTTAAGGGCGGGAATATATTTTCAGAGAGCGCCGATGTCTATTACTATAACACTCGACGTAGAAATCAGATTCATCAGGTGACAGTATCAACAGCTCATTACAAAAATACAATACATGTACATTATTTTACAACATTTTGCCAGATGACATTAAACGATTAAATTCGATAGAAAAGTTTAAATCCGAAGTGAAATCGTTTCTGCTTTATAACTGTTTTTATACAATTAGAGATTTACTGAGCATTACAAGGAAAATAACATTAATTTTAACAGTGCTATTTAATGAATTATTCACCATTGGACTTTATAATTCTAAAACACCTGTAACACGTATTGTACTGCAGTCTCCGGCTCAATGACGCGCGTTTTTATTTTGCGCGTTTTTATTTCGTACTTCTCTTACAGCCCATTCTGCTCCAATTCCATGCTTCTCACGAATTCTACAACTTCATTCGCAAGTGTAAGAACAATATTTTGAAATATTTGATTATGATCAAGAAATACAAATCACCTTGAGGTCTGTAAAGACAAGGCATTTTTATTCATGTTTCTTCTATCACAGAACTGACACCCTCCTTCAAATGCATATTGTCCATCTAGGACAGAGGTGTTCTCGTTTCGATTGTGCCGAAGCACAGACTTTATTCGTTGTAATATATGAATGTTCCATGCTTGTGTAGAACATTCCGTTTCTGTACGTTTCATTAGCACTTTATTTGCTTATTTATACAAAAACAGGTATGTTGTGTGACGTACGGAGAATTATGATCTGTGCGCGTGTTCTTGAACTGCCCTTTACATTATTCATACTAAGTCAAATTATAAATAAAGGTAGCAACGATAATTTTTGACAAACTAATAACAAGAAATATTTGCTCCCAAAAATGCAAGCTATTTGCCTAGGAAATTCACAGATTTTGGCAGTTATCCCATATCGTACCCCCACGAAAAGAAAGCAACTCACCACCGCTGAAACGTGGATACCATTATGCCTTACATTATTGTAGATGCATCGTTGTAGTGGCGCCTAATTTTTACTGTTCAGTATTTTTGCCCCATTCATCATTGTAGCTTTGTTACGTCATTGCAAAATGATAAATTCAAACGCGCGAGCTTCATGTATCCTGCAACCCGCAACACCTCTTTTTCCTGACGTAACTCGGAATAACTCGTGCATAACTCAGAAACGCCGAACCCCTATAGCCAGTTTTGCGTTTGCGTCCAGAGCAACAGGCGCGTGGTTTAAAAGAAAGGTCATACAGAGTGCTCCGGAGTGGCTCTATGACACTGGATACCTGGTCAATGACCTGGTCTTTTGGAACAGGCAGTTGAAAGTCATTGCCCCAAAAGCGACAATAATTCCCATTTCTCTTCTAAACTAAAGAATGATCCATTAAAAAGAAATATGTTATATACGAAATTGTCAATTGAGAATAAAATAAAACATTACGAACACAAAAGAAATTGTTTTACGGGTCAATCACGTTTATTAAAGAGTGCAATAATAGCTTTAACGTGTTTCTTTCAGGAAAGGATGTTTAACTGAAAGATTATTGTCTGTTCAAATAGTTCCCCGCTCGTAAGCAAGACTTGATGATGGACTTAACTTTGTTGCTAAATACAAAAAATAGCACACTAATTTAGTACACCGTAACATAAAACGAAAACTAACACTCCTTCGCACGCCTTCCTTCGGAGGGGAAGTAAAGCCGGCTGTCTCATGTAGCAGATTTAGTGCATGTAAAAGATCAAGCCTAAATGAAGCCTCTGAGCAAAATTGAGTTCCACCTGTTTCGTCGCCCAAGATAACAGCTCCTTGCTC
This sequence comes from Teleogryllus oceanicus, assembly GCA_964035755.1. Lineage (NCBI taxonomy): Eukaryota > Metazoa > Arthropoda > Insecta > Orthoptera > Gryllidae > Teleogryllus > Teleogryllus oceanicus. Next base: position 58,256,944 of record CAXIVR010000001.1, read on the forward strand.
CGCTAGGTGGTGAAAGGAGCGTAGCGAAATTTGCGTGGTTAGACGGAAGAGCGGGCCTGATGGCCCGAGTCTCGCCACGTAAAATAAGGCATTAACTAACTAACTAACTAACCAACTAACTAACTAACTAACTAACTAACAAGGAATTTGCCATTCAAATATAACCCTGCCCCTTTCGCAATATTTTTTTCCCGCGGCTTTCTCTGCGCTTTTCTAGAGACGCTTGCCCACGGCCGGGCTCCGTTTCTGTTTGACACCTTTACATAGATTGATTGATTATTTCGTGTTTTCGGGCGCGTCAACTCCTATGGTTATTTTTCACGAAAGTGGGGTGCATGTTTTCGCACTTGATCTGGCGGCGATATTCACTCGCTGGACCTGTGAGATACCGTGTTGGTTTACGGGGTTCCCTCAACCAGGTATCTCCCACCGCCGGGACATCTCCCAAACAGGTCATGTTTGACTAGTCTCCCGACATATGTGGTAGTATAGTGCACAAAAGCGTGCTACACTATGTACATAGGGAGCGAGGATAGGACAAGGAAGAGGAAGGAAATATGGCGCGTGGCCCGTTTGTTAAGGTACTGCTCCGGCATTTGCCCGGTATTGACAGGAGATACCACGTAAAACTACCGATATAGAGCAGCTGGTTGCTAGAATTCTCCTCCAGACAGCGGCCGAATCAGACGTAGCTATCTAGCGAGTCGAAAATCCTGCCACCGTCGGAAATCGAACCATAGGACCTGCAGTGACGTCAGTTAATGCCGTGAGCCACCTACGCCCGTCATTTATAATGAAGTCTACATACAAATTAATCGAGGAATCTTCGTGTATTAGTAACCCATGGATAGACCTCTTGTGGTCCACCATTCCTCGCAAGAGATGTAAGTCGACGCGTCTCGATCTAATGGTGGAGAAATAACCATTCCACCTCCTCCAATATGTTCCGAACATTCTGAGACGAGATATCTAAAAAGCATTTTTTTTGAGGGGTCTTAAAGCACCTAAAGACATGATCAATAGTTTATTCAATTGAAGTCGCAGGCTTCCGCAACCGGAGTCATGTGAATGATCTTGGCTGTCCGGGTGACGCCGCGTTGAAGGCTGTGTTGCCGACGTTTCGACCATCTTTTCGTGGTCTTCCTCAAGGCTGGTCTGCCGACTGACGACGCAGACCAGCCCTGAGGAAGACCACGAAAAGATGGTCGAAACGTCGGCAACACAGCTTTTGACGCGGCGTCACCCGGACAGCCAACATCATTCAATAGTTTATTCAATTTATTTCACGGGCAAAATGGAATAATTCTCTAAAAATAAATTTTGGGGGTTCTAAAGTCACCCTACATTAAAACGCTGTGAATAACTACATTATCTCTTCGGCATAAGAGGACTCTTCATGAATTCCATTCATCAAACTGGCGATAATTAAACCTATTTTGCAATAAAACAGTTTATTAAATTTCCGAGGATGTTTAATTCAGGCAATTGCAGTGCAAATTACAATTTTTTACCAAAAATAGTCGCCAGAGATGTCATGTGAAGCTATTATTATAATAGCATACAATGTCTTAGAAGTGTTGATACATCGTTTAGTTTATAATGAATGTATATAGATTCATTGTCATCTAGATTAGAGAATCGTAAGCTAAATGAGTGAACTATTAACGTAATCAGCATTCATTGAACGAGTATCATACTCAATAATTCTCAAGTTTTTTAGTATTTTAAGTTATTTTTACATTTGAAATAATTTAAAAGTGTAAGATTTTCACATCTAATTACTTTTTATTGCAGGCAGTAAGGCACAAAGCAGTGTCTTGTGGATCTCATGACTAGTATCTGCATCCTAGTATCTCTGCCTTTCTCGGATATTTCTCTACATCAATGAGAGATGGCCCTGTCTGGCTTGGCCTTAAGGATGAAAGTAGAGATAAGAGAAAGAAAAGAATCGTGTGCGCTCTTCTGCCAGCTCTTAACGAAGTGATCATGGAAGTAATACATCAAGCAAATTTCCATCAATCATACGAGATCAAACACACAGCGATCATAACTAACTATGCTGGTGTTAAGAGATTTTTTAAAATGCCTTTTCTTTTAGGAATTTTTGTTTTGGATTCACTTCACGATTTTTTGGTGAGCAATTTCAGAAGGTATTGGCTATTGCACTCACAGGAAAGCCTTGCTTGAGAAATCTTCCTCGCGCAAAGTGATCATCGTAATCACAGAGTACAAACAGACTCCACGCAACCGCCAAAGAACACTCGCAAATTGGCGACGTGAATCGCTGGGAACGCTCCCATTGCCCGGGCAAGCTGATCCCCCGGAGGGAACCAGGTATCTCATTTTTATTTATTGAATATGACACGAGGCTTAGTGTTATGCACAATATATAGTTATGAAACTACAAAATATAAAAACTTTTGCCTCTGCTACCTGCTTCATAGCAATGCTGCGCCGGAGATTTACATTCATCACAAGCCAAGTCTACAAGCGCCGTTTGTTCGTGTATTGAGGGCGGGATTACAACTGGAAAATAAGAATAGGCTCAGGGCTACCAAATAAAAACACAGTATTCACTGTCAACACATTTATTTATCGACATTGAAGAATACAAAAAGCATTTCAGTGTACGTTGTATGGCACCTCCTTAACCCGACAACTATCTTGTAAAATAGTGCACGTGGTACCGTTCAAATGTCGTAACATGATATGTCTAGATGAAAAATCATGCGAAAAAACGTGGAAGTGAGGAAGGAAGTTTGGAAGAGGAAGGAAGAAAGGAAACTGGAAAGAAGGTAGGAAGGGGTGGAGGAAAACGACGCTCAGCCGCAAAGCGCAGAGCGGCGCAGAACAACTGGAAGAACAATGGAAGAACAATGGAAGAACGACAGGGACGGCAAACGCAAGAACGAAGGGGCCGAACCAGCAATGACGCAAGGGAGGGACGCCGCCAAGACGCTGGCCAGGAGGCCGGGGGCCGGGGAGGAGTGCAGCAGCGGCGAGACATGCCCTGCGACGATATGCCACCGGTACGGGCCACGTCATCATCTCCCAGGCAGCCCTTCTCTCTTTCCCCCACTTCTACGGTCGCACAAGACAGCTGCGCACTCGATGGTCGTCCAATTGCAACACAACGTGTGCACAGATGTCTCGTGCGAACTCTTTATCTCTTACACTCGCACACACGCTCACATCCTCACTCATTCTCGCTTATTCTCTCATGATATGCTTCACATTTGCGTGCATCTGAGATCAGGCACGTCTGCTCAAGCTGTTAACACGTTTGATGACAGAACAAGAGCGGAATCAAAGATCCAGGAGAAACATAGGTCGTTGATAGGAGGAAAGCCAATAGGGAGCAGACACAAGTGTTGTGTACACGCAAAAATCTCGCGCAGAATTCTTCTGATGATGAGCAATGAGAAGTGAACGTGGAATCCGAACTATACTATCGAATTTCATTTCAAAACATTCCGTGAATTAAACCTTTACGTTAATATCGTGCTCATAAGTAACGCATGATACAAGAGAAGAATATATTTAGATACCTCTCTATTTTGGGAAAATATAACCAGTTTTTCTCAGCATCTGAGTCCCGACAGAAGTTATTTAAAAGGATTGACTAGAACAATGATTCTTTAATACTACTGAATATCAAAAAATATATATTAGTACTTACATTAGCCAACTTTATGTTAAATAAAATACTACTGAAGTGACTACTGAACAAAAAATAATAGATAACTAGAAAGTCGCAACATTTTTGTTGGTACAGATGAAACTCTGAAATGGAGTCAGCGTTGGTTAGAACGTTCAGTTAGGTCAAAATCTTAAAATTTTGTCCTCAAGGATCTTTCACTCATATTCCTTTAATTCCAAACAGTTAAAACGCAATTCAATGCTAATCATAATAAAATAAATAGTAAATTATTTCCCTCAGTTTGTCAGCGAAATTTCCCTTCTAATCATTCCAAGTGAGCATAGATTAAAGGAGTGTTTCACTTAAATTACCCAATAGTAATTTTGATTCTCTTATTCATATTTTGAGATTCTGAAATCCCAATGATCTCAGAAAATTTCTCAAAAAACTTAAAATCAAATTTTGAGTTTCAATAAAAAAATTATGCATCAAACATTTTATACGATTCCTTACAGATTACAGTATTTATATTCATTAATACCTTCAGAAAACGGTTTAAGATCTCATTGTAGAACTGATATTGAGATTCCTCTTTATCAAACATATCATATCAGATCTAAAATGTTGTTAAAGTTGTATAGTTGTATAAGAAATGAGATTGAAAATAAAAATGAGATGATAATATGCTTTATTTTCTAGAATCCGGAAGAGTTAATAAAACTAAATTTCTAAACATTCGAAATCTTAAAATATGAAGAAAAATGCGGAAAAGATAATGAGCGGTGAGAATCTATTTTCATTAAATCTCATTAATTTTAAGATAAAATATTTCATAAATGCAGAAAATATTTAGTTTTGGATATAAAGAAAATTTAAAAATGATTAAATGAGTTAAGACTACTAGCTTTCAATTATTAAATATAATAAATTTAAACAACTGTACATTTAATATACTGACATAAAATATTAAAATGTCCATGAGTATATATGTACTGGAATGTTATACAATTCCTGGCACTGGTTTGTGATCAAACTGCATATCTGATAGCGCAGATGTGTAAGAGATGGTATAGTACCTAAATACATAAAAAATATGGTATTACGTATTCTATTATACATACGGACTAACGATAACCAACCAAAGGAAAATATCAATCACTTATTTTATTTTCCCATATGCTATTTGAAAAAGGAAATGTGTTAACAATTTTGAATAACGAAAGGCCAAATAACAATATTCATTATACAAAAGGACCAATATTCAAACTAATACACACCTAAACAGTGAAATCAGCTTGCATTACTTGCTACTGGGATAAAAATAGTTTCTAATCGAAATCCATTTGCAACTTTAAAAATATGCATAAAAACAACCTGCTCTAAGGAAAAGAATGTATATAACAATTCCTATGCGCAATATTTAAAATAAATGAAGTGATATAGAATGTAATACAATAATGTTTACCGTAACAACTACTAAAGACCATTCAAACAATATGTACATATGTTGTTAATCATACATTTTCATAAATTAATGCGGATGATAACCTCTATAGATTTAATCGATGTAACTACAAAAGAGGGAATTCAATTACAAAATTGCAGCAATATTAGTTCTAGTAGTTGCAACATTATTTGGTTGTCTTAAACAACCATAGCTCATTATGTTAATTAACAAAAACAAAGTAGTCATCATTTTTACAAACTGCACATATTTTCAAAATAATATTAAAAAGAATACACATGTAAAAGTAATAGCCATAGTTTCAAATTATGTCATAAAAGCCTTCATAACTAACAAAACCAGAAGTCATAACAAAATGCAGTCGTCGTATTGGACGGTAGTCAATGTAACCAAGAGTTGTCGTCGTAGAAACAAGGAAGGGGAGTCGCAGTAACAGAGTGTAAGTCGCCGTAACATCAAGTTGTATTCCCAGTAATATTATGTGGCAGTTGAAGTAACATTAATTGATAGTCGCCTTAACATCAACTGGTAATCGCAGATACACTGACTAATAGTGGCAATAACAATTAAAAGGTAGTGACAATAATATTAAGCGGATATTTTATTAACATTAAATTGTAGTCGCAAACCAATAAATGGCAGCCGCAATAGCATAAGTTGCAGTAAAATCCAGTGGTAGTTGAATAAAACTAACAGCAGCCACCCTCTTAAAAAAAACTGTCCCCCAAAAAGCTAGCCCTAATTAACTGGCCGTAAAAAGTATTTGCAATAAACAAGAAGCAATGAAATTAGTCAGTAGTAGTAGTAGTAGTAGTAGTAGTAGTACTAGTAGTAGTAGTTGTAGTGGTAGAAGTATTAGTAGAAGTGATAGTAGAAGTGATAGTAGAAGTGATAGTAGAAGTGATAGTAGAAGTGATAGTAGTCGTGATAGTAGTCGTGATAGTAGTCGTGATAGTAGTCGTGGTAGTGGTGTGGTAGTCGTCGTCGTCGTCGTCGTCGTCGTCGTAGTAGTAGTAGTAGTAGTAGTAGTAGTAGTAGTAGTAGTAGTAGTAGAGTAGAGTAGAGTAGTAGTAGTAGTAGTAGTAGTAGTAGTAGTAGTTGTTGTTGTTGTAGTAGTAGTAGTAGTAGTAGTAGTAGTAGTAGTAGTGTAGTAGTAGTAGAGTAGTAGTAGTAGTAGTAGTAGTGTAGTTGCAGTACAGTGAAGTGAGTAAGGGACTTCCATAGAAAAAACACTAATTAAAATAATAGTTGTAGTTTCAATTCTAGTCCTAGTAGTTGCAAATGTAGTATAGCACTAAATTCTAGTCCTAGTGGTTGCAAGTCTGCATAGTAGTTCAATAGTAGTCCTAGTACTGTCAATAGTAGTCGTAGTAACTGTAATAGTCTTACTAGCTGCAATAGCGGTCGTAATATTTCCATTAGTAAAATAGCAATTGTAGTAGTAATAGTAACAGTACTTGTAGTAATAGTAATAGTACTTGTAGTAATAGTAATAGTACTTGTAAGTAATAGTAATAGTAATAGTAGTAATAGTAATAGTAGTAATAGTAACAGTCGTCGCGGGAGTAACGTTCGACGCGGGAGTAACGTTCGCGCGGGAGTAACAGTCGTCGTGGTAGTAACAGTCGTTGCGGTAGTAATAATCGTTGCGGTAGTAATAATCGTTGCGGTAGTAACAGTCGTTGCGGTAGTAACAGTCGTTGCGGTAGTAACAGTCGTTGCGGTAGTAACAGTCGTTGCGGTAGTAACAATCGTTGCAGAAGTAAAACAGTAGTTATGCAGTTTTGCCCGTGTGTAGTAGGATTTGCATTGCACTTTTGGTTTCTGCAATAGACGTGGTTATAGTAGTAGTAATGCTTCAGTACTTAAGTTGCAATAGTAGTAGTAGTACGGTTAATAGTTGGAATTGTAAAAGTAGTAGCATCAATAGTAGTAGTAGATGCTCTGGTGATAGACGTAGAAGTGATAGAAAAAGAAGTTGCTTTTATAGTTTGTGGTAGTTCCAGTATTAGTTTGAACACTATATGCGTTTGAGTATTAATTTCCGTATTTGTATCAATATTAGTTCCAGTTGAAGTTTCGGTAGTTTAAGAAATAGTAGTAGTTGAAGTAATAGTAGTAGTTGTAATGGTAGTAGTTACAGTAATAGTAAAAGATGCAGAAACAGAATCGGCTGCAGCAACAGTAGTAGTAGTAGAAGTATCATTAGTAACAGTTCTAATAGTTGTAGTAACTGTAGTAACAATTGTGCGGTTGAAGTAACTGTGTAACTTTGCAGTAAAAGTTGTAGCGCTTCAGAAACAGTTGTAGCGGTTGTAGAAGCAGTAGTAGCAATTGCAGTAACAGTACTAGCGGTCGCAGGAACGGTTTAAAAGGGGAACGTTAAACGATTAATTTGAACTTTTAGTAGTTGCCAAAACGATTGTAGTACTTGCTGTAGCGGTTGTAGTAGTTGTTGTAACGGTTGTAGTAGTGGCGGTAACCGTTGTTCTAGTTGCGGTACCCGTTGCTTTAGTTGCGGTAACCGTTGTAGTAGTTGCGGTAACCGTTGTAGTAGTTGCGGTAACGGTTGTAGTAGTTGCGGTAACAGTTGTAGTAGTTGCGGTAACAGTTGTAGTAGTTGCGGTAACAGTTGTAGTAGTTGCGGTAACAGTTGTAGTAGTTGCGGTAACAGTTGTAGTAGTTGCGGTAACAGTTGTAGTAGTTGCGGTAACAGTTGTAGTAGTTGCGGTAACAGTTGTACTAGATGCGGTAACAATTGTAGTAGTTGCGGTACAAGTTGTAGTAGTTGCGGTACATTGTAGTAGTTGCGGTAACAGTTGTAGTAGTTGCGGTACAGTTGTAGTAGTTGCAGTAACAGTTGTGGTAGTGGCAGTAACAGTTGGGGTAGTGGCAGTAACAGTTGGGGTAGTTGCAGTAACAGTAGTGGTAGTTGCAGTAACAGTTGTGGTACTTGCAGTAACAGATGTGGTAGTTGCAGTAACAGTTGTGGTACTTGCAGTAACGGTTGTGGTAGTTGCTGTAACAGATGTGGTAGTTGCAGTAACAGTTGTGGTAGTTGCAGTAACAGTTGTGGTAGTTGCAGTAACAGTTGTGGTAGTTGCAGTAACAGATGTGGTAGTTGCGGTAACAGATGTGGTAGTTGCAGTAACAGATGTGGTAGTTGCTGTAACAGATGTGGTAGCTGCAGTAACAGTTGTGGTAGTTGCAGTAACAGTGGAGGTAAACGCATTAACAGCTGTTGTAATCGCACTATCACTAACAGTTGTAGTATTCGTAGTAGTGGCAGTCTTTCTAAACGCAGTTATTGTAGTAGTTGCAATATAGTTAGTATGTGTAGTTCAGTTTGTTAGTAGTAGTTAAGTATTAGTCGTAGTTACAGTACTAGTCGTAGTTACAGTACTAGTCGTAGTTACAGTACTAGTCGCAGTTACAGTACTAGTCGCGGTTACAGTACAACTCGCGGTTGCAGTACTAGTCGCAGTTGCGGTACTAGTCGCGGTTGCGGTACTAGTCGCAGTTACGTACTAGTCGCAGTTACAGTACTAGCCGCAATTGCCAGTACTAGCCGCAGTTACAGTACTAGTCGCAGTTACAGTACTAGACGCAGTTACTGTAGTAGTCGCAGTTACTGTAGTAGTCGCAGTTACTGTAGTAGTCGCAGTTACTGTAGTAGTCGCAGTTACTGTAGTAGTCGCAGTTACTGTAGTAGTCGCAGTTACTGTAGTAGTCGCAGTTACTGTAGTAGGCGCAGTTACTGTAGTAGTCCCAGTTACTGTAGTAGTCGCAGTTACTGTAATAGGCGCAGTTACTGTAGTAGTCCCAGTTACTGTAGTGGTCACATTTATTGTAGTGGTGGCAGTTACTGTGGAAGTCGCAGTTACTGTAATAGGCGTAGTTACTGTAGTAGTCGCAGTTACTGTAGTATCGCAGTTACTGTGGAAGTCGCAGTTACTGTACTAGTCGCAGTTACTGTAGTAATCGCAGTTACTGTAGTAATCGCAGTTACTGTAGAAGTCGCAGTTACTGTAGTAGTCGCAGTTACTGCGGTAGTCGCAGTTACTGTAGTAGTCGCAGTTACTGTAGTAGTCGCAGTTACTGTAGTAGTCGCATTTACTGTAGTAGTCGCATTTACTGTAGTAGTCGCATTTACTGTAGTAGTCGCAAGTTACTGTAGTAGTCGCAGTTACTGTAGTAGTCGCAGTTACTGTAGTAGTCGCAGTTACTGTAGTAGTCGCATTTACTGTAGTAGTCGCATTTACTGTAGTAGTCGCATTTACTGTAGTAGTCGCATTTACTGTAGTAGTCGCATTTACTGTAGTAGTCGCATTTACTGTAGTAGTCGCATTTACTGTAGTAGTCGCATTTACTGTAGTAGTCGCATTTACTGTAGTAGTCGCATTTACTGTAGTAGTCGCATTACTTCAGTAGTCGCAGTTACTTCAGTAGTCGCAGTTACTTCAGTAGTCGCAGTTACTTCAGTAGTCGCAGTTACTGCAGTAGTGGCATCACCCTAACTGCGCAGTCACCCAAACTGTTTAAGTTAACCAGCGGTCGCAGTACCCCTAATAGTCGCAGTAACCCCAACAGTCGCAGTCACCTTAACTGTCGAAGTCACTCTAACAGTCATAGTCGCCCTGACAGTCGCAGTCACCGTGAGAGTTGTAGTAATAATTGTAATTCTAGTAATAATAGTAGTTGCAGTAAAAATAGTAGTTGTAGTAATAAAAAAAATGAAATTTATAATAGTAGTTGCAGTAATAATAGTAGTTGCAGTAATAATAGTAGTTGCAGGAATAATAGTAGTTGCAGGAACAATTTTAGTTGCAGGGACAATTTTAGTTGCAGGGACAATTTTTGCTGCAGGAACAATTTTATTTGCAGGAATAATAGTAGTAGTTGCATTAAGAGTAATAGTCGCAATAAGAGTAATAGTCGCAATAAGAGTAATAGTCGCAATAAGGTAATAGTCGCAAAAGAGTAATAGTCGCAATAAGAGTAATAGTCAAAAGAGTAATAGTCGCAATAAGGTAATAGTCGCAATAAGAGTAATAGTCGCAATAAGAGTAATAGTTGCAATAAGGTAATAGTTGCAATAGAGTAATAGTCGCAATAAGAGTAATAGTCGCAATAAGAGTTATAGTCGCAATAAGAGTTATAGTCGCAATAAGAGTGATAGTCGCAATAAGAGTTATAGTCGCAATAAGAGTTATAGTCGCAATAAGATTATAGTCGCAATAAGAGTTATAGTCGCAATAAGAGTTATAGTCGCAATAAGAGTTATAGTTGAATTAATAGCAGCAGAATTAGCAATAGTATTAGTTGCAGTAGCAGTATTAGTTGCAGTAGCAGTATTAGTTGCAGTAGCAGTATTAGTTGCAGTAGCAGTATTAGTTGCAGTAGTAGTCTTGCAGTGTGTTGCAGTGTGTAGTAGTGGTAGTAGTGAGTAGTGGTAGTAGTTGCAGTAGTAGTAGTAGGTTTTGCATTAGTAGTAGTTGTTGCGGTAGTAGTGGTAGTGTAGTAGTGGTAGTGGTAGAAATGGTAGTAGTAGTTGTTGCAGTAGTAGCAGTAGTAGTAGTTACAGTAGTAGTAGTTACAGTAGTAGTAGTTAAAGTAGTAGTAGTAGTTGCAGTAGTAGTAGTAGTAGTAGTAGTAGTAGTATCAATAGTAGTAGTAATAGTAGTAGTAATAGTTGTTGCAGTAATAGTACTTGCAGTAGCAGTTATAGTAGTAGTGTTGCAGTGGTAGTAGTAGTGTAGTGGTGTGTTGCAGTGGTAGTAGTGCAGTGTAGTAGTGGTTGTTGCGGTAGTAGTGGTTGCGGTGGTTGCGGTGGTAATGGTTGCGGTGGTAGTGGTTGCGGTGGTTGCGGTGTAGTAGTAGTGGTGGTAGTGGTAGTGGTGGTTGCGGTGGTAGTGGTTGAGCAGTGGTGGTTGCGGTGGTAGTGGTTGCGGTGGTAGTGTGCGGTGGTAGTAGTGGTTGCGGTGGTAGCAGTGGTAGTGGTAGTGGTTGCGGTGGTGGTAGTGGTTGCGGTGAGTGGTAGTGGTTGCGGTGGTGAGTGGTTACACGTGGTAGTGGTGGTTGCGGTGGTGAGTGTGGTGGTGTGGTTGCGGTGTGTAGTAGTGGTAGGTAGTAGTGGTAGTAGTGGTGGTAGTGGTGGTGGTTGCGGTGGTGGTTGCGTGTGTGGTAGTGGTGGTGGTTGCGGTGGTAGTAGTAGTTGCAGTAGTAGTAGTAGTAGTTGCAGTGTAGTAGTAGTAGTAGTAGTAGTAGTTGCAGTAGTAATAGTAGTAGTAGTTGCAGTAGTAGTAGTAGTAGTAATAGTTGCAGTAGTAGTAGTAATAGTAGTTGCTGTTGTAGTGGTAGTAGTTCAAGTTGTAGTAGGAGTAGTAGTTGTTGTTGTTGTTGTTGTTGCAGTTGTAGTAGTAGTTTGAGTAGAAGTAGTAGTAGGAGTAGTAGGAGTAGTAGGAGGAGTAGGAGTAGGAGTAGATGTAGTAATTGCAGTAGTAGTAGTAAGAGTAGTAGTAGTAGTAGTAGTAGTAGTAATTGCAGTAGTAGCAGTTGCAGTAGTAGTAGTAGTAGTAGTAGTAGTAGTAGTAGTAGTAGTTGCAGTAGTAGTAGTAGTTGGTGTTAGTAGTAGTAGTGGTAGTGGTTGCAGTGTGTGGTAGTGGTGTGTGGTAGTGGTAGTGGTAGTGGTGAGTGGTTGCGGCAGCGGCAGCAGTGGTGGTAGGTGGTAGTGGTAGTAGTGGTAGTGAGTGGTAGTGGTAGTGTTGCGGTGGTAGAGTTGCGGTGTAGTGTAGTGGTTGCGGTGGTAGTGGTTGCAGTGTAGTAGTGTAGTAGTGGTTGCGGTGGTAGTGGTTGTGGCAGTTAGTGGTAGTGGGTTTGCATTGGTAGTGGTTGTTGCAGTGGTAGTGGTAGTGGTAGTGGTGGTGGTAGAATGGTGAGTGAGTAGGTGGTAGTAGTGGTAGTAGTAGTAGAAATAGTAGTAGTAGTAGTAGTTGTTACAGTAGTAGTAGTATTAGTAGTAGTTACAGTAGTAGTAGTAATAGAAATAGTAGTAGTGGTTGTTGCAGTGGTAGTTACAGTGGTAGTGGTAGTAGTGTTACAGTGGTAGCGTGGTAGTGGTAGTAATGGTAGTTACAGTGGTGGTGTGGTGGTAGTGGTTCAGTGGTAGTGAGTGGTAGTGGTGGTAGTGGTTACGGTGGTGGTGCAGGTGGTGGTGGTTACAGTGGTGGTGCAGGTGGTAGTGGTTACAGTGGTAGTGGTGGTGGTGGTGAGTGGTGGTGGTGAGTGGTAGTGGTAGTAGTGGTGGTAGTGGGTGTTGCAGTGGTGTGTGGTAGGTGGTGGTGGTGGTGGTGTGTGTGGTGGTGGGTGTTGCAGTGTGTGTAGTGGTAGTGGTGGTGAGTGGTAGTGGTGGTGGTGAGTAGTAGTGGTGGTAGTAGTAATGGTTGTTGCAGTAGTAGTGGTAGTAGTAGTAGTAGTAGTAGTAGTAGTAGTAGTAGTATAGTTGCTCTAGTAGTAGTAGTAGTAGTAGTAGTAGTAGTAGTAGTAGTAGTAGTAGTAGTAGTAGTAGTAGTAGTACTAGTAGTTGTAGTGGTAGTAATAGTTGCAGTATTCGTAATAGCAGGTATAGCAGCAGCATCTGAAATAGTGGCAATGGTAGTGGTAGCAGCAGCAGCTTTAGACTTATCTTAAGTCCTAGTACCGGTCATACATTACTTATTTGCTTTTTATGGTGTAATCTTTATTCATGCATATTGTCACAGCAGCATTAGCAACGTCAGTCGTAGTTGTAATGGTATCAGCAGCTTTTCTTCCTACTTTCAATCATCATCCCAAGCTTCCTGGCTCTGCTTCTTCTTAGAAACTTCTGTCTTGACGCATTACTCATGCATCTTTTTTTCATGTTTAATTTTCTTCGCAGCATGGTAGTGTGATTTTTTTGCGGTATTGACATAATCTGCTACTGATGAAACGGTGTCGCTCTTCATCTTGCAGGTTTGCTGTTTGCCAATAAGTGAACGTTTAGAAGCGGCAATTGATAAGAAAAATCATTAGGTTCCTCCCTCCCCATTTGAGTGTCTTTAAATCAATTGCCAAAATTCCCTGAATTAAACATGAAATGGGTTAGTATGTATATAATTTTAGTACCTGCAAACCTTGTTACGCCCCCTTTTCTTTAATTGAGTATAGGGAGTCACGTGCGTTCTGATGCCGTTAACGGAGAAGAAACATTCTAATTGTGCGTTTTAATGTGATAGTCAAAATTTTGGCAGTGATGACAACATAGATGTCAGTCTTTAAGGTACTCCAATAAGAGTATGACAGTCGCCAACAGCCTCATTAATTTTGTGGGCGTGCCAGAAAGGTCTACTGAATTTTGGCATTGGAATGTCAATGGATTGCACCACACAATGGATGAATATGCAGTAGCTGCACCAATCGTAGCTGCATCAATATATCGGCAATAGTGTTACTGCTTTTAATATTAGTAGTATAGTAATTGTGTAACTTAAAGTAGTCGTAGTTGTCATTGTCATTGTCGTGGTCGTGATCGTGGTTGTCGTCGTCGCAGTAGTATTAATAGTAGTAAGTAGTAGCAGTAGTAGGAAATAGTCGTTTGATTACTGTCATTGAGTTTTGAATAAAAACCTAAGTGGAAAATAAATTAAATAATTTTAACAAACTAAATTTCATGAAATATTTGTTTGAATGTTCTAATACATTCCTGGTTTATCATACCAATAACTTTATGTGTAAGGCGATTTAATAGAACAATGGTTTGATGATAATCTTCAATTAAATATATTTTCAAGCAAAAATATCATTGTCATAAATAATATAGTATTTCTTCCATTTTATTAGTGATTCATTACAAAATGTATTGATGATACAACTTGCATTGTGCTTGCTAAAATGAGACCAATATGTATTGGATCTGCTTAATCCATGATCTGAGAAATCCCGCAAATATAAATCCCACGAAATCTTAATTGCATTTACGTAACTATAATTGTGTCCGATGTTTTTGGTTCAATGCCTGCAAATATTTTGTTCTTCCGAACTGATTTGCTAAATTACTGGATTTCACCATTTTCGTTTTTCATATTTTATCTTTCTATATAAGCCAAATCTATCCGCACCTTTACCCCCTCTTATTTTGGACTGTTAAGGTATAAATATTCATTTTCATTTTTGTAATTCACCATCATACAGTTCGAGAAACTGCATCTTCTGACATTACTACTCTTTATGAATATGAAGGAAAAGTTGCCTTAAAGAACATTTTTTCTCATTAATTGCACAAAATCACTGTGCTTCAATGTTTCCTTTCTATAAAATAAAATTGGATATTTCATGCTGAAGTAGCCGATGCAACGCAAATCCTATAGGGGGAGTAAAAAAGGGATGTTTCACAATACAGATGGCAGATGATTGTAGCATGTCTCCTGCTTTCAAAATGTTCCATGTTTTATACAATAAATTGAAATGGAACAATAGAACACAGGTGGTCACTTCTCATATTCGAAAAAAAAAATTATTGAAATATCTGGTAACACGAATTAGTGAATCTATCACTTATTGTCAGTTTTGTAAGTAAACTAGTGGTTTTCAGATTGCATAAATAGTTTCGAAACATTTTATGTTTCCTCGTTCAGTTGTGTGAACTTAGGTGGCATTACAAAGATAAGGTAATTTTATTACCTACGCCATTCGAAATGACAATGACACACAAAGGTATTAAGTATAATACTTTTTCTCTCCTATGTCCAGGTCTAGAATAACCCCTTGAGATGTTCTAATATTTGAACATTCTAAGACGCTACACATAAGATGCTGTCTCAAGGAGATTTTCTTACAATGTTAGTGAGACTGTTCAAATTATGTGATATTTATGTTCTATCTATTTTCTCAGAATCAATAATTCTGCGTTCAAATATAAAATAAAATAAATGTGTGGGGAACACACAATTGTCATCAAGCAGCATTATCTTCGTGAGATTTTTTAGTGCGATTCAGAATTGTTTTACCTACACAAAAAGACAAGCGCAAACGAATGTAAATGAAGGTTTCTAATCCCGATCAAAAATATCAAATTTTACAATCATGTATTCAGTTTTTTGTCTCTACACAAATATTAGGTTCAAAGCTATCTTTGAGAGAAATATGGAGGCCTTTGTTACGTAAAACTAGAAGACATGAACACACGTCCAAAGAGGGCGCATTTACAAATGTTGCAATGAGTTTTACTGTGAAATACTTCAAGATAATACAATATGAACTCAAGTTTTGCTAAACCAATGAAATTTTTTTCTCAATTTATGTGAAATCACAATAAAAATTAACAATTATATTTTGAAATGAAACTACGAGAATTAAGAAATGCGTATCCATTAATTATGATAAAACCTCAACTAAAGAGTTTCATAATTTTGTAAATAAAACAGTAAAACTTTCCATTAAATAAATAACATTCATTATGTTGTTGATTAGTTTATAAGCGTGTAATATACATTTTACATTTTCTCTCGCGTTAAATAAAAGTTTTCGTACTAAGAAGAGAATTCCATTCGGAATATCATGCAAACTCGTCATTTAATGTTTAGAAAGCAAGAAAAACACAGGGTAACATCTTAAATACGTGAATGTTGAAAAACATTGCCAACTAACTGCACTAAAATAGTAAATTTTGAAGTCGCGAGAACATTCCAAAGCTCGAGTGTTCTCGTTCCTTCTTTAAATGACATCAAAAATTTTTGTGATTGCATGGAGGCATAAGGTGCTTCTAATACATACATAAGAAGTATCACTTTCTAACAGGAACGAGAATGATCCATGAACATCAATAAAAGATTATTATAACATGATACGTTGAAACCTGAGAAACCAATTCGTTGTAAGGAGTATTTCGGTTCCCATTTTTTGTCAAACATCCGATTAGGCAAATCAACACGATCCGCGATTTTCGTCATGAGAAGGGACCACACTCCACTGCGCCCAACCAAGGGCTGTGGGTTGGGGCTGAGGGCGCGCCGGGCGGCGGGCGGGAATCCGTGTCCGAAGGGGTCCGATGGTTCGAAGAGAACGATGGGGTTCGAGGGTTCGTGGAGTACGAGCGTTTGGGGGATTCAAGGGTTGGGGGGCGTTGGTGGAGCAGCGTGCAAAAGGGGACAGGGAGCCGTGGGACGAAACGATGCCCGAGGCGGAAGACGTACGAGGGCGCGGGTAGGGCGGGCGGGCGGGTGGGAGGGAGGGCATTGGGTGGGCGGGGCAAGGGACGGGTCAGGCGGCGGTGGCGGCTGAACAGTTGCCTGCGAGACGCCGTCTCGCATCCAGAAAAGAGCCAGCGGTCAGAGCACCCTTGTCTCGTTGCCGCCCCAAAGAAGATTCAACAGCGAAGTTTACTTCATATGTACACATTACCAATAAGGACAATGGAAACAGTCTTATTTTTACACAATCGTGGCATAGACCATGTAGAAAATAGGTTTCTTCTCATGAAAGATAACAGCTATGAGTCTACTCTACAGGACGCTCGCGAGCGCCGGAGGAGAAGGTACAGAAGCAGTATGTACAGTCGCGTGGAGCGCGCGCGCACGCCTTAGATTGTCAAGATAACTTATTCAAGAAGAGGTAAGTTCTTTCCTAGCCACATCAGAAAATATCTATAAAAACGTCTAGTCCCGTACTTACAAATGTGACCGGAGCGACACCGACGACATAAATCAAAAGGTTAAATACTGAACGTGGTAAAAGGGTAAAGATATGTTCGTTAAATCGCGTAATTGATTCAGTGCTAGGACTGCACTGCGCGCCGGTGAACCGATGAACCGATGAATCGATGAACACAGGTCTCTCGTGCAACGAACGCAAGCAGCAAGTCTCACAGAACAGCAGAAGAGAAGTAAGTCACACTTATCTCCACGGAGTATAAGAACCATACATTTAAAATTGAGCTAGATTTCTGTAAATATCTGTTTACGAGGAATGCAAAAAGTGCCGAGCCGCGGCCGAGGAGCGGGCGCGGGGGTGCGGGGAGGTGCGGGGGGGTGCGGGCGGCGCGGGGGTCGCGACGGCGAGCCGCGCGCCCCGCCACGTTCCCCGCCCCGCCTCCCCGCGCCCGTCGCCCGCCCTCGCCCTCGCTCCCGCGGGGCCGGCGCGGACGCCGGCGCGGCTGCGGCCGCAAGAAACCGATAAAACATTACGCAATATACTGGTCAGTGCAAAAAATGGATGTATATACAACGAACGTGAAGGGCCGAGCCTCCGTGGCGGGCCGAGCAAGACACTAGAGCGGTGACAGGGAGCGGGAGCGGGTCGCGCGCTAGCCGCTGGCCGGCACGTAGCCCAGGTTCTTGCGCTGCAGGAAGAGGTGGATCTCGGCGAAGCGCGGCCTGTCGGCTTCGTGGCGCTTCCAGCACTCGCCCATCAGGTCGTAGATCTCGCGCGGGCAGGTGGGCGGGCGCGCGAGCAGCCGCTGCAGCCCGTCGTTCTGGTACCAGTGGTTGCAGTTCTCCACCACCTGCTCGTTGGTGAGCTCCGCGAAGGGCTGCTGCGCGCACAGCATCAGGATCTCCCACAGCGTCACGGCGAACGCCCACACGTCGCTCTTCGGGTGGTACTTGCCCTGCGGCAGGCAGAAAGGCGCTCGCAACAGGGCCAACGGCCCCCGTCCCTTCCGCAGAGGGGTGGGGGGGGGGCGCCTGAGACGGGATTTGTATGGAATACCCCAGAGGAACAATTGCGTAGGCTTTCGCGGCCGGAGTTTGTGTGATCTAGACGATCCGGGACGAGCCGCGTCTATGTCGTGGTGGCTGACGTTTCGATCAACTCATGGTGACCTTCCTCTGAGCTTTTCTGCTCTGAGCTGAGAAGCTCTGAGGAAGGCTACATTAGGTTGGCCGAAACGTCAGCCACCACGACAGAGATGCTCCGTATGCCGGATTGTCAACATCCTACACACCAAAGGAATGAGGAAGGTAAACTGGACCAGGGGTGGATCCAGCCAATCATTGGGGGTGGGGGGAGCATAGATTTTTGTTAAATTATAAATATATTTGTTATTATATTGCACACTATTGTTGTAGTGTTTTATGATACTATACACTATTATTATTTTAATTATTACATAATCTACATGCCGGCGGCGCTAGCCGAATTCGTTTACTACGCTCCGTGAAGTCACGAAGGTTAAGCGAATTCGAGACTCGCGGGTTCGAGATTGGGTGACCGGCCAGGAACCCCGCGATCTAACGGCGTCGAGCCCCTGGCCGAAGGGATAAAAGGCACTGACTGACTGCGACGTGACGAGACTTGACAAATATAGTAATTAACGGAGGATTACTCCAAAAATAAAAAGCACATTAATGGAAGATTACTCCCCAGTGCAAAGCGCTCAACGCCCCTTAAGGGGCTTGGAGACGCGTTGCGTCAAGGTGTAGACGCAACAAATTTTTAAAAAATTCAACATAAATATTTAAATCAATTTTGCCAAATAAAGGGAGATAATAAAAGAAACCTCTAGGCCCGGATCTGCCACTGAACTGGACCAACATATAAGAGCAGAGTGGAAGGAAAAAGATGAAAGATGGAAAAGAGAGATCGGATGAAACAAGAGAGAAAAGATGAGGGGGTGGAAGAATATGAAAAGATAGAAAAGAGAGAAGATCAAAAGGAAAATTGAAAGAAAAGAAGGAAGTACGAAAGAGCACAAAAGAATGATGAACAAAAGAAATTTGAAAATGAAAATGAATAGCAAATTAGCCTCAGACCACTCAACCGACATCATTGTAATAAAACTTCCCTTTCTTTCGATACCTCAAAAAGTTAAATTACAGATATTGAGATAAACTAAGAGTATCCATAATTGTCACACTCTAGTTTTGTTTTCATTATTATATCTGGTCAGTTCTTGGTTCTAATATTGACTTTCCTAGTGGAATATTAACTTTAATTAAATTTCAACTTAAAAAAAAAAATTAGTACTAAAGACTTTTCTCTTCATTAGATCTCTCTACTCAATTTCATTTCTGAAAGTTCATTTTATTACTTTAAATACGTATTTACTAAGCTGCTTAGTTTATTGTTTTTTCATGTTAGTACAATAACAGCTATTCATTGAATTATCACAAAAGACATTAACTTTGTTTCTCACAAAATGTGATCCTGTATTCAAGATTCAGTATCACCAAAAACTAGATATGGAGAAAATACACTTCTGAGCTTTGAAGCTTTCAATTAGAAGTTCTTTTCTAATAACTCATCTCTCCAAGTATAATGCTTCCAGAAAGAAATGAATATTTACTGTACCAAGTTGCTTTGTGTAAGGTAAAATCTATATTATTTCAAAAGATAGAGGAGAAACAAGAGGGAAAAGAGGGTAGATAGGGAAAGAGACAAGAAGAAAAATGAGCAAGTACAACCTAAATCCCAATGTAGTATTTTCTTTAGAAAATAACGAATCCAAGTATTTAAATATACTCACTTTCTCTTTCATTTTCCTCCCATTTAACTTTAAATACTATCTCAGTAATTTACTGATATGCATATATGCATTCTTACTGTAATGCTTTAATAAAACATGATAAGTGCTTCTTGCATGCTCTTCATGCTTACATCCTCAGTTAAATAGGATCAATTTTTAATTATCAATATAAGCAAAATTAACATATTATTCATTATTAATTTCATCAGCGTTCATCTGAGTTTTCAAAATCCAAATAAATCTGAAATTTTTAAAATTTGTTTCTCACACTAAAACACATTTTTTGGAAAACAATGTTTTAATTTTAAAAAATATTGTATTTAACCCCTCATACCATCTACAATATGTCGATAAACAGGATATCAAAAGTTACAGTTTGTGTTTGTAATGAGAAGCATGCAAAAAAAAATGGACACGTCTCTCAAAAATATATTAATTCAAAATACTGAACTGGCAATTTTGCAAAATTTCTATATTAAAAGCTGTCTTTAATTCAATCTACAGCACTAGGGACTGAAGCAACCTTGAATGTAACAATAATTAAGTTCCTTTTTATATTTTCATATAAAGTCAAAGTTTTCTATAAATTATATTTGGTTGATGTTAGAAAAATTCACAACCAAAAATGTTTCCAATATATTTTTATTTTAGTGGAAACATTGTTTTAATATAAGTTAAATAAAAGCTTAACAGAGGACTATAACAGATTTGTCAGCATCAATTTGAAAAGGACACATGCATATTGTTGGTATGCTAGTGGAAAAAATTCAGGAACAAAATCTGCATTTTAAGATAAATCCAGTTGAAGTACTTCTCCTCCATATGTCACTTACAATTTTTACTGTTTTTTGATATAAATAAATCAAATCAAATCAAGATGATTCTGTTGAATTTTTCTACTCAATATCTTATGCTAGATATAAGATAAAATTAGTTTACTTTTACACATACTTCTATATTGCTATAAGTCAGGTCCAAAGATCAATTTTCCTGAACATTTTCTCAGTTATGTGGCTACGTTTCAAAACAAAATAATCGATAATTTAGTAAGCTCAAACCCCAGGATTTGATTGATTTCACTAATAAAAATAACAGAAAGGTGTGACAGTAATGTAAATAATTCACAAACATTGAATGTGGACTTAGCCTTGTGTTTTTCAGTTGTGTAGCGATGATATTATTGAGGGCAAAGCATTTTCCACTAAAACGATTAGGAAAGAGATCAAAAAGGTGCTTGTAAGTAACCTAAAGTGATAACTGATACAGATCCTATCCCAGTTTCAGTTTCCCGCACTCTTACATTCTCTGCATCATTACACATAGTAAGACATTCACACCAAACTCTTACAGAACATTTTGAAGTTTTCTTAATTTCTTGTGTATTATATGAGAGTAAAATAAAAACACAATATGTTGAAATAGTAATTACATCTTTGAATTTTAAGTTATTATTTTAGTCTGCATTTTCAATTACATAAAATTAGCTAAAGAGCAAATACAATGAGTAAAAAATTATAAAATGCAGCCATAATAAAAAAATTTTAAAAAAATTAAATTAATAATTAAGGATGATGTATTTTACGTTATCATAAATTCTTTCACCAGGAAACAATCAGATTCAGATGTATAAATGAAGTAATCAGGGATATTTATGACTCTAGATTACTTCTTTCTAGCACAATTTGAACATGTAAATTTAAAACCTTTTTTTTTCCACAAATGATTTTTAAAAAATATGATTTAGACATTTAAACGAACATCTGACAAACCCCAATGAGACAGTTTCTCATGAAGCACATTTTAAGTTTATAGATGTACAAATTTGAGGTTTACCAGACCCACGTCCAGGAAATATCTCTCAAAAGTGTATGTACTTATTGAAAACTAATTTACTGCACATAAATCATTCTTTCAACATGACAAGTTGAAATCTTTGATTGATGATTCTACATCCTTTCTTGAATACTGACAGTCTTTAATTGTATAGAATTTTGGTATTGAACAGTGGTAATTATTTCATTGATAGGAATACATCTCAAATTGCAAATGTATTCAAAATTTTAAAATTCAATGGAGGTGCATCTCCAGAAATTTCCTAGGCAAATGGCACAGGTTAGAGATACGTGTTTGTTTTTCTTTTTGGGGGAAAAGCTTCATATTAAATTATATACAAATGTAAAAAAAATTTAATAACCCATTTCTTTTTTTTGGAATTAATTAAATTTTCAATTATTAAACATTATTTTTGTATGATAATATATTCATTTCATAAAAAATGGAAGAGAATATATTGAAACATGTCTAGTTCCAAGTGACATAACATGCTACCCATGTCACCCCCTTCGATTACATGGTGCCGTGGGGCAAAATGGATTGTATGTAGGGAGTAACGGAAGGATACATCATAACTAATGGTGAAAGCACTTTCAGAAATTAAATACACAAGGTTACATTCAAATGATAATTACATGAATTGACAATAAATAAAGAAGGTTTTGTTCATATCCTCTAATGATAGTAAGAGTTCATAATTTTTAATGTTCACAGATAAAATATATTACCACCAAACCCTTATCTATAAAATTTAATAATAAAAAACTTATCTCAGTATGATGAAAGAATAGAAAAGTCAGATACTGAAGAACTAAAAATGCAGTATTGAGAGCAATAATTGTAACTGAAATCTTTAATAAAATTTTCTAACCTTACAGTATATTTTCTTCATATAAATTCTTTAATCTCCAGGAATATAATACATTGTTAAAATCATTTCATCAGGAAATGAAGGATGAGGATTGATTTTCTAGAGGAAACTTCTCATCAGATAGAACAACAATAATGATGACCACTAATATACACTTACCAGCAATAGACTCTCCCAGGCCATCCAGCGAACAGGTAATCGAGACTGTGTGTCACTTACATAATAGTCACTCTCATATTTCGTGCAGTACATTGCATGGTCCGTAATCTTAATACTGTAATGCTTCCCCACAGCACAGTTCCTGGACACAAAAACACAGACAGACTGATTAGAAATCATAAAATTGGATCAGTTTATTTAAATTTATCAAAAACCTATTTTAAAACAATTAAGATCATTTAACTACATTAAGAACATCAAACTCTAAGATATAAAATCTGCACCATTCTCACTTCTTTCAGAATAAAGAAATTAATTTCATTCACACTAGTACTAAACATTGTGAAGAGAATGGGAATGTATAGAGGTAACATAGCAAACACTATTTTCAACAAACAAGTCAGGGAAGATTAAATCTTCACGTGAGAAAAGAAACAACAAAAGAGAAAAGAAAAACAATAAAAATAAAAGAGTTGTGTTCCAAAGAACAATTATCTTCTTTTCAAATGAATCCCAATGCCTAAACTTCAATTAAGGCTACTGTCAATGAACATCAGGGAATCCTTTGCTTTGAAACATTCACTTACGCGAATGCACTCTGCAGAAAATAATTTTACTAGTGCCCAAGGCAGCTATTCAAAAACTGTATAAGTTGTTCTGAATTTTTCAGACTGATAACTGAAAATTAAGTCATTTTAGATGGAATGTGACTTGTATGGTACACATCATCAAACCTATTACAGATGGTCTTTTGTCTTTAATTAGAGAAGATATTCCTAATTGATAGTTTGGAATTATTTTACTTCAAAATTATTGAACAAATTTCATAAACTTGAAAGGTGTTTAAAGATGCAAGGAAATGACACAAAATTATTTTAATTAGAAATTCAGGATCATGAACAAGTTTAACATGAACTTCATAAACATTTAACATGAAATTCAGGATCATGAACAAGGTTGAACAATTTTCCTGGGTTTAACATTGTATGACGTCAGAATTGAGAAAATTTGTTCCGACTCACCAAATAAAATTTTTTCTACTTGCGTTTAATGTAAAAGAGTTTTAAACCATTTCAGGAGAATAGTACAATTAGTAATAATTACAGTAATAGTAATATTCTGTGAAGAACTGTGAAGAACTGTGAAGCACCTCCAGGTATTTATAAGGGATTAGTTATACATTACATACATCTTTGCAGCAACAAAGCATTTATTACCTTTACAGCATCTCATTTTTACCAATTGCCTTCCAAAATTTGATTTGAATATAAATACCATAAAAGAGTTAAATGAGTCTAGAGACACAACTACAAAGGAATAAATATAAAATCACCTTGCTGCCAGATCGCGATGCACCAGGTCCATTGATTCCAGGTACTTCATACCAGACGCCACTTGAGTAGCCAAGTAGATGAGGCAGCCATAACTGACAAATAAAATACTAGTTAATTTTGGGGGTTTAATATCAATTATTATATTTCTTGCTGATAATTTTTTTAAAGAACAGTAATAAAACATTCTATAAACCACAACTATCAGATGAAGGAAATTAAGCCTACTCCCTTTAATCCACATTCATTGCTTGTGTTACTGAAGAAGCTGTTTGTAAAAGTTTACTAAACAATGTAATTTTCTCTGTAGTTATGATAAAATATACACAACGCCAAAACATAATCAATTAAGTTCATAGATAACTCTCAAATAATAAAATACATAGTTACTTTTAATCCAAGTGTATTGTATTGCTTAACGTGAAATTCGTTGCAACTGGTATCTTCGTAGAGTAGTCAAGGACTGTGAATACACCAAGATATAAAATAATCGAAAGGATTACAATATTTATTTTAATGAATATTTTGTGGAAACTTTCTGATAACAAATGTTAATTATTATTTCCAGGTATGAACCAAGAAAGCTCCTGTTACTTCAAATTATTATTCCCGAAACTTTTTTTTTTCCTTCCTTTTAAAGTTGTGAACTACTCATAGAAGTGTGAAAACATTTGACTTTGAATTTAATATTCACTATAAGAAATGCTAAAAGAAATCTTTTACAATTACTATACTCAAAAATAACTATTTTATTCAAAAGTATACAAGCAAAAATCTCTTGTGTGTAGCACATTTGTAAGTTTTAAAAACAGCAGAAATCTTAATGCAATTTTAGGAAGATAGAAATGGTAAGGGATGAACTATATTTAGAGTGCAAAGAGCAACCAAGGCATTTGGTCAATGGATCAAGAGAAATCGAGAGAAAAACTTCATTAACCATGTTCTTAGAACTCAGAACTTAAAAGTATTTGAAACTTTTTGTTGGAAGTATACAACTACCTATAATTAAATATAACTTGCCCATTTTGGTTAGTATGTAAAGTCAACCTTTATGATATTATATTACGTTTCAGACACTAGTGCAGTCAAGTATTGGGGTATGAGTACAGTTATTCTGTCCTCTATTTCAATTATTTTTATTCTCATCATTTCTTCATCTCTCCAGGAATCTCAATAATTTCAATTGTTGACGTCACTATCATTAAATAAATCTCATTATCTGCCTCTACAAAAATATGATGTGTATTTTTTGAAAATATTCTAGACTTCTTTGCCTTTAAACCTATACTTTTTCTCTTCAATAATACTAACAATTTTACTCTTATATCAATATTGTCATTCAGTGAAATTATACTATCAACCACCGCTGCGATCCCAAAGTTACTTAACGATTAATGATTCATTCCCGGTCGGGCAGTCAATTATTTAAGCAGCCCAACTATACTTGGATTTTTCTAACTTGGCCGACGACACTACATCAGCTGTTATGGTGTCATCCAATCGAGAGCTAAAATGTCATCACGGTGACGTCACTATGGTGACTTTTAAGCTCCCAATTGGACGAAACCGTAGCAGCTGATAAACTGTCATCAGCCAGGGTACAGAAACTCTTTGAACAATGTCAATGACAAAGTGGAAAATGTGGCAACACACCTGAGGCCAGCGGTGCCGTCGGCGGCCGCCGCCGCGCTTTGCATCTGGAGGAAGCGCGGCAGGTCTCCCAGCTCGGCCGTCTCCTGCAGCACGCAGAGGGGCTCCTCGGCCGCGCACACGGCCAGCACGCGCGCCACGTTAGGATCTCGGAGGCTCGCCAGCCAGCCCGCTTCGCGCAGGAACTCTTGCCTGCGGATGGAGCTCAAGTCATTTTCGGCAGGCGGACTACGAATTCTTAACGGTCTTCGAAATCTTTCAAACTATCATATAATAAATATTGAGTTGATGAAACACATTGTAAGAAAGAAACCTGCCAAAACATCAATCTGATAAATCAAATTTCGGAGATGAAACAGTGCGGCGGAGGAGGGACAGTGTGACGGGGACGGAACAGTACGGTGGGGAAGGATCAGTGCGGTGGGCGGGACAGGCGGGGAGGGTCAATGAAGGGGGCCTTGCGGCGTGGACGGGTCAGTACAAAGGGAACGAGGCAGTGCGACGAGGAAGGGACAGTGCGGTGGGGATGGGCCAGTCCGATGCAACATCAAAAATGTTGAAATTCCCTTAGACTCTCTTTGGGCGAAACAATCGAGGGCAGGAGGCGGAACAACGCTGGGCGGCTCAAGGCAGGGTGGGACCAAGCGGACACAGGTGGACAGGACAGTACTTGGCTATTGTCCGATTTAAATGTGATGCCTTTTCAAAGGTCACGAGCTGGAAGGAGAGGGATATTGTCATTCAATCGGTAGCTTCAGTACAAAAAATTTAAGTCTAGATGAGTGTCCCCTTCTCCTTCCATCCCGCGACCTTGAGTGGACAGCACATTTCTACTTTGGTTTATTTAACGTAGCGCCTGAAGGCCACGAGCTGGACGAAGAGGAGGTGTCTGTCATCCAATCGGTAGCTTCAATACCAAACATTTAAATCGTAACGAAGCTCGCGGTTGGATGACAGTGTCCTCCTCTTCGTCCAGCTCGTGGCCTTGAGGCGCCACGTTCAATAAACTGGAGTATAAGTCTCTTGCTTGACGGAACAACTTGTCCGGACAACGCCTGGCGGAGCCAGCGCGAAGTGGGGCGGCTTGCCCCGTTAAGGCCCATTCACAATGCAAACATAAGCATAAGCATGGCGTTAACATAAAAGTTAGGACTACGTCTACAAGTGGGCTCATTCACAATGCGTTCTCATAAGCATAACACGTAAGACGTTAACTTAAGAGCTTGCAAGCTTCAAGCTTCTGTGCTTATGCTTATGTCAGACATAAGGAATGAGCCAATCACAGTTCGATAACTCAAAATCGAGTATCGAAGTCGATAGGCGAACTATTCTGTGCTGCGTGGTTGTGTTTGTCGTATTTGTTTTGATATCTCGAAATCGATTCTCATATCCAACCAATAGTAAACTAGAATGTCTCATAGCCAATAGAAACTCTTATTTTGCCTATGTTTATGTTCGACATTGTGAATACGCTAACTCTTCGCTTATGTTAATGTCTATGTCTATGTGATATGCTTATGTTTGTGATTGCATTGTGAATGAGCCTTTACTCACCGCGTGGCCTCGCTGCAGCCGCGCCGCAGGGACTTGACGACGAGCAGCTGCTTGCGCTGGCGGGGGCCGGGCCGGCGGCGCCCGCGCCCGGGTACTCGGCCGCGCCCTCCACCTCGCACAGGTGCACCAGGCCGAAGAGGCCGTCGCCCAGCTTCTCCAGCAGGGGCGCGGGAAGTCGAGCAGCGCGGCCGCGTCGCGCGCCGCGCCCCGGGCAGCTGCAGCGGCGTGAACTTGCCGGCGGCCAGGTGCTGCTCGCGCCGCTCCGTCTGGGCAAAGCCAGGCAAGGCGGGCTTACAAGCGGGACTTCAAGCGGCAACAAGCCTTCAGACCAAGCGACTCCTGCCGGCGTCGTTTGTCGAATTGCTTAACTGCGCTCTGCGAAGTCACGGAAGTCAAGCCACTCGAGGCACCACTGATTCGTAGACAGGTGACTGGGAACCCCGGTTACTAACGGCACCGGCCTCTGGCCAAAGGGATAAAAGGTATTAACTGTGACGTAACGAAACAAAAAGACAAAAATTTCAAGCAGGATTACTCCAGGTACGCTCGAGGTCCATGAAGGACTGAGTGGTTTGTTCCGAATACCCAACAAATTTAAAAAAGAAAGAAAGAAACATGCCAAAGAGTCAGTCCTCAGCAATCCGTTGTACTAAAGTTCAAGAATGTTCTTTGATTAATTGATTTGTTTCCGAGCAGATCAACAGCTAAGGCCACTACTCCCGTAAGTGTAGAACATGTTTTATCGCTTGAGGTAGCTGTGGTCTTCCCAGGAGGATGGCGAGATCCTGCGCAGACCTACATGACGGCCTCCAGAGTTTTCCCCAACGAGGTACTCGTAACTCTGACCAGCGGGGCACCGCCCAGACGGGACCAGTTCTACCTTCCCGATTGATTTCCCGACATGTGTGAATGCGTAGTGCATGCTACTGTGTGTGTAATGGATGAAGATAAGACAAGGAAGAGGAAGGAAAGATCGCGCGGGATCCGTGGCCCGTTTCCTACGGTTCTGCTGCGACATTCGCCTGGTGTTGATCGTACAAATCACGGAAAACGACCTATCAGAGCAGCCGGCTGCTAGAATTCTCCTCGAGAGAACGATGGAATTCGATGTAGCTATCTAACTAATGCCCAGAATAGTTGTTGTGCGTTGGGAGGAGTTTCACCGGTTTCGTGCAGGATCGACTAATGTTATCAGTTCCATGACCAAGTCGACTGTTTAACTTGTTGCTCTCTCATTGCGATATTGTCGAGGTTGGATCAATCACTAGGTATGAGGATCAGGTCGCCTCTCAGCCCAAATGTCGGGTTGGTTGGGTTGTTGGTTGGTTGATAGTGATTCCGGGCGCGTCAACTACGGAGGACATTGGACCCGTAAATGTAGTGCATGTTTGCCCTCGGGAAGTGGCAGTGTTCCCCCGCTGGATGAGGAGATCCAGCGCCGACCTACCGTCAGCTAGCGGGGTTTTCCCTAATCAGGTATCTCCCACCAGCGGGGCACCGCCTCTGCCGGAACAAGCTGTAATCTCCCGACTGATCTGCCTGCATGTGTGGTAGTGTATTGCATGTTAGTGTAAGTGTAAAGGGAGAATATAGGACAAAGAAGCGGTAGGAAAGAACGCGCGCGGTTCGTGGCCGGTTTGTTAGGGAACTGCTCCCGGATTCGCCCGGTGTTGATCGAAAAAACATGGAAAACTATCGATCATATCATCCGGCCTCTAGAATTCTTGTCCAGACAACGACTAAATTCGACCTAGCTGACAAGATAGTGTCGAAAATCTTGCTATTGTCGGGACTGGATCCTAGGACCTCCCGGTCAGAGGTGCTGCAGTGACATCAGTTGATGCCCTGAGTCACGTCTCCCGCAAATGTTGGGGAAACGGAAGGATTGCTTGCTGTCCGCTGTCCTTTCTTCAAAAAATTTCTCTGGTAGTTATTGTACAAATGAAACATTGATCGACGAACGACAAATTGATCGTAATAAGCACGGAAACTATCGAGCAGAGCAAATCACTTGATCTTTAAAATGGTACAAAAGGACGCGGCGACGTTTGGCTCGATTATTTCGAGTAGCGGCCACCGCCGATATTGGAAGCTAGAATCTCCAGTCTACCTGCTGTGATAAGCTGCTGCTTCAACCTGCTGTGATAGTTCGGCGGCAACATCGTTGCCCCAGCATCAGTGTTTACCGGAAGGCCCTAGGGTTAGAGTCGCGACGGTTCGGATTCTCGACACTAGCTACACAGTTCAGTCGAATTCAACTCCTATCCGGAGGAGAATTCTAGCGGCCGGTTGCTCTGTTCGGAAGTTTTACGCGCTTTCGCTGACCAGCACCAGGTGAATACCGTAGTAGTACCTTCACAAACGAGCCAACGACCGAGCGTAATCTTTTCAACCTCATCCTTACCCCCTCCTCTCCCCCCATATGTTCACTTACATGCCCTCCACTACCACACATGTAAGGAGACCAGTCAGGGACATAGATCTTGTTCTGGTTTTGGCAGATGGTAATATCTATGGTACGGTAACATTGTAGTTTGTTCCTGCTTAGCAACAAAATAAATTGTTGGGGAACGTGAAAATAAATAATCAGAAATCTTTGAGATGTCGAAGTAAACAGACATGCTTGGGAGATTCACGAAGCTATATTAGATGGGCTGTGGATAGTTACTTAATTTCCATAAGTACTGGATGTACTGGAGCGCAAATAATAAAAGTACATTGTTCAGAAAGAGATTTAATTTGTGGGGAAGAGTTGACTGATGGTCAGCTGTCTCATGTTTGACCTTGGTATCGCTGACGATTGCGACGCTACAATACTTAACACGAAGCCCCTATGGCATTTGCGAAATTTTCTGGAAAATGTCTCGAATGTTTTTCTAGAATAAGTTTAATTTTTAATTGAATATAGCAAGGTTTTGATGCATCGAAAGCGTTGTTCACAAGCAAAAAGCCAGATGGTGAAGTGGGCAATTCGTTTGCCGGCAGAACTTATGAGCGAATTCCAGTGCGAGTAACTATTGTTGCGAGTTCAAGTACAATTATAATATTACGTAACCACTATAAACAATACAAGAAAATATGACCTGTGGTAGCAACCCTAGTTCCTACATTTGCCGCCAGGGAACAATGTCCCAAAATTTACACTTCAAAGTATAATTAGCGCGTAACTGCGTGCCCAGAGAGTCAACTTTTAAAATTTCTTCTCACTGTGGGCCCCCGTCGCGACACGCGGGCCCCGAGTGCTTATTAGCAGCTCTGCCGGGAGACGAGCATTGTTACACCGTCTCCTTGTTCCACGCAGCAAACCTCCCATTAGCCGGCCTGTAGCACCTCGTCAACTGAAGCCCTGTTGACTGGAGAGGTCTGCCTTGTGTGGGGATGCGAAATGTGCCTCTGGTCTGCAGACGAAGTATTCTTGGTGGCTCAAGAGAAGTTTGATTCAGTCTTATGTAATTCTGTCTCAATGTTTGGTCTCTCGGAACAATGACATTTTGTGACTTCAGAAAACTTTTAAAGGATACTTCAGATACAAATAAAGATATTAATTTAGAAAACGACTATCACAAATTGACAATTAAAACTCAGGACTACGTTATCCACAAATCTTTAAACAGAGTACATTCAGTCCTAAATAGCTTGAATATTATCATGAATAAAGGATTGGACCGGAAAGAACTGGAGTTGTACAGAGTTCCGTTAACACGTGGTAGATCGTTCAATTATTGAGACTTACGCAACGAAACTTAAATCACAATATAAAGAGAAAACTTAATTGAAACTCTCGCCCTGCTTTTTAAAAGTTCATTCTGCGTTATACCTGTGGAGTAATTAATGTCTCTCGGAACAGATGTGTAATGCGCGCAAATAAAACCGCCAAAAATCCATGAAAGTATATGCGTAACACTAAATAAAAAATTCATTCGGGGTGAGGCAATTTTTATGACAAGGAGTGTCCCTGTGTCATAAAATGTTCTTGGAAAGAATATAAACCTTAATTATCCTTCTTGTGTATTCAAGTCGTGCACGTCTTGAATTATTAGGGGCAGTGCGGAGGCGGCATAAGAATGGCGCGGGGGTGGAGCGAGGAGGGGAGGAGAGCAAGGTCAGCGGGGGGCGGCGCAGGGTCAGCACGAAAGCGTCGTGTGGGCAATGTGGGGGGCGGCGGCAGGTATGCCACGAGGGAGGCGAGGGATGCCACGAGGGCGATGCAGGAATGGTGGAAGGCCAGAACGAACGGGGCGAAGTGCGGCAAGTCGGTGGGGCAGAGCGACGGAAGGTTCAAATCTTCATTGCCCGAGAGATCGAACGCCGTAGAAGTTGACAAAGTTTCGGTAATCATAATGCGATCTTCTTCAGGGTCACGCATTTTACACATTCGACCTGAAAAGAAAACGCAGTACGAAGACCGACACGTTGGCCTCCGCGGCGTCTCCCGGACAGCTAAGATTCCATCGTCTCTGACTTGATGCTCACGTCTTCATTCGACACCGAGTTTACAACAGATTGTGAGAGGGCGGTAGGGGGGCTCATAGGCGATTCCGGGGCGACGCGTGGGGGTCGCGTCGGCGGACGTAGGTGGCGCGTGGGTGGGCGTTGGTGGCGCGTGGGTGGCGCATCGGCGGGGCGTGGGTGGCGCGGAACGGAGAGGCTGCGTGGAGGGATGTTGTGGAGGCGACGTAGGTGGCGTGCAAGGAGCGTGGAGGGGAGCGAGGTGGTAGCATGCATGTGTTTGCGGGGGCGACACGTGGTCCGCGTGGGAGGAAACGCCTGAGGCCTGCATGCATGGCATAGCACCGTTCGTAACAGCACGGCGGAGCAATGGGGTCGGTGCGACGGCAAAGCGAGGTCGGGGCGGGTGGTTTGCGGTGAGGGCGACGCAGGTGTGTGGCAGGGGTTGTGCGGGACTAAGCATAGGCGCCAATAACCGAGAGGGGATGGCGCGGAGCATCAGAGGGGTTGCGTCGAGGTCAGGGGGTGAAGACAGGGTGCGAAGGCGGGACTGTGAATGCCGGGCCATAAGGGCGGGGGTGGGGGAGGGGGGGTGCGCGAGGGCGGGGCGCGAGGGCGGGGCGCGAAGGCGGGGGCGCGAGGCGGGGCGCGAGGGCGGGGCGCGAGGGCGGGGGCGCGAGGGCGGGGGCGCGAGGGCGGGGACGCGAGGGCGGGGGCGCGAGGGCGGGGGCGCGAGGGCGAGGGCGCGAGGGCGGGGGCGCGTGAACAGTGGACGCAAAGACAGAGACACTACGGTAGGGCGCGAGGACGGGCGAGGGTGGTTGCACGAGGGCGGAGGCGCCAGGAAAGCGACGCGGGGGCGGGGTGCAAGAGCGGGGGCGCGAGGGCAGGGGCGCGAGGGCAGGGGCGCGAGGGCAGGGGCGCGAGGGCAGGGGCGCGAGGATGGGGACGCGAAGGCGGGAACCTGACGGCGGGGGCGGGGGGTGGCGGATGAGGGGAGTTGCGTGCCGGCGTGCGGAGCGGGGGGAGGGCGTGGGGCGCTGCTGCACTTACCTTGACGATGTCGGTGGCGGCGTAGTAGTTCTCGGGCTGGGGCTGGGGGGCGCCGGTTGGTGGGCGTGTACGGGTGCTTGTCGTAGGGGGCGGGCGCGCGGCCGGGGGCGGCGGGGGCGTCAGCTTGTAGAACGACGACGAGAACTTCACCTCGTCTTGGAAGCTGTTGACGCTCGTGAAGTCTGCGCAGGCGAATAGGGTGTCGCCGATCAGTTCCCAGTGCTCCCTCTCCAGCTCCATTAACACTTCCAAATAGAATCGTTGGGAGATAGGGTGGCGAGGATTTAAATCATTTGATATATATAAACTAATATAAATCAATGGTTCAAGACGATATTTAAGTAATTGTCTTTTGAGTCACTTCATTAAATGAAGTTTTGTCTACTTTTCATGAAAATATCCCTAAATTATGCTTTTTTTTATGCTCGCCATATTTCCATTAATGCATTGCAGAAATGAATTCACAAAGTAAAGAGTAACAATTTAACACACTAATTCAACATGTCAAAAGCGAAGTAACTTTGGGTTATAAGTCACAAAACGAAACACTACATACAAGTTTGTACGAGTACATAGTATATTTCATTAACTGCTTAAACAACGCATTAATGTCGGCTGCACAATATTTGAATTAAGGCAAGAGTAATATTCTTTATTCATGTGAAAAATAAACGTTCTCCCAAACAAGTATAGGAAACGAGGAAAATTTATGTTAACAACAATTTAGCACAAAAATAAATTTAAAAAATTAAGCTGACTACAATTTAACACAAAAATAAATAAGCTTAAACCCACTCAAACAAAAACCTCAATAAAGCGGTCATTTCACCATTTTTCGTGGATTTGACCAATTCATTTGTCAATAATTCACGTAAATATTCCCTTTTCAATGGTCATCTGGATAAGCGCCCAGCTCATTACGTAGATTTACAAAGCGGTCGCTTCAAACGATTTTGAACTGCATACGAAGCGGAAAAGTAATGATATTCTTGTACAAGAGGGTATAATATAGATATTATCGTATCTAATGTCACAAAATGGAAACCAATTCCTCGATTTTTGTAAAGATTTTGTCAATTGTTTGACGTCTAAAATAAATATTCCAAGTAAATTATCATGGTGATATCTTGTCCTTGAAAGACCATAATTAATCGATCATATCAGAAACTTTTGCTCAGATTTCAGCCACTGTTTAAGCATTACCGTTTCTATTAAGCCACGTGAAGTGCTGTCATAGATTTCTCTCTTTCGTACCATAACTTCAATGTGCTTGTAGCATTGCGTTGATGTGTTAACAAACGCGAATTTTTGAGACAAGATGTAATTTTCGTCAATATATGCATATGATTAACATATTAACATCAATTATGTTCTTTCGTTTTCGAAAAAAATTAATCTCGGATTTTCCATTCGGTTTCTTCTACGGTTTTCAATTCGCGGATTACTTATTGCATCTATCTGGAACAATAGTGAACAGCTGCGCTGCAACGGGAATGAAATTGCAATTGACTTTAATTTGAACTCTTCAAAGTGTAAGGGGAGCTGAAAACAATTCGAATCATTTGAAATACGAATAAATCGACAGAAAAAATGCATAAAAATAAAGGTGTTAAAATAATAGAATTTCCGTTTTAGAATCAAGCCTTTCTGTTCTACTTTAGCACGAACTAATAGCTAATCTGCACTTGGTACGCAGTCAATAGTTTTAGGTGAGTATATGAGGACTACTATCAGCGATTATGTGATTGAACTATCTCATAACAAACTTGCCAATGTCAGGAAATTAATCGTATCTTAACTTCGTTTTCTTGTCATTTGCTACACGAATTCAGCAACTCACATTTTCCGACAGTGTATTTACCGGCTATTCCTTGATATTTAGTCGTTTTCTTTGCTTTAGTCGAAGCACTTCGATTTTTTCTCTGTACATACTCTTAGAACGAGTACTATGATTTGATACCGCAATTGCGATTGCGAAAAAACTTACATTACAATCATCATCGCCATCATCATCATCAGTAGTTCAATGGCACGTCATCATAGTACACTCATCCACAGTTCTCTCTTTTCTCCCAAAATGTGCACCTTTGGAATTGCTAATTCAGTAACAAATGTTTTTAGCATTTAGAATTGGTCTCTCTATAAGGCCTATAAAAACCAACCAAAAATTGTTTAAATGAATCTTTTAAAATATAGTGATAATCACTGATAACGTTGAAAAAAGAAAACGAAACTATGAATATGACTTTGGGGAGATAGAGAAATGATATTTATCGTTCGAAAGCCAAACTAAATATCATCTAAGCATTTTTTCATCGAACCAAACTAAATCACGGATCATGAAAATACCGATCTACCATCCTCATCAGATAAGTTACTTGTTTCAATATTTATATACATATATTAAATACCTCTTTTCTATTCCTCTCATGTACGTATTTTTTACGATTTTCAACGTTAAATAAACGAGTAAAAATATTTATTTCGAATTTTCGAAATTTTCATTTACAACATTTTGGGAGAGATTTGCACGTTTTAAACCGAAAATCCTGTGTGCTAAAAAATCTGGCTCTGAATTCCAAGGATGCAAGTCGGTTTTCACCAAACAGCGAATGCCTGACGTCGTCTTTATGTTGGCGGTTATTCACCCGTCTTTATCAAGTTGGAGCTGCGCAAAAACTCTCTAATGGCTGTCCCACAACTGGCCGAGGCGCCAGACGCATAGAGGAATTACGCGCGGGAACTTGCAGCTCCGGCAACAGTTTGTATTGATTATAGATTATTTTCGTGCCGCGCAAGTATGAAGAGGGAATTTCGTGGCGGGAGTCGTGTTTTGTTTCAGCTTTGCGTTGTTTTCATTATGTCGCAGGGCCTGAACGCGCCAGGGTAAACAACGCAGTGTGACATCGTTCAGAGCGACGAACGATGTTGCATTGGATTAGTGAAGCAAACACAATATACTATATCGGACGCATTTTTCACGGAATTCGCAATGAATTTATACAGTGTGCGGCTAGTGTGAAATTCAATCAGAGCCACGAGGAGATTCATTGTCACAAACGCGTTAACTAAATATTCTTTATTCTCTGTCCATATTTGCTTACAGTTTCAAATAAGAGATTTAAGAAGTATTTTATTAATTTGTAAATTATTTTAATGATTCGATAACTTCAATTCAAAAGAAATGTTATAATCTTTAATTTATAAACATCATGTTTACATCTGAATAAAATTATAGTTATATCAAGTTATCAAATATTTAAAAAATGTTAAATATTACTCAGAACCACGTGTTCGTATTGTGGAAATATGTGCCTTGAGGAAGAAAGAAATATTGTTTAACAGCAAAGTGAAATCTAACTCTATTTCTTGTTTATGAAAGTAATTAAAAAAGCTAAATAGAAAGGAATACATTGGACTCTGGACATAGAGAAATGAAGGCACTGGGCCCGATCAAGATAGTACATTACAGATAACACTAGATGATTATGTTAAAGTGACTACTCAATTTTGGTTAATGGTGAACATAAGAAACACAACTTCCAGAAACAATAATTTGGTCCAGGATCGAGAATTCTAATTACTTTAAGAGTTTGCAGGTCTCTTAAGTTATTTCTGTACCATAAACAAAGAAAGGAACTGAGAGAACATAAGCATTAGGAAATAGTTCTGTGCCAATTCTGTTTAGACGATGACAATTCTATAAGGGTGGAAACTTAATCGTCGCACACTGGGAGATGAAACCTGATGAAATCCTATTTGATGAGGACATTGTAAATTCTATGAATGGATCTTTCACAACTGAAGAATAAGAGTGTGATGAAAAAGAAGACACAAATGACGAACTGTTCCAAAAGTGCTAAAGTACCAAGACTACTAAAATGTTTGATGGGTACGGACACTAGAGTCAATTGTGAGAAAGGACGAACTCTTAATAATGAACTGTAAAAAAATATTTAAAAATGTACACCGCAAACTGTAATAAAAGTATCGTTTTAACGATAAATGAATGTTCGAAATACAAGAATTTGAATTTATTGTATTTGGATGTTTTACTGCATCTCTGAAATAACAAAGCCAATCATCGACGAGAAACTAGTTTATATTAGAAATTTCGTTTATAATGAATCTCTGATATACCAAACCTAAAATGTTCGTTCCCACAGTTCACTATAACCGGAGTCGACTGTAAGATTTGGATTGTTTCTTGTCATCTTAGAATTTCTGTTCATATTTGTGTGGTTCCATTGAGGTAATGCACAGTGTTGAATTGATAAAAAATAAGGAGTTTCGTGAATAATAATAATAATAATAATAATAACAATAATCATAATGTTCATATCGTATTAATATTACATAATATAAAGAAGTCCTTGTTAGGAGATTTTTTTAGAAATTTCTGTCGTGATAGTGATTTACCATACCAAGATCACACACGTAAACGAATTGGCTCAAATTTCAGAAATGTAAGAAACCGGGCTAGAGATACATTGTTCAACCACAATATTGCTCGAAAGGCGAGGGTATTTAACTTTGAAATTGATAATATGATATTGTCTCTAGGCTTACTGCCAATAGAGCGAGTTCCATTTATAACATTAGAGATAATCTTCTTACACTTAATGTTTCATCATTTTAACACAAATCTGTTTTTTAACACACCTTTGCGAATATCGGCTTTGCATTGATAATGAAAATGTGAATTTTTCATGAATTCAACGCAGTTCATGTAAATTTCAAAATCTCTATCACATGTGCAACCTTTCACACAAGAATCGCGTCCTGTCAGTTGCCGCAAGAAAATATTGCCTCACAGTTCATTCACACGTACTCGATAAATAACGGGTAATCTCCAAATTTTAAGTGAGCGACACGATTTTCGGTCTGTTAATATGAAATTTGTGATAGACAAAATTGGCTTGCGGTTTGGTTTCTCTAAATTCTCTCTATCCCAGCCATCCTTCGTCATTGCATCATCACCCTTTTCCATCGTTTCATGGAATCATCAACATCGGGTGTCGTGGAAAACCGTAACCATCCACCTTGGTGGATGCGAGAGAATCTCTGATAACTGATGATGATGACGATGATGTTGATGACGATGATTAATAACATTTTAAGTGTCATAGAATAAATGAAAAATTCATCACTGGAAAAATGTCATATTAGATGTACTGGTTTAAGCTTTTATAAAGGTAATGAGAAAGTTTCTTGACTTATTTAATCTTCAAATAAAAACTAGATTATTTTCACTCTTGCGATCAGTGTATTTTCGTTAATAGAAATATATTTACTTAATATTGCATTACACAATACGATATGGTGGATGATGAGTCTATTAATCGAACCATTACAAAAAAATGAGAAGAATGAAATAACCTTATGCAACTCATTAATCATTCAATATGTCCAAGCAAAATAAGTTCTCGAAATGGGCCCACGAATCAGAATCATAGTATTTGCAAACTTCATTGAGGAGGAGAGAATTTCAATATCATGCAGGGTATGATTCTG
The DNA here is from genome assembly GCA_964035755.1 of Teleogryllus oceanicus. Lineage (NCBI taxonomy): Eukaryota > Metazoa > Arthropoda > Insecta > Orthoptera > Gryllidae > Teleogryllus > Teleogryllus oceanicus. Next base: position 58,294,942 of record CAXIVR010000001.1, read on the forward strand.
GATATATCAAGGATGACTATAGTTAAGACATGAAATAATTAGTACGTAAAGCATATTATGCTATCAAACTGAGGCTCTGATAACTGATAGAGAAGAAAATACTAATACAGAACATTTTCTCAGTTACGTGTTCAACAACTATCATCAACTTCGTATATTTCTGTTATAAATTCACGCTTTTCTATTGACGTTCATAGGACCAAATATTTGTTATAGACTCTTCTTGCTTATCTAAGAAGCATGTACATTTGCCGCGGGAACCATTCTTCGATTGAGCTGGATAAAGCGAAGAAGATACGACAGAAGAAGACCCGCGATGCCACTCACGTAAATAGTGACGTCGCGCGAGAAGAAACAAGATAGTATCTACTCACGAAGAAAAATCCAAGGACAATACTCATGAAATATGCCTTGCATTTTTTAACCAAACCTTTTCTTGAATTCTTAGTTGGAAAGTGAAAGCAGAAGTCGTCGAGCTGAGTCCTTGGAGAACCCAAATAATGAAAATAATGGAGACCAATCTTGAACTATCTTCCCGGGCTTATTTCTCCGTAAGGATATTTAGCGCGCGCATCGTAGCACGTTTTCAAATAAGAAGCTTCAAACACATTACATCAATGGGTAGGCCTATTTCTCGCCCGGGAGCGTTTCAGAACGCTGTTATTCGAAACTGCTGATGTGTTCTTAGATTAGTTCTGTTGTACGTGAACTTTTTATTATCATACATATTTTGAATTATTCAAGCGCTATATTTTTGTAGTGTTCAAGCTCTTAGCTACGGGATAAATATTTCAATATCCCCACTTTCAATGGTTTTCCTAAGTACTACTGACCCCTTTTTTTGTCTCGGAATTCCAGGACACCTTCTCATATTTAAGGAGGCATTGTTAAATTAGTTCCGTCACAACAGAAAATAACAATATCCTGAATATCCAGATTTTATGAGTCTGGCTAGTGTTTTCAACAGCGTTCCTGAGTTTTGAACACATTGTTTCGTAACAGACAGAATGTAGGTTACAAGGAAAGTGCTTGCCGGGTGTTGCTGAACAATACCCTAGTAAAATTGCGACAAGCACAAGGCATTTAGGATATTCATTGTCAATGCAATGCCCCTTGCTAATATTAAATTTTATTTTTCTATATTATTTCTAAAATTACCGCTCGCAAAACGTCCATTACGTGCAGCTATAATTTTCAAGTTTTCGAGAAGTGTAAATATGTTTTAAAATATTAAGGTAGATCGTGGTCGTGCTCGACAGAAATAATAGTTCATAATGGTTCTAGCAGCAATCAATAGATATCTATCAGAGTACTATTCAGCGTCACAATTCATTTTAGAATAGAAAGTTACAAGAAAGGCATCTAAGTTACTCAGGATTGGTTAATTGTTCGATTAAAAATTGTATTTTCAATATGTGAACTACATATTATTTGGGATATTTGTCACAAAAATTGGTAGTACGTTCAGTCAGATAAGTGAAGCTAAATATATGAAATTTCAGTTGTTCTCGGAATGAATTTCTAACACGCACAAGGAAATACAGTAATCGAATTAAAGCTATTTATCAATTCCAATACATCAGTCTCAAATCAGTGTGCTAGATTGTCATACTGTAGAGAAGATGCCAGTAAAATAGTTAAACTGTGAAGTGAGGGAAATCAAGGTCGATGTAGCGTATCGAACTGACACTTGATTTTTTTCTTTTATGTCGATGAGAGAAAGTGTTTCGGTTGCCGATCTCATGAAACCACAAAGAACTATACACGATACACAATTTGTCGACGAAGAATGTCGCAGTATAAAGACCGAAGCTTTGGAAGTCATACGCAATACTATCGGTCAGATAAAGTTCTAATGTTCATGACGATGTTTGAAATGTTGAAGTGAGTAATGTACCGGGCGAAGTGGCTCAGGGTCAGCGCGCCGATTTCGCATTCGAGAGGCCCGAGTTCAATCCCGGCCATCCTCACCGGGGATATCGTGGTTTCCCTCTCGGTCATACAGGTGAATGCTGGAGTGGCTTTACTGAAAGGTCACGACCGCGAAACTGACGTAGTGGGCCGAATTCACTACTACGTGAAGTCACGAAAATTAAGAGAATTCGAGACATTGCAGTGTTACTGGTTGGATGATCGACTAGGAAATATATCTAATGGCTCCGAGACCTTCACGGGACTTATAACTCTTTGTACAAATACAAATAATGTACATGAAAGTAGAGACGACGGAATGAATGGTAGAGAACAATGGAATGCCCTCCAAAGCAGCATTAATCCACCGAGAATCTACTTTGTTCACCCTAAACCACTAACCTCACACGTAGCGTTAACTATTTCAGGATCGCAGAGGTGAAAAGCTTGCACGCTGGACAATATTTTATTTAACGTGAATTAATGTTGTTAAACTGTACGCGACGCAGAAGTAAAAGTACTATCTACGAACGTTTTTTTGGGCTCACGAATTCTTAACGGCGCACTTGTTCTACAACTAATAGAATTCCCAATATTGATAACAATCAGCATTTCTGGCAAAATTTGATACCGAGGAAAACTCGCTTCCATGTTATAGAATCTACTTGGATCAACAATGCTACAGATTTTGTCCCTTATCTCTTATCGTATCCCACGTGAAGGTAGCGACTCACTACTGAGAGAACATGGTGAACGATTATTTGATAGTACTTTACCCAAAGCTAAAAACAAGTGCGCTAATCGTGAAGTTACACACTTACCCAGAAGCGAGGAAAACGATCTCCGCAGCATTAGCTCAATGGATCAACGGAAACTGTACGAAAACCTGATCGAGTTGGATACGCTACGGGTCGCCTCCAGCAGCAATGCTCACCCGTGTATTCGCCGCTTTTGGAGGAAGAGAGCGTGTCCTTCTTGAGCAAGCAGCCGTACTCCTGCTTGGCCGAAGGCAGCAGTTTGTAGGGCTCGTGGTACACGCTCGACGTCTCGCTGTCCTCCGACTCCTCGCCGGCGGCGGCCGCAGCGGCGGCGGCGGCCGCGGCGACGGAGGCCGTGGGGTGGAGGGCGTCGGCGTCGGCCGCAGGACCGCCGCCGCCGACCCCGCACGCGCCGCCGCCGCAGCCCGCCACCGCCGCGGCGCCGGGGCCCGCCACCGCGCCCGCCGCCGCAGCCACCTGCAACGAGCACAATGAGTTAGCAAGGGTTTGCGGGAGCAAAATATCACAAAAAATAGAATGCTTAGCCATTGTTCTCTGGTTAGACTGTACACCATTGCAGCGTTGAGACTCGACAGTTGCTATATGTGCAGGTGGAATATATGCTACAAACTTTCAGGAATATACGGGTTGAAGATAACGTTCTGTCAATGACTATGTGGTGAGAAAAGTTTTAAAACGAAACATTTGCCCCTGATTTATAGGCAACTTGTCATGCAGTAGTGTTCTGCATCTCACGTTCTGAAACAATCGAAGTGATTTGGTGTACCTATTTATAGGTACTTGCAATCTAGTACTTGCAATAAGCATTGGTTTGGCAACAAATAATGTTTTATGAATTGTCTACCAATCAGTGGCAAATTTTACATGTGCAAATTATATGAAATTTTTCACCACATATTCACTGGCAAAAAGTTACCATCCCCCCCCCAACAAGGCCTAAACGTTTGCAACATTCATTCTGAAAAATACCTTGTTCCATGCTTAAATACTGTATCTGATAAATATATACGCAATAATAATAATAATAATAAATTATTACTATTATTATTATTATTAAGGTTTCTGATTATAAAAATCTGCAAAGAAATATTTGGGTCAAATCATACATGAGAAAAATCTTCTAATAGACCGCTATAGTGATTCCCAGAATGTTTTCTCCGGATCATGGAGTCGCGAGGCTTGCATTACTTCGGCAAGGAGAATGAGGTATTGAGTGATGTACCCTGGAGTGACGGATCGTCTAGAATCTGGCGAGAAGACAAATGGTAGTCATGAGTCGCGCATTCACGTCGCGTGGAGGAGCGCGGCGTAGAACACCGTAAAAGCGAGTAACGTCACGCACAGCGCCATTATACTTGTTTTTTTCTAACGTGGCATCTGTGGGTAGTATCTCCAAGATTGAATTCGGCACGACTTTTTACGTCATTCTCAGTGCTCCCGCTAGAGTCACTTGATCTGCAGCACTCTTTGATATGGTCACGATCACGCGATCTCTTGCGGCAGAACCGAGAAAGGCGCAAAAGTGGTGCCCAAATCCATCTTGGAGATACTATGCACAGACGCCACATTTAAAAAATCCAAGTATAAATCACGTCACGTAACGTACAGCATCGTGAAGTCCTGTCAAGTGACGCACAGCATCGTGATGTTTATTAATCTATTAATGTTTTCAGACACGTCAACTGGTACTGTCATTAGTCCCGTTAGTGTAGTGATTGTTTTATTGTAGTGAATGGAGGGAGTGATGTAGCTCCCCTGAATGATGAAATCCGGCGTCGACATACACGTCCGGTAGCGGGAGGGGATTCCCCCTTCAGTTATTTCTCACCAGGAGGGAACCGCCCCAGCCGGGATAAGCTCTAAGCTCTCGTTTGGTCTCCCGACAAGTGTAGTGTGTATGTAAGGGGAGAGAATACGTCAAAGAAGAGAAAGGAAAGATCGCGCACGCTCCGTGGCCCGCCTGTTAGTGATCTAACATTTCTTAGTATTAATCAGAGAAACCACGGAAAACTACCGATCAAAGTAGCCGAGAACTAGAATTCCTCTTCAGACAGCGGCTGTGTTCAACCTATCTTGCCTGTGTGGAAAATCCGCCATTGTCGGGACTCGGACCCTAGGAACTTCCAGTACGATTCACTTCATAGTAAGCAGACATTCTGACTGTGAGCTAATCTCAGCCGGTGGAAACAGTGCTGTCAACGCCAGCCCAGATTCCCGGGCGGTCACCCAACCGGGCCCTGACGGGACCCGTTGGCGTTTAATGCTGTGACATGAAGAAACGTGGCGTACATCGCCGTGATGGCAAGCAACGTGGCGTACAGCACCGTGAAGTATAAAGTAACATTCCAACATCATTGTGTCAATCAACATGACATAGAGCACCGTGAAGTCAAGTAACGTGACGTACAGCACTGAAATGGCAAGTAACGTGGAGTACCGAACCACGATGATAATTAACGTTACGTACAGCACCGCGATGGTAAGACACGTAAAGTTCAGCGTCATGATGTCATTTAACAGGGCGTGCGGCGCCGTCATGTCAAGTAAAGAAGCGTGGAGTCAAGGAGAGTGAAGTGACGTGATTTTAAACGGTGTGGAGGGGGTCGTGAGAAAGGAGGTCGTGGAGCGTAGTGGTCTCGAGTAAAGAGACAAAGAGCGTAATCGAGAAGTACGGCGCGGTGCCAAGCTGCGTCTAAGAGACGTGTCTAATAAATTTTCTTCCGATCAATCAGAGTAGAACAAAACAGCGTTGCACGGAGTGAAGAATCGGGGAATGGAGGACCACAAAATAGTTTGGAGTGCTATGCTCTAGAAAAGAATGTACTGGCGTGGCGTGAAGTGGATTGTAATGGCGTGGAGACAAAACAAAAAGCTTGGGTCAGCAAGGTGTGGAATAGTTCTTTGTAGTGAAATATGGCACACAGATAGATATGCTGCATTAATTTAGTTCACGTATGGTTGAGCAACCGGTGTAACAATCATTAAGTAATGCAAATGAAAGCACTCACAACATCAAACACACTTGTCCCCATACCAAAATATACTTTTCCATACATATGTCATTACACAATGTACACCACCGTAGGGACACTAGGTATACGCTCCCATGCACATTTGAACTCATCAAACATATACATGAACATGCATATGAGAATACAAAAGAGTAATAACAATTTTGTGGCCCAAAAAAATAACTAGCCAATAACAAAACATATTGATCCAAATGCAAAACGCCTTTAATTCGTATTTCAAAAACACATTAATTTTGAGATACTATTGAAATATTATTTTATCAGATCATATCGTGCAAAGTACAAATTAATTTTACATTAGATGTAAATTAAGTGCAAATTCAATGTAAATATGAAATGAATTGTTTCTAAAGTATGTTTTCAATCGAATGTATTACTGATATACAGCAATAAAACACGGGCTTAAATAAAATGCGAACAACGAATGACGTCTGAGTGATAAGGATGTTTCGAGTTCATGTGCGACTCAATATCCCAATCCGATGGGTCTCAGGTTTAAATCAGTTTGTTGTGAAGCGGAATACCACGCGTTCTGCTGACTCCAGATTTGAGGAGCCAACATGGGTATTGTGACCTAGTATAAAATTGCAGATGTACCCCTTGGGGGATGGAGGGAAACTGATTTCGTTTGGAAAAAGATCAAAGAAAATATACGTTCACTCGTTTGGTCGCTAGTTAGGCAAGGTTGCATTTCCCTCTTCATTATATTTAAAATTTAAAAGGAGACAAAATATATTTTCAGAGCGGTTAGACAATATTAACCCATGAGACACAAAGCTTTATACACAAAACACATACAACAAAATGGTTATCGTTTTCGCTACGTTGGTCTAATTTGTGAAGAAAGTTTACAATCCAACTTCATGAAAATAAAATAAATAGAAACAGTCAATGAAACGTAATTTATTTCTTGGACGAATACATTATTCGATGCAATTGAGTGTTACATAATTATAAATGTCGTGGAAATTATGATAGTAGTCTGAGATGTGTAGCCCTAATTTCAACGGCAGAAACATAATTAACGCATGGAATAATTCTGAAGCATGAATACTGCGGATAGCTTTTGGACGGATTAATGTAAATTTACTGTTCAGAAGTAAACAGGACCACATCAACATTCACTTCCAAAATCTCCAAAACTGGACGAAAATCACGATTGAAATGGGTCTCCAAAGCAAGGAGCAATGAGTGGCACTTTCACTTTATTGTTGTTGTTGTTATTATTTTTATTATTATTATAATTATTATTACTATTATTATATTTTACCGGGACCGGTGGCACAGTGCATCAACTGATGTCACAGAAGTGCCTCTGGCCGGGAGGTACTAGGTTCGAGTCCCGACGGCGGCAGGATTTTCGACACTATCTTGTGAGCTAGGTCGAATTCAGTCGCTGTCTGGAGGAGAATTATAGCGGCCGGCTGCTCTGATCGGTAGTTTTCCGTGGTTTCTCCGATCAACACCAAGCGAATGCCGGAGCAGTACCCTAACAAACGGGCCACAGACCGCACGCGATCTCTCCTTCCTCTTTCTTGTCCTATCCTCACACATACGCACTTACACTAACATGCATTTCACTACCACACATGCCGGGAGACTGGTCGGGGACTTAGAACTTGTCCCAGCTGGAGCGGTGCCCCATTGGTGGGAGACTCCTGGTTGAGGAAAACCCCGCTAGTCGACGCAAAGTCGGCGCCAGATCTCGCCATCCAGTGGGGGAAGATCACCGCCACCTCCCGATGAAAAACATGCCCTACACTAACGGGACTAATGACCTCAGTAGTTGACGCGCCCGGAATCACAAATCAATCAATCAAATATTACAGTATTTTCGTTATTGTCGTTTACCTTGCAGCCCTTGGGCATGGAGCGGGCGCGCGCCAACCCGGCGCTGATGACCGGCGTGGACAGCGCCATGTTCATCTTAGCTCCTTCATGTTGATGGCGACGCCCGGCTTGGCGCCGCCGGCCACCAGCGCCGTGTGCTTGTGCAGCAGCGCCACCTTCTTGCGGCCGCGCCGCACCATCAGCACCACCGTCGCCGCCAGCAGCAGCACCACCATCGCCAGCACACCCGTGATTAGCCCGATGTACGCCTGGTGGTTGCTGCTGGCGCTCGTCGCTGCAGGTGGAAATACAAGGGGTCAGGAATGGCAGGCGTGAACAAATGTTGGGGCCAGTATACACGGCACAGTTTTCGTGCAGTTGCACGTACAGAAAACGCGCAGTCTAGATTGCACGGTTTCTACATAAAAGGTTTTGAGCGTGTTCGTAATTTTTTATGCAGAAAACTTACAGATTGACTCAAGCGCCTCTAGCGGCCGAATTGTTCACTGACGGATTTGTTTACACGACGCGACGGTAATTGGCCATTTCGGACTTGTGGCTAGGTGTGTCTAGGTACGATTGTGTGAAGTGATATTGTGATAACTACCTCTTTTCGTATTCCTGCCGAATTTTTCTTTAAGCTTCTCATGGTTAATTAATACTTATTGAAGATCACGCAGACTGAACGCACGCACAGAAATACCGCCACAGAGAGTATTCGGACGGCCCAATTCAGTTGTTTCCCGGTAGACTCCTCCCGCGGCGTCTTGTGACGATTCATACAGAAAACGTACACACCGTGCAAACTCGGCTTGTGGCTTTTATAAGTCTAGTTTGGGATATTGAAGTTTCTGTACAGAAACTGTAAAATAATTTGCACGAAAACTGTACCGTGCATACTGTTTTTAAGGAAAGTTAAGCAGATTACAGATATCAGTATCAGTAACTTATCAAGGCAGGTAGGGACCCGTATTCTTCTGGTTCCAACTTTTGTTGTTATTTAAATTTTACTTAACTTATTAAAAACAAATGGTCAAATATCGAATGCATCATATTGTAATGGAGTGTTTCTGTTAAACCCGAGCAGACATCATTTCAAAAGGAAATTTACATTATAACATGCTATCATTTGTATTTAAGAAATTTATGATGGATACGGCTTGTAAAGCTCCCCCCTCTTTTTTCGAAATAATTTTTGGGTCCTCGCCTGTTTCAAAACTATCTTTTAACAATTTTCTCGCCATCACGATGTACAGTCGTATTCACAACAAGATTCGGTTGAAAATTTTGTTCAAAATTTACGTTTACCTACTATATATGTAGTTGTTCACTCACTTTATCAGTCATAATATTATGGTAAAAACTGAATTAAATCTAAAAATATTAAGTTAATTTCACAAATTAATTTAAAAATGAAACAAATCCTTAATAATAATGATAATAATAAGTATAATAATAATTATTAATATTATTATTAGCCTGCCCCGTGGCGCTGACGGTTGCGGCAGCCGTCCTCGGCGCCGAGGAGGCTGCAGGTTAGAGTCCAGGTCCTTCTGGTCGTATTTGTGATTGTCTTCACCCCTCATCATTATCTTATTACCTCATAATTCACACTTAAAGGCATAACAATCTTGTTGTATCGAGGGACACAGCTGAAAATCTGTTCCTAAAAGTTACACACGTTAATCGTGTCGTGTAGCGTGGTTAGAAATGGACGATTTGTCAATAATAATAATAATAATAATAATAATAATAATAATAATAATAAATTCGCCTGTTTCGGCTAACTCGCCTGCTTCAATAGAATGTGCATGCGGGCTACGCTCACTCCGGATCCTTTCTTAGAATACCTCGCGAAGCGACCTCCCAACGTGCCTATGTAGAGAGCGCGAGACGAAACAAGAAGAGGGAACACTAACACGGATGGCGCGCTCTTATGAAACGCTTGAACTGACATTGAGAATTAGCACGTGCCACGATAACGATATCTTAATTTTATATTTCCAGATGAAATATACTTACACAAACCGTAAGAGTAATTTGCGAAAGGCTCAATGTACCAAGACACACTTGGGATGTGTAAAAGAAACCTGGCAGTTGCTCTGGAAAATTAAATATCTCCGATCCTAAAGAGATCTTGCGTTTGGCCGATCAGACAGTTGCGACCGTATTAAAACGGGGACCGAAATCGCGAGGGGAAAAATTAAACATTTCAGTCCCTGCAAGGGCATTCCAAGTGACGCACCTGTTCAAAAGACCTTGTAGACCGGTGGCGGCGGGTTGAAGGGTGAGATTCAAATGTGCCTTCGTCAAAATAACGGGCACGTTACACGGCAGTTTCCCTACACGTATCCCAAACTAGCATTTTTATGAGAATAGTAAAACTGGTATGATAGTGCGAAGGGAAGCTAAATAGATACTAGGCAGATTTTGCACCGCGTGAAACCAGGTAGCATTAACTGCAAATAGAGAACAACATGACCATTTAATGTTTTATGTGTTAAGAGCGTTTTGTACGACTTTTGTACTGAGACATTACGTTAATGGCCGTTATTCCGAATTGTAACGGCAGAGTGTATTGCTATCGCTAAATTCCCGAGAGGGCGTATACTAGAGAACCCGATAAACTAAATGAAATATTGTTCTCCGATATTTCCATAAAGTAACCTAGAGTTCGTGCATGCGGTGAGGCTCCCCACCGAAGTGCATAGGGTAATTTAACTTCTCTAGCTTCACGACACACAAAAACCACTCTAGCCTACCAAACGTAGAGATGCATGAAAAAGAGATTAAAATAATATTGGATGTGCTGTTTATTCCTATACAAATATTGTTCTACAATTCTCAGTCCATCTTCAAAGCGGAGGGCAGAATTCCTAGCGCTAAGTCAACTTCCTGCCTACAAGAATTCGAGAAATCAGAGCAGGTAGCTTCGAGGGAGACACGAACTCTAAAATACCCAGAGTTAATTTCCCGTAAGGAAATTCTGGGTGTGCATGAAAAGCAGGTGCGCTGAAGACGACATAGTGAGACGAAAACCCCGGGGAGACGAAAACCCCCATATGTCACAACTTAACTCGCTAGAGTACACAAGTATTAGTAGTTAGAATTGTTTATTCGGTAATAAACGATCATCTTACTCGTTATTCCTATTGTTACGAATGTATTTACGCAAATAATATGACTATGATTTATGCCCAGGTAAGACCAAATAAATTCTACGCAAAATGCAATGTTGTGAAGCCAAGGAGGACCAGATGAGAATGAAATAATGAAAAACAGGACATCATAGTATGAAATAATATTCATGCATGATTTGTGAAATCAAATTTAATTTCGGAATTCATTTCTATAGTGATGATTTACTTCCCCAAAATCTTGTACAGAGCACAATAAATTGCTTATTCACACAATAAATTAATATTAATCACCATTATTAATAACTATTACTCGGAATTTCTTTATGCAAAGAGCTTTGGTCCGTGATTTACGCTCAGGTAAGCCCCACTTAATCCCGCGCAAAGTCTATGCTGCCAGGCTGCGAAGCGAAGAGCCAGATGCGAGCGAGCAGGCAGGCCGGCCGGCCGGCCGGCACGCCTGCCTAACGTGGCTAATCGGCAGTTTAGGGAGAGCGATGTCCCCGTTGATCCTCGTTTAATCGGGGACAAGAAGTAGAGGTCTCCCCGGGAGTGTGGCGCGGCACCTCGTAAGCTGCGGCTTAATGTCTTCCGAAGTTCATCGCCCATTTCGCGTCCACCATAACGTCCGCGTTGCACCGCAAGGCATCGCCCACAGAGCCCCAAGGCATTGGGAAGGACAGCGCCAGGAGGGGTCACTAGGGTCATAACGGCTTGCGCAATCTGATACAAAGAAAAATCGCATCGTGCTTCCAATCCAACAGGCCTGAAAGGCATTTCTACGGGCAAAGATTTATATTAAATTCATAAATAATGGGTAAACAAACTTATTTCATCTGTTAAAATTTAATATGTCCTCAGAATTAATTCAAATTTTAATGTAGAGTATAAATAAATGTCTATAAACAGAGGTCATAAATTAATAATTCGATCACAAGAGAAAAAGATTTGCTTCTCTTACTTACGTAGTAGAGAAATTATTGTAATGTTGCACAGGAAAGTAGCGATTTATTGTCAGAAAAATTCGACTGTGAGGCTCGTATGTCGAAAAAGTTGAAAAATCTTCCTATTTGCTTCCTCTAACATGTTGTGGTCAACGCTAGCGCCTGAACTGTTCAGACGATTTTCTCCAAAATTGAAATTCCATGTTCGATCTGCACAAACACGTGGCTCTGCGAGTTTGAAACGAATATTTTGATATTTGGGGTTGATTTACATAAAGCCACAAAAACCTTTTTAAAACTTTCTCAAAAATGGCTACGAATTTTTAAATTAAATTTTTCCATGGATATTGAAATATTTTCTGAAAAACAGTTTCAAAATGTTTCATTAATTTGTTTTTCCAACAGACCAAAGTACAAATGACGCGGGTCCCTTTTTCAGGAAACTGCAATAACGATTATAGAGATTTTCCTTCATGTAATCTAAAAACATTAGATCTTTAAATATGGTCATGTACCATTTTTTGAAAATGTAAGTATTTTTCGTGTAATTTTTGTTTGAACTGAATATCATTTGAATTGCATTTTACTTTTCTTTTTTGAATTGAGAAAAGTACGTTTATATAGGAGGGCAAGTCAATAAATAAGTCGCAAACATATGTGCCGTATACCATTTGACATTTCGCGCGCAAGTTTCGCCAGCAGATAGCAGCATATGTATGCTTGTCGTACATCTCGCAGGCACTCGGTCAGTCCGAGGCTGTTAGTGCATGATGGCACATGTGTTGTACGAGCGTAAAGAAGAAGAACAGCATGCAGTTGTGCGTTTTGTTGTGGACCAAAGGACTGTCAATAAAAGAAGTGCATCGTGAAATGCGTCCCGTCTATGATGACAAATGTTTCTAACGGAAAGCTGTGTTCAATTGGATCCAGAAGTTTAACCGTGGAAGGAAAAGCATTAGAGATGGGGAGCGTCCTGGTCATTCCGCGGAGGTGTCAACTGCAACCACAGTGCAGCGTGTGGATCAACTTATCCGTAATGACCGGCGTGTGAAGATTGATGACGCAGCGCAAGCTGTAGGTTGTTCACATGGAACCGCATGGAACATCGTGCATGAGCAGTTGCCCTGGACAGCCAAGATCATCTACATGAGCAGTTGCAGTTTCGTGAAGTTTTTGCACGGTGGGTGCCCCACCAGTAGACTGAGCAACACAAACTGAACAAAATGGGTCTATCCTTGCAGCATCTCACTCGGTACACAGAAGAATGAGAGGACTTCATGGCACTAATTGTTACGGGGGACGAGTGTTAAGTTCACCACTTTCAACCAGAATCCAAACGTTCGTCTATGGAATGGAAACATACCGCCTCTCCATCAAGAAAAAAGTTCAAGACGATTCCATCGGCCCGGGAGGTTTTGCTCACCGTGTTTTGGGACATACTGCACCACTCTCATACTGCAGAAATTCCAGCCTCGTGGTGAAACTGTGAATGCCGCGTCGTACTGTACCACTCTGCGGGAACTCCGACAGGCCATTCGCCGCAAGCGACCTGGACTCCTGTCAAAGGGTGTGATGATTCTTCTGGATGACAATGCCCGCCCTCACACAGCAAGACCAACGCAGGAGCTGTTACGGACATTTCATTGGGAATGCTTGGAACATCCACCGTACAGCCCTGACTTAGCCCTGAGTGATTTTCATCTGTTTGGGCCCCTAAAGAATCATTTGGGTGGCCGTCATTTTGATACAGATGATGCCGTAATCTATGAAGTTACACGTTGGCTGCGACGGCAACCAAAGGACTTCTTTTCTTCTTGCTTTCAAGAACTTTTAATGAGATGGGATAAGTGCCTGAATATAAAGGGTGATTGTGTGAAAAAGTGAAATAAATGTCAGAAAGTTACTTTGATTATTTTTGCTTGAATTCCGTTTTGCGACTTATTTATTGACTTCCCCTCGTACATGACTCTCGTATCATTTTCAATGAACTCTCTGAATTTTCGAAAATTTTAAAAGTTGTAAATAATGCGAAAAAATGTCCTGTTGGAGCACCATTCTCACATCTCAGGGCACCCGCAGGGAAAGATGTTGCCTCCAGGGGCATGCAATACCCGTTAAGGCCAGTTCTGGTCATCGTCTGTTAAAAGTTACGCGGGTGTATCAAACTGATCTATCAGTCTTCCAGACAAAGATTACATCTCACATAGTTTTATATTACTAACGACCGGATAATTTATGCCAGAGAATTAATGTATCTTGTGACCAGACTATCCTTTATCTGCTGATTTCGTTTGGAGTATTTTCACTACAATATCTTTCAGTTTGTTCACGGAAACACAGATTTGGCTACTCGATTCATAATCGAAATTGCCATTTCAGGGCAGTGATGAAGGCAGTCTTCAGCGTGGAAAGAGGTGACGAAAGAAGTTGCTCTGGCGACTTGTCAAAGGCATTTTCTTGGCCACGATTCGCTTACAACATTACCATTTTCGAACACAAGGGACTGGTATGGAGAAGTAGTCTTTCCGGGGATATTTTAATCGTCTGTGTAATACAATAAGAAAACTAATATAATGTTAGCATTCGTGTAAATTAATAATGCCTAATGTTTCTCGCTATTCTTCTCCAACAGAAATTTATTTATCTACAAATGCTACGCAAAATATCCAAGTTCTAAGTTATTTACGTGTAACAAAACCCAGTTTGAGTTACTGAACATGAATATCGGATTTTTCCGCATTCCTCCGATAGGCATTTGTAGCTGAGAATGGAAATGGAAAAATTAAATTCTAATGGTTCACCACTTCCGTACACCGAAGTATTGAAGAGGATTTGTAGTGACGCTTTTCAGTCCAACGAGAGGTGGAATTATGTGTTAGGGTGAACGCAAGCTCTTATATCATATTATATATATCCTGTAATCGAACCTCGACCAGAGATCTCACGATCTCCTCAGATATGTAAATTTCGTTACGGTCATTTCGCAATGTTAGTGTCGCCTGTAAATGATAGTTAACTTGATGTCATACACATCATGTCATAAACTGATATCATCTACAGGAATTAGGTATAAATCAAGTGCCAAAGTTTCTAATTTAATGTCAGAGAACGAACCAATGGCGTCGTCGTTGCGTTCTTGTACATGCTGTAAATGATATGGTCTCTTGTTTCCTTTTAACTGTACATAAAGTCTGCTTCCCACGTATGGCTGTCACCATCCTCTCATCAACGATAGGCGCGAGGGCAGTGTTGCGGTTCTATCATGCTACCTGTTCTGTGCTGCTTTCGGGTTACCCTGCTATCTGTGTTCTAGGAGGTTTCAAAGTCCTGGCGGAGGACCTAGCTTTTCGCGCAACCCCCCAAAGAACGCTCCTCTTGGACCGGTATCTAAATAAACCCCGGATCAACGGCCCTATAACTTACCAAAAACCTGGGTGGGCACCCCTTTAGCGAGAAGCAACAAGCTCTGAGGTTGGGCGAGCAAAAATATAAACTAATCTCTTCGGGGTCTGGATGAAACCCTTCCCGCATTTCAGGACCATTTATCACGTAGAATCCCCCATACACGGAGTCAACCGAGCCAATACAGACCCATGGACTTAGAACCTTTCCCTTACCCAATTGCGCCCCTCCGAACTAACAGTAGGTATGATCTTGGCTGTCCGAGTGACGCCGCGTTGAAGGCTGTTGACGACGTTTCGATCATCTTGTCGTGGCCTTCCTCAGGATCATTTCACAAGATCGCGACGAGATGATCGAAACGTCGGTAACACAGCCTTCCACGCGGCGTCACCCGGACAGTCAAAATCACATTCATGACTCTGGCCGCGGAAGCCTAAGACTTCACTTAACGAAGTGGGTGTCAACGAGAAACGGGGCGGGAGTTTTCAGTTCCTTCTCAGAAATTTATGCCATCTTTACATGGAGCGACACGGCAGCGGTACCGATTATAGAGCGATTTTCCTAAGGATGAGCCAAAGTGACAGCTAGTGCTGGCAACATAACTGAAGGTTCTGTGTTCGTCGTGCTCTCGAGCCCAATAGACTCCCTTTCTGCATTTGTTCGTTTCCTTTCGACGCTTCCTTTCGTGACGTCCTCGTCCGACAAAAATATAGTGCGTCGCGAGAAATAATTGAAATTAGGAAATGCTTTGTTATGTGCTCTTCTGTAAAAATTCTTTTTCCTTTATATATTACATTGAATTGAATGTGATAAATATTATGTTTATTTTAAAACCGAGACATGAATGCGAGATGCGTACCTATGCACGTGGTTCCTGTGCTGTAGTGTGACGAGCTGTGATTGAGAGCTTTTTATTTACATTTGTGACAGTTTTCTTTTACAGGTTTTGAGAGTATGTTAAGAGATTTTCCACAAATACAATTAAATTTAATTATTTTCCGGACTCGCATACGTGCATATACCTCAGCGAAACTCTTAGACTTCTGCATAGGGTTGTTTTCACAGGAGCCATAACCTAACCCTTTACGAAGAGGCGTAGCTGAACACCTGTCGCGGCGGAGGGACACTTCTCTGAAATAAAGTGATGTTCACTTGTTTTCGCGAACTGTCACTTTGGCTCATCCTTAGGAAAATCGTTCTATAGCGCCGGACCTCTTCACTCACAGCCATCGACCAGCGCCACTGAGTGCGGCAAAAGCAGGATTCGTGAGACACGGCTCTGATTGCCGGCGGTCGCAAGGCGGGCTACATATAAACAGCTAAGCACTGTAGCGCTTCCGAGTCGTCCAGTGTGTAGGCTGCTAATTAGTTCTGTGTGCTGCTAACGGTAGTCCGGAAGCGCGTCTGCGCTGCAGGTGGCGGTAATACGCCACTAACCGCCATAGCAGCGCCACTACACTGCTCGTGTGATTACCCTATTTAAACCAATGCTTTGCCAACAGCAGCGCCACTCAGAAATACAGCTGACAGGCTACGTGTATGGGGGTCCTTATTTGTGACACCGAAGTCGCAACTCCGCCCGCAATTTTTTCTGCACCATGCGACACTAATTTTCGCTAACGTCGCTGGAATTACCGTGTGACTCGAAATCCCGAATCTAGTCCTCCTTGCGGGCAACGAAAGGTACCTTAACCTTTATCATAATCCTCAATCCGCCTTTTCGGCCACATGGAAGAGGAGCAAAAGAGTTAGCAAGCTTTCAAGCTCGTAGCATCGTTGCTCGAGAAAATTAACTCATCTAAAAATCGTTCTTCTTGGCTTACGAGAAGACATATGTTTAGAAATAGTATATTTGAATTTTGTGCACGCTGTAGGCTGAACAAGGCATGAATAATGGAGCGAGAGTGGTGCGAGACGCAGGGAAATTGGGGGACGTACCACGCTCCCACTTCGTCCGCCACAAATTCGATTGAAAGGACCTGGATATTGTAGTCCGGTACCCAGGTGGAAGGTGAGGGTCAGACCGTTAGACCGCGCGTAACCCAGCAACGCACGGAGCAGCTGCCACAAAGGAAAGAGAAGCGAGGGATGAAGAGGCGCAATCGACTCACCGGGCGTGATTTCCTTCCGGGCGTGGGTGCTCGCCCCCGCGCCGCCCGCCCGCCCGCGCCGCCCGCCCGCCGCCACCGCCGCCGCCGCGCCGCCGCCGCTGCCGCCGCCGCCCGCGCCGCCGCTGGGGGCGGGCCGGGCCGAGCGGACGCGCCGCTGCCGCCGCCGCCGGCCGCGCTCTCCGCCGCCGCGGCCGCCGCCGCCTCCTCCTGCTGGCGCTGCACCATCGCCTCCAGCACCTCCTCCGACAGGTTGCGCGGCAGCGGCACTGCAACACACAACGACAGTCATAATAATATAACAAGAAAAGCAATGGAACTCCCTTATGATTGAAGAGTGATTTATTTTGATTTATTTGGTCAAAAAACTGTAAAAACTGTGTATGACGTATATGGGGGAGATGATTTTCAGCGCACGTTTACTTGAGTACCAGAATTTCATCACAACATTTTAACGATAGTTGAAAGATGAATGAAAGTTAAAACAACAACAACAACAACAACAATAATAATAATAATAATAATAATAATAATAATAATAATAATAATAATAATAATAATAAAATTTAAGAAAGCGCGCCATTAGTAACATTTGAAAAGCTGGACATTTTTGTACCCGAGATATAGAAAAATTGTTTTGCAACGGTAAACGAACTGCAAATTTGATTTTTCTGCATTTCTGCGTAACAATACAGTAACTTACTATCAGCTCTACTTCTACCACTACAAGCAAAAGGAAATCTCAATAAAACGTGCGCATTGTGAAGCTTCATTTACATTTACAGTGTATAGCTATATTCGCGGTTCAGAAGCCATCAAAGAACTGTAATAATATTCACTCTGAGAATCGCTGGAAATCTGAACAAAACTCACAATTTTGATAGGGTCCTTCAACAAAAAGCAAGAAGGACAAATACTATATCAATGACACAAGATTATGTATCCTACTAGTCATTCCTAAATTTTATTTACTTTTGTGTTTGAAGTTGGTAATGAATAGATGCGTTGATGACAAAGTTTCCTTTTAATAATACCTTTTTTTCATGATGTTTCCTAACACGCATACGACATGACGCTTCAGCTACCAAAGCAGAGAGTAAAATAAAATGGAGAGAATAAGGAAGGATTATTGAGAAGTTATTTTCATAATATCATAAAAGCAGGAAAATAATATGAACTGGGATAAAGAGATTGGGAAGTGAACGAATGCAAGAAGAAGAAGAGGAAAATAGACGAATGAAGTGGATGAAATAATAAATAGGAATGATATAATCCTTTGCTCATGAAGGGAGACGGGAAAAGGGGTAGAAAGAAAATGGAGTAGAAAGGGGGCATATTTGTGAATGTGTAGAGAAAAAGAAAAAGATAGGAATAATAATACAGAGCGATGAAAGAAGACGATGCATAAAGTGTTGGCAAAAAAAGAGAGTAAAACGAACATGGAGGAAGAACAAGGAGAAGGAGAAAGGGTAGAAGAACGAAGAAGGAGAGCATGATATTAAGAAGTAGGACAATTGATTGATTATTTCGTGTTTCCGACAACGTCAAATGCTATACTTATTAGTCCCGTAAATAAGTGCACGTTATCACAGGAAAGTTCCTGTTGTACTCGAATGGCAACATCCGACGCCGGATTGCGGGATTTGCCTCGTCAGGTTGCGAACTTTTCCCCAACCAAGTGTAACGTTTGGATTGCCATTGAACCTCGTGGGCAGGAAAGCCGGCCCCAGGCAGACTCCGCGTGGCTGGATTAGTGCAGGCAGAAAGGCCGATAGAAGAAAGTAAGGAGAGTTTAAATAGACCGTAGGTGGGGGTGGAGGCACACCGAGTTATTTTGGGAACTTCCAGAAATCCATGGAAAGAGATCCCAAAACTGCGTGGCGGCGAGGTAGTCACGTGGGGTGAATCGCCGCACGAACGCAAGATGACGTTGCGTGTCACGTGGTTGGCAGGTATATAAGCGAGAGCGCAAAGCGTGGGGGTGGGTTTTGAGCTGAGAGAAATCCTCCTGCGAATGCACAAAACTTGCGCCCAGGGCGGTGCGCAGGCGACCGATGCTCGTAGAGTAACCCATGTGTTGGGACGCCGCTGCGGAACATTTTTTCCACGGGTGACTGCGATCACGGAGCTCTACGTAGTGTGCGTAAGCTCTCTGAGGAGTGGCGAGGGCCACGAGTCAGGTAGATCTTGAATAATTTAAGGGTCGCTCCTGCGATCGGGGGATAGGGTCTATCAGAGCTGTAAATAACTGTTCAAACTATTTATTTGTAAATACTTAATTATTAATAAACCTGTAAATATCTGAAGTTCGTGTCTGTGATTCCTGTTGTGTTCCCACGACGTCACACAAGTAGATTCCCCCTGCAGAGCACCTCTCCAGCCGGTACAAGGATCCAACTGGTCGTCCGACGTGTGAGACAGAGTGGTGCATGTAACTGTAAGTGTGCGTAAGTAGGGGGGTGGCTATTGCACAAGGAATAGGACGGAGAGAACGCGCGAGGTCCGTGGCCCGTTAGTTACGGTATTGCACCTGTATTCACCTGGTATTGATCGGAGAAACCGCAGAAAACTACCGATCAGAGCATCCGGCCGTTAGAATTCACCACCTTATAGCTCTCTAACTAGTGTTCAAAATCCTACCACCCTCGGGACTCGACCCCTGGGATCTCCCAATAAAAAGCAGGAAAAGGAAGGCGATGGTGGAAGAAAGGAGAGAATAGAGATAAAAGTGAGAAAGAAGAGAAAACAAGGGAGATGATTTTAAGTCACGGGCCAAAAGGTGAGATAATTAAGTGTGAGGCGCACTCACCCGAGTCGAAGGCGACCTCGCTGAGCAGGATCCAGCGGGCGGCGAAGTGCAGCTGCAGCTTGACGAAGCGCGCCACGCGCCCGTGCAGCGGCACCGACACGTTCACGACGGCCGCGTGGCCGTGGGCGCGCGTCGAGGCGGCAGCGCCGCCGGGACCCAGACCGGAGCCGTGGCCGTGGCTGTGCACTGTAGCTGGGGCCGGAGCCGGGGCCGGGCGCCAGGGCCGAGCCGTGCGCGGCGGCGGAGGCGGCGGGCGCCGAGGCGGGGCCGGGCGCGGGGGAGGGCGGCGGGGCCGTGGGCGGTGGTCGCCACCGCAGTGCCACGCCGGCCCAGCGCCGCCCGTCTAGGCTGAAGAAAGCGCGGGCCTCGGCGAACACCTGCAAAGGAGTCATGGTAACAGTATTCGCTCTGAGAATCGCTGAAAATCTGAACAAAACTCACAATTTTGATGGGGCCCGTCAACAAAAAGCAGGAAGGACAAGTACTACGTCAATGACACAAGATTATGTATACTACTGGTCATTCCTAATTTTTATTTGCATTTATGTATGAACTTGGTAATGAATAGATGCATTAATGACATCTGCATTCAAATTTGACATTATTTGACAAAGTATCGTAAACTTTATTTATTTACATGATGTTTCTTTCCCACCTTTTCAGCCGTTGGGATCGGTGGACCAACGGTTACTTTTATAGTCCGCCATTCTCCCGTTCACGAATTTACAGCGCGTGTGTCAATGTTTTTATGAGTCCTCATATTAAAGCATTTATTTTAAAATTTAGAATGTTTTTCCATTGTGATTGTATCAGCTCTAGGCCGTTTGAAAATACTCTATGTCTTTGGAAATTCCCTTTGAGTTGCCATCGACTCTTCCCGCGATTTCAATCGATGATTAGTACAGTTGCACAGAGTGGTTCGGTCGGACTGCCCTGTGGTTCTCCGATATTACGTCTGCTCCGTGGTGGCACTGGTGTATGAAGTGATTCAATCAGTGGCAGAATCTGCGATACGCCGCATTTTTAATTATGTTATTATATTATTTACTATATTCTTATATTAATTATATTATTTATGAATATCCATTTCCTCGTGGTTTCGAAAGAGTCACCTCGATACTGAGTTCCACCAATCAGAGAGCAGATACCGCGGCAATTGGTGAACGATTTCAACGATTCAACGAGGCTGTTTGAAAAGCAATCGTACTACCGGTTCAACCGACAGTTGAGGCACCTTCGGATGCCATCACTACTGCAAAGCGGACCACGCCTCCGGCAATCAGCGGTTGGTCATCCACAATGAGCGGCCAGGTCTACGCCTATCCTCATTCGCTGTCACATGTGACTCAATGGCTTGCTGTGGAGAACACCACGAAGGGAGCTGGAAGACTTTCCATTTGCTCGGACAAACTTGCTGAAGCGTCTGAAGTTCGAGCGTCTTGCGCTCGACCGCGGTGGGTTCATTCACTGGTTCGAGCAAAGGCCTTGAAGGCTTCGCTTCGCTTCTTGAGGAAGGAAGCGGTAACATGTCATTTTCGACAGGATTGCGGAACTACGTAAACAATGTACACGAGGAAACTTTCAGGCTAATATTCCATTTGTTACAGCTACATTTACTATCCAGTACATAAGTGTGAGACGCTCAATTTTCTCGGCCGAGCACTATTCGCACGAATACCTGTTCCATTGTGCTGTAATCAAGTGGAATTTTTATGAACTGCAGTGACTCCCGTGCAAGTGATTCTAATAGACACTGTCAACCCCTTCATATAAAAATATAAAGAAAAATAAATTCATTTTCGTCTACCCGTAAAACATACTTTTAAAGTGGATTGATGCGCTGTTCGCACTGTTTGAAACTTTTTGGCAAGAAGGAAAGGAGAAACTCAAGTGGGAACCATCAGAGCACTCAGATCTCTATGCGGCATTTCTTATTCAATTTTTTGTAAGCCAGTTCTGTGTGTGCACCATGAATCAGACACGGAGACAAACCCAAGTGCGGAGCCTGCTTGTAATGGTCTTTAAATTCAAATTCTTCATATTCTTTCACAAAGATTGAGCACTTAATTTAATAATATGCTCCTCATTTGTTTTTAAGGTAAGAAGTAATTATATTTTAAATCTTTACATTTATCTCTAGTTTTTCCCGGCATGTATCCACAACTCTGCTGCAACCACGTGTAAGAATGCACACGTGGATCAATTTTCTCGATTTTCTCGGTTCATGCCGAAGTAACGTGAGGCTAGTTCCACACTTTTCAATGAGTTGCACTTATCAATGTTTTCTTCTAAACACGTGCGCAAGAATCGGAGATGTGCAAGTATAGAAGTATTTTAGGGGAATTATAAAGTGGACCGGAAGTCTTTGGCTGCAGCGCGTAGGGCACTCAACTGATCGCGATCTTCTTCCTTTTTGCCCAGTTCTGCCCAAGTCCATCGCAACTCCCTAAGCGCGAGTGCGAGTACTCAAAAACTATTCTCAAAAAGTTACAGTTTTAGACTAGATTATTAAAGGCAATCATCAGGCCTAAGCCTTGAAATGAATAATTTTGATGGTTGTGTAACATGATATACGTGATATTGCAATGGTGAAATGGAGACGGGGAAATCGGGAGAACTACAATGAAACCATTTTGTGCACCGCAAATTCCACATGAATCGACCAGAGGTGAAAGGTGAGCGGTCTGACCACTACCCCACCAGTCTCCCTCAGATTTAGTACTTTCAAGATGCCACTCGAAAATGTTCCGAGTGTTGAATTTACCCCGAACTAGATGCTGTTCGGCATAGTTTCCGTAGCAAGTTTCTCATCGTTTCAGCTTTGTTTAGCAGTGCCGTCTGCATACAAGGCGCATCAACTATATATAGTTTGCTATAATTCGTCCGGCAGTTCGAATAGAATCCTGTACAAAATGTATTTGTTAATAGAGCAAAACTGAAGGGCTGCTTGGGAAGCATAACGTATTGTTCTGAGTCTCGCTGATATCAACTTCTGCCGAATAGTTTCAAAGGCCCCCTCAATCTCAAATTATGTAGAAGATAAAATATTGTTATTGCAGTAATAATTCTGAATGGAATATTTGCGCTTATTATTAAAACTGCTTATATTATTCAATGGTTCTTGACCCGATGTAATTAGCTGTCTGCTGGTTCTTGAGATTGGGTCACAAAGAAAAGACATTTTACATTGCCGACGTTTCGGCGTATATTTGCTTCATCAGGGCTAGAGAACAGATAAAATTTATATACAAAGATAGTAAGTAGTTACATCACTTCATCTATATTTGCAGTTGAACAATGTTTCTGAACAGAATAATTATTGTATTAATTTACCTGTAGTGTTCTTAGTTATCCATCCTAAACATCCTCTTGCTATTTTTTTTTCTCATTATTCTATGCATTATAAAAATTTTAAATTGAGATAGGCATGCTGTGCACGCTTCTGTTGGCGCATGTAGTGATGCCAACTTATGAAAATGAATTGTGAACTATATGAATATAACATACAGTATACACATTCACACACACAAAAGGAAAACTCAATACATAGTCAATTTATAATTTAGACATAAAATCAAAATAAATTAAAATTAAAATAATACAATTAAAAACACAAACAAACAATTAATATATCAATAATTAAATAAGAGGGTGCAATTGGTATTATGAGGCAAGGCTATTGTTGTTGATAATATTGGCATATATACTGCTTAATCCTTCTATGTCAGTTTGTGATTACATGTTCTATTGTTGAATTTCTGTATGTATAGCATTTCCTTGGTAATTCTTTTTAGATGATGCTCTTTATCAAGAATGGAAGACTGTCAAAATCAAATGTGTGCTTCTCATTTATAGCATGTTTAGTAGTGCACACAATGATGTCTGATTTTTATATCATTTTTGTGTGTGTATTTTCTTGAATTTTTGTTTGTCTGTCCATAATGTGGTCACAGTCACTGCAAGGAATATTGTATATAATATTGGTTTGTTCCATTTTCTGTTTTATGTTTAGTGTTACTAAATCAATCTACAGTTGTTCTGGTTTTTGTAATTTTAGTGTTATTATTATCCAATGTTTGCCTAGAGATTCTGAAAGACCTTGATGTAGTAATAGATCTGAACCTTTATTGTTTGACTGTTGACTATTGTTATTTGCAATATTATGAATGATTTTATCTTTGTATTTACTGTGAATAATATATTGTTGACTAATTTATGAGGAATGAATTTGTAAAGGATGCTTTTATAATTTGGAGATTCTTTTGTAAATTCCGGATTGCTCAATTAAGAGCTCGATGTTTTAGAGCAAGTGCAGTATTTATTTTTGCTCAGTGGGTGGTGAGATTTGAAATTCAGATATATGTCTGACCTAATTGGTTTCTACAGTCAGTTTTGATTGTACCATTTTTATTCTTAATTACAAGAGTATCTAAAAAGGGGATTTTTTGGTTAGATACTCTAGATACTTTAGATACTCTTGTAATTAAGAATAAAAATGGTACAATCAAAACTGACTGGTACAGAAAACCAATTAGGTCAGACATATATCTGAATTTCAAATCTCACCACCCACTGAGCCAAAAATAAATACTGCACTTGCTCTAAAACATCGAGCTCTTAATTTGAGAATCCGAATTTCACAAAAGAATCTCCAAATTATAAAAGCATCCTTTACAAAATTCATTCCTCATAAATTAGTCAACAATATATTATTCAACAGTAAATACAAAGATAAAATCATTCATAATATTGCAAATAAAATAGTCAACAGTCAAACAATAAAGAGTTCAGGTCTATTACTTACATCAAGGTCTTTCGAATCTCTAGGCAAAACATTGATAATAATAACACTAAAATTACTTACAAAACCAGAACAACCTTGGTAGATTGGATTTAGTAACACTAAACATAAAACAGAAAAATGGAACAAACCAATATTATATACAATATTCCTTGCAGTGACTGTGACCACATTTACATTGGACAGACCAAACAAAAATTCAAGAAAAGAATTACACAGCACAAAAATGATATAAAAATCAGACATCATTGTGTGCACTAGCTAAACATGCTATAAATGAGAAGCAACATTTGATTTTGACAGTGCTTCCATTCTTGATAAAGAGCATCATCTAAAAGAGAATTACCAAGGAAATGCTATACATACAGAAATTCAACAATAGAACATGTAATCACAAAACTGACATAGAAGGATTAAGCAGTATATATGCCAATATTATCAACAACAATAGCCTTGCCTCATAATACCAATTGCACCCTCTTATTTAATTATTGATATATTAATTGTTTGTTTGTGTTTTTAATTGTATTATTTTAATTTTAATTTATTGCCTATCTCAATTTAAAAATTTTTATAATGTATAGAATAGTGGGGAAAAAAAAATAGGCAATAGGATGTTTAGTATGTATAACTAAGAACACTACAGGTAAATTAATACAATAATTATTCTGTTCATAAACATTGTTCAACTGCAAATATAGATTAAGTGATGTAACTACTGTACATATCTTTGTATATAAATTTTATCTGTTCTCTAGCCCTGATGAAGGCCAAATATACGGCCGAAACGTCGGCAATGTAAAAATGTCTTTTTCTTTTGTGACCCAATCTCAAGAACCAGCAGACAGCTAAAACTGCTTATATTGTTAAAACTGCCTATTACACATTTAAAAATAAAATTACAGGTTTTGAATACATCTGCACTTGTATAAATATGCAAAATTATTTATATAATTTTAAATTAATAATTTGGTTCTAAAACATACCCTTCAAATATTTTTTCCCGCCCCTTGCAGTATTTAGTGCTGATAATGATATGATGATAATTTACATAATAATGTCTGTATATTAAACTTGTATTGATATAAATATAAAGTGATGAAATTGTACGATCGGTGAGATATAAACATGTGTGGAGAAAAACGACCAGAATGTGTTTCCCTTTTACCTGGGATAACTGTATTTCTTTTGTATTCAGAATTCAACTTGTATATGGGTTAGGATAGGGATCCCAGAATTTTAGAAAACGTTCAAAGAATACACTTCTCCCCATAACACCACCACACAGTTTTTAACTATTTTTCACGTGTGTGTGTGTATATATAGTATATATATATATATATATATATATATATATATATATATATATATATATATATATATATAAAGAGAATGTGTGGATAAGTGTGGCACATAGACGCAAAAAACATCCGACCGATTCCGATGAAATTCTCGAACCTATTATTATTAGTAATGGGAGTGTTTAAAGCAGGGGTGTCAAACTTGTAAGGCATCAAGGGCAACAAATAAAACATTTAATATGGTTGCGGGCCTCATTTTCACTACTCGGGTGATCCACACATGACACCGTATATGCATCCCGGCAGTTTTCCCGGCTGCTCTGAAAAGGGAGGGCGTAGGACCACGCGTGGTATTACACCAAACTATGCATAACATAGTGAATCACATTGTTTTTTTGGAATTTGTGAATTTACTAGAAAAAAAACTTTAGATCTTATTTTTACATTAAGGGAGTATTGACCCCCACAGGGCGCGTGCGCTGCGCGCAATGCTCTCGCCCAATATGGATGCAAGGAACTTACACATTTGTCTAATAACCTTCCGCGGGCGTCAATAATATCCACTGAGGGCCGCCAGTTGGACAACCCTGGTTTAAAGAGTGCTTTGAATTAAATCTGACAAGTCGGGGTGTCGTGGATGATGATTTATTCGCTTGACACAAGCGCGCCTGAACTCAACGCAACCCGCCTCACAGTCAAGGAATTAAACGCGTCTTCACTACATACATGTTTTCTGCCCTTGCGATTAGGAAATGTCGGTCGGAATTATTCCTAGAATATCGGACAAATAAATCGAATTTCTCCAAGATCGCGTCACAGTGAACGCATGCGGAATTTTGAGGCAGAACGTTTTAACAATAAGATACTTAACAACCATGTCCACATCAGAACATAGAACACACCCATACTTGCGAGAAAATCTTTCATCTATTACAGTTTTCGTTGAGCGTAGTGTAAAACATGATTAACAATCAGGTTGACCAATAGTGGGTGATGTGTAAACACCGCAATAGCGAAGCATTGCCGGATGTACTATTAAAACAAATAAATCTTTCGAGCGCCACGAACGGAGTTGATCCAGTGGATCGAGCCGTTCCTTTCCCCTTCGGCCGGACTGGTGCACTCACCTGGACGCCGCGGCTGGGGGCGGAGCAGGTGCTGAGGCGCGCGGAGGAGAACTCGCGAGCCACGTCGAACTCGAAGAGTAGCTCCAGCGGCGCGCCGCCCCCGCCGGCGCCGCCGCTCAGGCCGCCCGCGCCGCCGCCCGGGCGCCGCCGCCCCGCCGCTCACGTCGTCGCCACCGCCGCCGACCCCGTCCCCGCCTCCGCCGCCGCCGCCGCCGCCAACGCCGCCGTCGCTGGGCGCGCGCCGGGTGTCGTTGCGCCAGCCCACCCAGCGGGGGTCTGCAACCGGAGAAAGCGAGTTAGCACTCAAGCTTTCAAGCTCGTAGCGGCGTTGCGCAAGAAAAGGAACGCATCTAAAAATCGTTATTCTTGGCATAAGAGAAGACATATGTTTAGAAAATAGTATATCCTACAAAAACATTATACAAGATTTTACAAGACGACATAGTAGATATTCTACGGACACCTCAACAATTGATGAGAAAAGATCAGCCAAAAAGAAATTCCATTTTTTAATTGATGTTTGGGGCATGTCATTCATCCCGTTAGTGGAATGAATGATGTCGGAAGTGACGGTGTGCCTCCCCCGCTGGCTGATGAGATCCGGCACCCACCTACACGTCGGTTGTGGGGTTTGTGAGGTGTCCTCTTCCAGATGGTTCCTTCAGCGAGGCACCGCTGGAGTCGACACAAGCTCTAAGCTCCCGAGCGGTCTCCCGGCAGTGTGGTAGTGTAGAGCATGTAAGTGTGTGTTTGTGTAAGAGAAGAGGATATGACAATGAAGAGAAAGGAAATATCGCACGCGGTTCGTGGCTCGATTGATAGGATACTGCTTCGGCATTCGCCTGTTATTGATCAGATAAACCACAGAAAACTACCATTCAGAGCAGTCGACCTAACTAGATTTATAACAAGTATAAAGGAAATGAAAAACTGGAGTAAGAGAAATAAATCATAGCAGAATAAATAGAAAAAAAATTATATATTTCAACGATTTTCATGAAGAAGTAATCAGGAAGAGATGTGCAATAAGGGCAGAAGAAAAACAGGCGAAAGTGAATATTACTGATAAAATTTTGGAAAGAAAGGACAAAAAAGAACATATGAAAAGTGAATCAAAAAAAAAAAAGAATAAAAATTGAAAAAAAATGATAGAAGTAGTTCTTGTTGATATGATTGCTAATTGTATTTGAAGGAGACTCCATAATCACGATGAAATTACAGTTCATTGCAACTGTATATGTAGGAGTACATCTAGGATTTTGAATAGCATAGATGCAGCGTCTCTAAACTCGTTATTGGGAGATGCTGCGAAATCTGTAAAACCATTTTGCTCTGAGGGCTTCTTGGGCCGCATATTTGCGTTGGTCCGCATTCCGAGATTGGAAGCCCGAGGCGCTGAGCGTGTCGGGGGTGGGTGGGGGCGCGGGAGGGGTCGGGTGGGGGTTGAGAGTGGAAAGGGATCCGCAGGCTCAAGCGGCGTTCCTCGACGTCTCAGTTCGACGCAGTCGGGCGGGGGCGGGACGGGAGCCGGGAAGTGCCGGAGCGTGGCGGGACGGAGAATTTGCGGGGCGTAACCCGGTTAGCCGTGAGCTCTCAACCGCAGGGAAAATGACATTGGCCCACATTGCATCGGGAGCAGCAATTGGGATTAGCCGCCGCGACAGAACGAACAACCAGCAACTCGAGACGCTTCCCTAATAAGCTCTCGATCTGGGCCCTCGGCGCGCAATCTCAAGTCTGATACCTGAGACGATCTTCGATCCGATACCTGAGAAGTCAGTTGAACGACAACGATGGGATTTTAGAGACAGGATATGATATACTTATCGTTAGTTTCCAGCAGGGAGGTCATAATAGTTTTAAAACTGCATACGTAAATTATATTATATACGTTAAAAGTGTATTTTGAAGATACGCTAAGAGACAATATTTTAATTTTGAATTACACAAGACATTCCAATTTCGCTTTCCAGAAAAATTTACTTTTCTCTCTGTCCGTCACTGTCTCTCTGTCTGTCACTCTCTGTCTGTCTGTCACTTCGTCTGTCTGTCCTTCGTCTGTCTGTCACTTCTCGTCTGTCTGTCTGTCTGTCTGTCACTTCGTCTCTGTCTGTCTGTCTGTCCTCTCGTCTGTCTGTCTGTCTCGTCCTGTCTGTCTGTCTGTCACTCTCCGTCGTCTCGTCTGTCTGTCACTTTGTCTGTCTGTCTGTCACTCTCCGTCTGTCTGTCCTGTCACCTCCTGTCTCCGTCATTCTCTCTGTCCCTCTCTGTCTCTCTCTCTCTGCGTCTCTCTCTGTCATCTCTATCTGGTACTCTCTGTTACTCTCTCTGTCTCTGTCTCTCTCTCCCTCTCTCTGTCTCTCTCCTTTTCCTCTGTCATAAATGTACTTCCTCTACACTAAAATGAGAAATAAGAGATATTCTGGTAGCCAACACATTTCAGAATAACGCGTCATTTAGAGCCAATAGACACACTATTAATATTCTTATTACAAAAAACCTGACACCTTTTCGAGTAAGATCGAGAATATTTTCTGAGTACAGTATTCTCATTCAACCCCAACAAGCCCCTGGGCTCGCACAGAAATCAGTCACAATTCTCACGAAGATACTGAAACCAAAACGCCACTCTAAAAGTTCACAGAAGGATAATACTTTGCAGTGAAAAATTGCAAATGGAAGTAAAGTGAGATGAAAATTCAGTTGAAAATCAGTTATATAAAATAATATTTGCCAAAAAATTGAATTTCAGAAATTTATTTTGAAAAAGTACTAATTTTTGTTATTAATTATGAGTTTAAAAGTGCAAACATATAAGACGGTATAATTCAATATGTTATTTCTACACGCAAGTACAGTGATTATTTATTTACCTTCAAAAAATAGTGTGTGACTTACTAAGGGGAGAAACGCAATTTGTGCTTTGCTATCTCTGTCCTAACTTTATATCTTTGACCCCGGTAAATAAGCTGATAAGTAAAGAAACTTAATTTTACAGGGGAGCAAAACACAACTTTAAGCTAAAGTTATAAATAAGGGATTACTGATATTCAAACAAAACCTACACAAAAATAGTTTTGTTTGAGTATCAGTTGCGTTTGAATATCATTAATCCCTGATTTATGATATATTATATATATATTCTGAACGAGAGAAGGGTGTGGAAATTGGAGGCTTGGCGGCGTTCGAGCGGAAGGAACTGCTTTCGTCGCAGCACAGCACGCAAAGACGAGGCGGCAACGCGGGGCGAGCGGCAGAAAATCCCCAAGGTTACCTACAGGCGAGCGACGCGGAGCTGTTGAGGTAAAGGAACTGGCAACGTTTATGCAGCGATCAGCTGGGGAAAGAGGATAGTGGTAAATACACGACAATCAGCGTTAAAAGTGGGTGAAACGTCTAGAATAGGTATTTCGAACTGTGTGAGTGGCAGTTTCCAGGTCATTTACTGCACGTATCATTAGATTCATTTAAAGAGGCTATACCTTGTACAATTTTACATAATGATTCAGAATTTTTATATGTTGTACAGTTAATATTTGAAAGATCAATTTGTTTAAATTTTAAAAATTTTAGCTAAAGTATATAGTGGAAGCCCAAGGCTAGCACCGGTGAAAGGGTTTCTTTGAAACAAGTATCAAATTCATTTTAAAAAATCCGTGCACGGAAAACTAGAGCCCAAAGAGTAAATAATTTAGTAGTGGAAAAAACTCAAAAAGGAGTGATCAAATCGTAAATTGTAAGTGAAGAAAATGTGTTCAGGCAGTCAAGGTGACGCCTATATGTTTGGGTTTTTTGTCTTGTTTCATTTTCTTTGAGTGACCTGCTATTTAAAGTGCAATAACCTGTTGTGAAATTGCGTCACTGTAAATTTTCTCGTTGAATATATGTTCATATTATTCGTATTTTATTTGATTCATTGTGTTAAGGATTCAGACCTTTCTCATACCCGTCAGATCCTGCTTCCTGAGAATTTTAAGCTCACTTCACGAGCATTCATGCTATCACGACCCACCACGTGTGGTAAAGTAGGTAAAGTAGGTAAAGTAGGTAAAGTAGGTAAAGTAGGTAAAGTAGGTAGATGGGGGTTTTGAATATTGAAAGCAGGTAGCAACGAGGGTATTGGCAAAAAATGGTATGAAAATATTTGCCCCACAAAATATAAATTATTCTCAACGTGTCACAACCATATTTCTCGTATTCTAACAACTTCCTCCCTCATGTGCTCTTAGTGTGTGCTTCAAGGGGTTTTACGTGTTCTCAACAGTACATATTGCACTTACGAGCTTTAGAATACAAGCATGAGAATGCATGTATGAGGTTCCTATAGGCATTTTACTGAACTACTTTAGATCCAATCTGGATATTTTTGTCCAGAATTCTTTCTTCGCCTTACATTCTGTGCTTTTATTTTTTTTATCGAATTTTCTTTATGAACTTAGCCTAAGGTCACCACCCTGAATGGCGTTTTTTCTGGGTATTACCAAATAGTTCAAGGGATACGTAGTCAAATGAAGAATCACAAGCCGCATGTTGGTTATAGCTGAATAAATTGGGTTGTCGTATTTCGAATTAAATCTCGTGAGGCTACCGCAGAGTTCAGTCGCAGTGGGTACTTCAACAATACTCTTTCCCACAGATTTTTCAAAAAATGTTGTTTCCAAGCAGCTCTCAGGAAAGAAATTACAAAATAACAGGAAGTGTAAACAATCCAAGAGAATTTTGGTAATGAGAGGGTTCACCAATTTACCTCTTTAGCTCGATCATGTTGCACAGCTATTTTCGAAGTAACGTCATTCTGTCAGTTACACGAACACACGTCATACAGACTGGGAGAGTAATAGAAATTTTTTGCATTTGTGTTGCTTCTGACAGCATATGGACACATTGGATAACTGGTGCAGGGTAGGAGTGGCAGATATACACATTTTCAAATCCTTATAATTTCTTGCATCATAGATATATTGGCATTTCAAATATATTTCTACTGATTCCAATACGTAGAAAAATATGTCGAGTTTTAGTTTAGAAGTGTTCCATTTAATTCATTCCAAGGACAAAATACAGAGAACAACTGAAATAGAGAGAATAGTTGTATTACAAATGAAATCAATAATTTCAGTGGTTTTCAATCTCGATACATGAACGTCAGAACCATGTATGTTATACGTGTCAAAGTGTACAAAGCTCGCTATCACTCACTGAACTTCATTCCATAATGATTAATTTTGTAATAAAAAGTGATGTATCATAAAAATGAGTACGCAATAGCTTATCTCTAGTTCAATATAATAAAATGTCTTAATATCAATATTTTACAAATAATTATGGCATTTTACAAAAAGTATTGGTTGTAATAGAAGGAAAGCTATTACATTATAATTATGAATGGTTAGGGGAAGAGCAGGCCTTACGGCCTGAGCCTCTCCAGTAATAAAGACATTATTATTATTATTATTATTATTATTATTATTATTATTATTATTATTATTATTATTATTATTACATTGTGAAACCAATGATCAATTCGAAAAGTGTACCGAAGTTGGAGATATTTTAACATTTATCAAGGAACTGGATAAATCGAATTGCAATTAAAGAATCATTAATTCTATTTTTTTGACAGTTCGTTTCCAAAGGTTCTCGACGACTGGCGTAAGGCGTAGGCAGCAATTATCGCTTCGTATACAACCCAGAATAAAAGAGAATAAATTTCATTTTTCATCAAACAGTAATGTTTAATAATTCTAGGGAAGATAAAATACTAGAATGAACAGAACTTGGAAGAAAAATCATAAGAAAATTCAAAAGTGGTTGAAGAGATTTTGGCAAAAGAGTGCAAGAACATCTGCTAATTAAGAATATCTACTCTCTTCACTGGGCATAATGAAGAAACGAAGATAATGAAATGTAATTAACAAGAGATTAAAGAGAAGACCTGTGAACTGAAGCTTGTCATCAAACATCTCCACAATGAGCATTTCCAACTCGCTCACCATGCGCCAAGCCTCATTGAATCTCAATAATTGCGTCTCAATTTGCACCACATACCCAAAGCGGCAGCCCCTGCGGGACATCTATGTAATTTTCTCTGCCATTGCAGCCTTGTATTTGGAAGTGGAATGTTGTTTTATCCATGGCAATTGCTCTACTAAAGTAAGCTGAAGCCGAGTTTGCTGAACGTTTTCCTAAAGTATTCTTCCAGTTATACTTTTAATAAGGATAGAATGGATATGTCTTGTGTTACACTTGCATTATATTAACTAACGGTTACAATTGAAGTATTCTCACTATATCTACAAGCTACAACAACAATAACAACAGCATAAAACTAATAATAATAATAATAATAATAATAATAATAATAATAATAATAATGATAAAGATAAAAATAGTAATAATAATAATAAAGACAAGAAAGAATAAATTAATATAAAGTAGCCAGCTAATTGGATGTTATTAAAATGGAGATAACGATGATCCTGCAATAGAGAAATGAGAGCTTTACGGGCCATACACACAAGACAACAATGCAGAAGTGAATTGAAGTGATACTCCTAATAGAAGTAGTGAATCATTAAGGGCTGTAAATAACTTACGTAAGGCGATTTTGACGTTTTTTCGACTTCCCCTCCCCGTTTGGTGAGATATCTTGAGATTTGGATCGACCCCCTACCCACTTCGTGGGATTTTTCAAAATGCATATTTATAATGTAAATACGTTAATTTGCACTTGATTGCATTGAGTTTTATTTTAAAAAAATTGCTTAATTATATTTATTTAAGACTAGATATGACTAGTGTTTAGTAAATAGAGTAACTGAATTACAATGAATATTATTGCACTTCTAAAAACACTCGGTAATTTTTCTTTAAAATTTCTGTAAAAATACAGGTAATAAGATTTATCGAATTAATGATAAAATTTTGAGTAATTTTTATTTATTTATTTATTTATTTAAGGTCGCTTCGAGGTCGAGGTCATCAGCGACCATTTGGTAATTTTTGTTAGATACTTTGTCTCAGTATACTATGTTACTTATTGTAGCATTCACATAACTGCGATACAAATTATTGTGCTAGATTTAGCCATATTTTAGTATAGAAACGTGTTTTACTTAAATTGTCTCAGTTTTCTCGCAATTTATCACATTTTTAGCGAAAAAAAGTAAGTGGTATTTTCCGAGACTCCCCCTCTCCACCACGTAAGAGTAGGTGAGATTCGCTTCACCCCCTCCCCCTAAAGACCTCACGTAATTTATGGATGGCCCTTTAGTGGTAAAAGAAGAAGTACTAGAAATATAAGAAGTAATAGTAGAAATAGATGTAGTAATAGAAGATAGTATAAGTAAAAAAGTAGTATAAGTAGTAGAGAAAAAAGTAGAAAAATGATTGAAGAGATAGAGGTAGAAAATAGAAGCAGGAAATAAAACGGCGAATTGAGTGATTGATTAGTGATTCTGGGCGTGTCAATTGTAAAAGGTGATTAGTTCCGTAAGAGTAGTGCATACTTTTATTGTGGGAGGTGGCGGTGACCTTTCCCCGTTAGACGGTAAGATCCGGCGCCGACCTACGCGTCGGCTTGCGGGGATTTCCCGAAACAGTTCTCTCCCACCAGCGGGTCACCGCCCCAGCTCTAAGCACCCGACTGGTCTCCCCGACATGTATGATAATGTAGTGCATATATGTGTGTGTTAGTAAGGTGTGAGGCTAGGATAAGAAAGAGGAAGGAATGATCGCTTGCGATCCGCGGCCTGTTTGTGAGGGTACTTTTCCTGCATTCGCCAGGTGTTGTTCGGAGAAAACACGAAAAACTACCGATCGGAGTAACTAGCTACTAGAGTTCACCTCCAGACAGCGGCTGAATTAGTCCTAGCTGGCTGACAAGCTAGTATCGAAAATCCTGCCACCGTCGTGACTCGAACACTAGGATCTCCCGGTCAGAGCAGTGCAGCGACATCTGAAGACGAGCTTTGCAGGGAAAAGGTGTGTATGGGGGGGGTGCTCTTCACTTACCGGGCGTCGCGGCGGCGGGGTCGAGCAGCAGGAAGTGCGCGGCGCCGTAGCGGCCGTCGGCCAGCTGGCCCAGGCCGCCGCGCAGCAGCCCCGCCTCCGCCGCGCCGTCGTAGCTCAGGTCCTGCAGCGCGCGCGTCCGCGCCGCCGCCCCACTCGTCGGCCCGCGGCGCCGTGTAGCTCAGCAGCCCCTCTGCGCACACGCAACCACAAGGCTCGCACGGCGACGAGCGGCAGCGAATGGGCGCAGCCCGCGTGGGCACTTGCGAGTTCGAGTACGTAGGCATGCACAAACACAATTAAAAATACGCATACACAGGCGCACCGGCACTGGCGCACCGGCACTCGCGCACCGGCACTGGCGCCCCGGCACTGGCGCACCGGCACTTGCGCACCGGCACTTGGCACCGGCACTTGCGCACCGGCACTTGCGCACCGGCACTTGCGCACCGGCACTTGCGCACCGGCACAGGCGCACTGGCACAAACTCACCCGCACAGGTACTACACGGATAGAGGCGTACCTGCACAGGGGTACCGGGACAAGAGAACCATACAAACGAATCGGCACAGGGGCAAGAGCTACAAACTCACCTGCACGGTACACCGGTACAGGCGCACATGCACACCTGCACCGGCAGAGGTGAACCGTACAGGTGAATCGACGCAGGCATATCAGCTCAGACGCAACAGGCGCAATGGCACGAGCGCACATACACTGACGCACCGGCGCACTTTGGCGGGGATTTCAGAAAAAGGACAAGATTTCTGCCACAGAATTCCATCAGTACGGGGAGGGTTTTGATTTGATTTATTTGCTCAAAAATCAGTAAAGAACTATATATGACGTACGGTGGACAAGATTATCTGCATCCGTTTTCTTGAGTACCAGAATCCCTTCCCAATATTTTAACAATAAATAGTTGAAAGATGTAGAGAGGGTAGAAGAGAAGTTTGGAGATGGCAAGTTGAACGAGAGAAGACAGGGACGGTAGGAAGGTCATGGAAAACGACGCGAAAAGCTGAAATGCCGATGCGTAAGAGACGATCCGAGGTATTGATGGTCTAACGGAGCGGACCGAGACGATGGCAACTTGGAGGATAAGTCTGTTGGAGAGGAAGCGTGTACAGCAAAATAAAAAAGGAATGAATTTGTTAGGGAGGATGGAAAGGAATGGATAACCATAAATGGATGGAGGAGATGGACGAGAAGAGAAAGTTAAGATGTACAGAGCAGAAAGAAGTAGAAGAAGGGAGAACAGAGAGGCGTAGAATTACGTAGTAAGAAAAGAATGTCAAGGACGGAAAAGAAAGGAAGAGAACGGAAAGAAGGGGACGAGAACCGAGACGAGGAGGCAAGTAAAAAGGGGGCAGGGAGAAAGACTACGGTGGGGACTGGAAGAAAAGAGAGAACAACGAGAGTACGGAGGACAAGTGAGGAGCCTGCAGGGAGCAAGGCCAGAGTGCTATAGGGTTTCAACGCCCGCGCCCTGGGAGACGCCGCAGGGCAACGGTGGCCGCAGCCTGCCAAGCAGCCACGCTCCGTCTCGCAATCTTCCGCTAATACACAATGTCGACAAGTTCACCGGAAGAGTGCCACGACAGACGGAACGCGCCCCGCCCCGGCACGCCCCCTCACGCCCCCTCACGCCCCCTCACGCCCTCCCCTGCGCGTACCCCACGCTCCTCGCGCCATCTGTATGCTATCGACTCCCGGAGCGTATATCAACAAGCGCCTAAGGGAACCGCACAATGGCGCCCGTAATGAGGGGCGCGGGAAAGGGCCCCGGGCGCGGGAGGAGGGGGCGCTGGAGCAGCAGACGCCGCGCGGCGGGGGCGGCGGGGGAGGCGAAGGGGGCACCGGGCCAGGATTCAATGCAACAAAGAATTAAAATCAGGAGATTCTGAAAATATAAATCAAATACAGCTGGCGTGTAATTGGGAGTGGACGGAATACCAGGAAACAGGCATGAGAATAAATCTATTAACGAATGTAGGTTATTAATCTCTAAAGATAACATTATTTCCAACATGTACAATACATGTAATCCCTGGGGTATCCGTTAACTCACGGCTCAAAAAATGGGCAGTAAATTTATCTGAGAAGCTGAGAATGATTGGGGTTTGGGATGATTATTTCCCGAAAAAAATACATTCATAAACAAGAACGCAATATACAATACCACTATGACGATAGAGAAAAATGATATGCGCATATTTTAATGGAAAACGAAAAACAAATACGCCACGTCATCGTCCGTGTAACTATTAAAATTCGATAAATATTTGCTTATGTACATATAGAATTGGTTTACGATTAAGTGCGTATTTTCTTTCATTAGTCACCTAGTACATGCAGATTGGCCAATAGTAGTTTTAAAATTTGCCGTCCGTGCAACTAAAAATATTTACTAAATTTAATAACTAGACCAAGTATTTATGAGTCACAGTATTAAAAAATTATGATTTTAAAATAAACTCATGATAGCCTATGATGAAATTATGTAAAGAAAACTTAAGAAATGTGGAAGAAATAGGAATGTGCAAGTTGAGGAAATAACCTCTCCTATTCTCAAATTAAACAAAATTGAGAACTGAAACTAAGTGGTTTCAATTAAGCTTCGCATTTCTTGGTGTTTCTGTCAGTTGAAGGGTAATACATTACTTTTCTTAATTCTTATTGTTATGATGATGATGATGATGATGATGATGATAATATGATAATCTCAACCATAAGGTTGGTGAGGGGTCCATACAGGCGATTGTTTGCTTGCGCCCATATGTCCTTATTTTATCTAGGTAGGCAATGCTAATATTGGTCTGCTGTTGCCTCATACTGGATGAGGGTAGGTGTGATTATGCGGGTTAAAAGGTTGATTGATTTTCTGTTTCCGGACGTGCCAACTTTTATTTCATTAGTCCTGTATGCGTACTGCATGGTATATCCTGGGAGTTGGTGGTGATCTTACCTCCCTGAAATGTGAGATCCGGGGCTGATGTACACGTCGATTTCCGGGCTTTACCAACGCAACGTATCTCTTTCAACAAGGCACTGTCCTAGCCGAGACATTCTCTAACCTCGCGATTAGTCTCCCGACTTGTGTGCGAGTATAGTGTATATAAGTGTGCGTGTGTGTGATGGAAACGCAGAGGATACATAGAGAAGGAAAGATCGCGCGTGTTTCTTGGCTTGTTTATTAGGTACTGCTGCGGCATTCGCCTTATATTGTTCAGAGAACGTACGAAAAAATTTGATCACGGCCGTTACAATTCTCTTTAAGACACCAACAGAATTCGCCATACCTAGTAGCTACCTAGTACCTAGTTACTCTACACTCGAAAATTCGCCACACTGAAAAAATGCTTGTTTTCAATCAAGAGATTCCCATAAGCTGCGTACAGGCTGTCAGTGAAAAATATACCAAACACATATTGTTTGCTGTGCCATTGTGAACGTTTATTACATAAGTGCGCACTTGATTCACTTAAACAGGAATCAGAGCAATCAAATATTTTCCCGTTCATTCCATTTATGCTGAAGTTGTTAGGAATATAGTTGTGGTTTCTTTTTTTTTCAGGGCACTGTCGGGCCTCGAATACGTGGAACTCACCGACAGGGACGCTGCAGTGACAACAGCTGTTTCCCTGAGACATCTCGCCTGGTAGAAGGATTATTATGGATGGAATGTTGTTGCAGCTATGATACACGAGTATCCAAGTATAAGTGACACACCATGCTACATTTACAAAGTGAAAACACCCATGCCTATTTATTTTATTTATTTACTTATGAATTTACTAATTAATTTATTATTTATTTATTTTTTATTTATTTATTTACAATGTGTCTCAAACTTGCGATGAAAATGGCTTCCGATGGGACGCGACCTCGCAACTTGTGGGTCTGAGAACTTACAGGCAGCATCAAGCTCCTGCGCCATCGAGGGATGGAAGTGTTACGATCCATTCCGTTAATTATTACGTTAGAGAACAATCTGGTTAGTCGAAACCAAGCATTTAAACCTTAACAATGTAAGCATATTATTTTGGAAATGAATCACGCGCACGTTGCACCAATTGTTCTTACTATGTTACAAAGTGACTTCAGTGAGAATGTTTCCATTTAATGGACAATGCCTTCTCTATTGACAATGTGCTCAATTGTCACTGGTCAGTTGTCACCTGGAATGCCCAGTAGTCCTGGCGAAATCATGCAAAATCATTGATAATTCAGTTATGAAAATGTAATGATTCTGTTTCACATTACGTGGAAGTACACTCACAACACCCGGACGAGAAGCATTCTCTTCTACGAGCTGTCGAATAAGAACAATCAACCTCCAATCACTCTATAATGTTGAATTTGCAGCTTCTATAACTGCTCGTGTTTCCATACATTGATTTCTATGTTTTGTATGAGCGAGAATATGTGCATTTGAAGTTCCGAGAACCCCAGGGAATACAGAGAAATGTGGAATATTTCTACTAGAGTTCCACAGCAATAACTGCAGCGTGCACTGAGCTCATGACGATTGAATTATACGAGTGGCGTTGCGTGACGGGGAATTCAAGCGTTAATAGCTCTGTAATATTGTAATATTCCTACCTCTGATGAGTGCTCGTGCTTTATTCATTAATATCTCAGTTTCCTCGAAAACGAAAACGCACATTTTAATCTCCAACAGTGCAGACACCCTATAATTCCCATATTCACATTTCCAATAAGAGTTCGTACTCTATATGTATATACCTGTTTTCTGTAACGTTAAAATGCGTGCATAGGGAAATACAAAAGCTGCTGAGCACATAGAGAATGTGGAATAATTCTACGAGAGTTCCACATCATTAGCTTCAACAAACGCGGAGCACAGGGCAATGGAATTGTGCCCTCAGGACGGCGGGGGGCATGGAGAGGCAGCGAAACAGCAATTACTCTGTAATATTGTAATATTCGTAGCTCTGTTGAGAGCTCGTGCTTTATACATTGATATCTACGTTTTCTGAAAAATGAATATACCTGCCTACTACATACCAAACAAAAGCTGCGAAGAATAGAGAGAATGCCGAATAATTCTCCCGGTGTTCCACAGCATTAGCTCCTGCGAACCCGGAGCACATGACGATGGAATTGCGCGCGACGGGAGGCGCGTGGCGGGGTGTGGTGGGGCGTGGCGGGGAGGAGGAGGGCGTGGCGTGGCGGGGGGAGCACATGCGCAGCGCGGGGCGCGAGGTCACTCGACGGCCGCGGTTCCAGCGAAGCGCCTCCCCTCCCCCACGTCGTGCCGCCCCTCCCCAGCCGCCACCTCCCTCATTCTAAATATTTAACGTCAGGCGGCCCTAATTCCGGCCCATAGAGCCGAGCACAAATGTTTGGGTCGGGAAGAAAGGGCAGATAGTACCCCGCCGGGAACAAGACGACGTCTCGCTCTCCGCCTTCCCGCCCCCGCTGCCCCTCGCGTCTCCTCTCCCGCCCGCTACACGCATCACCTCCCAGCCGGCCGCGCCCGCCGACGCTCTCCTGCCCCGCCCATGTCGGCGTCTTGCATGAAGACGCTCTGTCAGTCTCTCGTCTCCAAAAGGAGCTTGTATGAAAGCATCTGCCTTGTTCAGGAGAATACCGCCAATCAAATATGTTTGCAGACTATACTGCACAATTGTGAACGATATAAAAAATTTTGTTGAATGATGAAATCATGGAAGAAGGAATTGAAGGAGTGGAATAACTTAATATTAAGTAGATGGAGAAGACTTCCATTATTTCTTCATGTAATTACGTCAACAACACATCAGAATTCCCACAATAAATTGTGTTGTTAAAATCAATACTATCATGTCAGTCTTAAATTACCCATAAATAGCTTCTTTGCCATTTCCAAATCAAGATGTGTGGATTTCCTTAAAAAGTGTTTTGCTTAATTTTCAGATTTTGTCGAGGCATGCATTTCTTAAGAATACAGATCACTTCTGTTAGGCAGCAAGCTCTACTGATAAATTGGGGAGGTCGTTTGGGAAGCTGGAATGACGTGCAGCAATTCAGTCACAGAGACATTGACATCACTGACTCGCGTTCCGATTCGATACAGGACGGTCGTTATTCACACGCCATGTCCATCAATTCACGTATTTGCCTTTCTTGTCGCCTACTGCGAACAAAGTTTTCCTGTTCGTCGATACTTATAAGTATGCTTAATTTACTATAAGCACGCGCTTCTGGTCATTTTGAAACAACATTCGCTATTCGTCAACAATCTATAGCGCTGAAACGAAAAATATCTTAGCTAAATAATGTAAGATTCATTTGTTCATTACCATTATCATCGTCAACGTTAACATGGCCATCAGCAAAATCACCATCAACATTATTTTATTAATATTAGTTACTATTGCTATTATATTATTAATATTTAATAGGTTATTTATTCGAAACAATAAAAACATTGCATGATAGTATTTGGCTAGGCTGAAGGTTTTTAAGGCCCAACTTACACTACAATTCTAATCTACTCACAAATGATATGTATCCCAGAGAGTCTCACCATGGTATCAATACCGTCATCATATTGTGGACAACACTCAGGGTGAATTTACATTCGTAACGACTCACCTTGTACGAGTATTTTTTCTACAAAAATAATTCAATATCAAGAATTATAAAATGTGAAATAACATATTTATTGAATGCGCTGCATTTTAATACCCATACTTAAGGTATTGCAGGCTCACGTCCGAGACATTATTGCAACTACTCGAGACAGAAAACGCTTTGGACGAGAAGCACCCGCGATATTCCACTTCCCGTGCGGAAGCAATCGTGATTCGGTAGCCGGTGAGGAGCGCAGGCCTCCGCAGGGCGGCGCGGCGCAATGCCGGCTCCTCGCGCAGAGGGCCGCCCACGGGCGCAGCTGCGCGTTTCCTCCACTTCCGCGTCTACTTCCACTTCCGCCTCTGCGCCACTGAAGCCCCTCCCCGCGCCCGCGTCCGCGCCCCGCCCACTCTTCGCGTCAGAGGTCGAGCGTTGGCGGCAGCGACGGCGGGGAGGCCGGACAAATAACAGCGGCAAACACCGCACCGGAAGGACCCGCCGGACGCGGCGCCGCCCTGCCCTCCCCCTCGCCGCGCACCGTTCCTTTCCTCTCCACCTTCCCCAGTCCAGCCCAGCCCTACCCAGTGCTATTAGGACCTGCCAAGACATGACACGAGCTGCCAAGTCCTGCCAAGTCCTGCCAAGTCCTGCCAAGTCCTGCTTAGTCCTGCCAAGTCCTGCCAATCCTGCTTAGTCCTGCTAAGTCCTGTTAAGTCCTACGTCGTTTCGATTTAAACCGCGCAGCCACGCTCTGCTCCATCCCGCCTTTCCCCGCCACGCCCCCCCAGCCGCGCCCTGCCCAACTCCCCGGCCCCCCCCCCCCCTCCCGCCCCGCCCTCGCCGCCGCCGCCGGTGCGGATCGAGCCCGCGGGGAAATCAGCGGCCGTGTAGCGAGGGCTGCAGCGACGGGGGAGGGCGGCGGCGCAGGCGGCGGCGGCGGTGGGCCGTTCGTTTCAATTAGGCGGGCAGCGGGGCAGGGCGCGGGGCGGGGAGGGGGCGAGGGGCGCGGGTGCGCGGGGCGAGGGGCGGCTGCGGGTAATGATGAGGAAGGGTGTCGCTGCGGCGGGGAGACGCCGTATTGAACGCAGCGCGGCGCTAAATGATGCAGCAGCGCCGGCGCCCGGGCCGCGCGGCGCTGGGGCCGCCGCCGCCGCCGCCGCCGCCGCCGCCGCCGCCGCCGCTGCCCTCCCCCCCTGCGCCCAGCGCCGGGCAGAGTGGAAAGAGCGCGGCGGCGAGGAACGGGTCGGGAGACGCGAAGGGCGGCGGGGCGGGACAAGGAGAATCGGGACGAAGCGAGGCTGCCGAGGAGAGTTCCAGACAAACAGCTGAGCGTGACAGGATGGAGAGGAGTGCGGATGCGTGGAGTGGAGCGCGAGGCAGGGAGGAGCCACAAGTGGTGCGAAGTGGATCGGCGAAGTGGGCGGAAGGAATGGGGTGGGGTGTAACGTAGCAAGGAGGGGCGAGCCGGGGTGAAGAGGGGCAAGGAGAAGCAGGCGGGGTGGAATGGAGGGAGTGGAGGGAGCTGGATAAGGATGAACGGACCGAGTTGAAGCGAGCCAAAGAGGAGAGGGCCGGGTGGAGCGGGGTGACGCGATGATGGAAGCGGAGAAGGTCGCGGGCGCCTTCACGATGCAATTTACTGCACGAGGCAGCGGCGGCGCTTTACCGGAGGACTGCAGCAGACGGCGGAGGCCACCGCGCCGCGGCGCTGCGGGGAGGGGGGCGGCGAGAGGGCAGCGGTGAGCGCACACGGGGGGGGGGGTCGGTGGCGCGGTCGGGGGGCCCCGCCGAGGCGGGTGCTCATCTCGATGCCCCGCCCCCGCCCTGCGGCACCCCCGGGCCCCCTTTCCGCGTGCCCTCGCGAGAAGTCACTCGGGGGCGCCCCCGTCTCCAGCGCTGGGAAGCTACTCTCGTGGAGTGCCCTCCGCCCCGCCCCTTTTGCAGAACAACACGCGGAACACGGCTCAGACGCTCTACATGCAATTTACAAACGAGAGAGCACGAGTGCGGCTCATTGAGAGTCTTACGCACGTACCCCAGGGCGACATTCACAAAATTGTAAGGATGGCTAAGAACCTAGCATTCCTTGCATTCAACGGGCAGGCTTTCAGAGTTTATTCTCCTCATCCATTAGATACGTCACAATGGAATGACATTCTTGAATCTATTCTGTAGTTTCTCTCTGCTTGCGTGGCATTTTTTTTGTTCATCAACTGAGATGTATTGTACAACTCACGAACGTATGTATGCATATTGTATATTACGTTTCAAATACGACTGTCGAATTATGTCA
This sequence comes from Teleogryllus oceanicus, assembly GCA_964035755.1. Lineage (NCBI taxonomy): Eukaryota > Metazoa > Arthropoda > Insecta > Orthoptera > Gryllidae > Teleogryllus > Teleogryllus oceanicus. The sequence goes on from CAXIVR010000001.1 coordinate 58,339,008, forward strand.
ATTATATAATCAGGTTGTTGTCCTTTATGTAGAAAATAATTATATCTAATTCAATCAGATGCATTTTATACATCATAAAAGGCATTTTTGTTAACTATGCAATCATTTTCCAATCATGTAATCATTTTGAATACTATATCACTGTAATGGTATAATCAGTTTGTGGTCCATATGTTATTTCCATGTCCATATGTGGTCCATATGTCCACAACCATAGGATACAGTAAGGCCATGTTCTTTTTTAACTTTTAATTTTTTAATTAACAAGAATATGGGCGCCATTAATATCACGACTAGCCGAGATTGAGAATATTAAGAGATATTTATCTTGTCTCCTTCGAAGCAGCAACGACAAAGTGTTGTGTTGAGTTGCTAAAGTGACATGTGTAAAGTTGCTAAAGGAGAGAAAAAAACTGTGTAGCTCACTTGGAAGGGACTGGCAGATTAAAGAAGTGCAGCTTCAGAAACTCAAACATTCTCCCATTATATGTAACGGTTACGTAACACTGTAATACTACTTCAAATCGCAAAAGGTTTGTCAGCCCAAAGCTATTTTTCCCGGCTGGGAATCGAACTTAGGCACATAGTGCCGGCGAGCAGTTGTCTTATTTGTTAATAGCATTCAGCGCTAGCCACACTCCCGACGAATTAAATAAAAAATCCGCTGCTTTTTCGCGCAGCATTACAACACTTTCTCTCTACTGCGTAAGTGGTAGTGAGAAAGTAAACATGTTCTGCTACAATTTTCGAACTGTCCGTGTAAATAAAAATCGGACATGTTAAATATTAATAAGCAGATTTTTATCTCCATTCAAAAACTGAAAAAAATAGCCGTTATTTGAGGAAATTTCCATTATTTCCAAGAGATTCATTTAAAAGGTGCTCACAAATACTAAAAGATCTATATAAAATTCGAGGGGCCGTAACACCACTCATATCGGTAGAGGATTACACATTTTATGAATATCCTGTGAATGTTTTAAGCGCTAGCGTTCTTCGCAAATATAGGGATGGACAGTGAGAGAGAGAGAGGGAGGAGGGAGGGAGGGAGGGAGAGAGAGAGATAGACATACAGACAAACAAATGTTTTGAGAAAAAAATCGGTACGAAGGACCTACAAAATATTAATTTTGCCAATAAAACGTGTACCAGAAACTCATATACGTATATTACGCATAGAAAGAAGGGAAGTATTTTTTTAGCATCCGGGATCCATTAATAAAATAATATATTATACTATTCTATTATACTATTTTCCTGTCTAAAAATCACATTTTTTTCCTGCAGCATTATGTCACTTTGTCTATACTACGCAGTAGACGAAAAAGTAAAAGGAAGCTAAGTTAATAAGAAATTTTGAATAGAAGTAACACACATTTGATATTCCGATCAGCTGTAACTTGACAATAGGAAATTAGTCAATAGGAAAAAAGTGAAGTGAAAAAAATAATATATAGAAAAGTATAATAAGGAGTTTAAGTGAAAGGTGCGATTATGCGTAGTCTACAGTAAAAAGTATAGAACCATTAATATTTAGATAAAGTTATATGCAGTGCAGTGCAGTGAAGTGAAGTGATTACATTTGAAGTGATGTGAGGGTTCCTTCGTCTCTGTACGTATACACGCACATATGTTTGCATGTATGTATATTTGTGTAATATGTAAGTTTATTCATTTATATGTTAGTGTATATGCATTTTAATTTTTAGTATATGAATGTAAATGCCATCTGCATATATAGGAAATGACAGAGACAATTTGTTTGTTTATATTTATTTTTTATATATTATTATTTTATTTGTAATTGTAATTTTGCATTCTGCCACCGGGCATCATCTGCCCAGTTGTAGAATAAATTTCTATCTATCTATCTATAATATCCTATTAATTATAATTCTGCCTTAACCGCCACAGTGCAATTCCCGGGCAGGCCTGTCATCTGCGTCCTCGCGAGTTTGCGGGTATCTTTCTACATCAGTGTCGCACAAGTGCGCGACCCACTAGGATACCCTGGCCCAGAGTGTATCTGCGGGCTACCGGTGTGACTCGCTCGTAGTTGACTCAGGCCAACGGCAGGGAGGAGAGGCGCTCGGGCACGATCGGCTCAGGTCTAGTGAAACGCGAATGACCACCATTGTCACCATGGACAGTAAGTCATTAATTCTTGCTTCTGAGCAGCGCTATTCTAAGCCATACGGAATGGGCTGTTTGAGGATGGGGAACGACCCATTGCTGGCAATAAGAATAAGAGTGGAGACGATATAGGTCTGCGCACGATCCGTGGCACGTTGTTGATTGATTGATTATTCCGTGATTCCGGGCGCGGCAACGTCTAAGGTCATTAATTCCGAAAGTGTAGAGTATGTTTGTATCACGAGAGGTGGCCGTAATTTTCCTCCGCTGGATGGTGAGATCCGGCGCGGACACTGGCTTGCGAGGTTTTCCCCATCCCGATATCACCTACCAACGGGGATTCGTCCCAGCCTGGACAAACTTTTACTGATCTCCCGATATATGTGGTAGTGTAGTGCATGTAGGTGTAAGTGTCTGTAAGTAAGAGGTGAGAATAGGACAAAGAAGATAAAAGGAAGCGAAGGTTGCGCGCGGTCCGTGGCCCGTTTGTTAGCGTACTGCTCTAGCATACGCCGAGCGTTGATCGGAAACCACCGAAAGTTACAGTTCAGAGCAGCCGGCCGCTAGAATGCTCCTCCAGACAACGACACATTTCGACTCAGCTATCTAGGTAGTGTCGAATTGTCGCCATTGTCAGGACTCGAACTGGAGGACCTCCCTATCAGAGGCACTGCAGTGACATCAGCTGATACCCTCAGACACCTCAGACGTTGTGGTCCGTTCTTTAAATTACTGCTGTTGCATTCGCCTTGTGTTGATCGGAGAAACCACGGAAAACTACCTTTCTGAGCAGCCGGCCTCACACGTTCAAATCAGCAGAAGTTGGGATTAAAAGGTTTAAGTTATTAGAAATAAGTAAAATGAAGAATAATATAAAAATGGTACAGAGTTTTTAGTCCTGATGTATACCCAGTAGAAGTCGCTGAAGACTTGTGTTGTTATAAAGCGACCATAAATAAATTTAAAAAAAAACTATATTCGCTAACTCATTTTGACCTTTTAGTTGTTATTGATAAAATATTCTTCAAGTGAAGCTTGCCACAATTTGATGTTTTATATACACTCACCGATCTTCGCATTTAAAAACACTCATTGATCTTCAAACTTGAAAAACTCGCTATCTTCATTTCGATAACAACCTCACATTCCCAAGTTCGCTCGCGCCAGACAAAGAAACGCCGACTGCTTTTAATAGCACTATTGCAACTCGCACGAAAAACAAAGAAATTAAAATAATGACGGCAGATCAGCCATCATTCTATTAATCTGAATATATTATTAATGTACATAGTGTTTATACTAAAATATAGAAGATACAGAAGAAGAATACAGAAAGTTCAAGTGATACATCTAGGGCCCACTACCATTCGTTTAAAGAGAAGGTAACATTTGTGTTTAATAGAAAGCTCAAACTACTTTCGAAACGAAAATCCCTAGTGTTAGTCGGCTGTGGATATAGTGAACTCGGATGTAGTGGATTGTCCGTTATAGTGAACTGAAATCACGGTTTCCGATCCACGTACATAACAAATAAGCACTGAAAGATCAGTTATAGTGAGCCCTTAACATCGGTTTTAGTGAACATAGTAAATACAATTTCCAGTGGGGAAAATACGCCCCAATTCATAAAACACTAAGGATTTGCAAGTAGTGGGGTTTGTGAGTTGTTTTTGTAACATTGTTAGTAAATGAACGGGATTCAGGAACCTGCGACAATGAGAGAATCGCTTTAGTTCAACCATGACAGTTTTATATACAGGTGTTGTAGATAGACCGAAAGAGACAAGAATAATAGGAAGAAAAAACGAAACAATGGGATCCGGTAGATAGCAAGAAAACTCTCTCTAATTTTAGATGTCGAGCGAGCACCATCGTTGTTTAGAAATAGCAGTTGACCGAATGGTATAAAGCTTGGTTATTGTTAGCCGACAAGGGTAATAGTTTATTATTGATTACACTATTAAAATAGACAAGTTTGATATGAAGTATAGAAATTAGCCGTGTAATTTGGGATTGGAAGTAAAATGAATAATTAAAAGGGAAGTATTCGGGATTAGGCATCCACCAGCGGTGAGAGGTAAGGAAAGTGCGGGATATTGTAACTTGAGCAGCATCAATAAATATAGTACAAAGATATATTGGACAACGGGAAAAGAGAAGAATTGTTGCGACGCGGGAGCATCCGAGAAAATTAAGGGCGCGCGAAGAAATCAAAGACACAAAGATTAACAGTCAATTTCAGAAAATAAAGAAAAGAAAAAGAACTGAAATAATTTAAACAGTTTATTTTTTGTCTTTGGCAGCCAAAGTAACAAAGTCGCTCATTGAATTGTTTTAAAACTAATTGAATAAATGATTATATGTTCATTTTTCAATGAAAAATAAGGCTGATTTTTAAAAAATACATTGCATGCATCCCAAATACAACTCTGACAGGTAGAATCTCCAGGAATTTGCCGCTTCGTACGAACGGCCCGTCAACCCGCAGCAATGTTAGGCTAACAAAATTCAATAAGAAGATATTAACATTATGGTCAGGTAGGAGCAAAACTCGGTATGTATAGAAAAATTAAATTATTATTACAACATGAAAATATATTTTATTGGCGTGCCCAACGTGGGGCAGACCAATTAGATTAACAATATTGAAGTTTTTAAAAATATCTCAATATTGAAATTTTGAATCTTGGCAATTGTACATTCATTAAATAAATCATGGTTGAAAAGTGTATTATATTTTTGGATTATCGGATATAGAGAACCTCTCATGTAGTGCACCAAAAAAGTTAGTCCCCAGAGGTTTATTACAACCAGAGTCGACTGTATATACAACTAGATTAAGAATAAATGACCTGGGTAATCCAATCTCAACGTTTACGAAGGCATGTTCCTTGACAACTGATTCCCCCTTTTTTTCGCAACACGCGAGTTATTCTTACATCGTAACAAAGCGACTTTATTGAGCGTGTTCCATCGATAAAACGGGGTGATGTCGCAAGACGGCGGGAAGGGGGTAGCGAATGCGATTACTTGACTGCGACGGGGGAGGAAGCGGGGGTGGGGAGCCGGGGGCGGTGCCAACTCCACAGCCGGCTTCAACGACACGAGCGCCTTTGACATTGAAATGACTCTTCTCGGTGAAGGTCGAGAGCAGAAACAACAAGCTATTACAAGCAAATGCCTGATAAAACGCGCTCCATTTGCATTAGCCCTCCCTCACTCGGCACCCTCGCTCGCGCGGCATCGCTCACACTCACGCACAGTTCTTTCTTGAGCTTCTTGGAAAGTGGAAGTTTTCTCGCGCTTCTTATGAACAGCTTTTAACCTCCCTCTTGTTATTGGGTCTTATTAGAACCAATACGTTCACAGAAGTTTACTGAGAATCCTGAATTCTTTTAATAACAGGAGAGGATCTTCAGTAATCCTTAATACACTTACGAAATCCAATCTCCATAAATTATAAAATACTTTAGTTCATGTTTTGCTTTGCTACGTTCACGGTGAATGAATTGATTAGCAGAAGGTACCCAATTTACTCAACTAGGCTGGAAGCTGTTGATTAATTTGCAGTTTTTTCTGTAGCAACATGTGTGTGTATTGACATGAATCAACGAGTAGGATATTGTTATCCGCCAATTCACGTCAAAACGTCCGAATATGCGCTTAGCATTATGTTATATGGAAAATGAAGTACTCATTAAAGGCGAAATAAGGAATGTCTATGTCAATAATCCTGATTTTGATAATTGAAACGAGGTGAGTAGTATTACATAGCTCACAGTTTCAAAGTGCAGAGAATGACGTCAATGTCACAATTTAGATTTATTTTCGTGATGTTTCTGAAACAATTCCACACATATGGTTGATGTTAAAAACGTATAAACCTACATGACGTTACATTTTCATCACATGACATTGTCTCAGAATTAAAATCGTATTCAAAATTAGAAGCGATAATACTTCTAAACAGTTTTAGGGAGAACTCTTAATATTAAGAATTAATAACGCTAAAATCCCACAAGAAGTGCATCTCAATTTTATTAAGCGTATCATTGGAATTCCTTGTGACATAACAAGGATGTCTTTCGTCCAGAACACAGAGAAATAAAAATTACTGTCGCCAATACATTAAGAATTCTACATTCACTAACGTGTTTCTAGCATCCTAATTGTCGAATATCGACTACCATTTCAGGTTTCGTCTATATGGATTTGCGTCTGTGATTTTCAGTTTTTCCTTACCTCAGTAAATTCTCGATTGGTAAACTTGTCAATATTTTATTCATAAAAATCCATTAGCGGTTTGCATGTTATTTGAACCTAAAAATCTCCTACAAAAAAACAATATTTTTTCTGCACGTAAACGACTGAACATTAAGAGCTGTTCTTTAGTAGCGGGAAAGAAAAATAAAAAATGACGTCATATAAATACCATAAGATTCAACGTGACCTCAGTCGTTCTCAATCGCGTCATTTGAGCTGTTTCCTTTCCCATAAACCCTCTCTCGGCATCACTCAGACATTCACACGCGCATACTTTTTTACTCGACTTCCTCGATCAGTTTATACTTGAGATTTTTCGGAAGTGGAAGATGCCCAAGCTTATTCTTAAGGCAGATCCACATATTCGGTTTTCGGCGAGTAACGAGTGACCGCTCGTCGAATGTCGAGCATTGAGTAGTTACTTGCTATTTGTCGAGCGACGAACATTCGGTGCTCGCGTACCCACTGCGTCTCGGTATTTTGAACACATCAAAGGAAGAGAACATTCGCCTGGCACATTAGCTACTCGGGATTGGGCAAGCAGTAGCTAGATACTCGGCATATGCCGACTGTGTGGCGCCGCCTTCAGACTTTGCAGAATGCCGAGTGAGTGCTCACCGAATCACCAGTATTGCGGATGGGTAGCTGTCTATTCGGTAAGCCCTGAATTTAAGCTTTCAATTAAATTTGCAGTTCCGTGTAAGTGTACATATAAAATTAAATTGTAATTTCTCGTGTTTTGTTTATTAATTAATTAATGTTTTATTTTTTAGTTTCACGGGTTGTCCAAGTTCATTGAGACCCTTGAGATTATCTCATGAGTAGACAATGGCGATGATATTTGAATGAGCAGCAGAGGAACGAAAGAACCCCGAGAAAACTTGCCGAGAGCTCCCTTTGTCCAGCTTGTCCAGCAAAAATGCCATATGATGCCAAAAATGCCATATAATGGCCGGGAATTGAACCACTGCCCAGCGATGGATAACGTATTCGCGAGCCATTACGGCACGAATCCCGCCCTCTCGGTTTGCTGTGCTTTGAACCTACACGACAAAGTGCGCACATGCGATACAAAGTGTTCGTTATCTGGCGAGGAAGCAGCAGAAATCTCGACGAGTACCTCGACTATTCGGCGAATTCCGCGTGTCTCGCGCCGCCTTTGCGAACTCGACTGTGCGAAGGATAGGAGAGAATTATTTTTATTTCTGGAACAATTTTATTCGTCAGCAACAGTTCGGTCTTGAGCTTCTAAAGGAATTAAAGATGTATCTCGCATTCAAGCCTGTTTATGAAAATATAGATATTCATTTAAAAACGTATACATGACACTTGCAAATTTAAGAATTGCCTTCGAGAAAAAATATCAGCCTTTCCTACGCACAATCAGCTAAAATTCAAGATGTGTTCGAAATATGAAGAGAAAAACATCATTATCAATGTTATCATTGCAAAAGCTATATAAAAGTTGTCTGTAATACTAAATATCGTCATTTGGTTGACGTCAGCATCGCCTTCTAGGTCTAGTAGTCGATATGGCTCACTCACAGCCCAGTTTCTTCAGTGTATTTGGTGTCACGTCATCCAATCTCCATCTTCTGGGCAGCTCTTAACTGTTGTCTCACTGAACGTAAGAAGTACAGAAAATCGTTAGTGATTCTTCATGAATAATATGTCAATATTGTTATCTCAATCATCCCCTATCTCGCCATTTGGGTTTACATTTCATCACTCACTTCTGGCACATTTACATTTCATCACTCACGAAGCATCCCTCAGAGAAACGCGTAATTGTTCCGGTGTTTGGGAGTTAACAAGTGGCTACAATGTAGATTCATGCCACGTAATAGGTGAAATAACCGCGGAGAGAGAATTTACGTTTTCAGTCGGAGTTTGAACAAGCACATTCTCAAAACGCCTTAACAAATTGCTTCTCAGACATTATTTGTGTTTGGGCAGTTTCTTTAATTTTATTTACGGGCCATTTAACTTCTAATGTCATTGATCCTCAAGAGGGATGATGTGATGTGTAGATGATAGCTATGACAACGATGTGGAGAATGATGGACAATGAGTGGAATGAGAAGTAAGTGAAACGGAAGAAACTGTAGACAACTTATTGAGAACTCCCTCCACAAATTCCACATGGCTCGACCAGTGATCGAATATCGAGTCCCAGCGGGGGAAGGCGTATGCGCTAGCCATTTTACTACGGGCCAACTTTTAAGGACGTGAGATAATAAAGATTTTATTTATATAATGTTCAAAAAACAGTTAAATACTGTGTGGCGTACTATGGGGAGAATTTCAATCTGAACACCAATTTTTGAGCTCTGGAATCTCTATCCTTACTCGTAAAGTACTTGTTAAGTTTAATTATGAATACCAGTATAAAAGCGTTTTGGCGTATGATTCTTTGGATGCTATTGTTTCCCATTTTATGCCTTGTTATCGAAAACGGTGTAATCGTATTTGTTATGTAATTTTAATTTTATAATATCTAAGTGTATTATTATATTTTCGGCAGTGCAACATTATTATCAATAGTGTATTTTCTATCTATTTTCTCAACTTTTTGATCCTGATTTGAATACATATAAAATGTTGTCAGTCACCACCACATCACTTGCAGGGCTATCAAATTCGACGGAAGGTTTACATAATCATATAATTTATAGAGGGGGAATGAGTATGAAATACACGTTCAATATACGGGCTTACGAAACATCTCGAAAAATCGGTCGTCTCGGTAGTTTAGTAGTTACACCAGTGGGAGCAAGAAAATCAGAAGACGCGCGTTGCCATTCCGGTCGTGATGAGTAAGCTGTGAACAATTTACTCATACAAATTCTGCGGAGGAAAGCTTTTTTACGTTTAACGTACGGTAATGTACTTTCTTATTTACAAGTATAATGGAAGGACTTATGACCTTAAGATAACAAAACTGTTCACCCAAAACTCATCCTTTCACTGCTACAAATCAAAGTCATGCTTTTCTGAGCTACGAGTCTCTTCCTCCTCATTTGAATACATTTGTTTGATCGTCTTAAAGAATTTTCGATCACGACATGTTATCACGCAAATGTATTTCTAAAACATGTCATAAGCTCTAGGTGAGGTGTCATGATGCTGCATATTGATATTTCATCCAAACGCGCCACGAAAGCGCTCATGCTACGCTATGAAAGTTTGAGGTACATGTCCGAGGAACTTTTCATAAGAGTTCGTATCTACAGTTTATTTATATTTACTGTACGTACATAACGTCAAAACGGTAAAAGCTATATGTGGCGTTTGTGGGGAAAAGAGAAGTTATATAATGTTCCAGCCCAGGCAGTGGAGGTTGCTAAGCGAGTATCATAACTACGTCGGTTCGAAAAGTCTTGGGGTGGAACAGTAACTTGGGCATGGGTGTTCGTGCTTGTTATTGTTAAGTCACTATTTTTAAATTCGCTGAATTTTTAAGAAAAACCTCTCTTTAGCCCTTTTGGGGCATTGAGTGTATTGTGGCATTAGAGTAATTCTCAGTATAGTTATTTGTCATTTTTCTTGTGACGTTGCAGTCAGTCGAAGTCTTTCATCTCTTCGACCAGGGGGCTCGGCGCCATTTGTATCAGGGGTCCCCAGACGGTCACCCATCATGAAATACATGGTGTCTCGAGGCTATTAACTTCCGTGACTTCACAGATTGTAGTTAAGCGATTCAGCTAACGACGCCAGATTTTCATAATGGTAAATTTACAGCTCCCATATTTGGAAATAGACATTTACCAATTGTTATTTTTTATTGATTGATTGGCGATTCCGTGCATATTTCTTTTCGCGAAGGTGTCTGCGATCTTCCTCCGCTGGATGCGCCGACCTACGTCGGCTTGTGGGAAATTTCCCCTCGTTTATTAGGGTAGTACTCCGCCATTCGTCTGATATTCATTGGAGAAATCCCGGAAAACTACCAATCAGAACAACCGACCGCTAGAATTCTCCAGACACCGACTAAATTGGACCTAGCTGACAAGCTACTTCGTATAAATGATCTTGGCTGTCCAGGTGACGCCGCGTCGAAGGCTGTGTTGCCGACGTTTCGACCATCTGGTCGTGGTCTTCCTCAGGGATGTTGTGCCTCAGGGCGTCACCTGGACAGCCAAGATCATTTACATGACTCTGGCCGCGGAAGCCTACGACTTCACTCAAGCTACTTCGTAGTTTCAAAAATCCAGCCACCTTTGAAATTCGAACCCTAGGAACTCCAGGAGGCACTGCAGACACATCAGTTGATGCCCCGAGGCCTATTCTTACAATACAATATGGTATTTTTTAAATCAATTTTGTATTTTTTCTCTTTATCTTTGGAAAAGTCCAATATGTGTTACATCTTTATTATAATTATATCTTCATAAAATATGACGTTTCGGAAATGGCTTCATTCCCAGTCTCATATAATTTTTCTATAATAAGGCAAATTTAAACGGTTATGATGTATACGGTCACACACAAAACATTAAAACGAAGACATTCTGAATAATTTAACACTAGACAATAGATATAGCACAAAATAAAAGAAAAAAATCCAGAAACAGGTGCACATTGCAGATACAAGAAAATTACCAGAAAAAAGAAAACCAATAAGATTATATTTTTTTGAAAATCCCGACGGAGAGGAAGTTTTATTCGAACTCGCAACCGTCTGGTTGAAAAAAACAATGAAAAATGTAGAAGGCGAGGGAGGCAATTTTAAATAATAAGGTAAAATAAAATGTGCTGCTTAAAATACACTAATTAAATAATAATTGAATTAGGCGTTTATTTTAGAAATTATATTGACATTAATATTGATGAATAAATAATTTTAAATGTTTATGTTCATGACATTTAATGTTTAGTATTGTATTTAATAGGTAATTATTACATATAAAATCGCATAACTCGATAGCATTTGGCTAAGTCGAAAGCCTTTAAGCCTATACAATACCTACATCCTACCGCATTCTAAACTTTCCAATTCTAGTATTCACCCCAAATGCTCTCTCCATCAAATCATAGCCGCGGAAAAGAGACCACGAACTTCAGCTAAGGGGAAAAACCCGATGGGAAAAAACCTATGGGGAAAAAACTCTCGCAATAGAAGAGTACATTCTGATCTACCAAACCTTTTCTAAATTATGTATTTTATTCTTTGCGGGGATGTAAGATTTAGTATGAAGAAATGAAGTAATCTTTGATTGGCTCTATTGATGGGAAACAATTTGATTAATATTAATGGTCACGGCATCGAAGATATTTTTTTTTCAAAATTATTGGAAAATATTACAAAAATTAAATGAGTTGAATGGATTTAAAAAGTAAATATTTTTTACTGTTGCATAAAATTGTTTGCAAGGAATATTTATGGAACGTTTTATATTGATTTAGACTAGCAAAAATATTTCTTTGTCGTGATCGACAAGAATGTAATATTCGGATCCCTATATTATTTTTTTTCTTCTGTGTTATAAACTTGATAGACTTTAGATCCATTTTTTCTACAATTAAGTTTCAGTTTATATACATTTTTTGTAATATTAATTTTAATTTTTCATAGTTTTCATGATATATGCTAATATCGCTGACTGATTACGTAATTGCAAATAATATAGTTATGATTTGTAAATTACCACATACAATGTTTACAGTTTTTGTCGTTAAATAATTAAACAGATAAATGAAAGGATAAAATTGGACCTAGGATATTACGCACGAGCAACGTGAGAAACATATACTATGCAGTATATCAAAGAACAACACACTGAATTTAGAAACGTTCCTGTTTAAAAATGTAAACACAAATTCACGACATATCTGTTGTAGAAATTGTTCACACAATGTGGTAGAATTCTCTACTGTTTTCCTATCACCATAATCCTTTAGATGCACTGGATTAAAGGACATGATCGAAGTTAAGAACCTCAAAACAACTCGAGCCTAGAAAGAACAATTGCAAGGTTTGGAAAGTGCGTGATTTTTTATATTTCATAACCAAAGAAAAAGTATTAATAAATGAGCAGTTCTATGTCCATGATATGGGTTAGTATCAATTAATTTGCAGACAGGAATCTTTTAGATTTAAAAGAATCTATATTTTTGGTATTTTGCGAGTTTCTCGTTTGTGTACATAGTTAAATGAAAATAATATTTTACATATACCATTTATTTAAAAAAAAAAATAGTCGGGGGGTGGATGCAACGTAGATTAAAGGACTCGAATGGTAATGGCATCTGTGTGCTTTGCGGTGATAGGGAAGACTGGATCCATATCCTTTTAATTTGCAGTGCGACCGAAATTTGGAGAGGAAAATGGATGGGAATGGGAAATTACTACTTCCAACATAGGAACGTAACGCTCGCCCAAAACATTCTAGGGGATAAAAGAGCTAATTTCATGAAAGAAGTAGGAACATTTCTCGGAAAGGTTCGGACCACTAGAGAAACGGAAATTAAGGAGTGGGAAAACAGCAGTGGTTAGTACGAGCAGAGCCTAGACTGGAGAGAAATATGTAATAAATCAATAAACTAACAATAATTAAGTTAGTCAGTAAGTTATGTTAGGTTAGTAAACAGTACAAAAAAAAAAATAAATAAATAAATAAAAAAAAATAAAATAAAATAAAATAAAATAAAAGTTATAAAAAAATTGTAATAAATTAAAATTAAATTAATTTAAAACAAGTTAAATAAATTAAAATTAAGTTATATAATTAAAATTAAATTAATTAAAATAAGTTAAATAAATTAAAATTAAATTAATTAAAATAAGTTAAAAAATTAAATTAAATTAATTAAAATAAGTTAAATAAATTAAAAATAAATTAAATTAAAATAAAATAAAAGGAAACGGCTAAAATAAAGCACATTAGGGGGCGAAGGGAAGTGGGAATCGGAAATGTTAGGGCAGAGGCGTTGGTGCGGACGATTTTCTGTGGTGCTGTTTGTTTTCAGGTGCGGTGGAGGCCAAACACTGGAAGGAGAATGCCTGACGCCCGCGCCAAATAAATAAATAGTCTAAAACCGGATAGAGTAGCATGTACTCGGCTTCTGACGGCAGGTTTTTCCCCTTCAGGGTTTTCCTCAGCCGTACCTTATGGTCTCGTTTCCGCGGCTTTGAGGCGATGGAGAGACCATTGGGGGTGAATACCAGAAGGCGAAAGGTTAGAACTCGGTAGAATGTAGGTATTGTAATGGCTTAAAGGCCTTCGGCCTAGCCACATTGGATCAAGTTTCTAATTTGGCTGTAATAATTACCTATTAAATAAAATAAAAAATATTTAAAATATATTTTTTCAAAAACGTAGAAAAAATTAACTTTTCATTTCCCTTGACAAATGTGTTCGTATTCATAGTTAATTAAATCGTAAACAAAAAAGCTAAAACACATGAATTTGTTAAATAAAAAGTTATTTTTTAAATTTTATATGACAGTAGCGTACCCGTGCGAGAACTCTCGCATGTTCCCACCGTCTTCCCTATTTTTCCACTTTCATATTACACCTGTAATGTATCTTTTTCTTCAAGACACTCTTATCCTCCGTCACTTATTCTATATGTGTCCTTATAATTAATAATAAGACAATACACACTTGTCAATACAAATTAATCTTATTTAAATTTATTACTGAAAAGAGAGATACACACGTGTAACTCAATCGCATACCGTAGCCAGTAATTAGTTTAATTTCACACTGAGTTGCAGATTATGCACGTTTCTGAACAGGTGGGGTAATATCAAGAAGCGCAGGACCAGTACAAATGTAATAGAATGTTCAAGAATCGTATCCTGTAGACTACCGTGTGATAAACATTTCTTAGATTTTAGTTTTTAATGCCCCAGAACGCTTTGTTTAGGAGTTATTTAACGATATAGATTAAAAATGCTAACAAGTGTTGCGGGTTGCATTTGACTTGGTTATTTAAGATGATAATGTGTTATTCTTATCCACATTCAATATTTCCGAGGATCTGCCTCGACAGTAAGTTTTGTAATCGCCATTTCGCTTGAAGTTGTAATTTTCTGAAGAGTGGAAAATTCTTAGTGCGCCTTGTAAAAGATGTGTCATTTTTACTTGCCACATCTTTTACACGTCGCGGCAGTTTCGTGATAAATTAAAACCCTTTAAGATTTCTTGAAGTAATCAAACTCCATATTCGTTCCAAAAGGGAAAGATACAAATAATGTATAATATGACGAAGTTCCTTGTTTTTGTCCGTCCCGCGATGACAAAGGAAGTCAGTAATAGGTAGTAAGATCAGGTGCCCGAATGATGCCGAAGAAGAAATTCCCGGCAAAACAGCCCTTGTAAGAGTGGGCCAATGAATAGGTATACGAGTCCAAACACGGGATACAATAGAGTGAACAATAAAACCATGCAAAGCGTGCATACACAAATAGAAGCGGATGTTGTCCGATCGTTCCCGATTGCGCCCGACCATCTCTATCGCTTCCAATCGTGTACGACCGCGTCCGACCGCGCCTGACCGCGCCTGACCGCGCCTGACCCCCGCCCAAAAAGCCCGTCGCGCCCGACCGCGCCCGATCGCGCCCGATTACGCCCGATCACGCCCGACTGTGCCCGATCGCGCCCGATCGCGCCCGATCGCGCCCGATCGCGCCCGATCGCGCCCGATCGCGCCCGATCGGGCCCGACCGTCAGAATGACAAAGTGGCATTGTGTGAAAGCGTGCGTAGGCGTGTCGGTGCGCGTGTACGATGCGCATGCGCATATCTGTTTGAGCGATGAGGCTACTTACGCTCCCAAGGACACCCCAGCAGCTCGACGCGCATGCAGACGGTGCGCGGGTGCTCGGAGAACGGGATGAAGCGCACGCGGCTGGCCACGAACGGCAGCTCCAGCGGCTGGCGCGCCACCAGGTACGTGTTCACGTTGCCAGCCAGCACCTGCGCAACCACATTTTTATCACCTCATAAAACAAGAAGAAAACAATTTTCACAAACAACTCTTGCAGGCAGGGCTGGACAGTATTCAAATACTCGTATTTTAAATACGTACTTCAAATACATTTTGTATTTGAAGAGCATAACTGTATTTTAGAGTTTTTTGGACATGCATTTTCAAAATGTATTTAAATACATCTCTAAAATATATGTCCAATAAACTAAAAAAATACAGTTATTCAAATATAGAATGGTTTAAAAATATTTATTTCAAATACAAGTATTTAAATAATGTCCAACCCTGTTCACAGGGGAAATACTTCTCCTTATAGTTAAGTGAGTACATGAGTATCCTATATTATCCATGCAAAAGAAAAATGACATCTCAAAAATTAATATTTTGCAGGCGAATAATTTTAATATGGCCGGAGCCAGTGAGCTTTTACATTTAGATCATAATGAGTAAGGAATTGAAAATTGAAGGATAACTGTACATTTTCAGTTGTAGACTTAAAATCTAATATACCGGTAACGAAGTACTACATTTGAAGAGAGGACTCTCAAGTATTCCTATTGGTCTATTCCAAAGTCCTTGAAATTATTTCAAAATGAATGTACGGCACATCTTATATTGGATTCGCGTTTGGCTTTGCATATATGTGCCCAGATTGAGATTTCTATTTTAATTTAACATTTGTATGTTCGAATAAAAAGCGTCTATACGGAAAGGTATTGTTTTGATGCTATCATGTCATCGGGAAAAACCAAAATCATCTATCAATATTAATAATTACCAATGCTCCCAAACATTGAAAGAAAATGACGCAGCCAACGGCCTTGACGTGTTCATGGTTTTGTTAGATACACAGGAAGAGAAAATAAAAAAAGCATCTATAACAAACTCGATATTCCTCCATAGATGTGGTCGAATTGAAGGTCCCCTGATTTTGAAACGATTACCTTGATTTTGGAGGTATCTTTACATGAAGACTCAAAAACTTTCCTCACAAATAGCTACAATTTTTTTATTAAACTTACTGCTCGGATAGAATAAGACATACGCATCCTCGGATAGAGCAGAGAATGCTTCAAAGAATCGTTCAGGTTCCATTTCTCAGAAATCCTTTTTTTTTCGAAAAATGCAAAAGCTCGACTTACACTTCACTTCTTTCACTTCTTACAATATTTACAAATAATTTCTTTGTGTGATACAATCTGTTCTGAAAGGCAGAAATAAAGTCATGTACAATTTTTCGAAAATACGAGTGCTTATCGCCTAATTTCTGCTTGTAACTAAAGCAAATTATAAAAAACACGTTTTCTCAAAAATTGCCCCAAACGCTTTTCCACGGACAGAACCAGAGGCGCTTAAAATAATGGGACATATCCTATTTTCGTTGATAATTCTGAATTTTCGAAAATTGCAAATTTCAAAATTATGTCATAAAGTATGAGCAACTGTAGCACCACTACTTTTAATATTTGTTGAGATAGTGTTAAATGCACTAAAGAACATGACAAAAATGCAGTTTTGACATAGCCTTATATATATATATATATATATATATATATATATATATAGAGAGAGAGAGAGAGAGAGAGAGAGAGAGAGATAAGTAAATAAATAATTAACAATTGATAAATATTCAGCCGGTTTACATGAATTCCCCGATTGTTTGTTAAAAACCTGTTGGCCTGCCATTACACACCCGTTAAATCACATATTTAATGCATCCTTATGGACCGGAACATTTCCAGATATTTCCAAAACTGCTCCGCTTTTCAGAAAAGGCAACACAAATAAAATTCAAAATTATCGGCCTATTTCTCTTCTATCAGTTTATTGAAAAATATTAGAGAGCCTGTTTTACGTACGAATGGAAACCTTTCCCAGTAAGTACGACGCGCTTTCAGATTGCCAACATGGATTCAGAAAATCAAACTCTACGGAAACAGCCATATTTTTCTTTCTTACAGATGTCGCCTCATCATTGGACCAAAACGAAGCACCTATTGGATTATTTTTAAAATATCTCAAAAGCTTTTGAAGTCACTGATCCTGACATTATACTTTCAAAATTACCTTCATATGGAATCCGTGGTATTGCTTTAGATTGGTTATGTTCGTACCTTAACCAACGATCTCAGAGAGTGGAAATACCTTACTGGAATGATGGAACATTATGTACACACCTCCCCGACTCTTTGCCAATTGCACGTGGAGTTCCTCAAGGATGGATTTTAGTCCCTATTCTCTTCTTACTATAGGTAAACGATATGCCCTCGACGATTCGACACGGAAGAACGGTTCTCTTCGCGGATGATACGAACATTCTTTGCAATAAAGAAAACATAAATAGTACAATATCAGATGTTTCAAATTGGTTCCCATATAACAAATTAATAGTAAATGAAAAGAAAACGGTTTTAATGTAGTTTTCCATTTCAAATAAACAATTTTGTACTCCATTGAAAATGAACTGCGTACCATTGACTGAAGTTAAGAAAACAAAATTTTTAGTTCTCTCAATTCATCAAACCTTAAACGGAACGTCCATTTAAATGAATTGAACACAAAATTAAGTTCATTATGCTACGCGTTCAGAATTCTTCCAAATTCAGTCAGCCTCCACACGGCTCGTTGTGTATATTACGCGAATGTTCATTCCCGCCTGAGATATGCCATAATATACTGGGGAAATACATCTTATAGCTCCCAGACTTTTAGATTACAAAAACGAAATGTACGAATAATAACCAAATCCCACCAGCGTGATTCTTGTAAGCTTCTCTTTATTAAACTAGAAATTTTACCATTGCCTTGTCTGTTGATTTACGAATCAGTGTTTTTTGTCGAAAATGATTTGCTTAAGGGCGGGAATATATTGTTCGAAAATGCCGAAGTCTATTACTATAACACTCGACGTAGAAATCAGATTCATCAGGTGACAGTATCAACAGCTCATTACAAAAATGCAATACATGTACATTATTTTACAATATTTTGCCAGATGACATTAAACGATTAAATTCGATAGAAAAGTTTAAATCCAAAGTGAAATCGTTCCTGCTGTATAACTGTTTCTATACAATTAGAGACTATACTGAACATCACAAGGAAAGTAACATTAATTTTAACAGTAATATTTAATGCATTATTCACCATTTGGACTGTATAAATGTAAACAACCTGTAACAAGTATTGTACTGCAGCCTCCGGGTCAATGACCCCCTATCTCTATGAGGTTTTTCGTCCAGTTTCCCTGATCCATTGAGCAAACGCTGAGGTAGCCCCTTGTTTTGCTTCTGGACATAAATGTAACTTCATTATCTGCGCACGTCTTCCAGAATTCAGTGGGATATATAGTTATTCAAATTATCGTTACCATGTTGTCGCGTCAGGAAGTATTATTCCTTGACGAAGGACATGCTGGATAAGAGCCCAAAATCTATTGCCTTAAAAATAGATTTTATTACTTCGGAGCGATATATTTTTTTATTTGATTATCTTAAAATTCAAGTAGTATATGGCATAGTGTAGGAATCACAGAATTTTGAAAACGTGCACAATATTCACTTCCCTCCATTGCACGTCATACACAGTTATTAACTGTTTTTTTGACGTTAAATAAATAAATAAATAAATAAATAAATAAATAAATAAATAAATAAATAAATAAATAAATAAATAAATAAATAAATAAATAAATAAATAAATAAATAAATAAATAAATAAATAAATAAATAAATAAATAAATAAATAAATAAATAAATAAATAAATAAATAAATAAATAAATAAATAAATAAATAAATAAATAAATAAATAAATTAATTAATAAATTAATTAATTAATTAATTAATTGATTAAATAAATAAGTTCCGAGTTTTCGGCGTCTTTCTACAACTACGATATTGAAGACTTTTGTTTAAAAACTCTGCTTTCATATTTTTTCTGTAATGCAATTTCATGTTAAAAGATATGTGTTGATAGATTTATTAATTATTTCATTAAGATCAGCTACAATCAGATTAAGATCAGCTACAATTTTTCAAATTGTGAGTCGTTTTTGTGTAGTTTCGCGTGTAATATAGGAAATGTTTAAACATTTTTTGAAAAAACAGCTCCAATTTTTTTAGATCTTGTTGGTCACAAACAATCAGACTATCGCCGATCAGACAAACGATCAGACAATCGAACAGACAGACGTCGTCAGTCGATTTTTTGGTATCAAGGACCCACAAAACATGAATTTTGACTATATAATGAGTAATTTTTTATATATAGATGTCGTAATTTCCTATATGCAGACAGACGTCGTCAATCGATGTTTCGGTAACAAGGACCCACAAAACATGAATTTTGACTATATAATGAGTAATTTCCTATATATAGGACCGGGGTCCTCTCCCGGGGTCGTCTTCCGGGGTCCTCTCTGTATCAACTTTTTCGGGGCCCAATAATAAGTTGCCGTTTTCCGTCGCACGATTACAGTACTGACTCTTCTTACGAAGCAAGAACAAGAAAGTAAAAATAGAGCCGTTTTAAAGGAAATTTAGTTTTTACATTGCCTATGTATCACTCAAAATTGCGGGGAAATTTCTATTATTTCGAGAAATGTGCCTGGAATTAATTCAAGAGCTAATTACGTAGAACAAATTTTTATATCTCTACATTCTTCTTATATGTCTATCAAAAAAGTAGTTGAACGACAGTTTCAAAAATTTTAAATTGTGCAACTTTCGAATATTCCGATTTAACAGAGAAAATTCGACCTATGCCTTTATTAGTGTATTTCACTGTAATCTTATAAAAAATTAAAAGGCAAATTTTGCGGCCAGATTTGCGAATTTTTTCAAAATGTTTCCTAAGCTGTATATGAAGTACATCCATAAATTGAAAGGTTCTTTTCAAAATGACAGGGTTTTGAGTCGCGCTCGATCTGCCGAGGAATGTTGGAAATAATCCTACGAATATTTTAGGCGCTAGTGATGTTCACATACGGACGGACAGACATATGCAGGCCGACGATGTGAAAAATTGATTTGATTTGATTTTTTCGTGTTTCTGGGCACGTCAACTGCTTTGGTCATTAGTCCCGTTAGTGTAGTGCACGTTTTTTCTCGGGATATGCGCGGTTATCTTTCCCCTCTGGATAGCGAGATCTGGCGCCGACCTACCGTCAGCTAGTGGGGTTTCCTCCTAACCAAGACTCTCCCACCAGCGGGGCACCGCCCCAGCCGGGACAAGCTCTAAGCTCCCGAACGGCCTCCCGGAATATGTGGTAGTGTAGTGCATGTTAGTATAAGTGTTTATGTGTGTGTAAGGGGAGAGGATATATCGCGCGCGTTCCATGGCCCGTTTGGTAAGGTTCAACTCCGGCATTCTCCTGGTGTTGATCGGAGAAACCACGGAAAACTACCGATCAGAGCAGCCGGCCGCTAGAATTCTCCTCCAGACAGCAACTGAATTCGACCTAGCTGAAAAGCTAGTGTCGAAATTCCTGCCGCCATCAGGACTCGAACCTAGGACCTGCAGCGACCGGTCAGAGGCGCTGCAGCGACATCAGTTAATGCACTGAGCTATCGCTCCCGGTACGATGTGAAAAAAAATCGCTTTCACGTCGTTAGGAGATCCCAAAACGTATCTTTTCAATTAAATCTGGATATCTACTTACCGATGCACAACATAACATTCTCTACATTACTTATATTAATTAAATCATACGTATACGAGAATGTAAAAAGTTTTCGATTGCAGTGTTTGATTTATAAACCTGGCGATAATTTACGTTCCACGCGGGTCCCCAAATTCGATCACTGTCCGATCAAGGGTAATCGTAGTTCTCATTCTACGCAAGCACAAATATTAGAGTAACCTTTAGTTCCCACGACCATAGCGACTAGCGACGACGTTCTCAATGAAACATGGAAAATCATTCATTGGCCGCGTGAATGGGAAATTTCAATTAAGTGACGATTACCTTTATATTTTTAATTTTTGTGTATTCATTATACATATACTGACAAGTGTAAGTCAGTAATGAATGATGAGTATTTCATGTTTTAGGGAGCGTCAAGTTGACTGCCATATTGAATTTTAAAGAATTGTCTCTTTTGGAACAAACCACAATTATGTCTGAAATGTTATTGGGGCAGATTAAAAGGATGCCAACTTTTATTTTATTGTTAGAATTTTTTGTATTGTTAGAATATCGAAGCGGCCAGTGTTATTTGTTATTACAAAAATATACGTCTAATAGCGTTTTATGTTTTTATTTTAAGCTTAACATTATGGCTCGAAAGAAGAACAATAGATGAGGTCATTTTGGAGACTGTTAAAGCAGTCAACTATCAGAAGTTGTCGATTCAAGCTGCAGCATTGGACTTTAACTTGAAGCCGATGACACTCCATTATAACGTCCGAAAGATTAAAAGGGGCGAAACAATCGAGAGTAAGTACTACTCATTTTAAGGCAGTCATCAAGTGATTACTCAAGAACGAGAGTCACTATTAGCAAGCTACGTGATCAAATGCCCGAAATTGAATTATATGCTGATTTAGGTCCTATTACGCCAATTCGCCTGTGAATATTCAAACAAATTATACTGAAAACATCCAGAATCCTGGGTGTGATCAAATCCGCAGATGTTGATTGGACGAAGGATTTCATCGCCAGAAATGAAAATCTCACGTTACAAAAACATGAAAACAAGAGGCTAACCAGACCTACCGCGTTTTACAAAACAATATTTAGGAATATTTTGATAACTATGAAAAATTGCTTCAACGCGAAAATTTTACACCCAATAAAATTAACAATTCAGATGAAAGTGCCGTTTCAGCAGATGCGGAATTTCTGAAAGTTGTCGCCCAACTTGGTGCAAAATAATTAATCCTGCTAATCCCCAACCCCGAATTTTTGCGACCCTTCCCAAAACACAGTCCGTCAGAAAGCACAAAGACACAAGAAAACCGACTTGCGCAAAAACGACTCACGCAACTAAACCGACTTTTTTCTAGGTCTTTTATCCAGCTAATAGCCGGTTACCCTTTACGTCCCGATGGGACGCATATTCGACCATACTCTAGACCAACACACTTGCGGCCTCTGATCTGGGGTCAGCAGAACGCGAGGCCCTCCGCGACAACACATACAAAGTCAAGCTAAACCGACTTGCATGTCCGAAATAAAATTGGAAAGGAAACCGCGGAGCGGATGGAAAATAAGGCACAGCCGAGCGAGACAGTCAAATCATCCCGGAAAGCAATCACAAAAATTTAGCAAACTAAGAAACATTTTCCTTCATGGCAGGACGAGTATGCAGATAAAGGTAATGTAATGTATCTATATAAAGAGTGTGAAAGAGTGTGATAATTCGGATAATCTTTTAATCAAAGTACTACGGCTAGAAGTGATCAACAATGATACACAGGAGGGCAATGTCGTGTTATTTGTTTTAATGAGTAAGATGTTCATGTTCAAGTGGGCCGCGTTGAATGTGTCGATATGCGTTGAATCGGGGACTCGTGAAAATTAGTATTTCCTGAGAAAGTTGATTTAAAAAAATATAAATATAAAATTTATTTTTAAACCAACTCAACCGAAAGGACGAACTGTATCTACAGTAGCAGTGAGAAAGTTTAATTTTGACTTCAGTTCCTTAAAAGGCAACAATATGTAAATGTTAAGAAAAATGCTGAGCGAAACATTCAGTTTTAAGTTTATATTTTCGTTATATGCGGCCAAAAATACAGGTGTTCAAATCTGCTCCATCTGCGGGGAAGTTTGAAATAGTATATATTTTGTCAAGAAGACTGATTTTTTTAATAACCCGTATTTCTTGATGCAGTAGTTTAACAAATGGTGATTAAGTTGTAATAAAAAGGCATTAACTGACATATGTTTCAATGTGCCATAATCTATTCTGTCTGGACCGGAAAGTAGCGACGTTCCTCTCCCAACGGAATGTAAGATTCCGCGCAGACATACATGTCGGTTTGTGTTGCACTGTTCTCCACATATCACTCTCAGTGGGGTGTCGTATGAGAAACTCTAAGCCCCAGACTCGTCTCCCTCCATGTGTGGTATTATAATGTATGAACGTACGTGTGTGTGTGTGTGTGTGTGTGTGTGTGTGTGTGTGTGTGTGTAAGGGACAGGACATGACAGTGAACAGAAGGAGGATGCCGTGGGTAACGGATTTTTATGATTTTGCAGATTTTTGCCCGTTGCTTCAGGACATAGCTAAGTGAAATATCTTGACTTTGGGTAGTATTGGATGATATGTAGACCAACGTGTTAGTGCAGATTTGTGCAAATTTGTGTCGATTTTTCCTGTTGGTGCATATTCGTGTAATTATAGGCACATTCATTAACACAAAGACATCTCTAAAACAAAACATCTTTTCAGAGAATCTATATTTATTTGTGAGCGATATTTATTATTATTATTATTATTATTATTATTATTATTATTATTATTATTATTATTATTATTATTATATTATTATATATTATTTATTTGTGAGCGATATTTATAGCCTTCCAGTAAATGTTAGGAAATGTAAAACTCTGCGATCATTCAAAAAACATTTAAATACTATTTTTCTGAGCTGATATTGTATGATGTGAAAGTGTGTACTAAATGTGTTTAGAATGGTAAGGTAAATGTAATTTTTTATATCGCTTTTTAACAGTTTTTCTCCATTTCTTGTATTTTCTTAAGTTAGTTCTTAAGTGAGTTCAAAATTGTAAGTTAAATGTAAATTTTATAGGGCTTTTTAACAGTTTTGTTCTTTTCTTTGTTTTCTTAAGTTAGTTCTTAATTTAATTAACAATAGTATAATTAGTCTAAATTAAGTATATTATAGGGTTAGAAGGTTTTTTTGTGTTATCTACCAGTATTTTTCTAATTCATTATTGTCTAACTTTGTCATGGCTCTGACTGAATGCGTCTTTTCCCTCGGAACATGTTGAAATCTAAAATCGGCCCTAAGCCGTCGTCCTGGCCGGGTGGTTGTGTGCATTCTCATATTGCTTTTTATGATTCATGAATGTATTTGAGATTTTTGTCAACATTTGATACGTATTGCTAAATTAATATCTCTCAGAATTTATATTTTCGGGCAAACCTTTAGAGTTTTCCAGAGTCAGTAATGTTTGTTTGTTTTTAAAATTATTTTAAATATATTTTTTTGTTGCTCAATGTTGAAGAGCATGCACACTTCCTTTGTTTTCCCTGGTTTTCCCCGGTCGCTTAAGGAAAATGCTGGGACGTCGTATTCTTGTCGCGTTTGTGAGCCCAGTGGCATGACATCTGTAAGTTGTATTATTTACTTATTACTAGGTATTATTATTTACTTGTTTTCATTTACTAAATGTATCTCTTAATTCAATACTTATTTATAAATTTATGTATTACGTGGTTAGGCGGAAGAGCGGGCCTGATGGCCCGAGACTCGCCACATAAATAAAGTCATTATTATTATTATTATTAATATTATTATTATTATTATTATTATTATTATCATTATTATTATTATTATTATTATTATTATTATTATTATTGTTATAGCGTTCATTGATTAGAATGAGCTTGTCACAGTTTGCTTTTATTTCTATAGATGATAAAATATTTGTGCAAATGTAGGATATTTTTTGATATCATATTTTTTAAACCAGGCAGAAGAAATGCAACAAGTCATACAATAACATTGCTAAGGTGAATGTTTACTTCAATTATTTCTCTCGAGAAGTAGAGTACATTGGATTTTGTTTGGACAAAAATATCTTTCCATTCCAAGCATGCTTCTCCTGAATTTTATCAAGAAAGATTTACACAGAAAATGAAATATTGTTAATTTATATTGCATATTACAGTGAATATTGCAGAATTTTTAGATCATAAATGCATATTTTTAGTAGCATATTTCAAGATTGTTTAGATCATAAAAATCATCTCCTTAGAGATGAGGAAAGTTAAGCCGCCCGCAGTTAGTAAGGGAACTGCTCCGACATTCGCTTGATATGATCGGAGAAACCACGCAAAACCTACCAGACGACCACTATAATTCTCTGGGAGGAATTCCAGCTAGCTTTCTACTTCTACCCGTCGGGAATTCTTAGTTGAATTCGGCGTAAATATCTAGTTTGTGTCGAAAATCAGGCACCGTCGGAATTCGAATTCTAGGACCTATCGGTCAGAAACGCAGCAGTACTTACAGTTTTCACTGAGCCATCTCATCAAAATACGAATAGTTTTGCTGTTATGAAATATCTGTGAAAATGCCTGCAGTGTGTTCACAATTGCTTCTAGTGATGAGCTACAAGAACAATGCATTAAATCGAGAGGAATCGCCATGTTCCTTTGTATGGATTGCATTACGTGCACGTTAAGACAACCTGCACCGATACAAGAGAAATTTATGGAGGACAAACTGCGTTGGCGGCAACTGTTCACGTGGAATGCGCCTGACCTCTTCGTTTCACTTCACCATAGCGCGATCATCAGACAACTAAACACTCCATTCACATCATTGTCATTGTTATCATCACCTGCATTTTCTCAGAGTCCTGGATGGACACCAAATTGAGAGTTACCATCAGAAATCAATTTCGGAACCATGCACTTAAAACAAACATTCAATTTTTGAAAAGCTTCTGTTTTTGAAAAATTTCCATTTCATCACGATAAATAAATTCAACTGTGGGAAACAACCGTTTCCATGGAAAATAAAAAAATGATAATTAGATCCGATGGTAATATATAATAAAATATTAAATTAACTCATTAATATTCAAAATTAATTATAACAAGTTCAAATAATTATGAAATGAATATTAAGTATAAAGAGCGTTGCTCAGGCGAAAGAGCAGCTGTTATCGTTATAAGAGGGTGAATTACCTTATTATTAATTTAAAACGTTGTAAACAATTTGTGCTGGAATTCAACATGCCAAGCATTCGTGTTCCATTTGCACTCTCACTGCAAGACTGTAGCGAGATTTAATGTAGAATTAGAGAAGACCAGAATTCAAGTACGGTTACGAATTATTTACAAACTGCATTAACATTTTATCCGTGGATGGTGTGGATGCGATAAAGGTGACACTGATATCTCGTGACCCTTCATATATGTCGCCCCTCTTATATGTACCCATCTTACGCGCTTCCTCGCTTCTCCCACGCCCACCCTCAAGCTCTCTCTCTTTTGTTTACGCTCCGCCCCAGTTTCGGACCCCTCATCACTCTTGTCCAACGTAAGCCTTGTAGAAACGCTTTCCCGTGTCCTCGTCCTTTCCCGTTTTATAATTTCCTCGCTTCCTCATTCCCCCGCCGAGCCCACGCACACGTCCTCTGGCTCGCCGTTGTTTATTGAACTTGTCCTCGTCTTCGCTCACGTCCATTGACATGACCTCGCCCTCCTCAAAGCTTATAACCTAGCCCTTGCTCTCGGATCCTTCCCCCCTCTCTCTCTCTCTCTCTCTCTCTCTCTCTCTCTCTCTCTCTCTCTCTCTCTCTCCACCCCGACCTCGTCCTGTTCTCGCCCTATTCCGCTTTTTGGCCCCTGCCCTCGTTCACAGCCTCGCCTAGGTTTTCTCGTCGTCCCATTCTCACCCCGACCCCAAACTCGACCTCGCCCACTACGTTACTTAAGCCCTCACCCCACCTTCACTTTCCTCATCGCATTCACCACTGCCCTCGCCCCTACAACACCCCCACATTCTTACCTTTGTTTGCTTGCTTGTCTGATTGATTTATTGATTAGTGATTCCTGGCGCGTCAACTACTAAGGTCATTAGTTCCGTTAGTGTAGTACATGTTTTTCATCGGGAGGTGGGGCTGATTTTCCCCTACTGGATGGCGAGATCCGGCGCCGACCTCTCGTCGACTAGCGGGCTTTTCCTCTACCAGGTATCTCCCACCAGCAGGGCACCGCCCAGCCGAGCCAAGTTCTAAGTCCCCGACCTGTCTCCCGGCATGTGTGGTAGTGTAGTGCATGTCAATGTAAGTGTGTGTGTAAGAGTGAGGAGAGGACAAGGAAGAGAGAGGAAAGATCGCGCGCGGTCTGTGGCCCGTTTGGCCGTACTGCTCCGTCATTCGCCTGGTGTTCATCGGAGAAACCACAGAAAACTACCAATCAGAGCAGCCGACCGCTACAATTGTTCTCCAGACAACGACTGAATTCGACCTAGCTCACAAGCTAGTGTCGAAAATCCTGCCGCTGTCGGGACTCGAACCTAGGACCTCCCGGTCAGAGGCACTGGAGGGGCATCAGTTGATGCACTGACTCATCGCTCCCGGTCTCACCTTTGCCCCCGCCATCGTTCTCGCCCCGTTCTCACCCTTACCCACTCCATGCCCGATCCCCCTCCTACCTGTCCCCATGATTCCGTCGTTCTCTTCCGCGGCCGCTCCTGCTCCGGTCCCGCACCCCTGTCCCCACGATTCCGACCCCGACGTCGCTCTCTCCCGCGCCCGCTCCTGCTCCGTCCCCGCGCCCCTGTCCCCACGATTCCGTCCCCGACGTCGCTCTCCCCCGGCCGCTCCTGCTCCGTCCCCGCGCCCCTGTCCACGCGCGAACCGCGCCGCGCCGCGCGGCCAAATCAATACGCGCAGTGTACCTGGCGGGCGCTGGCGGCCCCCGGCCCCAAGGCCCCCCCCGCCCCGCCGATCTCCCCTGCCCACCCGCACCTGGCGCGCCCCTCGTCGCCTTCGCAGTGCTCTTCCTTGCCTCTGACTCAGCTCCCTCTTGCTCCGCCTCCCCTTCCGCCATCAGTCTTCCTCGCCTACGCCTCTGCTCCCCCTCGCTCCACCTCCGCTCCCGCCATCAGTCTTCCTGGCCTCCGTCCCCTCCACCACGCGTTCGCTCCTGCTCCTGGTCCTCTGCGCCCTGCTCTTCCTTGCCTCCTCCTCTGCTGCTTCTCGCTCAGCCTCCGCTCCCGCGCTCAGTCTTCCTCGCCTGCGTCCTCTCCTGATAGCCTTCACCCCTTCCTCCTCCTCCTCCTCGCCTGTTCCTCTGCTCCTTCTCGCTCCGCCTCCGCTCCCGCGCTCAGTACTCCTCGCCTGCGTCCTCTCCTGATAGCCTTCACACCCCTTCGCCCCTCGCCCCACCTCCTCGCCCCGGCTCCCGCTCTTCCCTGCTACCGCGTAGCTGCGCCTCCCGTTCCGACCATCACGCACTCCCAATTCGCCGTCTGGCCCTGTCTGGGTGCTACTCCCATACCGCATTTTCCCCGTATATCCTCGCTCTAGCGATGCGACATTCTCTACAATTCAACAACGTTTCAAAACATTGATGTTCAAAATTAAAACACCGATGTCAATAATACATTGTCCACATATCATGGTTGTTTTCAAAAACTGATATTAAGAAAACTGGTTTTGTAACATCGTTAATGTGTGGGAGAGGGGATTTAATCTATCAGTGACCGTGATTATTAAATTATCATTAAGATTTACTAAAAATCGCAAAAATAATACAAAAAACATTAAACATATTGATTTATTGCAACAAATGTTACAAAAATAATAGACTACTTTTATGAACCATTACTTTTCACCCACACTTAGGAGTGACAGAATATTCAATTTTCTCAGATATGCAAATTAATACCGGGTTCTATGATCATAATGTTCCTATCTTTCAAAAATAAAATATATACAACGTAAAAACGTCAATGTTAAAAACATCAATGTTAGAAAACTCTGCTACAATAAATCGATGGTAAAATTATGGACATTTTTTGTGAAAAACGTCCATGTTTTGAAAACATTGACATTGATGTCACATCCTTCCTCACACCCAACACGCACTGCGCCCGCTTCGCAACCGCTTCTGTGACGAATTTGCTCGCGCCTCGCCTCTGTTCCTGCTCAGCCACCCATCTGGCTCCACCGCCGTTTCTAACTCCTCCCACTCGCGCCAGCAGCGTTTTGTATAGCTCAGTTTCGTTCTTCACTCGCCCCAATTCTTTTTCCGTCCCTTCTTCTCATCGGAAGCGGTAGCTCAGTGC
The DNA here is from genome assembly GCA_964035755.1 of Teleogryllus oceanicus. Classification (NCBI taxonomy): domain Eukaryota; kingdom Metazoa; phylum Arthropoda; class Insecta; order Orthoptera; family Gryllidae; genus Teleogryllus; species Teleogryllus oceanicus. The sequence goes on from CAXIVR010000001.1 coordinate 58,368,342, forward strand.
ATCAACTGATGTCACTGCAGCCTCTCACCGGGAGGTCCTAGGTTCGAGTCTTGACGGCGACAGGTTTTTCGGCAAAAGCTTTTCAGCAAGGTCGAATACAGTCGCTGTCTGGAGGAGAATTCTAGGGGCCGGCTGCTCTGATCGATAGTTTCCCGTGGTTTCTCCGATCAACACCAGGCGAATGCCGGAGCCGTACCCTACCAAACGGACCGCGCGCGATCTTTCTTTCCTTATCCTTGTCCTATCCTCTCCCCTTACACACACATTTACACTGCCATGCACTACACTACCTCATATTTCGGGAGACCGGTCGGGAGCTACAAACGTGTCCCGGCTGGGGCGATGCCCCGCTGGTGGGAGAGTCCTGGTTTGGGGGAAACCTAGCTGCCGACGGTAGGTCGGTGTCGGATCTCGCTATCCAGCGGGGAAAGATCAGCGCCATCTCCCGAGAAAAAAAACACTTACGGGGCTAATGACCTAAGCTCTTTACGCGCCCGGAATCACTAACCAACCAACTCATTCTCCTCAAGTCTTCCCTACACAGAGTTTTCTCCGTCCCCGACATTTTCCGTTTCTCGTCCCGACCCTCCACAGGTCCGTTCCTCCACAGACCCTATCCTCCAGTCGCGTCTCGTCTCCCCTCGCGCGCCCTGCGGCGACTACCGACTAGGGCGCAGGCGTGTTAACACGGAGGGCTGCGACGAGAGGGGGCGGGGGAATGTACACGAGCAAGATGCAAAGGGCAGCGTCCGTTCCCTACGCAGCACACTTAGCTCTCTCAGGCGGCTGCCGTCGCTGCACGACCAACGCGGTCACCCCGCGCGTCATGCAGGCAAAACAAATGAACTTAACATTTTTCAAATTCCAAACTTTTACCTCGCAAGCTTTTATTGCAGAGAGAGGGAATCGCATAAAGGTCCTACATATGGGGGTTCTTGTATTTACGTAAGAAATAGTATTGACTCTATCTCCTTCGAGGAATTAAATGTGTATTCCGTTGAAAAGGTTTTCGAAATTTCTGTTGTACATCTTACTTCGCTAAAAGTGGTATTACTTTGTATCTACAGACCTCCAACAAAGAGAGATGCAGATTGTTCATCCGCGCCTGAGATAAGGCATAATATTCTGGGGAAATACATGTTATAGCTCCCAGACATTTAGATTACAAAAACGAATTGTACGAATAATAACCAAATTCCACCCACGTGATTTTTGCAAGCCTCTCTTCATTAATCTAGGAATATTACCATTACCTTGTCTGTTGATTTACGAATCGGTGGTTTTGATCAAAAATGACTTGCTTAAGGGCAGGAATATATTGTCCGAAAATGCCGAAGTCTATTACTATAACACTCGACGTAGAAATCATATTCATCAGGTAACAGTATCAACAGCTCATGACAAAAAATTCACATACAATACATGTACATTATTTTACAACACTTTGCCAGATGACATTAAACGATTAAATTCAATAGAAAAGTTTAAATCCAAAGTGAATTTTTTTCTGCTGCATGAGTATTTCTATACAATTGGAGACCATACTGAGCGTCACAAGAAAAGTAACATTAATTTTAACAATGATACATAATGCATTATTTACCATTTGGACTGTATAAATGTGTATAAACAACCTGTAACAAGTATTGTACTGCAGCCTTCGGGTCAATGACCCCCACCTCGATCAGGTTTTTCGTCCAGTAACCCTGATCCATTGAGCAAATGCTGATATGGCCCCTTGTTTTGCTTCTGGACATAAATGTAATTTCATTATCTGTGCGTGTCTTCTAGAATTCAGTGGGAAATATAGTTATTCAAATTGTCGTTTCCATGTTATTTCATGATTCCTTGACGAAGGATATCATGGATAAGAGCCCAACATTTATTGCTTATTCATCCTTGAAAATAGATTTTATTACATGAGAGTTTTTTTTAATTTTCAAAATTCGTGTAGTATATGACAGCGTAGGGATCACAGAATCTCGAAAATGTGCACAAAATTGTCCCCATAGCGCGTCATACGCATTTTCAACTGTTTTTGACGTAAAATAAAATAAAGAAAATAAAGAAATTTACGCTTAATTCAAGTGATTATAAACAGCTTTAATCAACGTATATATTTAGATTTGCCAGTGAACTATATTGTTTCATTGAGGTATATGAAACTCTTTGAATTGTAAAGCATTTCAATTTCAGAAAATGAAAAAATAAAATATAGTAAAATGAAATTAAAAAATCTGTTCATGAGAAGAGAGTATTCGACTTCTTGCAGACTCCTTCAATATTTTTGGCGTCGTATGAAGCGTTACTTATGGCACATACTCTGTTGGAAGAGTGCCATTATATTCCTTTTGTTCCACGTGCCAAACCGCTTCACTTTCCTGTTAGAAGCCTTTGAATTTTTAAAAGTATAGAGCAATTGAAGATTCATAAGCGTTCGCCATGGTTGGATAATGAGGAAAGAATTGAGTGAAAGGTTCAAATATGAAAGACTATCAGGAAAAATATTTCGAACAAAACAAAGTAAACATGTTAAAAATAAAAACAATGATATATTCTTGTGAGACATGGAAGAGGCGGATGGAGAGAAGAGCCTATTCCACCGAAATGTCCCATCGTTCGGAAAAACTGCTGTAGTCCAGCTATTAAATATCATGCCTGTAAGATAATAGTAATTTAAAGGTTTACGAAGAACCAATCAAAATACTTTAAAATACTTTGACGGTTCAGCGGTTTAATGTTCTTAATTCTGGATCGGAATGTTATTCCAGTCGTTATCTTACTTTACCCGAGAATCACTATAAAGCCGAACGTAGTATAATTCAGTCAGAAAGGAGCCGCAAAGTACGGTTTTAATGGAATAAATCCACAGCAAAATCGAAGTCATAAATTTCTAAATTAGAAAAAGTATTTCAACTTCGATCAACAGCAGACATTCGCATTCACTCAACACGAAACTCAAAGCCATTTTATAGCCAACAACCGAAACAGAGAGGCACAATAAAATTAGCAATGGTCGATGAAGAGTAGTTAGTAGATGAACAGTAGTCAGGATACGTCTAGAGAATAGATGCATACATGTGGAGAACAATTAAGGAAAAATCAACTATGTTCAAGAAATTGAAGAATTACCCGATTTCATTGAGCTGTAATATTTAATAAAAATAGACATGTTTTAAATATTTTCAAAGAAGATACTCTTATACTCACATGTGTATTAATAAACATACAGTACTTCGTAAATGTATAATTCCATACCGTTTCCTTTAATTGCTTTCACAGGAGCAGTCTGTGAAATTACAAGTTGCCACAATATTTAGTTCTCCCATTAAGAGATTTCGAAACGAACCCTTCTCGAACTTTTCAGGATGGAAACAATTTCAATATTTTAATTTATTAGAGGAATACATTTAATTGCGAGATTTTAGTTCCATATTACATTAGTGAAATTTAACACTACATCTTCATGAAATTTAACGTATTTATACACCGATGAATGACTCATTTTCGTAGCAAGGAGGAGTCTCTCTGTTTCGTTCATATTGCCTCGTGTAGCAAAGAAAGCACAATGCTTCGAAAACACTAGCGTATTTAGTTTATTCACTTAAGCATTTTTTGTGTATTTTGCGACTTGTCGTTTGTGATTGTGATATTGTTCGTGTACTACACGAAATAAGTACCACATTCGGCATCACTGCGCCTAAGTATATGAAGAACATCGGGCCCTCTTGCTCCCTAACCTTTTCAAGTCAAATTCACTTACAAGACGAGGCGAAAATTCGTTAGGGGAGCTAAGTGTACTTCATTCTACGTTATACTCTTGGACGTACAACGTTGTGATGAGTAACATGTATTACTGTAAATTACTACCTTACTTTGCTTTATAAAAAAAGTTTTTATCTCATTATTATACATTTTTATTCAAATTCTAGAGCAAACCATATAATGAAACATGCGAGACAGACTAGAGCTACTGTAAGGTTAGATATCACTGTAAAGTGCTACTCTAAAATATAAAGTTGCACGTTGAATATCAGTAACCGAATATTCACATAGAGTATAGAGTTGCATGTTAATATCAGATAACCAAAAATTCCACATACGTTAATTTCCTTACGGAACAGTAGAAAGATTTGGCCATTGATGAGATATGAGAATATGCAAAATATGAAATGGAACTCTTTTCAAATACAACCCAAGCTGGTCATTTAAAACAGTCAGAGAACCCGCCTCCAAAACTTGAGCCACGTGTTTTCATCTACTCTACTACCACTTTCGCACACGTACACACACACACACACACACACACACACACACCGGACTTCCTCACCCCACGTTCTCTCGCCCTCGCGCACCTGCTGTTCGGAGAAAATTCTGTATGGAATTCAGGCCACTTTACTAGCATGCAACGTTAGCTATAAACGTGCACCGCTACGAGAAGTCAACGTAGTCCATTTATTGGATTAATTCCTTGCGTAGGCACACGCCGTTTCAGTCAGTGGTTGGTTGCCACGCCCCCTGCCCCGCCCCCACGGCGTCTCCGTCGCCCCCGCCCCTATCCCCCTGGGCCCTCGCCCCTTCGCGAGACCCCCTGCTCCCGTGCAGCTCCCGATCCTATGCATTTTATCGCAGCCCCCGCTCCGCGCCCCCAGAGCCCCTCGCCCCGCGGCGTTCGCCCGCGGCGCTCGCCCCTCACCCTCGCCCTCGCCACGGCCCGCCCCGCCCCCGCCTCAGGATGCTTTCATTACCCGAACGAGCTGCGAGGCGAAAATATATTTTTGTTTCGGTGCGAAAATCGCACTCGTAAACCCCCCGTCCAAAGTGAAATTCGTGATCATACACGCATAAATCGCCGCACAGAGGGGAGAACGACGAGCCACCGCCCTCGCCGCCGCCCTCGCCGCCGCCCTCGCCGCCGCCCTCGCCGCCGCCCTCGCCGCCGCCCTCGCCGCCGCCCTCGCCGCCGCCCTCGCCGCCGCCACAGCCTCCGCCACCGCCGCGGGCCATGGGGGTGGGGAGTGGAGCGCGACGGGGGAGGGGAAGCGGGCGAGGACGTGAGTGGGAACGTGGGTGGGGCGACTGACGCAGAGGGGTACAGGGAAGGACGATGAATGGGGGTGGACCCGTGGGTGGGTCTGTTTATGTAGGCGCGATGGGAAAGGGGGGGGTGGCATTAAGGGGAGGGAACGCCAACAGGGGAGGGGAGACATAAAAGGGAGACGCTGGACACTAACTTTGTTGGATACGAAGAAGAAAGCGTCGAGAGGGAGCGAGAACACTGACGATAGAATAAGGAAAGGAGGGGGAAATCAGCAGAAGCGAGCAGGGTTGGGAACTTACATGATGGTGGGCCAGAGAACGAGAAAATTGGAGAAAGGGAGTTGGAGACACGGGGCCGAACGTGGAGGCCAGTCATGGGGACGAACGAAGGGGCAAACATTAGGGCGAACGTGGGGACAAAAGAACAGGCGAAAATTCGGAGAATCGTTATGACTATCGTGGAATGAATGGTGACGAAAATAGGGACAAACACTGGAATGATCGTAGGCGAACGAGGGGACGATAACTGGGACGAAAGTGGGGGCAAACACTGGGACGATTGTGAGCTGAACGAGGGGGACGATAATAGGGACGAAGGGAGGGACAAACACCGGGACCAATGTGGGGCGAACGTGAGGGCGACCACGGAGACGAACGTGCGCCCGATAACGCGAGTGGCGAAGGGCCCAGCGAGCGAGAGGCGGAGGCTCAGTGGAGGTTTGTGTGAAGGGCTGAGTGAAGGGCAGGCGAGGCGCGCGCGAGCGCCGACTATTTCCAACCGGCCGGAGCCGATAAGGCCCGCAGTCGATGGCCCGGGGTGGCGCGCGGCGCAGCGCACAGATCGTCGAGCTCCCGCCCCCGCCCCCGGCCCCGCCCCCGGCTCAGCCACCCCATCCGCCCCCGCCGCGACAATGGACACGACGAGTGCGCGGATTGGATCGCTCTCGCGCACATTGCGAGCGCCTGGATAAGCTCTTCGGTATATTCATCACGTTGATATCTTTATTGAAAACCTACATAGCTTCACACGTGAGCTAGAATTGTACATGAAAGAAGCGATGCAGTGTACAGATGACATGTCCTCTCATTAATTCAAATATCAATGTAATTACGTTTGTGTCTACATTTCACTACTATCCATATTATTCGAAAATAAATAATTGAAATAATGCATAATCTTTCTTTAAAAAAGTCTTCAGAGCTCGTCTATTTAAATTTTGTCATTCAATAGAAAGTTAACGGTGTATAAATATTACATTTTTAAAGCGCATGGGAAACAATGACATATATAGTGCTAATATTTTCACTATCTGGAAACTATGTAATATTCATACATCTCATTTTAAACTAATGAGAATGTTATTTCGGAGTGACTCGGCTTTTGTGCAAGGTGATACGGAATATTGTTCCATGATACATTGAAAGAACAAGGGGATGACTAGTTTGATATTCATGGAACAGATGATGTAATAAAAGACACAATAAATGGAGGGTCTTGAGAGTTACCTTATATGCATCGTCAGGTTCTGAGATTACTTTCTGCTACGCATACTTTCTTATATTATATAAAAGTTCAATTAAATTGAGAATGTTTAGTGAATTTCACAGCACAATTGATATCAGATATAAATGTATTCCTTTCCACTCCTTAAAATATATTATGAGAGTTGAATTAGATTGAGGCGTGACATTAAATTACAAAGTGCAATTTATATATTGCTGCTCCAAAAACAGAATTGTTATACAGTGATTCAGGGAATATTCATGCTGTGAATACAAAAACTCTTATCAGGCTGCAGGGAAGTAAGCTACTGCCGTAGATACAACTTGCATATGTATATTGTTATTCAATCATAAAAGTAATACTTCCATAGAATTTATCATTTTCCCGATATTTTCCCGATATCCCGAATAACGAATCGAAAGATCTATTTTGCAGCCTTTCAGCTGCAAAAGTTCTCTCCCAATGTTATCACATTACTAGAATTATATCAGTACTATATGGATACGCCCGTTCTCAGTTAAGGAAATACTTTTTGGAGAAACCTTCGATGAATTTGTGAAAAAAGCAACGCCGTAAATTGACGTTGAATAAGGAGAGGAGTTCTGGATTTATTTAGTAAACATTACTTATCTATGAAAATACTTAAGTTTATTCTCTGCCTGAGAGAGCCTACCTTTTTTACAGCACAGGTTAAATAGACATAAGTATTGTATATTATTATAAACACAACATTCAATGTGATGTAACCAGCTGAACTTCATCATCGTATGTTTAACAAAACACATGAACGCTTTTTTAACTTTACTGGTTTATTAAACCATACACGAAACACGTTTGCTGAGTTCATAGTTTCCTTTGATTTTCTCCGAGGAATACAGTTTGTTCAGTACAATAGAAAGCAAAAGCGTATTGTTATTTCGACAACGAGATTGCGTAGCCGATGAAAATTGCAATAAAATGCGAACTTGGTGAAAAAGCAGTTGGAGAGTTCTTCATTATTCAGCGAGCAAATAACGCGGATGTCCTTTGACCTCTGAAACGAACGATCGATTCCAGCGCTCCACGTGGACCACTCGGGAAACATGTGCTCAAGTCGATAGTCACATGAGGGCCGTTGGTCTCAGTGGACACCTCGTTTGCCGCTTGCACGGGGCAGGTGGTGCCGGAGCGGAGGGTAGGCGGGCGGCAAGTGGGCAGAGGGCAGAGGAGATCCCTGCGGCAATCTCCAGTACACGGCGCGGCGCGTGGGCGAAGCGAGCGGGGAGGGAAAAGTTGGGCTCTGAGGGGCGAATTGGGTGGAGAGAGCAGTAAAATGGATTGCGAACGGGTAGGACGGAGTGGGACGGGGTAGGACGGAGTGGGACTGGGTGGGACGGGGTGGGACGGGTGGGACGGGTGGGACGGGTGGGACGGGGTGGGACGGGTGGGACGGGTGGGACGGGGTGGGACGGGGTGGGACGGGTGGGACGGGTGGGACGGGTGGGACGGGGTGGGACGGGGTGGGACAGGGTGGGACGGGGTGGGACGGCGTGGGACGGGGTGGGACAGGGTGGGACGGGTGGGACGGGGTGGGACGGGGTGGGACGGGTGGGACGGGGTGGGACGGGGTGGGACGGGGTGGGACGCGGTGGGACGGGGTGGGACGGGGTGGGACGGGTGGGACGGGGGGGACGAGGTGGGACGGGGTGGGACGAGGGTGGGACGGGTGGGACGGGGGATGGCGGAGTGGGGGACGGGCGGACGTGGCGGATGGGGAATGACATGGGTGACGGTGGGTCGGAAGGGTCTGGAAGATGGAGAGGTGCAGGGCAGGATGGAATGAATGGGATGAGTGGGCGGAAGGTCTTGAAGGGAAGTGACGGGCGGATGGGCTGAGTAGGTGCTTAGAGTGGGACGGCGTGCAACGGAATGAGAGGGTGTGAGGCGGGGTGAGGCGGAATGAGATGGAGTGAGACGGGGTGAGTGGGAGTGGGATGGGTGGGAAGGGGAAGGACGAAGTGGGGCGGAGTGGGATGGGTGGGACGCAGTGGGCAGGGGGACGTGGTAGGGCGGAGTGGGACGGGTCGGCGGGGTGAGGTGGAACGGGTCGGAGTGCGGCGGAGTGGGTCGGCATACAAGGGAGTGAGACGGGATGGGACGGGGTTGTGCAGCGCGAAACGACGTGAAGAGAAGGGTTCGCGAGGAGCGCACAACGCGGCGCAGCGTGGCGTGGCGTGGCGTGGCGGGAAGCGGCGAGGCGTGGCCGCGGGGCGGTGCCAAGATGCCGGAGATTCTTCAATTTGGAGGTAGCGCTCGTGCGTGCAGGCGAGCAGCGCGGGGCCCGCCGAGGGGCGGGGGCGAGGAGCGAGGGGCGGAGGGCGCGGCGCCTCGCTCAATGCGGCGAGGGAGGTCGCGAGGGAGGCCTCAGGAAGCAACTGGCCCTCTTGGCTCGCGACCCCGCTGGGAGCGGCGCTGATCCCCCTGCTTCTGCCCTCCGCTTCAGCCCTCTGCACTCGCAGATTAGAAACCCCTCATTAAGGGACAGCTTCCGCTTTATATTCAGCAAAATAATATATACACACCGCAAAAATCTGTAAGGGGCGAAATAACTCTTGTCGCTTTTGAAACCGCATGGCTGGAGTAGACGCAGGTGGCTAGGGTGTCGGTCATCGATGAATATTACAATCCACGTTTAATGTTTATGTTTAAACCGTAAGTCGGATTTTTTTCTCATCGCGACACGAATAACTTTTCCTTCCTGTATGGAGCAGTTCGTTTCCGAAGTTTTACTTCCTTTAGAAGTTGCCAGAAGCTCTCCACATTTTCCTTTATTCTTCCATTCGCTCACCCCTTGCGCGTCTAAAGTTTGTTTGCCGCTTCTTCCGTGTCTCTTTCTATCTTCTTGACGGTCGGCCTACTCTTTTAACTCCACAGTTTCCGAGTAATGACTTTCTTGGGAATTCTCCCTTCAGACGTTCTGATTGTTTGGCCTGCCTACTGTAATCTCACAAATTAATAACAGAGCACATCTCTTATGCGCTAAATTCCTTGAGATATTCCCCACTCTGCCAAATTCGTCTCTTGTTTTCTTCATTTGGAATGTTCCTTCTTAAATCTTTCTGAAAATATGTCTTTCAGTTTTTGTTTAGAACTTATGTTTTACAAGAAGCTTAGCAAGTTGAATGGTTTCAGCGTATTATAAAACTTTTAGTTTGATCGCCACACATGATTTTATTATACTCTACTGAGTGAAAAACAGTCTGTGATAATTGAAACTAATAATTATTCATAATTCATTACTGTTGTATTCGGATTTACAATAATAACAATCTCAAAACTTCAGCCAACTCAACTTAAAACTTAAGTCAACAAAACTCAAAATTTTATACGATAAGCATGAATGAAATCCGTATGTTCGTTTTTTATTCAATCTTGATATTGAGACTTTATGAAAAGAATTACGGTGACACGCTTATCACTTGTGGAATGTCTATTCAAATAGAGCTGTATATCCAGGAAATAGATTCGTTTCAGTAAAGTAAGAAAACGTGAAATTAAATGACTACGAAACATTCAGAGTACTACACTTTAACAAATGTTTAAAGACTATGACATGATTCCATTTATAGCTTATCGGTTATCTTAAGGTGTATCATGCATATTATGAAGATTTTTTTTTAAGAATAGGAAACGACCTTTTTGCTCAGGTATCTGAAAAATTGTTTGTTTTTCTTTCTTTTCTTGTTTTATTTATAAAGATTGCATTACCATTGGAGGTCATTAGCGACCACATATAATTTTGTTCCATTTGTTGCGCTCCTTCCGTTCAGACACATTTTACATTGACACATGGCTTCTTGAAATATTTATTAAAAAAATCTGTAATTTCGGCAATTTTCTCCAAATTGCTTTTCAAGTAAATGCTGTATCCATGTTTTTCTTTTTACCCAATTCTTTAGGTACAATAAGCAATTGATTAATTTTCAAAACTGTTTTCTACCTCTGAAAAGAAGTAAACTCCTCCCTCCAGAGACCGTTAGAATGAAATGCTTTGTTACCAATCATCATACTAACAATGGGTAATTCTTTTTGTGATCTCAAATAAGATAAAACAGGATTCAAGTAAATGTAATTGTATGATAAGACAAGAACCTTGGAATTAGTTGTTAATAATAAAACCAACATTTAGCGTTGGAATATGGCATTGTTTTCAGTCAAAGAATACGCGTTGTTAGGATAACGGATCAACAACGGTTAATATTCTATGCTTGATGTCAGAACGTTGTGTAAATGGTCACGGCCTCGAACACATTATATGCAGAAAGTGTGAAGAGGGCGTTGGATGATCGTGATCGTCAGGAAGGACGCATAGATTCAGTCTCTAGAAAATTTTCGGAGCGCGCACACGTAAGCGGTTGGTGAGGTAAGATAGGGTTTTCAACATAGGCTGGGTATTGTGTAGATGATAATAAGCCGGGAATTTGTTTAGTCTGAAATTTGAGAAATTCGTCTTGTGTAAATTGTGATATTAAATTGTAATTGGGAATTTTTACTAATATAATGGTTGGAAGTTGGAATTAAATAGACTCCATGTTTCGAGGATATATATACACACACATTAGGGTTTTTAACAAGATTTGTTCATACGAATAACGTGTTAAGGTAGCTCCATAGGTGGAAGAATTTTCCAACAAGTAGATTAATATAGTCAGTTGCGAGTGTTTCATACGAAACACAGGGAAAGTCGCGACCGCGTGTTAAAATTGTGGGAATATTAAGTCCAATTATAGCAATTGTTGAGGACATTCTAGAACTTTTTTAATTTAGGAAAGTACGCAAGAATTGGCACACCAAGGACAATATTCTGCTAGTCAGCCGAGAAGCCATCGATCAAGATTTACGAACGTAAACTTACGAACGGTAACCCGCACGGTGTTTCAATGTTTAAAGTAAAAGTAATTCACATAAATGACAGAACTGTAATGTACAGATGATAAGAATAAATGTTAAATTGTTATTGCTGAAAATGGTTGAGAATTCATAGTAGTTGCCATCAATCTAATAATCAATTCCAATCGATAGAACTTCCAGAAATCGTGATTCTGTATGGAACCACACGTCCACATGCAACAGGTAAGGAGGGTATGTGGTGTGTCGAACCCACGATCAAATTGAAAGATAAAGTTCAATAATTTAATGTTGTAAAATTTCACAAATAGCTAGCCCACCGCGGAGATGGACAAGAACTTCTACAATTTATCACATGATAAACAAAAAGGTCCCCTCTGAGAAATTTACAGTTTGAGTGAACATAACAGAGTAAAAAGTAGTTTTAAATTGAACATGACATGTATCATTCAAGTTTTGGAATCGCATGAGAGAAAACATCTTTCCTTTACAGGCATAAATAGCTTCATTTGAAGACACTTTTCTCAATTATGCTTTGCTTCTAGACAATACATGTAGCTATCCTTCTACCTCTCCCTCAAACGACATATATGTTGATTTCTTCCTAATTCAAATCTTAACATATTTTTTTCTGAAGACGCGTGTATTTTCTTTATTTATTTCTTCCCTCGTCGAGATATCGCACCACTTCGTTTGGATTTAGTAGATTACACACTTTACAAATTATTGGTAAATAATTATTACACTTCAAATATACGTTTATTTACATGTTGTGGACTTTACTATATTGATTGGAAACCTAAACACTATTTTCAAACGAAAAAGTATCATAAATTTTAATACTGATTTTCTTCTGAAGGACTTGATAATCTAATTTACTTTTTCCTTCACTAGCATTGTATCTAAATAAATCTTTTATTCAATATGACGGAGTTCCATTCTCTCTTCCCTGTTCTCGAAGAAACTATTTACTAAACTTTTTACCAGTTGGGCCGATTTGAAAATACAATAAATGTACATGATTTCCGTTCTCGTAACCCTTGATTAAATACACGCTCTTCATCTAACTTCGGTCATTTTTTAATAATACCGCTAAACCAATGCATTGGTTTCAGCCGATTATTTATTTTTTGCAAACTCTATGAGAATACATTTGTCTACATCCAGTTACATAAATCATTCAATCTGTAAGAGTTTGAATTGGGAGCAGTGTAACGTCAACAATAATCGGACGACACGTACCATTCTTCTTTGTGCCTGACAGTTGGGTATCGCCTGAGAAAACATTGCCGCTTTTCACCGTCCTGGCCACGCGCGTGCTGCATGATCTCTCTTGCACAGTTGCAACGGTGCTCTATCTCCTTTTGTATTCATTCCGAGATGGTGGCAAAAAAAGGCAAGATTATGCCCATGATGCATGGAGATGTCCTAGAATCCTAGCGTCCATGCATTTTCTTGCCTCATGATTACTTCTCTGACCGGGAGCGGTAGCTCAGTGCATCAACTGATGTCACTGCAGCGCCTCTGACCCAGAGGCCCTAGGTTCGAGTCCCGACGGCGGCAGGATTTTCGACACCAGCTTTTCAGCTAGGTCGAATTCTGTCGCTGTCTGGAGGAGAATTCTGATCGGTGGTTTCCCATGGTTTCTCCGATCAACACCAGGAGAATGTCGGAACAGTACCCTACCAAACGGGCCACGTACCGCGCGCGATCTGTCCTTCCTCTTCCTTGTCCTACCCTCTCCCTTACGCACACACATTTACACTAACATCCACTACACTACCGCATATTCCGGGACATCGGTCAGGAGCTTAGAGCTTGTCCCGGCTGGGGCGGTGCCCCGCTGGTGGGAGTGTCTTGGTTAGGGGGAAACCCCACTAGCCGACGGTAGGTCGGCGCCGGATCCCGCCATCCAGCGGGGGAAGATCACCGCTATCTCCCGCGAAAAAAACATGCACTACACTAACGGGACTAATGACCAAGCAGTTGACGCGCCCGGAAACACGAAAAAATCAATTAATTACTTCTCTGGAAACGCTGCTGCTATTGCGTGTCATTACAAAACCACAGTCGCCGCCATCACGTGCCTCTCAAACGTCAAAAACAAAAAAAAAGCGTGGTACAACGTATTTGCTGTTCCCACTTTCAGCTCAGTTCATGTTCTCCTGTATGCGCCAGCTATTGTGGATTTCCACGCCCTCACTTCTGTTGATGATTCATGATGATGAGTCATGATGAAAAGCCATGGCATTAGCTTACGCTAATGCACAGCTTATGCCGCTTCAGCCAATATGCTTCATGTACCAGTTTTCGTCACCACCTTAGCGGGAATTTTAATTGCGGACAGATGCCAAAATCATCATCATCATCATCATCATCATCTTGCTGCATGTCATTGAAATACATCTATAAAGCATTTTCTTAAATATTACATCTTTTATGAGTGAAAGTTTCCGGGCTGGTAGGCCGTGGTCCAGTAGACATTGAAGAGCCAAACGCTTCCTTCACTTCTGCGGTGGACATCTTCAGTGGCGGCAGCGTCGTGGGGGTAGTCTCCGGGTCGGCGGCTGGCTAGCGACTGACACGTTTGGCTCTTCAATGGCAATTGGACCACGGCCTCCCAGCCCGGAAACATTCACTCATGATGACTCCGGCCGTGAAATCCTACGATTGCATCTTTGATTTAACTACACCTTCATCGTGTAATTTGTGGTTGTCGCCGTTGAAAATTGTCACATAATGCCACTTTCAAAATGTTTCACAACACTTCTCGCTTGCCATGTAGCCTGGCGGCCAGCGTCTGGCTTCGCTTTTGAAATGAACTGCCTGTGTTGTGGTTACGTGGTTCGTGACGTATCTGGTGTAGCAAAGAACGAGTAAAAAACGGTGCACTGGACTAGCTCACCCTTATCTTTTCATCATATGACGATTCATGACGTCATTGGCAACATGGTCGAAAACAGTTGTAAGAGTTTATAATTAGGGTCACATTTTGATGACCTAAAATATTCCAAAAATTATCAATCAAATGTTCTTGAAATGTTTTTAAAATGTACTAAAAGCAAAGAAAAAGTAAGTAGAAAATGTGATCGAAACCACTTCCGATGAACAACTGAAGCTGGATACGTTCAATTCCACTCAGCTTACAGACTTTGGATTTGGACTTTTCTTTACCAGGAAATCTCTGCCTTTAGTTATCTCGAAATCGGCCAAACCAACAATGACATTGATAGACGTCACAGGAACCTTAGATTGCGTACTCACAACGGCTGACATTACAATTTGTGGGCGAAGAAATCGAACAGGCTACTGAAGAATTATGAGGAAAACATATGTTGCACTTCCTAAATATTATTTGCAACAAGTACCATTAAGAGGATATTAAATTTTATATAATCAGTAAAAAATGCATTAAAAATTACGGAAAAAGGAAAACATGACTTTCGAGTCCAAATCGACAAAAAATGGAAAAAATAACAAGAATGGGTTGTTTCCTTTTGTCATAATATAAAATTAACTTCTATATTAAACGACATTGTTCTAAAGTGAAAAGAAAATACGAAAATTTCATTGAAGTTCGCTCCGCTTCTTTATCGTTTCAAATTTCGATTCCACACAATAAATTACGTTTGGGAATCGGACGCGAGATAAATAAAATGAAATAGTTTCTTCAGAGATTTCACATTCCTCTAATTATGCATGTGATATTTCAGTGAAATATAATTATAAATATTATTGTGAAATCGGTAGCCTGTTTCTGATTAGTTATGGTGCCGGAAATGGTGGAGTAATCTGTTCTATGAATGCTTTGAGGAAGAAGGCGTTATTTATTTTATTGTAATAATATGGATAAGGTGAGTGTAAAATGTTTTAGTACGTAGACATTCATTGTTGCTCTGCAATTCATTTATTATAATAAAAACTTGCTAATACTAGTTTCTACTGTGACCATCCGTTTGCCGAGGGCTCGGAAAACGGAGCACATCAATATTCAAGAATAAGATGAGCTGTTTGAACGCGCGCCAACGCGCATGAATACAATCCGAAAATGAAAACTACGAACTATATCCGTAAGGAGCGTTTAGAGTATGCGACACCGAGAGTCGGGAGAAAAAATTTCTGAAGTAACAGCTGGAGAGTGAGGACCTACCGATCACGAGAAGGCGGCACCTCGTACTGCTACGGACTTCAGGACTGCATCTACGATAAAAACTCTTCAAGACATTCGAGGAGGTAATTATCATATTACAAGGCATTAAAACAATTCATCAGGAAAAGGATGAAAGTATAAGTGACGCATTTTAAATCTTTGTAAGAGAGAGGAGTGTGAATAGCATGAAACTAACGAGGCCATTCATTTCTTTTCTTTGCAGTTTTTTTTTATTTTTATATTTATTCTTCTTATACGATAGACTCAGTTGTCGTATTGTAGATTCTTTTAAATATGGAATTAAAAGCTAGTTACATTCTATAAAAGAATACGAAAAGAGTATCAACGGAAAACGAGACGGAGGCCACATCGTGAGTTGAACAACGGTACTGGAAAGGGGCGACCGTGCGGTTCTGCAGAGGGCGGCTTTGCTCCCGACCGAGCTGCAAGGACAAGGACACCGAGCGACTGGAAGAGTCGACGCCGTAGATTTCTCTACGCCGTGAAAAGACACAGTAAGGTCGTGCCAACTTGAACAATTTGTAGATATTAGAAGGAATAATTTGTTTCGGAAAGAAAGTATTAGTACAGGTTCTTTATACCGATATTCTGTAAAAAATAGAATCAATCTTTTCTTTCAAGAAAAACTTAGCTAATTGTAAAGTTGCAACTAGGGAATTTACGACTGGAATGATTAGGCAAAGTTTTAAGTATTCTTTGAAATTGATTTAAATGAGAGAAAGGAAACAGTGTAGTTAATTATTGAAAGTGTAAGTTGTTTTCTTTTTTTCAGCAGGACAAAGTTCTTGTATATGTAAAGTGTTTTATGTTCATTTACTGTAACAGCAATTTAATTAGAATATACTTAAGTAAGTGGAAAGTGATTCGACTTGAGTTTCTGTGTAAATGCATTCAATCCACAACGGCCCACATGACCCTGATCCCCGCTATTCTAATTGTATTTTTTTATTTTGCGCCCACCTTGAAAACCCATTCTGAGCTAGCCGGCGGAGGGGTGGGTCGTACTACATTAATGTTGTGCTTTTACGATCGCATATTGATTCATCGCAGTATAAATCTTGTACTTACTGTAATTCTGAATTATAAAGGTGTTTATTGGATAGCATTAACTAGGAATAGTATACTTCGTTTTGTAAGATGTTCTTAAGCCAGTCATGTATTTTAAAGGAGCCTAATTTATTATCCTTCTGAATATGACTTACTGTTACCGTCACTTTTAAATAATTTTAGAAGGCATCGAAGTTCTGAGAAATCAGAACGGGGTAAGATTTCTTCGTTTATTGTTTAGTAATATTCAGATATTCGCCAGATTTAACGCGTTTTAAAAAACTCCCAGCCGGTATTATTCCACGGATTTGTTGAATACATTTCTAATAAAATATAAAATAATGTGCTTTACTTTAGACACACATACGATTTGCTTGTTTGATAATATAAAAAATGTAGAACTATTCATGGTCATTGTTGCCTCGAATTGCAATTAAGTTTTGCGTTGAAGTGTGTATCAGGGGCGGATTATCAATTTTGCCACCCTTAGGCCAACTAAATATTACTGCCCTTGCACTATTATTATTTTCCATATTTTGCGTACATTAAATAAAAATAATGTGATTTATAAAAAATAGTCGCATTCATTCATATGATTACAGTCTGAGAATCTTTATCAAGATACAAACTTTTTACGAACTTAAGGTAGAGCGAATTCTTTAATAACTGTTGACCAATCTACTTGTTCCAGAAAAAAATCCTTCAATACAAAGAATGGTTAATGAATTACGTTGTCCTTCATTCATTATCTTAAGTACTTTTTATTCTTTTTAAGCAAGAAAATAAGCGTTCCGCTGTGCAATTGGAAGCAGGTGTACCTAAAAACATAGGAAGACTTATGTCTATATTTGGGTAGATATTTGGAATTTTTCTTCAGCTAACCATTTGCTTAGAGAAATGAGGTTCGTTGGCTTGATTTAGGGATTCAGTATTGTTAAATGAGATTTCAAAAAAAAAAATAATTCGCTAACAATAGTTTACTCAATATTTTCGGGAAATAATAATTGCAAAAGTTCCGCAGCTGTTTGTAAATCAACCATCGACAGCTTATCATTTGGGATAATAGCTTTGAATTTTTCATTCATCTGCCAGTATACGTCGCGTCGTTTTTTCAATTCAACAGTTATCTTCTCAATTATGACTAAAAAAACATATTAGTTCTATTTCATTTTCCCTCGATTCTCCTTAGTTCAACGTTCTTCTTTTCAATCATTTCATTTCGCATTTATATGAATCAGTAACTTTTTCTGTCCTTTTGCTTTGTTTTCAAAATAAACAAAATTGTTTCGATTAGATTGAAATATAACAATGAGAAAATTATAAAATTCAATTACTTGACAGAAGTCGATGTTGACTTCTTGTAACTTTAGGGTTGTAGAATTCAATCGGTCCAAGATGAAGCCCCAGAACACTTAAAAGAAGTTTCCGAACGTTCGAAATTAGATTTGATACCTTAAGCTTCAGAATGAGTAAAATATTTTTGGGAGAAATCTGTTTCTATACAATTGTGTTCATCTTCAATATTTTCCAAGTGATTCATAAGGGTTTTGTATGCGTCGTTTTGACAAGAAAATCGCGAAGCAGAAAGATATTTTAACGTGGTTGAAGTTGATTCTTTTTGTAGTAAATTCTGTAGAATATCCCATCCAGAAGTCGATTCGCTAAACAAATTATACAATTTCAGAGCTTAAATAAATGTACTAGCTTCAGGACAACATTCAGCTGCATTTGTTCCAACAAGATTAAGAGAATGAGCAAAGAATGGAATAAATTCAATTTTACTGTTTAATCCCTTAATTTGCTTTTGAAGTCCCGTGTACACGCCCGGCATATTACTTGCGTTGTCGTAAGATTGTCCACGACAGCCTTGAATACTAAGGCCTTCAGAGTGTAGGTAAATGGTAACAGCACCAAATAATCCTTGGTATTCATTAAATTCGATAAATCGAAAATATTAAATCTTCAGCGAAACATTTTTAACAAAAATTTGGATGAAATATTTATATTTAGGTAAGTACATATGGATTTATGACAAAATATTCAATTGATCTTGATACCATGAAAAATTCATAAATATAATGAATTATGTCTCTTTTTCCACTCAAATAATTTTTTAAAATATTTTTTTAGAATGTTCCTTGAAATGTATTTAAAATTACAATCATCTACGAGAATGTTTATTATTAAGGTACTTACTTGATCAAAAAATAATTCAATTGATACAAACAATATATTTTTAAACAAATGTCTTATTTTAAACCACACAAACGTTCTCATTACAACTCAACTAGCAGCACCGTCATTATGAATGTTGTTTGCTACTCATGTTGGCCGAACGGAGAGATCATGTTGGCCGAAGGATAATCATCTGGTATGTCGGAATTATTGTTCCCTATATCGTGAAGATTTCTCTCTCCTAATAAGAACTTTTCCGTCTGGATACTCTTCGTGTGGGTAAATTCAAACTTACTGAATGAAACATTAATTGTTGAAAACATTAACATGAAAGTTGCCTTTGGAATGCCGTTAATAAACGACGATGTTTCCAGGTACCTAATGCTAGCAATTTAACATACTCTGTTCTTGGTGATGGTAAAAAGATATTTTCTTTCTAAGCTTTTGCACAAACAAAACTAGCTGACATTGGGTGAAAAAGGATAATATTCCTGAAATATGTTCCTTCTTCAACTCACTCATTTTTTCAGGCAGTTTCACAGACTTCTTGTAGATTAACAGATCCCGTTTTACAATAGGTGAAAATGTATATAAATAAATAGCATAATGGCTATGATGGTTCAATGCGCCTGTTGGGGAATATATCTCGGCTTTCTTTTCAATTCACTTGCGATGTATATCTATTTTGACGGAAATGCGAATTATGTCAATACCAGCTTGCATTATTTGACTGGAAAGAATCAGCTGCGTTCAACACTCAAGAAACTTTAAAGAATTTTAGCAGGTAAATATATAACTTTCTTCAATAATATTACTGAAGTGTTATTAACGATTTTTTGTGTGGAATGGTACAATTCATTTCTTGAGTACTGAACTTTATTAGAAGGAAGCTTATAAAAGAAGGCGTTGTTAAGTAAAAAATGGGTTGCCTAAAATCACTTCAAAGTAACTGAGTTTATTGAGAATTAATAGATAATTATATTTACCTCTCTATTTTATATTGCTTTGAATGCAGAGATGAACGTGTACATGTAAGATTTTACAATTCAGCCATCTTAAAGAAATGAACTGTGAAGCAACTTCACAAATTTACAAATAGGTGTCTTCTCCATATGAAGAAATTCTCTCAAGTCTTCCATTATTCCAACATCTATTGAAAAACGAATTGTGTACTATATAAATTAACAAAACACCTAAAAGCAATAATTTTTACAATACCATATTATTTGAGATTTTTCAAGACAATTCGTGTTATCCAATAAGTTGATTTGCTTTATGTCAATTGTTCACAACCAGAGAAGGAACCACATTTACCACGTCTAGTGACACCAAGAATTTCGACACATCTTAACTTTCTGCAAGCATGGAATTTCTTGAATAGTTGCCCACGCCTGCCAACATCAAACTATTTAGAATGCTACAGTCGATTGCTTTTTAAAGATTCTCCTTCAACACGATATTGACGCCTACTGTACTTCGTCACCTTCATTTCCGATTTCCTTACGCCACAAACTTAAAAGGTTTCCCGACTACTATTCTTTTTGAGAATCGGGTAGTAAACTTCAGGCCAATGCCCAAACTCAAGGACCGGAATTTGTTTAGTGTTTACCCCTCAAGGGAAGTTCGCCTCAGTGCGTTATGGAGTTCCTCGCTCCAAACTCTTGGATTTCTGACAGGGTTTTCCCTCCCTGAGCTTTTAGCCCCCTCCTACAGGGCAGCCCGTTTCAAGAAAGGGTATGGGAAGGAAAAGCTCTCGGGATAGGTAACCGGAACTTCCGCGCTTCTTCATTCCCCATCGACCCCTGAGTTAGGAAGGTGTAGGTGGGAAAGATAGGTCGCCAGGGATGACGACGGCTATCTCTTACAAAACATGATCCCTTTCACAAATGGGTGGAGATGTGATGTCTTGCTAAAAATATTGACGTCTAGATATACAACTACAACCGAGACATCGTCCCTGCAGGTTATCTTTTTCTTTTCCGCCCTCTCTTCCCCCTTGCGTCCTCTCTTCCCTCTACCGCCCTCTCTTCTCTTCCACCCTCTCTTTTCCTTTCCCCTCTCTTTTCCCCTTCCGCCATCTCTTTTCCCTTCCGCCCTCTCTTTCCCTTCCGCCCTCTCTTTTCCTCTTCCGCCCTCTCTTTTTCTCTTCCGCCCTCTCTTTTCCTCTTCCGCCCTCTCTTTTCCTCTTCCGCCCTCTCTTTTCCTCTTCCGCCCTCTCTTTTCCTCTTCCGCCCTCTCTTCACCTTTTGCCCTCTCTTTTCCTCTTCCGCCCTCTCTTTTCCTCTTCCGCCCTCTCTTTTCCTCTTCCGCCCTCTCTTTTCCTCTTCCGCCCTCTCTTTTCCTCTTCCGCCCTCTCTTTTCCTCTTCCGCCCTCTCTTTTCCACTTCCGCGCTCTTTTTTTTCCTCTTACGATCTCTCTTTTCCTCTGCCACCTTAATAGTCCCTTCTCTTTTTCTGTCTCTTCGAAGGCGCTGCAGATCAGGTTGAGCTCTCGTCTAGCGTCTGTGTAATCAATCACAGGGCTGCCGGTTCCTCAAGTTCATTGGGGATGAGCTCTAAAGGGATGGGAGATCTTCCGTCGCCTGATTCTAAGAATGAGCGTTCCAAAAGTTGGGGAAGAAACGGTTGAGCGGTCTGTGACTCGTTTAAGGTACTCTTTCACCATCAGTGTAGAATTGATCGAAGGAAACCACGCAAACGACCAACCACACTACGAGACCTCATTTCACGTCAGCTGGAGTCGTCCGATTAAAGTACTTAACTGGTCTGAAACTCGCTGCCGAGGGACCTAGACCTTCGAAGAGGGACCTAGACCTTCATGTCCAGAAAACTTCAGTGCTGAGCCTAAGAAATTTTCATTGCCATAATACCAAGGAGCATATCGAATAAGGGAGATCAAATGACGGCTGCGATGAGATCGGTCAACTGCGGTACAACTGTATGAATACAATGAACTGTATCCGCGATCTCCCGAGACAAACGAAGCATTAATTTATTTATTCGAAGATTTATTGCGAAGTATTAGACTATTTCCTCAAGAGACTAAACACCTTTTTGTTCAAAAAAAATTAAGATTGCATTCATGTTTATGCAGCTTCTAGGATTTGCTCATTCTAAGAATGAGAACAAACTCTGTCTTTAATGTGCTCAACCTGACGCCATGGGATGCAGAATCAAACTCGTGAATCAGGTTGAAGACGCAGGCCACATGCTGCATTCCAATTGGCCACAGTCACATCAGCCATGTCAGCCACATCAGCCATGTTATTCTTTCTGCGTTAAATTAATTTTATACGATGCCAAAAATAGAAAGGATCTCCAAGACTAGAGATTGTGTAATGTCAAAAACCTAATCAATTAATTTTATTTTTATTTTTAAGAACTTTCTTATCAGTCACTTACGCTTAAATGTTGGCTAGTATGCATAACACATTTCAGTCTGTATTAGTTTACAAAACAAATAATTTAATTAATTTTTGTTTTAACCTCAAATCCACCAACAAATAATCCCAGGTAATAATGGAAGGGACCTTCACAGCCGATTCCGTGAAAACGCGGAATATCAATCACATCTCCTAAGAACGGAGTGACTCTGTCGAGGTCAATTATTCTCTACAGGATTTCCCACTTCGCGCGAAACGCAATACAATGAAGTTGGAGGCGTCTGACCACAGCCACCGCCACCGCCACCTCTGGCACTCGGGCCGGCGCCTCCATCCTCCCCCCGCTATGGCGAGCGACGGGGCTGCCAGCAGCCGACAGAGACGCCCGCGCCGTCGGAAATATGAAGGCTCTATAGAGACGGAATTCATACGAAACTAATAATCCCGGACGCACGGGACTTCGTGATTATGCAAAGTTTCCGATGTTCCTGGAAGCAACGGCGACGCCTCCCGTGCGGCGGCAGCGGCAACCAGGGCAGAGGGGGCGTCTGGGAGGGTGAGGGCGTGAGGAGCGCGGTGAGAGACGCGGAGGGGTAGGGCGGGCGCTCAGCGGGAAGTGCGCTCATATTGCTCCCAGCGATGTCTACCGGGCCAAGCCGCCTCGCCACTTCCCTCCCTCCGTCTCCGCCCCGCCCCGCCTTGCCCCTTCCACCCGCGGCGAGGCGCCTTGGTCGCCGGGAGTTGCTAAGAATGTTTTAATAAAAATGCCTCGCAGCGCCTCCAAAAATACAAACGCGGCGTGCGCGGATTTCTGTGGACTGCGCGCTCCGCCGCCTGTTCCGCCGCCGGTGCGGCCCGGCGCGCGAGCAGGAACCGCGCGGAAGAAGGGGTGGTGGTGGCGGTGGTGCGGGGGCGGTGACAGAGGTGACGTTAACGGTAGGCTGATCACCAGTGCCGGTGGTGTAGACGGCAGCGAGAGTAGACGCGGCGGCGAGAATAGTGAAAGGCGCGTTGGTAGCTAAAGTGACGTTGTGGCGGTGGAGGTGGTGTATGCAGCGGTGACAGGGGGGGGGAGGGGGAGGGGGGGGGGAGGGGGGGGGGGGAGGGCGGGGATGGCGGCGGGTACGGCAGCAAATGCGGTGGCAAGTGCGGCAGTACGTGGTGACGGCGGGGGCGGCGGCGATGGCATTGGTGGTGATGAGGTGATTGTAGCGGGGACGGCGGGGAGACGCGGCTTCCCTCTGATCCCAGCGGGTAGGACGAGGAGGCAGAGACTGGCGGTGGAAAGGTTAAATAAAGAAGCAAAGGAAACAGAAGGGCGGGGAGGCGTACGCGGATCCGACCGACACGGCGGGGCGCTTTGGGGAGAGGCCTTGCTCTGTTGATGCTTGCGAGGCCCAGTGCCAGGAGACTGTGGGAGAAGGCAGATATTGCTATGGAACTCCAAGAAGGGAATTCATAAGAAAGTCTGACCAATAGTAATCAGAATCGATATAGACTACCAAGAAAAGATCACAGCCCTATGTTTCTCGGAAATATTAAATGAAATTCAGATATATATTGAGAAACAAAATTTATAAAATCTAACTGCTTTCAGCAGAACCTTTGTCAGAGAAACAGACGGATTTTCCAATAACATAAATTCTAAAAGATTAGTTTCGGGAAGGCTATCTCATCACGGTGTGTGGGTTGTTTAAAAAGTAGTAATGTATCAAATTTCCTTTTATACAAGGTGAGGCAGAATGGACTCCCTGATTTGAAGGATGAATTGTGAAAGAACAAATAAACATAATCTCAAAACGATTTTATTTCCCAAAACTACATTCAACGCCATTTTATTCTCACTTGGGTGTGAAAATTAGTTTATCCAGGTGACGACCTTGGCGAGCGATGCACATGTATCAACAAATCTTTCTCCGAATCACAAGGAACATTCTCAGAATGACATCAAAAACGTAAAAAATTTAGTTGTGGAATCGTACATGAAAAGTTAAAAAGATATTTTTGATTTTTCTCCACCGTTTAACATCGCTAGACTTCTTTGTTATACTTTCCACTGCCTTCTTTTCCGAGTAGAAAGTCAGAGTCAAGTAAAAACAATTAATTCTTCTACCCTTTTATGTAGGTTTCTGAAACTGTAGGATTTCAGTACTTTTAGTTTCAAGATTATGAAGTAAAACTTTTGAAGACATTCTAAGGTTTCGATTTTGCGGATGAATGTATCAATCATATCATACAAAGCTACAGCCATCGTTCTTTAAGTTGATACAACTAGTCGCATCACTCACTATGCTGCCCGAATTTTGTTTCGGAACGGTCAGAGTCTTGGGGATTGAAGTCAGGAAATCGGTACACAAGAAGTAAAAGATAACTTTCCTTAGGATTTTAACTTCGTTCAAACAAGATTTAAAATAAATTGATAAGTAAGCTTTTACAAATGGAACATAGGATTAAAAAGCAACAATAAAATTTTAAATGAGACAACTAGTACGACTTCCTGAATGTTTTGAAATAAAACGATTGAAAAAAAACGCAAGAAAAAATCTGGTAAGTCGCGAATGTGTAAAGTAATTCCGGTGGCGTAGTCACAATTTTGGAATCATCCTGTACTAATTCACAGTGCTCTAGGATGCACATGCACACTCCATGTACTCTAATTGTCTGGGTTCTGTTACACCGCGTTTCCTGCCCTCGGGGCCGCTTGTGGCAGGGCGATCCCCGGGGCAGGGCAGCGCAGGACGAAGGGGGGCAGGAAGTGGGAGGCGGGGTTGCAAGGGGGCGTGGCCCGGGGCTGGCGCGTGCGCTGGCCCCCAGAGCGAGTGCGCTCCTCGCGGCGGCGGCGCCCCTTAGCGCCCTCTGGCACCCTCCCTCCTCTGGCGCTCCGACGTCCTCCGCCGCCCTCCCTCCTCTGTCCTCCTCTGTCCTCCGTCGCTCTCCGTCGCCCTCCGTCGCCCTCCGTCGCCCTCCGTCGCCCTCCGTCGCCCTCCGTCGCCCTCCGTCGCCCTCCGTCGCCCTCCGTCGCCCTCCGTCGCCCTCCGTCGCCCTCCGTCGCCCTCCGTCGCCCTCCGTCGCCTCCGTCGCCCTCCGTCGCCCTCCGTCGCCCTCCGTCGCCCTCCGTCGCCCTCCTTCGCCATCCTTCGCCCTCCGTCGCCCTTCGACGTCTTCCGACACCTTCCGACCCCTCGTCGCAATCCGTCGCCCTCCTCTGGCCCTCCGACGTCCTCTGACACCTTCCGACACCCTCCGTTGCCCTCTGAGCAGCCAGTCGAGGCGCAGTTCCTCCGTCCAACCCCAAACAACGGCGACGCCTCTCGTAGGACGCGGCCGTGCGAAATATTGTTTTGAAAGTTGGATGAGAAGGTACCATAAGGAAGTGTATAAGGGGAGGTATAGAGCCGGAGGCTGAGGATTGCTATTTTGTTGTCAAAAGTATTAAAATCAAATCTGTAGTTTGTTTACCGTTCCTAAAAGGTGTTCTATTACTCGGGAGGAAATACTTCAATTGTTATTGAAATGTTGCTATCCACTCTGTTAGTCCTTTTATTCAGCATTCACCTCCGTGTAGTATTTATATAAATTTATATAAATAAATGCACAAATGAATAAAATAAAATACTGTTTCGCAGTCTTCGTAATCTGTTATTAATCAGCGAGAAAAGAGGAACAAAAAACGAGCTCTTATAGCTTTCAAGGGGTTTTAGCATCTGTTTGGATGAAGAGGGCATTGGATGTATTTCATTGAAGGCTTCTACCCATCCTTGAGATCTTACGATTTATAAACCGGGAGCGGTAGCTCAGTGCATTAACTGACGTCACTTCTGACCGGGAGGTCCTACGTTCGAATCCTGACGGCGGCACGATTATCGACACTAGCTTTTCAGCTAGGTCGAATTCAGTCGCTGTCTGGAGGAGAATTCTATCAGTCGGCTGCTCTGATCGATAGTTTTCCGTGGTTTCTTCGATCAACACCAGGCGAATGTCGGAGCAGAACCCTAATAAACAGGCCACGGACCGCGAGCGATCTTTCCTTCCTCGTCCTTGTTCTATCCTCTTCCCTTACACACACACACACTGACATGCTTAGACATGCTTGGAAGCTTAGAACCTGTCCCGGCTGGGGCGGTGCTCCGCTGGTGAGAGTCCTGGTTAGGAGGAAGCCCCGCTAGCCGACGGTAGGGCATCCAGAGGGGGGAAACATGCACTAAACTTACGGGAATAATGACCAAAGATGTTGACGCGTTTACCAACCAAATTAAGATTTAAAGCAGTATCATTGAATTTCCTCTCTGTATGTCCGAATAAAAGACTTCTATATACGTTAAAACATTTACTATTTGGCGAGGAAAATTAAAAATTAGGTATGTTTCAGAGTGAAACGGTAAATAACAGGTTCTGCACCTCATTTATCCCGTTCATTAGATAAATTAAACTGTTTATGGATACTGAATAAACAGAAATCCAGATGTTTGCATCAGTTTTATCTCGACATCTGCAAACTAAGCAACTACAATATATAATTCAAATACCTGTACCAAAAGGAATTGAGGTTGTGTAAGAGTATTTTGGGTTCCAAAATTTTTGTACAAAAATAATAACTATTATTTATTCGTTTATTATTAATTATACATAATTAATAAAAACCACACAAAATTATTTTCCAGAAAGTAGCACGCTCATTGCTCTAGAACAAATAAAATACTCGCGTATGACACGACAATAAATGAAATGTTTCATGTAACCAAGTTGAACTTGTGGCACTTGCCCCTGATTGTTACGCAACCACTCACGCACATATGCAGGGCACCTGCCCTTGGTTTTTTGCAAGCCCGCTGCAGACCTTGGCCGACCAGCGATGATGGGATAAGGGGTTCGTGTAGGTAGCACGAAGACATCACTTCATCGTATATACAGGTCTTCATTACCTTAGAGTGGGCTTATTGTTTTTATTGTTGTTGTTATTATGGTTGTTATTATTATTGTTCTTATTATTATTGTTATTATTATTATTTTTATTATTAAGCTTAACCCAAATGTCATTGTGCAATGTAATGTATGTAACCGCTTGTCGTCGGCTACATTCATGACAAAAGAAAAATAGAAGCGATAATACCCGACATCATGCCCTACAAGTAGTTTCTATAGTAGCGAAGAGATGGCGTCAGCCAGAAAAAGATTTCTGAACGCACTCAGACTATAGCCAATCAAAAAAATTTGTGGAAATACGGACGTGGCATGAAAATTGTGTTGGAAGAGTTCGTCTTTCTTTCTTATTCGAGTCGCCGAGGTGGACGGAAGGCTACAAGTACACCACACAATCGACGAGGGACACATGGAAGATACCAGAATCTAAAGCTTTGATAAAAGGTAATTGTCTGAATATTTTTCATGGAATTACTTACTGTGAAATGTCAAGAGATTACATGAAATTTTAAATGAATATTAAACAAGAATGCAACGAATGAAAGAACGACAGTGGTAATAGATCGAAATGAATTTATAAAACCACGTTGCTGCATTCTCGTTGCTAGAAAATGGAGGATTTTTGTAACATAGGACATGTTTCTGTTTCTTTGTTACAGCTTTTAGTTTATTCTACTTTTATTTTATTCTATTTTATTTTTATTTTTGGGATTTCGTTTTGGAAATTCTATTAAAGAATTTGACAATTCTGAGAAGTATGGTTTATCCAACAAATGGCTCGACTTTTGCTATTACGAAGTTATAATTTGGAGTTTTGGACTCGCATTCTGATGCGACCATCGCCTCTGTGTAAGCTGTGGTAAAACTCCGCTGAACAACGAGGAGACGGCGCTCGGAAATATTCCCATTCCGTCGCGATAGGCAGCGCACAGACCGTCGCAGAACAACGACGACCTTGAGGCGTGAGCATCGCTCGACAGCCGACTACACAGCGCGGGACCAGCTTGGGGAATTCGCCGGTCGTGAGTCACAGAAAAACAGAGAGAACATTCACTAAATTTCAGTCTGGAAAACTTTCAAGATAGAATTATAATTGTACTAGTTAAAACGTTGCAATGTGAGCTTTCCTCAGTAACAGACGTTGATCGGGCAAATTTCATTGAACATTGGTCTTGATAACCAGTAAATTTATTTCTTTTCTGCAGTCGTAAGAGGAATCAGATCAGAATAATTCTTGTGTGTAATGATAAAAGTCGTTCTTGTACATAATTATTTATCTAGATTCATATATAATTGATTTAATGCTGTTTGAAATCATTTAAGAGAAATTGCCTATGTAAAATTTTGAACAGGAGTGAAAGCCGTTAAACTATTTCTTTTAAAATATTATTTCATGGACAGTCAAAAGACGTTGTAAAACAGAATTTTGTACTGAAAGGCCACGTAGAAGCCGAATGTTAAATGTGAATATTGAGTGTAACATTAGTCATGATTTAGAAGGTATTAGTGAATTTTGAATATTGTTTGTATGTATTTTTTTTACAGGGTGATTATTTGAATTGTGATTTGTGTGTTTCATTAAGTGATAATTTTTTTGTGAAGTGTACATATGTATTTGTTGCTTGTTTCTTGTAAATGTCGATCAAAGTCATTATTGCTTTAGTGAAAACTGCAGTTTAGGTAGGGAACTAGCTACCATAGTTTAAACAAAAAAGTGAGCACATAGGAGGATATGTGAATTACAGTGTACAGTGGATTTTATTCGATAGAATACATATTATTTGTTATTTAAAACTACGAAATTGTATTTGCTTGTTATGTGATCATTAGTTTAGCAAAGACGAACCCACCACCGATAGGGAATTTATCCATTAATTGAGGTATTCCCAGGTTTGCGTGACGGTGTAACCACACGTCACGAAATAAGTAAATGATAGATTTACTTTAGTAATTCGGCGTACTACTAAGAAGTAGGTAGGTACGTGACGGTTACAGTAATAATGATTTCATTTCCCTACAGAAGCATCGCTCAGTCCCCGGATATTTCTATTGAACAACTTTTCAATGAACTTTAAAGAACTGTTTCAGACACGTGAAAAACAGCTCGAACATATGACACCCATGTCAGCAAGACAGGCGATACTTTTAAAATGTCCCCGGAAAGATAACGAACCTTTAGAAGAACAAAGTCGCGCTGCTTTGAAAGCTCACGCAAACCCGACTCGCATCTCGATAGGTGCACCGAACAAAAGGACAGCACAATGTATATTGCTCCGCTTCAACATAATATTGCACTTCGGCCCGACTGGTGGCTTCACCCTACGCGGCGATAGCAATTTGAAGAGCAATATTGTGATTGCGATGGAGAGCGGAGTGGGCGGGGAGAGGGACGAAGAGGAGGGGATGCGGGCGAGGGGAGGGGAGTGGAGTGGCAGAGGGTTGGACCCAAGGGGCGCGGATATGGACGACAACTTCCTGTGGGCGCCTCGAGGGGATGAAGTATGTTTCTTCCTCGGTAGATGACGCTCACTACGAGGGTGAGACAACTCATATCAGGTTTTCTGTAGATTTCTTCAACTAATAACAATGATTACAACATGAGCATTAATTAACGCAGCTCACGACACAAGAGATATTGCGTGGAAATTTGTTGACGTGAAGTTTTTTTTGATGGTATTTACGGACCTAGTCATAACGCGTCGGAGTTCTTGGTGTATGCTTTCTCTCCCCGTCATTGCTTCTGTGAAAATGTAGCAATATTTGCACAAGCTCCTTCTTTCATCTAGCAGATGCGCAATCTGAGAGATTGACGGCGGTGGAAAATTAAACCTTAGAGCCACAATGTAAGACTTATTAAGAAGTTCATAGACCTGCCGGACTTATATAAACTGTTCTTTCTTAGTTATCTTGCCCTGTTTTCCTCGGAAGAGTCTATTTGTTTAGTGTTTGGCCTTGAGCGTTTATTGGATGAAATGCTTGGAGAAGAGTCGATTTCATAGTGGATGCTTAAAATGGGTTCCTTCAATAACCCATGTTTATCACAAATAGCACTTAATCTGAAATGAGTAGGCCAGAGAGTGACCACTCAGTACTCTTAAGAGAGATTGCTGCATCACATAACTGAGCATCGTTGAGCAGTCTGCTTAGTGCCATGACAGATTTTACTATTTTCAAGAAACATATCATTCATTTACTACGTTTTTTAAGAAAATAAGTTGATAGAATTTTTGTTCTTATTCTTGATATTCACGATTTTTCCTTTTATTTTTTCTCAAAGAAGAACACCCACCTAGACGTATGGTATATGCCAAACGCTCGTGACTTTGCGCCAGTGTTGCCAATGTTGCCAGATTCCGCAATATCCGCATTTTCTTCCGTTTAATTAAAGTCCAATCCACAATTTGCGCCGATGGGCACAATTTCTGAAATTTTCCTCCGACGATTAAAAATCAAGCATTTATCAACCGACGATTAAAAATCACCAGCCTCAATGATAATTTTTAGAATTTTTTCGCCTTTTATCTTCTTGTTCCGAATGAATGAAAGGAAAATAATATACAGCATTGGCTAATGAAATCGTCAAGGTAGTTCATTTCCAACCGTCAGGTTTGATGCTCATTTCGCTGTCCTCATTTGCACAGTCCCGAGCATCCAATTCCTCATTTGCAGAGTCCCGATTCCTCAGTCCATCATTCGGCATCTGGCAACTGCTCTGCACCCATCTCCAGAATTTCAATTCTTGGTTAATTAATGAAAAACAGTTTATGATGCGACCGAAAACTTTATGTACTTTAGCAACGAAATAATCGAACAGGAAATATCAAATATCTTGAGAGTGGTGTAAGAAATTTATAAGTTCGTAGGAGAAGTGGTGCACGCAGTACTTGAAAGTTAAGCCCTCCTTTGGCTTCAACTTCACTAGAGTAGGTGGCGTACACGACAAGTAATGGCTATGGGAAATGTTGTCATTAATTTAGTACAATATTTTAAATTCTAAACTCAACACAGCATTGCTACTGTGAAATGGTACATGAGAGACGGATAATCAATTGTAAGTGTACAATTCCATACTCTTCCATCAGCGAATAAGTAAATAGGTCGGTCCCCCTTGCACGAACAATATTGCGTTAGTTCACATTGGGTCGGCACAATCACAAATCAGCTTGTGCAAATGGCATGGTCCCATATTCACAATCACTTAAGGAAGTACTCATCTCGCATTCGTAAGAACTCCTATCAAACACGGACCTTTCTTACTTTAAGCAACCAATTTTTGCTTAAGTCAGAGATCTCATGATAGTAAACAACACCGAGACTCAATGGCATGGGTGGCAGTATGGAATCTCTCCTCCGCTCATTTTAGAGTAGTAATTCAAGTGGCTCTGACACTTACATGTGAAATACGATTAGGCGGAGGTCAGAAAAATAAATAAAGTACTTTTGTTATTTTTACTAATATAATTATTTCCATTTTTCTTCACACATCCGCTTCTTAACAGTATCAAAATATTTAATATCCTTTAATTATCATACAGATTTCAACGGCGTCATCGCTGTAGGAAACAATGCGTGCGTAATATGGATCGGTTTCTTTCACGACACAAGTTGAATTGATAATTTTGTGGCAGGCCATAGTGGTGCAAGGCGTAGCTCTTCTTTCTTCAGATTAATAACAACATTCAGATGAATGATTTAATAATTCCTTTATACCTTAAGGAGCAAAAGAAATTTTTAGCGTAGTAATTTTTACCATTAAGCATGGTCCGCTTTTCCCGAACCATTATTATTTAGATGCGTTATTTCAACGATTTGACGTTAATTTTATTGTTTTAAATCCACCATATTCATCAAGTATTTAATTTTTCATTATATTTCTAACTTCGATTATAAGAGGGTAAATTATACACAATAAATAACAAATGACAATAAGCCTTTATTGTAGCGTTTTTATAGTGAAAACTAGTGGTATAAATCTGGACTTGGATTTCAGAAAGAAAAGAACGGCCGGGTATCAGTTAATGTACTTGTGGTGCTGTATTACCACAACTGATCAAAATCTCAATAGATTTTCCATTCTTTGCTTCTATGCATTGAAACCTGGAGATACTCTCAAACGTTTTAGTGAATTTAGCAAAAAATTTCGCGTTTTTTCCGAAAGTGTATCCGTTTCGGAATAAAGCGCTTTGCCGCGAAAATTTGCGAAATTTTCTGCTTTCCAGATGTTGCCAATTACGCTCGCAGATACATTTATCCGTAATTCAAATAAGAATAATAAAAGAGAGGTTAGAGATATTGGAGCTCAAAAAATCGATAACAGATACGATTCCCAGATGTGCCACGTACTTTTTTTTTGTTTTTGATGATAAGTATATTTTAGCACACATCCATGGAAACTGATAATTACTTTCACTGTTTATTCATTTAGAATATATAACTTTGCGAGTGACGTACGGCAAAATATTCATTGCCATACATGTGCCGCAAACAAATCATGGCGATATAAAACAACTAGGCACTGCAAAGTTAATAAACACAGGGGGGCGTCATGAGTCATCATGGCATATTGACAATGATCCAAAGATATTTTTGTATGTTTCCATGAATTTGGATTAAAACTAGTGGGGTGAAAACATACGTATTTTCTCGCCCGTATTTTCACACAAAATTACGGGAAAAATAATCAAAATATTGAAAACTTGAACAAGATCTTATTTCAAAATCTATATTTAAGGAACACATTTCTTTCCGGAAAAGATCTGTATTTTTAATATTTTAGTTGTAGACGTCTCCGAAAAAAATTTTAACTTTTACAATTTTCGAAAAATCAGGTTTTTCAATATGAGACCTACACCGTTGTTCATAGACGAACAGATGGACGGACAGACAGACACCCAGACGGACGGACGGTTGAACAGACAGACATTTTGCCGACATTCGACTTTGTAATCGACTAGGTATCAAGGCCGCACAAAAGGCATTCTGGCTACACCACGTGTTAGAGGTTTTTCTAAATTTAGCAACTGCATTTAGACTTTTTCCATAGGGTTCTGTAGTGAGAGTTTTTCTGCCAAAAATTCGCCGTTTTGCGCACATTAGATAACGCCGTAGGGAGAAAGTAAACATAATGTAGCGAAATCGTACACAATTGTCCTTGGCGTAATCGTTTCAATATGGCGGCGTCGGCTCCTATCGTCACATCTTCCATCAATATTGCATTCAAACGTCAAAGACTCGCTTTCTGTAATAGTTACACACACAAATAAATTAAGTTCGGCAAGAAAGCACGAAGTCGCTTGAAGTGTAAGTCGCTTTCATATTACTGCGAAAAACTGTTCATTGTAGAAAGAAATAAAAGTGGTCATCTCCGTCAACTTAGTGTTTTTATTGAGATAGCCGGCTTTCGATGGCTTCGCCGTCATCATCAGTCTCGCTGCTTTCGGCAATAGTCGGCACAGTCTACCGAGTTTTGCCGACAGCAGCAAGACTCATGATGACAGCAAAGTCGGCAGTCTACCGAGTTTTGCCGAAAGCAGCGAGACTGATGATGACGGCAAAATCGGCACAGTCTACCGACTTTTTCCGAAAGCAACGAGATTGAAGATGACGGCCAAGCCGGCTATCTCAATAAGAATAAGTGGACGGAGATGACTCTTTTATTTCTTCGTATAAGAACGTGAACAGCACTGAATCAAAATTCCCACACTTGTTCATTCTAGCCGTGCCCCACTGTGGCTGTTGGAGTGGCGTCGCGTTGCCGGGGCTGCGGCCGCGGGCAGCACTCGGCACGCGCCGGGCGGGCGGGCGCCGTCGCGTCGCCCCGGGGGCGCTCCGTCGGCGGCGTGGCGCGCCACGCCGCGCCGCGTCGCGACGCTTCGCGGGGCGAGGGCGAACGCCCGTGGGGCTGCGACGCCCCTGTTTTACGAGTGGCGCGCCGGCGAGGGGAGGCGGTCGTTCCGCGGCGGCGGAGGCGGCTCTTGGGGAGACGAGCGGCTCGCAAAGCCTCGAGCAGGAGGGCGCCGGGCCACACACCTGCGACCGCTCACGCAATCCGAAAGAACACGCCGCGCGCCGCGGCCGGGTATGGGCCAAGTCTCCGAGAAGAAAATTGCACATTGTATGTACTTGCCGTCGGGACGTCCCCATGCTGCTGTATTCAGAACGCTCCTCTCCTACCTTTGGGGAAAGGGGTTCTGGGCGATGCATGTGGAATTTTTGAGGAATAAAGCGGGTTCGCGGTAGGTCTCCTCGAGATTCTGCCGTTTCTCCCGCCTTTAATTTCTCCATTGAATCATAATAGCCTCATCATACGAATCAGAGTATCATCATCATCATCATCATCATCGTCATCTTTCCAGTAAAACATTCATTCCTGAAATGGTCGAAAAGGCTAAGAACTGAAAATCACAAAAAAATAAAGAATAAACGTACCACGAAAATTCTGCATGCTCGGCCGAAACTCAGGTAGTGAACATCAATGTGACATGGGTTGTGACTCAGGTTGTAGAACATAATGGACGAGCAATGATCTGAGCTACGTATTTAGTTATTTACAACAACTTTGTATATAATATGCATATACAACTCGAAAACCATCTACTCGGGAGCCAAACGCGTCCATCTCCACGATACTCGTGCATGTGCACGGAGAGTCAACTCAAGACGAATGTTGCGAGGCGCAGCCTCGCAAATCATCTATGAGGAGAAGTCACGTGACTACCTCTCTCGGCGGCTTTGGGTGTCGGACCGCCGTCACGCCCTCTGGGCACCGCCGCGGCGCCCTACCCATTCCCCCATCCTCAAGGTGGACCCAACGCCCTTGCAAAATGTGTGCGAGCCATGGCGTTCGTCGCGGCGGTGCCCCGCCGGCAATCGCCAGTCCACCCAAACACATCATTGGCCCCGACGTTATGACACGATGCAAGAATTGTAAAGTGTGTCCTACCATTTTCCCAATGCGTACTGTCTTGATTCGTGCATTATTTTATAATATATAACCCGCTCGAGATCTTAGTCAAATAATTTCAACGATTTAATAAAGAGGATAACAGTCCCAGTGCGAAAGAAAATTGGAAATAGGAGGCTGCTACGAAAATTAAGGTGTTAAATACTTGTGAATATACTTTACTCCCTAAGTAGATGTACTAATGCGAATGGCATAACGGCGTTTGGGTACAGACGTTCGCAGCCTAAAACTAGAAGGGGGGTAACTACATTTCTGAGACCCTCTGGTCCTCTTTTCCATATTTATTTTTTACTTTCTTGTGACATTTTTACTAGGAAACATATAAAACCTACTGTAAGAAGAAGAATATTACAAATGTAATGATAAATTAACACAATTGATATTTTGTTCGACCATTCACAGGTTGCCACGCAGTTTGGAAAGTCTCATCTCCAAATATAATGTACGAGTTCCCAAAATTGTCAGCTTAAAAAGATGAAAATGAAAAAAAAATCATATTAACGTAAATAAAAATTCTATTTCGTTGGGTTACGGGACCCCTTCAAAATTTTTAGGGATGTCGGGCCCTCCTGCCTCTTTCTGCGTACGCCTATGCGATTGGGTATTACACGGATACAAATCAATTTTCAGAATGGTCGCCATATGTCCAAGTTCTTGTTTCTACAGTACACGAAGGCATTAATGTCGTTGTAGAAGAAATGTAAGACCCTACTATATCACGTCGTAACGCCTCGAAAACCGTGGATATGAGTGTATCAGGGACCAATGTCGATGTCTATGTCCCCGCAAAAATGTGTTGTTTTAGTACAATAAATTATTAAATATGTTCTCCGGTTAATAATAAAAATAATTTATTTGGCCGTTATATTATTTCAATTGAAACGTAACGTATTATTTTATCTACTTTTATATTTTTATACAATTTTTAGTCCATATTTTGGACATTTTTATTTTATTTGTATGTGCTTCTTTAGATACTTCTTAATCCATATGAATCTTAGCCCTGGTAATCAATTAGAGAAGATAAGTTCAATAAAACTTATATACGTTTTTAATCGTCTGTATTCTAAGGAACATCTAAGTCTTGATATTTTGAATGCAGGACTCCAAATATGAACTTTGATTGCCCAGGAAACACTTGTCTAAAATCATTACCGAAACAATTTTAACTGTTTGACCCAGTGAAACATTAGTTAAATCTGACGCCTCTCAGGAAATGATCTATATCGTAAATTTATGCAGCTTACATCATTAAATTAGGAGAAAATATCTTATAAAGCTATCACGACCGTGAAAATACATTGCCTTCAGAAACAACGCTGTTTCAACCATTGAATTACTCCATATTAGATCATGGAGTATTTATACAATTAGCAAAGAAAAAAGAGCTGAACGTTAAAATGCGGCAGTGAAGAGAGCTGTACTGAATATTGTTGTGGGCTTATTGCTTGCGTACAACTATTCAGGTTTCTTAAACAATGAATGTACAACTTTCATAAATAATATTTCTACGAGATTGGTAAATAACAAATCAAATGATATATTTCGAACTCTTCGAGATCTTGTTGTTGTCTCATAATTATATGTAGAGAAAGTAAAGACATAGTCAAAACAATTTGGTCTCTTTCGCCTTCGGAAAATCTCGGAATTTAATGCAGAGCAAGTTGACTAGTTATAGAATATTAGAGGACCAAAACGAAAGGTGCTCTGGAAGCACAAATTCGAAACAAACATTTTGATAAGATGTTTGTGCTTGTTCCATCTGCTATATAACAAATGTAAATTGTGACAGGTTCTTTTCTTTAGAAAAAAAGCACATGGATAATACAAATTCTAAGAAGACGTTTTTAAAATTTGCATGCAATGAATCGTATTCTCTGACGATTAAAAGACGTGTCGGAGACAGTAATAGTGACGCTCAAAGCAAAGAAGATGGGTTTTCTGGGAAACGAAACGGAGACATTCAGATGCCCTGAAGCTGTTGTTCAAAATTCTATTATTTGCGCTCAACACAAAAACGATTTCAGGTGCTGCCGTCAAGAGCACGGTTCGAAAGCGGACTGTGGCAGAAAGACCGCCTGGCGCCGCAAGACACAGATGTACTCCATTTCACTTCGTATTTCTAAGAAACTCGTTCATTTCAAAGCCATTAAATGGGACTGCTAATTACTTTACATTTAAAACGTATTTTTATTTAGATGATGAGAAAAAAACAATTTGGTCCAAGTAAAGCTTTACTCTTATTTGCCTGTCACCTCCAATTGCAATACGTACTTAAAACCGGTGAAAAATAGCACTAAAACCAACGCTCAGTGAAAAGATTTAAGCCTATTTGTTACATCCATAACAATGTAGTATAAACGTAGCCTCGTTTTGCCAATTTGACGATCGGGAGAGCTCTTTTAAGTAGGACCTTCTCTCCCCCTCCCTTGCTGTTTGTTATCATACCACGTATTGTGACCTAGGAGTCTGGCATCTTATAGATGCATCCTTGGATCTGCAACGCTTGACGGACATCTTTTTAAACAACGAATAGATACATCAGGAAAACTTGGGGCTTATAAGGAACAGAATCTTAGGAGAGGCTCAGGGTAGGAAAGGGAATGATATCCCGTTCATTAAGATACAACTCTGGCACCCGTTTGGAATTTTTCAGAGGAAACCTCGAAAATGAGCCATCCACTAGGTTTCGTAGGCGTGAGAGATTTGAAAAAATCCAATATAGGTGCGTAATCTAAATATTAACATGTGAGATACTAAAAAGATACATGTTTAATTTTGGAAACATTGTATTTATTTAAATTGTCGTTGATGTCAAACGATTCAGTGTGTTGAGCTGTATTCTTGGTGTAAGTTTCAACAAAACATTCGAGTCCGGTATTGAGAAAACGTTTTGTGATAAATTGTCATGATTTAACTCAATTTTTTCTATTTCTACTAATATTAGAAAACATGAATTGATTTAAAGATCTATTGTTGAGAAATATACTGTATTAAGAAATATCTACCTTCATACTGAAGATGTAAGTCAAGTTCGAAATGTTTTGAAATTTTCAAACTTTCAGGGTTTTTAATGGATATCACCATATTGAAGCAACACCATATTTTTAGGCACACTTAGGTATTTGAGTAAAACATAAATGAAAGCGTACAGACATTGAGAAAAATTTGGTTGAGATTTCATATCAAGTTCCCTTAAAATTAAAAGTTTCTTGCTAAATTCGGAGTGCCTTGAGATCGGAAAGGCCGATCGGTGAATATCAATTTAGAGAAAAACTCGGGTATTTGTTAGAGCCCCTGCGCACGAGAGTTGAAGAAAAACTCTGAATCTTATACGAAACGGCACTCGAGCGCTTCGGCATAAGATAGGCATAAGATACTTCGGCATAAGAAGATGCTCCGTCTAAGATACATCAAACACGCGTCAATGCAACGCTCGTTCGCCATAGTCCTTGCGTGCTGGTGTTGTTCACAAACGGAGCACAGGCACAATTTGAAAAAAAACAACCTATTTTTTAAATCATAGAACCCCGAAAAACCTACA
Source organism: Teleogryllus oceanicus (assembly GCA_964035755.1). Lineage (NCBI taxonomy): Eukaryota > Metazoa > Arthropoda > Insecta > Orthoptera > Gryllidae > Teleogryllus > Teleogryllus oceanicus. The sequence continues at coordinate 58,406,976 of CAXIVR010000001.1, forward strand.
TTTTCGTCAAATTCTCGAGATAGATTTTTGTATCAACACATGTTTCTCTTTATACTTTGTGCGTATAAGTAACTAGAAAATTAGAGCTAAATTAGTTTTATCGTTAAAAGACAAATATTTCATACGCAATTGTCTATGACTCTACAAACATATTTTTAAAGACAGCCTTTATTCACCATGTGAATCCGATTTCAAGTGTATAATGTAACTTCATAAAGCGTTGTAATGTACTCACAAGTAGTACGTTGACATACTGGTCCACCGTTACCCGTGTTAGCCGTGTTGGCTAAGTTGATCAGCTCGAACATAATTAAAAACGTTTAAACGCCATCATTTGAACACCAGTTCCATTGCAATTCGTTCCCACAAGCCTCCGCTCAAACGGCCGCCTCGTCTGCATTGCGCGCCGCCCGGCGCCTCTGATTAGTGCTCGGCGCGCGGATCAGCGAACTGTGGCGCAGGGGCAACGTGCAGCACGCGCGCAAAAATCAGCGCGCCTCATTAATCGGCAATTTCATGAGCGGGCGGGCAGACAGGCGGCGCGCGGCGCGGCGCAACACGGCGCCTCGCCCCGCCCCTCCCCCTCCCCCGCCCCCGCCGTCGCCTCCACAAACCCGCAACACCCCGATATCCGGGGCCCGGCACCGAAGACCGGCCGGCCCAGCGCCGGTCAGCGCGAAAGCCGAACGCACAGTTAACAACTGCGAGTGAAGTGTTGGGAAGAAGTGCAATTTCTGCACGTTTTATTGAGAGCCGGAATCGCTTGGGTGGCTCAGGGCATTAACTGATGTCACTGCAGTTCCTTTGTCCGGGTGATCCTAGGATTCGAGTCAGGAAGACGGTGGCAGGATTTGGATACTATCTACACAGCTAGGTTGAATTCAACCGCTGTCTGGAGGAGAATTCTAGTACCCGGCTGCTCTGATCGGAGGTTTTCCGTGTTTTTTCCGACCAACGCCAGGCGAATGCCGGAGTAGTACTCTCACAAACGGGCTACGGACCGCTCGACATCTTCCCTTCCTCTTCCACCTTCTATCCTCACCCGTCACTTACTCCCACACGCACGTGTACTACATTACAACACATGTCGGAAGACCTGTCGGGGGTTTTCAAGCCTCTCAGGGCTGGAGTGTTGCGTCGCTGGTGGGAGATACCTGGTTGGAGAAACCCCAGAAATCGACAAGTAAGTCGGTGCGGAATCTCACCACCCAGCAGTATAGAAACTGCTACCTCCCATGATAACCCATGCACTACACTTTCAGGACTATAGTTCATAGCAGTTGACACGTCCGGAAACACGAAATAATCAAACAATCAATTGAACCCCGGAATCCCTAAACCTCCCCTTTATTATTTTCGGTTGTAATATGAATTAATATAGCAACTGAAGTTATTAGCAAAATCTGATGACAAGTAATATTCGCACACGAGTAAAACAAACTTGTTGCTAAGAACAGTGAGGTACAGTATTTGGCTCTTATGCGCTATCGCGTCCCACTAAGGGAATAGACTTTCCACCATATCTACCTATGACATGGAGAACGGTTATTTGAATAACTACATTCCCTGAAAGTTCTACACGAGCAAATAGTGAAGATACAGTGTGAGTGATCATGACACCTTGTTTGGTTGAATGTTTTATACCCCCTTTGTAACTTTCCGGACTCGATGCCTCGGATTTTGTTTTGTAGGCCGGTACTAACCAGGTTACAAATGAGGATGACAAATTTTACCCCTTTCGAAACCCAAAATATTCATATCATGTCGTATTAAAAACAAAATAACGATAAAACATCTAACCGCCCTTTTCCTTAAAATTTCGACATCAAGGATCCACAAATGTGAATTCTGTCTACACAAGGTGTTAGAGAAAATTATTTACTACAAGATTTATGCCTTTTTTTGTTAACAGTGCCCCACAATACCAGTTTTTCAGACGATAAATCGTCACTTTCCACATTGCAGCATTACAATCTATTCTTTTTGCTAGGTAAGTAGGTAGTAGGTGAGAAAGTGAAATGGACATGAAGTTGGAAGATGGAAAAGTTGTAACAATGTCGCAATAAGGGCATATCACAATTACTCGCCAACCACACTGCCACAATATCAGTTATTTTGATACTCCCTAACAAAATGGAGAAAACAGCAAACATAAATGAAGCATAAATGGCCGCTTTAAATGGAAAATTTTCTGTCAATTGGTATTAAATTACACTGTTCTCCAAGTAAACGAAAGCTACTGAGGCTATCAGTTCTCTTCTATTACCTGACCGTTTTGTATTTGCAATGCAAAGGATCGCAAAAATCTGCAGAAATTGATGACTGACGCCTATGGCACGAGTCCGCCACCTTTACTCTCTTCCGGAGGAAACCACGCCAAATGTTTTCATCGCCCTAAAAATCCCATCGCCTCGACTGGGATCGATATGGCGACCGTGAATCTAACAAAGAGTTGGGAAATCGCTAGAACACCGAGGAGAACCAACCTCCTTTCGAGACATCGTCGCTCATTGAATTTCCTGCGCATCTCCGCCGGCGCGCAACCTTGTCTTTTTTGTCGCCGGAGTGAACGGGGCGCGGTCGCGCGCCAAAGAGTGCGCGCTGCCGACACCCTGGGAGGGGGAGCAAGAGAGAGAGACAAACAGACAGATAGGGAGGGAGACAGACGAAGGAAATGGTAGGAGTGGCGAGGGAGGGAACGTGCCGTTTGACCCAGACGATGCAGATGCAAATGGTCAACAAATTAGCTGTAAACAATCAAACGGGAGTATCTACATGCCGCAAACTTCCATGACAAATGCCTCATCTCTAAAGTTTTTTGTCTAGTTTTCCAGTGATTTATTGTGAAAATGTTAAGATAAATTTTGTTTCTGGTTGGCTGTGGTCAGCACATGCACTTTCACTTCCTGTACACATTCTTTGGGCTTCTTTTTTGCTTCATGTCTAATAATGAATAATGAAGAGAGGAGGGATTTAATTACTTCAGAAAGGTATTTTACATGCCATAAATGTACTACATGGAACCGCTGTCCTTCCTTTTCTTTCGGAAGCTGCCGTAACTATTTTCATTACTTCGAGCAGAATCAATACCGCAACAGTGAATCTACAAATGATTTTGGTGAACACCAGAACAGGGAGGGGATTGTAAGACTCTTCTAGGAATCGTCTGGCATTTGATATCCTACACCGCTCTGTCAGCACGTAACTTTCTTTCGCGGTAGTGGCGAAAACTGCCCGACCGTGTGCGAAAACGCCCGACCGTGTGCGAAAACGTGCGTGAGAAGGAATTGGATGAACTGCTTGACCCACTCGAACGAGAAAATCGTCAAATTTCGCTGAAAAAGAAGTAGCTGCTTTCACATGCCGTTCATCTGATTTTGATTTATTTGGTTAAAAACAGTAAAAACTGTACGACGTATAGGGAGAAGATTATCTCCGCACGTTTTCTTGAGTCCCAGAATCTCATCCCAACATGTTGACTATAAATATTTGAAAGATGAATGAAAGTTAAAATAATAATAATAATAATAATAATAATAATAATAATAATAATAATAATAATAATAATAATAAGTCACTAGTACCGTGGCTATTGCGGACGGAAACATCGCGGGTTCGAGTCCCGCCTCGAGCATGGGTGTGTTTTTGTATGTCTGTGTGTCCCTGGGGTATAAAAATCTGATTCAGCCTAATGCTGATCCCCCTGGTTAGTTACATGCAAGACTTGCTAGTGATACTCGGCCCGTGCAAGTGCATGTCCTGCGTGGTCCAAGGTGGCCTATTCGCGAGCAAAAAAATAATATTAATAATAATTATTATTTTTCACACATTTTGCACTTTTATTGTTATTATTATTATTATTATTATTATTAAAATTTATTAAAATTATTATTATTAAAATTTAAAAAGCGCGAGATATGATCTATAACGGAGGACCATAGTTTTTATTTCTCTTCCGTATTAACTGTTTCCATCGCCTCCAGGGGATCGATACCGCGACCCCGAATCTACAACGGAGTTCAGTGAACACTAGAAGAGCGTCCCTTCCGGGCATCGTCTCGCATTGGATTTCCTCCGCATCTCCGCAGGCGCAGAACCTTCTTTCGCGGCGGAGGCGGGGGCGGGGGCGGGAGCGGAGGCTGTCCGGTCGGCGCCAAAGCGTGTGCGGTCGGCGCCCTGGGCGAGGGGGGTCGGGGTGCGGTGCGGAGCAGAACAGGGGGCGTGCCGTTGCTGCGTTTCGACGCCCGCGGCTGTCTCCCCCCTTCCCCCTTCGCTCCCCCTCCTTCGTCCCCGTGGTTCCATCCCCGTGCGTTCCCAACCGGAAAACGACGTTCCGCCGCCGTCCCGCTCGCCCCCGCCGCCGCGCCGCGTTCACCCTATTTGGGAGCACAAATTCTCACTTTACGCGCAAAGAGACGCTTCAAAAACGCAGTGCAGCATGCCACGATGATTCGATTTAGGACGCAAATGCTGCAGTGAATAAAAGACAGGGGAAAGGCTCATTCACGGGAATTACTCTTTAATATTCATTGTTGGGAGTAAACACGGACACGCGTGCTTCTGGAGTCCTCTTGCAAGGCGGACGGAATACAAGCGTGCTCTAGGGCTACATTCGCACTCAATGTGGCAATAAAACGGAAATAGCCCACCAGGATATGGAAGATTACGTATTAATGTATAATAAGTAAATATATTTAATACTATATAAATGTCCAAGAATTAGTAGTAAACATGGCCTTGTGTGTTCTCAACATATGCAGAAAATAGAGTAACGACATTTCCGAATATATGATATATTTCCAGAATCGCAAAACATTTTATCTTCATGATTCGGTGTTGTATTGTTTTATTGATTTTAACATACATTTTCCTGTATGATGCGAGGTATATTTTTGGGGGTTGTGAATTTTAAGATTTCATTTAACTTATTCTTTGATTTTTGCGGACCACATTACGCGAACCGATTGTGGCAACTGCCAAGTGGTGGGGCTGTAGATTCGAATATCATGTACACCTCGATATTTTATCCTTAGATAGTGCTGTGGAAGGTAAAGGAAAATGGGAAGGTGAAGGCATAAGACGTCATCACATATCCCATCATATCTTCCAAATTTTTAATAATCATTTCATAATTAACCACGAAAAATTAAAAGCAACTCACCAATATACTGTACACGATATTAACAAGAAAATGTAAGAAGAATAATGCTAATTCTCTAGAAGTAATCAGATGGTCTACTACTACTACTACTACTACACTTAAGTAGACGTGTGGCGCGGTAAGAAAGAGACATATCGCTGAGTCGGTATAAGATAATTTGGAAATAATTACCGTAAATTATAAACTGAATAAATGACTTTAATAACATGTCAACTTCGGGATTCGATAAATTCGTTTATTTTTTTTACAAATATATTCAGTGATATTCAAACCAACACCGGCGAGCGTCAATATAACGGCTAACGGCTCGACGGTACTTCTAATTGCGAGGCCCGCTTATTCCGGCAAGGCGCCAGAAATTAACTTGATGTGTACTCACGTCACTGAGTTTGTGGTACCTGCCGGATTGCAATTAGCAAGTCCACTGCCCTGATGGGTCTTCCTTAGTTTCCCTGATCGCTTCCCGGCGAATTCCGGAGCAGTACCCTACAGAACGGGCCAGAGACCACGCGCGATATTCTCTTCCCATCATCATCATCATCATCATCATCATCATCATCAATTGATTATCTTCAATCCGGACTAGAGCGACATGGGAGTAAGCATCATCATAACCCCACCTCGTCATAACCGGCATAGGTCGGCAGGGTGGCCTTGTGAACCCTGCAATTGCGCGAGACCAACGCTAGGAAAAAGTTGTATATTCAGTAATATCCAAAACTCAATAGAGAGTGAAACCGTATTCTAATAACGCGTAGGTACAATTGTTAACGTGTGGTCACGTCTCGTCCATTGGGAGCACTGTACATCGTAGCACGAGCTCCGAGTACGAGTGACTCCACCGAGGATAAAGGGGTGACTCAAGAGAGACTCCTTGGAGCATCGTTAACACTGGGCTACATTGTTCGTGGAGAGCAGTGGGTCCCGAGTGGGTTCCAAGACACTGGAGCGGAATCTTGGGCTCCGCAAAGTCACTTGCAAGGCTATTAAGTCAAAATTAAATAAATTAAAACGCATAAGCCCGCACATGCAGTTCCGCATCCGCCGTAGAAACTTGGTCGCCAGAGAAGACATGGTCACGAGTCCCAACTGACTTATTTTCGAAACTAGCGAAATCGCTGTGTTGAAGTCAACAGCTGCTTGGATGAAAATCCTATTTAGAGGCCAGCTGCCAGGATCGGTCCTTTCCGTAGTTGCTTTGATCTATCCCAGACGAAGCACCGCTGCAATAGTTCAGTGGCAATATTTCTTGTGCAGCATCGTCCGGGGTCCAAGGGTTCGTGTTTCGACGGTGACGGGTTTTCGACACTAGTTTCAGAGTTTCGTCGAATTCAACCACAATCTGGAGGCGATACAAGCGATTGAATGCTGATGATTAGTTTTCCGTACATTCTCCAATCCATACTAGCTGAATGCTGGATACATTTCTTAACAAATGGACCGCGGGCCGAGCCCGATCTTTTCTGCTTCAGTTTGTCCCCCTCCTATCCTCTTACACGCTTACACTTACATGCACACATGCCACACATGTCGGGAGACGACCTTGGAGCTTGAACCAACTGAGGCGGTACCCCGTCGGCGGGAGATAGCGGAAGGGAGAAACGGCAAGCAAACGTATAGGTCCATGCTGGATCTCACATTCCACCTGGGAGAAGCACTTCCACCTTCCAGGACATATCAAGCACTACACATACGGGACTAACGCCCAAAGAAGTTGACGCGTCCAGAATAAATACTCACTCAGATGGATGCTGGAGCAGTCTCTCAAGTAACGGGCAATCAATCACACGCGATTGGGCCTTTCTCACCCTTTTCCCACTTACATCTTTTTTTAAAATTGTATTTAACCAGATTAGTGGGATACCGCTTTATAGGTGAGTATTTGTTTTAACAATGTACTATAATAGATAGTTGCTCGAAGTTACGAGTAACTGTAAATTTCCACACTATCATAACCCTATTTTTGATCGAGGACATCCCCATTGAGTACCTCTTCATGATGATTGTTGTTAATTTTGTGAAGAAAACAAGATTGAGAGAGCGACAAGAATTTATTTAAGTTATGGGGAACGGAACAAATCTTTAATTTTAATCTTAATTTCATCTTTAATTTTAACAGGTCTCACATCTTTAGGGGCGGATAACGGACTGATCCCATCATATTCCCCCCGGCCACTCATGTTTCAAAAAGTCTTCATACTGACAGGAATCCGAAATACAGGAAACGGGAATGCATCTGTGAACATCGCAAGAATAATGTCACGTTCTCGTAAAACCACTCAGACAACGTAAACGACTGCGGGTAATCAAATGTGCTAAGGCTGTGAGTTCGAATTCCACATAAAGGTATCTATTACACGTTAGTGGAATGCGTACTTATTAATGTATGAAAGAATCCCTTTCAAAATTCAAAATTTATTGCTTATTTATTTTGAAAATAGATTTTACTACATGGGAGTTTTTGTTTTTTTTCTCCCTTTCAAAATTCAAACTTTAAGTAGTATATGACTTGGTGTAGGGATCACAGAATTTTGAAAATTTGCACACAATTCACTTTTCCCCATAGGACGTCATACGCAGTTTTTAACTGTTTTTTGACGTAAAATAAATAAATAAATAAATAAATGTATTTATTTATATAACTAAAAACTAGGAAGTATAGTTGAAGTATGTCCGTGACGCTTAGAAGGAAGAAAATATATAGTTAGGGTTTGTTTGCTTTTGCGTCTAATAGATGCCTTTACGAGTCTTGTCACGTTGTAAATAATTTGAGGACTTCAATACTTTTGAACATACATGAAGGTGACCTCAGCGCAATCGATATTTTCTGGGATGTTATTTATATTAGATCGTTTTCACCTGAGATCCATGAAATAATTTCATGAATTGTTGTCTCCAACCATTCAGTTGGGTAAGTTCTTTGGCAGTGTTAACAACCTTTACCTCCCTGACGAAAGAAAATATGCGAACGATAGTAATTAAACTAGTTAATTAAATAATTCTATAAATTACTAAATTCTAAGAATAATTAAAATTTATGCATTATTTGTGCTCAGTGTAAAAAGTATCTTACTTCATTACACTATAAGAAAATATTGCATTTCTTTGGAAGACCGATTCCAGAAACGACACACTTAATAAAATGTACTATAAATACAACTAATTCATGATTGTCCTTAATATTAAGCATTGTTAATCATATACAGTCGACTCCGGTTATAGTGAACGTCTGGGAACTAACATTTTTAGTTCACTATATTCGATGATGTCAACATTAAACAGAATTTCTGCATAAAGATTAATTTTATTAACATAGAAATACAGCAAAATACATTAACAGCACGAACTGAAAATTTCAATATCTTTTTTGTCCTTAAAAAATCAATTTCTTTTTAATTGTTTGCTTGGTATTTTTTCATTAGAAATTTCTCTAGATCCTTCTCCAGAATTCGTGCTCTCTCTCCATAATTGATTCTACATTGACCTCCGTATCCAAGTATCGTAATGCAATCTGGATACTTTTCAATGTCTCTTGCACTGTTGGAATTCAAGCTGCCTACTGTTGGAATTTGTGGCACTGAGACGATATATTATTTTCAAGGAGGAAATTAATTTCCAAGACGTATTTCCTAGGCTCACTATAGCCGAAGTTCTGGTTCAATATAACCGACGCTTCTTATGCTCATTTGTAATGTAAGCGAAACAGGACCAGTTAAGTTCTCTATAACCGAGGGTTCACTATAACCGAGTTGAATATAACCGGAGTAGACTGTATATTGAAGAGCTTGCTAAATATATTTGAAAGCTGATGTAGAAAAAAATTGTTATTCCCGAACGTTTTATTTATGAAAACACACGAAATATTCTCGGGGTGCGAACACTTGCCGTTTACACGATCTATTTTTAGACATGCGATACAAAATTCGTACTTACATAAAAATTTCTAATATTTGAAGAATATTTTACAAGTAGAAAGGACAAAAATGCGTAATTTTATAACTGAAAAACGTGTGTCAAGAATATTTGTATCATATATTACAATTGAATGTCCACTTCTTGTACCATGTATCCACAAGGGATGTTGTCAACTACGAGTATATTTGTCTTCCACCAATTGACAATTTGATTTTTCAGAGCAGTACGAAATGATTAATAAAGTTTTAGTTCGTTAATGGAATGCGTACTTATTAATGTATTTATTTATATAACTAAAAACTAGGAAGTTTAGTTTAAGTATGTCCGTAATCATCTGGTGATGATTACCACATTGTTTGCAAGTCGTCTCTCGACCTGTACGTTAAGTACGATTATCAACTGACATATTTGAGTATTTCATGATGTCACACGCAGTGTCAAAATCGATATCAGAAAATTAGTTATATTTTAATACATTATTATGTACGGAACTTCACTAAATACATTAGAAAGGTAGGAGAATGTTGGGTAAACTGGGAAGTTTTTATATTTAACTCCGTAAATCTTATTTAAAAAACGTGTTTTACGTATTCCCAAATTCTATACTCAAGAGGAGATTCTTAGTTATAATTGGGTCTAAACGGATCATCAAGAATACAACTTTTATCAATTTTCAGCTGTTAAAACAAGGAGAAAATCGGCTTATAGTGTAGGGGTAGGTGTAAGTGGTCGGATAAACCGGGAACTGACCAAAAAGAACGAAAAATAATGATTTAAATACGCTATTTTAAAATTCTCAAATCGTAAAAAGAACACACTGATAATGGTAAATGAATAAAATAGTTTTAAAACAATTTTAATTCGAGAAATTAATATCGATAACTATGAAATTGAAAAATAATGGAGAAAAATGTTAAAGAAGAATATGAACCAAATTTGACTTAATCCTGTACGTGCACACTTATTTTTCTATCTAGGAAGTGTACACTGGTGTCTGGGGGACCCCAAAATTATTTTAACGATGTATGCCCACATCTATCAGTTATTAAACTTTGATATGGTTTTTTCTAGTCATTCAATCATTTTGAATATATCCGAGGAAAATTGTACTTTTACGTTTCATTATCTGCCACAAAAATGTTCTGAAAAAGATGGCATAATTTTTAACAAGCATCAATTAAAAAAAAACTTGATTGTTTACATTTCAATATCACTTTTAACCAGATATGAACATTTTCAAACTTTGTTACAACATTTGACAAAATTCAAAGAAGGGCTTAGAGTAACAAAAACTATTTACAATTCACACAAAACTGCCCTGTGTCATTACATATAGCTAACTACTAAATTCACTTTCTGTGCCAGTTGAGATATGACAAATCTGAATCCAATCGAATCATCGCCGAACACATCTTCTACCTCTTCATCACTCTCCATCAACGCCTGTCATATATTCTTCATTATTTGACTGGAAATATTACCCACAAATCGTGTACACAGGGGTCTCTTGAACCTCATACAGAACTTTCCTACAACAATCGTCTCCTCTAAACAATGGATGGCATCAAATGGAACGAAACTCCACAGTAACAATAGTACCAACTTAATTTACACAAAACTTTATAGATATCATTTACTTTACATTTCACTCTCATTTTACTTTATAGATTCTCATTTCATCACACTCTCATCGCCGATTTGAGTCCCACGTAAGCTATTTGGTTTAATCATGAGATGGTAGTGTGTAACTAGTCTTGTCCCATCAGCACATATCACATGCCACATATCACAATAAATAATCATTCAGCACTTATTATTGATAGTTCATTCCTCATTCTCGCCTCAACCATCATCCAGTAATAGGCAATGGCAAAATTCTATGTAATTAAAGCTTAGGAAAAGTGAGAGAATAGAAAACTCCGCTCCCTCCTCAACTCTCATATCTAACTCTACAATAATTATTTCGACGCGGGATTTTTCTCTTTGCCACCACGAAGAGGAAGATATTACCAACCAACATGCTTGCATATTTTCACTAATTCGTCGACATTTCAGAAAGTGTGTTTTCTTTTTTAATTTGACTAAGCATTGCTCGAAATGAAACTATTTTTAAAATTAGTTTCTACTCTGAAACTACATGCGGAGGCTTAGACGAACACGATGCTAAGTGGCATTTTTAAGTTTCTGAGATAATTTCATGTCTGACATGATTAATCAGAAATAAAAATCTATCAATATTATTATAAAGATTCATCACAGCCTACATTAAGATTATTTTCTTAGCTATATTTTATGAAATTATCATTTAGCAATTATGTTGTAATTATTTTTTTTAATTGAAAGACTATTTAGTACGGTAGAATGTAAGAGGAAAAGTAAAGGATGATCTGAATTTGTTTGGATCCCATCCCATATGGCAATCGCTGGCAATGAGAAAGCTGATAAATATGCAAAAATGTCATCATTTCTAAGTTTTGATTCTCAAATTCGTGGCACTGCAAAAGACATTAAAAAGCTATTCAAGACATCCTGCTTCAAATATTGGGATTCACAATGGAAATTAAAATCATCAAAAATACATCTGGTTAGGAACTCTGTACTGGAACCAGCCCTGCCGAAAATCTGCCTTAAAAGAAGAGAACAAGGCATTATCACTAGACTACGGATTGGTCATTTTAATCTGAAATATTGTTATATATTCAAAACCTTCGACCCACATCCATGCTCTAAATGTGGTGCAGTAAAATCTACACAGCACATTATCTTAGAATGCCCCGGTATAGCTAAGGAAAGAAACCTACTGAAAAGAAAAATATGTGTTATAATGTTATAAATTGTCATGCCATGTAATCTGTAATGAGATGTATACATAATTCGATTGATATTTAATTGTGTATATTTAATGAATTGCGAATACTTAATGTATGAAACTTGAATGTGATACTTAATTCATTGATGTATACTTATTTGTGGTCGCTGATGACCTTTGTTGTTAAAAGCGACTTTAAATAAACAAACAAAAAAAGTTGATCTGATATTCGGCACTTGTTCTGCGTAATAATTATTGCATTAAAGTATGACCATATTAATATCCGTAACATGTCGTGGATGTAGTACATACGTACAGAATATACACCTTTCTTTTGTAAATCAGAAATTTTTTAATAAGACGTATTTTAAGTATAATAAGACCTACTTTCTTTTTCTTATCTCAGTATTTTAAGTTCTTGTCAAGAAGGACTCAAAATATAAGTCATAATAATAACGAAAACAACATAATAGTTTCATATGTACCTCTTTTTTGCATTAATCATTTTCATACACGCTCACTATATAAATTAAATTAGTCATCGCTACCGTCTTCAGTGACCAATTCATCTTCAACAATCTTTTCCTTTGGAACTGTGTGTCATGCTGTCATTTTTTTGTACTTGGTTTTTGACACTTTTATTTTTATCCTTCTAGAATAAGGCGAGAAGTTGGGGTAAATTGCTATGGACATCATGATGGCAGAGTGGCAAGTATCTCAGAACACCTTGAAGATTCTTCCACTACCCATACTTAGGAGGTATTGTCTAGAGTAAAGTGATATAAATATGGCACTGTTACCTGCTCTTCCAAGTTAAGCCTTTCGCAAAGAGTGTCAGGTGAATCCTAATCAATTCTTCATTAAGAGAACACTTAAGTAGCTTTGTGAAATAATTAAATCTTTGTACTCTGGTCCATTTCTTTTTTCCTCACTTGATGACCTTACTCTCGTCATCTTGCTTTATTAGATTCTTATTTCACGCAATATATTACTTTGCTCTACACTTACCAGAACTGTCAAGCAATAGAAGGTTATTTCCTTTCTTTTAATTCTACCAGAATGATAGTGCGTGCTCTAGTAATCCACAAAAAAAACTGGAAACAAGGTCTCTTTGATTACATTTCCTCCGTCAGGAACAACAATAATAGTCATAAAATCACCAGGTGTTAGTAGTCGTAAAAGAATATTTTTCTCTAATAGTACTTAGTATCTAGCGTCCAAAAATGCGCTTTATTATTTTTTCCTCAAAATGTGACTCTGAGCGTCACATACATTGCAAATACAATATCAACAGAAACTCAATACAAAAATTAATGTAACATTTGAGCAGAAATTTTTAATTCCCGAAAACAGTTTCTGGTCGGAATGCAAGATTTTCGAAACGATTTTAGTCAATAGAAAATTTATAAAATTATACTTCACGTACTTAAAAAATCATTGGAACAAAAAGTCTGTTATCATCGATTTTATCATGAAGTGTGAAAAATAATGGAATATTAAGGCACAACTCTGTTGATTTAATTTAGAGGTTAATAAATGCAATCTTGCCATTGCCTCAAACATTCACACACTTTTTTTACCGTCACAGGTTGGGTGATAGATAATAGACAGATAATTCACAGATAATAGTCCAAAATGTAAAACAATATATTTTTATTTCTTTCAAATTATTAATAACTGAGAATCATGATTTGTATAATAGGCTATTCTATTCTTAGGCATGATACAATTCTTTAAATAATTGCATTAGTTGAATTACGTGGTTAAGTTAATACATTCGAACGTAATTTAATTCTTAATCATTTCTTCTGTCTGATTCATCAAAGATTTTATTTTATTTCAGGGTAACCTAAAAGAATAAGAATAATATTCATAAGCTCGCAAATACAAGTACATGTCAACGGGCAAGAGATCGTGAATTCAATTCATGAGTAACTCATGGAATGAATGCCGTTCTTTATTCTATGGATAGAAATGTTTGAATTGTAGAAGTAAACTATTACGTGGTATTTTTTGTGCATCTAAATAATTTTATTCATAGAAAAGCGTGTATATATAAAGGATATGAGAGCATACTCAGGGCAAATGCTCACATTCAAGAGTACATACTTCTAGTAAATTACTTATTTTTATAACACTAGCCTTTACCTTCAAATTAATGTACGAACGCTTCTTTCCTCAGCGAGCCTTACAAAAATGAACTCATTTCTTTTCATTTCCACGAATGTTATTAATATTCAGAGCAATGTTTTGTTTTAAGAAAACACAATGGATTTTTTCAAAAAGCAAAATGCGAAGGCCACCGAAGCGGGACAGCACACGATGGAAAATTCCCGAGCGGACGCTATTTCAAAGCGGACAATGAGGCACCACCACGATGCATACTCAAAAGAAAAAATGCAATTTACTTTCTGTCTGCCCCATTCTTCTTAGCTGCTCCTTCCACGACCCGCGAGGTCCGTCCTGCTGCGTTCCCACGCTTGTGCGCGACGCAGCGCCGTGATGAAAGCAGAAGGCGGACGCCGTAATACGGCGCAGAGCAGCGCAGGCAATAAGCGGACCACATGGCGCGCGGATCAACCTGGTTCAAATAATGTCCCGTTCCGGTTTTGATAACAAAAAAATGTTTTAGTTCGGTTTCGGTTTTGATAACAAAAAAGTTTAGTTCGGTTTCAGTTTTGGTAATAAAATGTTTTAGTTTAGGTTTTGATAACAAACGTTTTAGTTTAGGTTTTGATAACAAAAGGTTTAATTTAGGTTTTGATAACAAAACGTTTTAGTTTAGGTTTTTATAACAAAACCTTTTAGTTGCGGCTTTTGATAATAAAACGTTTAATTGCTGTTTCGGTTTTGATATCAAAACGTTTTCGTTGTGGTTTCGGTTTTGGTGACAAAACGTTGTAATTTCGGTTCGTCAATTTCTCTTCCGGTTCCGTTTTAACAACACTTTCAACCTGTTTCAAATAATGTCCCCGTTTCGGTTTTGATAACTAAATGTTTGTGTTGCGGTTTTGATAAGAAACGTTTTAGTTGCGGTTTCGGTTTTGATAACAAAACTTTTTAATTTGGGTTAACTCAGACATCTGTTTACATTTCTCGCAGGGTAATTGCAGGTGAATAAAAGAATTATGCCTTAAAAACAAATAAATACTCCTATTCCATGCATGGACATATTCTCAACTTGCGACCTTTACCTGTTTGCTTAATATTAATAAATTAGTGGTGCTGCAACAACACACACTTTCTTACTCGTAACTTGTAACGGGTGCACACTATTATAACACTAATTGAACCTTCAAAAGGTTTGCAACCAGAAAATATTTTTCCATGCTTGAATTCTTATGTTCAGCACTTCATTTAAGTTATCCCTAAATCATAGCTTTGCAGCTGAACGCAACCTTCACGACGCTTTAAAAAAATTCATATTTGCATTTGCAGTTTTCAAAAAAAAAAGAATAGATTTCGTCAAAAAAACTCTATACTCAATTTTAAACTTTGGCTTATTTTGAAAATACACAGACTTCAATTAAAATTAGAACTGGGACATTTGTAAGCCTCCTTTGCAACATCCGAAAAAAAATAATCCAAAAATTTGGGGCAAATTTTAGAAAATATTGAGGCTTCATTTACCCCCAGAACAAAATTATAACGTTCAAATTCGAAAGGCCCCGAATTCGGCCATATCGTTCGGGGAATGTGGAGAAAATTATCAGCATGGTGTGTATTTAAGCGTTAGTGATGACCACAGACGGACAGACAGACATTTTGCCATAAATAAATTTTTCGATATCAAGGACCTAAAAAACAGAGATTGCGATTACACAACGAGTTAGAAGAAAGTAATTTATTACATTTAGGAGCCAGATATCAAGGACCCACAATTTCTGTCGAAAAAACACCAATTCCCACTGCAGCATTACAATACTTTTTCACTACGTAAGTACGTATTGAGCGAGAACGTAAGAAGTGATTCATGGGCATGCACAGATTTTTGTCCTCTCGGCCATTCATTTTCGTGTCCTTGATCCAGTGAGCAGGGCAACACAAAGTCTTAATTGCCGTGGGCAGGCGAGGAAATTTGACAACGAAACGTCGTGTTAGTGGCAGCCAATTAAGTTGACAAGGTTGAAGATGGAATTCAGTAAGTTTTCTACTTCTAATTCAGTAGAAATTGTTGTAGTTTTTCAGATTTTAATAAGAATTAATTTACCTCGAATGTATTAGCTGAAAGATCCATCTATTGCGTAATGAATATTAAGTTTGTATAGAACGTTTCCTCGGACACATTTATGACGTGTTTAAACAAACGTTATAACCTGCGGAATATATTATATTCTAAAATTGGGTCCACGTATATTTGCGAACAATTGTTTTCTAAATTTAACCAAAATTTTTTTTTCCAATTTCAAACATTTAAAAGACCTGATGATGAAAATATCATAAATAAACATATCTACATAACAATTATCTTTATTACAAATTTGAATTACGAATTAATCTGTAATTTATTTAATAAGCATCTTTTTAGAAATTTTAAGGCATTCTTTATGTATGTTTACTCTATGCTATGCATCAAATAAATCAGTTTGGAATCAAAATGCTTCTTCCTTCTGTTGTAGTTCTCACACAACGGTCGTAGAGGAAACGTCGCCTCTTGTCTCATAAAATATTCCTTTGAATATTCGTAGAAAGGAAAGGCTCCAGCATAACGGCTGCTCTGCCCATTATGAATATGTTATAGGGAGATTACTCTAAGAAGCGACCGCTTTGACAGTAACTGCTTGGCTTCTGCTGACCACATAACTGCCGGTTATCCATATACTCTATTAATACATTCGTTTGCAGTTGGTTCACTCGTAAAAGGCTTCGATACTACTTATTCCCATGCCATCATTCAAGACGTACATTTAATTCCCTATCTGTCAAACTGGTTCCTTCTTATAGTAACTTCCCTATACGAGGCATATCTTGGTTAGATATTTTGGCGACCGGTGGATAGTACGTGGCTTGACGTAGCCTGCACGCTCCCCATATCTGAAGCCGGTGGGCTATTTGGAAGGGAACAGTGAAGGACGGAGTGCACGCGAAAGTGCAGATTTACACCTGGTGACATGCAGGAACGGATCGTTGCGGCATGTGAGGCAATTCCCAAAGAAATGCTTGTCTCCACTCAGAGATCGTCAATCACAGGACTGCAAATGTGCATTGCGGTAGATGGTGAGCAACTCAAACGCCTGAATTAGTAAAAAGAGTGAATTTATTTAGTTTGTTTGTTTCAATTGGCTTTTCTTGTTTGTAAATTAACTTTATTTGAAATAGTTTCTTTTACATATTTTAAATACGGTAAAATTTACCAATAGTTTCATTTACTTTATGAGTATGCCCAACATTTGACAGGGCTTTCTTTTCCCATTCTTTAGATCACAATTCGCAGGACAATGACACGATTGAAATTATTAATCATTATCTTCTAAATCAATGACTGTTAAATATTAATCTTTTTATTTCTTCAAATTTCAACTAGTAAAATGCCACTAACCGGGCTTTGAGATTTGCAACGACAAATACATTACTACGTCTTCTAGACTAGCTTGCGCACAATATTGCGCCTGACTGCCCAACAAGGTTTCCCGGAGAGAGCGTAAGTAATGTATGACCCCGCAGCGCCGTCGTTTCTGCGAATAGTTGGAGTACAAACATTTATAAATTAACAACACCCTTGTGTCAGCAGCAGCTCAGCTTAAATAATAGTCATTTCGCCTTATTAATGATTTAAGATAAAATCACGAGCATGCTCTCGAAAAAAATAAATAATTAAATATAAAATAAATTTAGTGTCAATATCTCTGTGACTGAAGAAGCTACGGCTCAGTTAAATACGTCCCTGCCCTAGAATAGCGAGATTTTTGCAATGAAGTAGCGAGAGTGTTTCAGTACGTTTGCCTGTCAGAGATCATTAAAGCCGTTCAAAGCAAGGCAATGAGATCACCAAGCGATTTGATGCGCAATGCTTTCAAAGAAGCAGCAACGTAATATTCACCGTTGGAGCATTTCGCAAGTTATCCTACCGCACATCATGCAAGTTTCTCCCTTTTAAAAATCGAAGTTGTTTTAATCTGCCTGATTGAGAATATTATTAATTAGAACATACCGGGGATTTCGTTGAAATATCGATCGAATATTGTCTCTTGGAGAAAAAGTGAACTAGTATCTTGATTGATTTTAACACTCGAGGGCTTCGCTGCGACATTTTTTGCGAGGAAAATTCACCAGATTTGTCAGCCGAAGCCACTGCATGCCCTCCGCCTTGCGAGCTGGAGGCAGCTGTGCTTCCCACCGCCGCGCTACCACCTTCCAAGAACTCACTATTCATATACAGTCACCTTTCATACTCTTTTGTGCAGTAATTATTTATCAAAGCGAACATATAAGGTATTGCTAAAAACTTCGAGAACTATCTATTCGTGTAAAAAGGCATAGCTGTTCCGTTAAAAAAGAACGATAGTTGGTTGGTTGTTAGTGATTCCGGGCACATCAACTACTGAGGTCATTAGTCCCGTAAGTGTATGGCATGCTTTTTCAACGCGTGTTGGCGGTGATCTTCTTCCGCTGGATGGCGAGATCGGCACCATTGGCTGACGGGGTTTCTCACAACCAAGCATCTCCCACTAGCGAGGCACCGCCTCAGCCGAAACAAGCTCTAAGCCCTCAACCGGTCTCCCGGCATATGTGGTAGTGTAGTGCATGTTAATATTAGTGTTAGTGTGTGTAGGGGGAGAGGATAGAACAAGGAAGAAGTAAGAAAGATCGCGCGCGGTCCGTGGCCCGTTTCTTGGGGTACTGCTCTGGCATTCGCCTGGTGTGATCGGTGAAACTACGGAAAACTACCGATCAGAGCCGCCGAACGCTAGAATTCTCCTCAAGACAGCGACTGAGTTCGACGTAGCAAACAAGCTAGTGTCGAAAATCCTACCACTGTCGGGACTCTAACCTATGACCTTCCGGTCAGAGGCACTGCAGTAACATCAGTTGATGCACTGAGCCACCTCCCTCGGTAAAAAAGAACAACGTTGGTACAATTTCTTTAAAACAAAAAGTGCTATCAAAAAGCTAATAAGTGCAAACGAATCGTTCGGAGAACATTCCATCTCAATGACTTGAACCATGTAGAAAATATTCCAGGTGATCCTTTTTGTTGACTAACCCTGTATAAAGTAATTTTATGCCTCTTCGACATCTTCCGCAAATCGACGTATTGGTTCGTGTGTCTCGTGGAAAATACAAGCGTGCCTGCCCGCTGCCTCGCCCGCGGGCATATCTGCTTCCCTCCCCCTCCGTTTACGTTCCTGCCAGACCCTGATGTAACTTAACCCATTTGCGTGTAAAGTATAATGCAGCAACTGAGAGCAAATATATAAATATTGCACAGCAGAGTAGAAATAATTTTAAATCAAACGAAACTAATCGAATAACGCGATGAATAATGAATTGGCCAAAGAATAATAATGTGAAGTGTTTCAAGCACGAGTGAAGCTAATGCGTCTGCTGTTGCGATGAATCACTGTTGACCGAGGGCAGCTGCGTTGTAACCGGCCAGGGAGCTGTTGTAGATTAGGGGCGACGTAGGCCGGGGCGCTAGGGGGCGGAGAAAGAGAAGGAGGAGGTTCAGGCGGGGCGGGGTGGTACGGGGTCGGGAGAGAGGAGCGGGACACGGCGGGGAGACAACGGGACAGGGCAGAGCACAGCCCTCACAAAAGAGAACAACTTCCGAATTCCTTTTCGAAAGAAGTGCGGAGAAGTCCCTCACAGAAAACTCCGGAGAGAGCGACAATTTCATTCTAAGTGCGAATCGTCGAGGGATTATGTTTAGAACAGAAAAAGGACTTTGGAAACTACCAAAAGATAAGACGGCCAACTCTAGAAGTACGTCAGTGCTTTAACAGCTTTTCATCACCACTTGCCGAACTTGAGAGATCCGGTTGAAGTTGCAAACAGGATTTGCGAAATAAGGCACAGGTTACTAATCGATGAAGTGGAACCGAGCTCTCGTAATAAAAGAGCGGCGATGGTGGCGCGGCAGAGGGGCCGGGGACAGACGCGACCGCGGAGGCAAAATCGGTGACGAAGATGGAAACAGAGGGTGAGGCGGAGGCAGTTGGCGCCCGCGCATTCCAAAGGCTTCCCAGCAGGTGAATTCAACACATTGCCGCTCCGCGTTGTCGCGAACCATAAGCCCCCTTTGGCCTTTGCACATTCTTACCTCCGTTGGTCTCACCTCAGTCCATGTCTCCGCCTCCACGGACGTCTCCGTCTCCCCGCCGACGTCTCCGCCCCGCCGACGTCTCCGCCCCCGCCGACGTCTCCGCCCCCGCCGACGTCTCCGCCCCCGCCGACGTCTCCGCCCCCGCCGACGTCTCCGCCCCCGCCGACGTCTCCGCCCCCGCCGACGTCTCCTCCATGGAAGCCGTCTCCTCCACCGCCGCCGTCTCCGCCCCCGCCGACGCCTTCCCCACGGCGGTTTCGTCCTACCGACGTCTTCCCAAACACGCGATATCTTCGCAGCGTCTTATTCTCACATTTTTTATTCTGCTTCGTCTGCTAATAGCTATCTTATTATAATTCCTCTCTTTTGCTATCCCAGCCTATCAACCTATTTCTGCTTCTTTTCACCTATCCCATCCTGATATCACATCCCGATCACCTTCCTCACTCTACTCCCGCCGCCGCCTTTCATCACCTTTTCCCTCAAACCCCTTTTGCATTGAATCCGCCCTTCCCCGCCGTCTCGTCCAGGGCCCCCTCCACTCCTTTGCGCCGCGCTCGTCCCCTCCCGACTGGTTCGGACGGCGAGATGCCGCCACCCCCACCCACTTCGCCCACGCTCCCGCCCCCGCCGTCTCAGGCTCCGTGCTCTAAGGGCCCTAGGCGAAGGCGGGGGGTGAGGCGCAGCCGAGAAGCGACGGGGCGGGGAGCGCCGTCAGGCTGACAGCAGAATGGCGCGGCGCGGCGCGGCGGCTGCGGCTGCAGCGGCGGCGGCGGCGGCTGCTGCCAGCTCTGACGTGCGCGAGACGCGCCGCCCGCATAACTCCCGCCCCCGCCGCCCTCGCCCCCCGCCGGCGCAGCGGGAAGCGCCGCTTAGAGCAGGAAATGCAGAGCCCACGCTGCGCTCAAAAAATCGCACGCCTCTGCCCCGACGTTCCATGCGGGATATCGCAGAAACTCGGTGCAGCGGCGTATGCCCTTTGCTTCCAGCGCACCCTCGACGTTCCACATCGCGCTGACATCTGCGAGGCGTTTGTAATGCGATAACCTTTCAAACAACACACACGTATAGTTTACGCCTGTCGCTGAATTTACAGTAGTTCCCTTCTGACTCTCTTGCCATATTTAATTTCAAAGGGCTTATGGGATCGCCTTTCCACAGTCTACAAACTTCTCAATGCCTGGCGTTACTCGATAATGATCAACTCCCCTGGATTCTGATAGTCACTTCTGATAGTCTCTCTTGGCAAAAGTTTTGCTTCCATTTCTTCGAAATATTACCGTTTCTTGAGAAAGTATTAAAGAACGAATTGAGAAACAAAATCAATAAACAATATAGATTTAAAATGAGTACTTTTATTGCTTCTGGTCCACACATACAAAGCCCAAAGACGGCACAAACTAATATTTCTTTTCGCGTGGTCAGTCCGCGACCGACCTAACCTCGATATTATTGCCAAGAAATTTATGCAGTGAACACCTTGTAGTTCCAACGTTACAAGTTGGAAAACCTTTTTTGATTATAATTCGTCTCTTATATTATTTCAGTAGTACCTTTCACGGCTCTCACACGCAATCAGTCTTTATAAATGAGGTCTCTAAAGAAAAAGAATTTCACACAGACGTGACAAACTGCAGTGTGACTTTAACAATATGAAGGATTTGTTTAAAAACGCATCTCAATATTAATGTCAAATGCAACCCGCAACTGTTGGTCACATTTTCAAATCTGTCGTTTAATATCTCCTAAACAAGGCGTTTTAGGGCCTTAAAAACTAAAACTTTGAGGCCAAAGTCCTCAAAGAAACGTTCCTCACACCGTATTCTAGAGGACGAGATCTTTCCGAACATTCCATTACATTTTTGCTGGTTCGACGCTTCTCGATTCTACCCCACCTAATCATAGCCTGTAGAATCTGCTACTGTAGGTGAAATTAAACTAATTACTTGATATTCCATGCGATTAAATTGCACGGTATACCTCTCTGCTCGGTAATAACGTTAAATAAGAATAGTTTGTATTGACAAGAGTGTATTGTATTGTTATCATTACAAGGAGACATAAGAACAAATGCGAGGATAAGGGTTAAAATTATTACAAGGAGACATAAGAACAATGAGGAGTAAAAAGAAGTCTTAAGCAGAGAAGAGGGAGGGATTTAACATGCAAGTGTTCTCGCACGAGTACGCCAGTACACGGTATAATGAAGGTGTGATCAATGAACAAATAAATGAAAGAATACCAGCTGTCAGCAGAACATATTACACATTTAAGAGTATGTTTACTTTCAATAAGCTGTCTCAAAGATCCAAATGGGGCTACGCTCTTCAGTTATAAACCAGTAGTGGCATACGGATGTGAGAAGAGGACGCTTAACATTAGTTGCGCTTACCGTTCCTGCGGCGGAGACAAAGATGGCCACGTCCTTTATTGAAGAACTAGTTCAAATTCTTAAAATACACTTTGTTAAAATACACTCCGAGTTCAGCATTCACAACGTTCCGATTGTACAATTGTTCTCTAATTCGACAGATACTAAAAAAAGACCCCACCATTTTTATGGGCAGGGCTCGCTAGAAGACAACGACCGACATTCTGCGGAGCGATTACAGATACCGCCGATTTGAAAATGTTTTGTAAATATCAGATTGGTGTTGAAAGACGAAACTCTCAATAATGGTTGAAAAAGGTCCTGATAATCAAAGTCCTAAATGAGGAAACAGTAATTGACTACCTAAACAAAGTTTGAGGGTAAAAGCTACGCTGGTGTCCGTCGTTGACCCTATCCCCATTTGTATGCGACTGTTAAAGAACAAATTGAGCAAACGATAGCTATATTTGAGCGAAACATTTTCAGAACATATTTCGGTGTCACCGATTTAAATGAACAAATTTGGAGAACAAAAACAATGAGATATATCTTGAAAAATATAAATATAGTATAAGAAAAATTTTATAAAATCTAAAAGGATAGTTTGCTTTGGTAATCTAGAAAGATAGGACTGTATTAGAAGAACGCAGAAGATCACGAATTGTAAACCTATACAACACGAACAAAAAGCCAATATTAGATGGGAAAACAATGTGCTTCAGGACCTACAAATTCTGGGTGTCATAAACTTGAATAAAAGAGCAAGAGAAACACAGGAGTACAGGAAAATACCACAGCAGGCCAATCGGATTGTAGCGCCAAATGAAGGAGAAGTAATCATTATCTTTGATGTCAAATCCACGTTTCCTTCCGAAAACGTTTTCATGAAATACAAAAAGGCTTCCATTCAGACGTTTGAGGCTCATCCGAGAGCAGTATGTCAATTGTTTGGTGAAAATTTGTTTTCAAAATCTAAAAATAAAGATTTGTCTTCTACTGTTGCCGCCTTTTTGAAGTGGTGTTAAAAGTATATTGTCCTTACAACCTTAGATAAGAATGATTTGGGAGCAATACAGAGAGAGAGAGAGAGAAAGAAGTAAGAGTAGTAGAGCCTAAGCGGGATAAGAGTGTCTCCAGATATGCTCGTTTTTAATTTAAAAAGCACACATGTAAATTATTAACACGCACCAATTACGCGCTTCTGCTTTTGATTCACCTCCAATAAAATAGCTAGCGGTTTCGTACACCACAAGTGGAATATCTAACCGAATGAAATCTACCCTAATTTTAAGCGTCCTTTGGTCGACCTGAGGAAAAAGCTAAAGAAAATATTTGGAGTCGTTTTAGAGAAAACAATTTAAATTGCATTCATATGACACAAGAATTACACGAAAATTAATTTTTTTAAATGTAGATAATGTTTTTTAAATATCTATTTTTAAACAGATTGCAATACAGAAAATCTCTATTATCAATATCGAACTTTTCCAATGTTAATGCTATGCAATCTTTGAAAATACAGAGAGTTCGTTGAAAATGGGACGTACGATATTTTTATAAGCATACTTTTGTATATACCTGAATAAATTGAAGAAAAAAGTTTGAGCCGAAATTTGATGTATATAACTGGAATTCTTCGCAAGAAAGTGAAATGGGCGTAGCGATATTTGCATTGTCAGTCAGAAGAGCAGGCCGGATTGCTTGAGTCTCCCTACGTAAAATAAGATACAATTGAATGATCTTATTTTAAGATCTTTAAAAACTGATTTTATTCAAGAAAAATCAATATATCCAATACTATAGTTGTAGGATGGCGCCGAAAAGAAAAATAAAACCTTCGCCGTTTTTAAGTCTTTGTTCTAACCAAGGAATAAGTTCAATCAAAAAGTTTGGAGCTTTTTTGAGAAAATTTAAAGAATGCGGCCGAGTTCTCACGTAAATTCCCCGTCCCCCAGCCCACATACACAAACAAAAAACAAACAAAATATCAATTTTCATACGCAGGACCTGGGGTCGACCAGATCGAACGGGTAAATCAATTTTGAAGATATGAACGTTTGCAGGACGGACAGACGTTTTGCCGTCAATCTTTTTTCGGAATCAAGAACCCACAAAACGTGGATTCTGATTGCCCAACGTGTTAAAGAAAATAATTTACTACATAATGAAAAAAGATTCATCCCCTTTTTCGATATCAACATCCCACAGTTGTTGGTGGGTTTTCTTTTGGTGGAAAAATTGCCGATTTTTGCTGCGGGATAACAATACTTTCTCTTCATTACGTCAGAATTTCGTGTGGCAAGATTGTAAAAATGGGGTTACCTGTGTGTATGATCTGATCAGTACCTTTCATTCGCAAGAGTTTTTCAATATTAAAGTAAGGCATCCATTTTTTAAGCGCGAGAGGAAACGAGTACTGTAATGGAACAAAATAATAGTTAATTCTTTTTGAAAATCGGAAAAATAAGTGTGCTACCGGACCCGAACGCGAACATATGCATTAAAAATACTGGAAGTTAACCATTCTCATTATTACATCTTTTGCACCTTTGCCTATAGACGTCCCTTCCATTTCACCCTCTTCTGCAAGTACAGACAACATGGAACCCACCAATATCCCATCTATCGCGCGGATGTCATTCGTGAGCCTGTATCGTTCAACGTATATATAACGACCAACCCTAGCCCATTAGTAGTGAAAGTACTCTATAGTATTTTATTTTATTAGGGTATATGTTTTGGTCGTAGTGGTTAATCAACTATTATGTATAATCGCTCGTTATTATTATAATTACCATATCAATTAATCAAAGCGATTAATTAATAACTTTGTCTAGTTATTCTTAGTGGCTAGTGCGTTTTACATAAATTTAATAAGTTTTTCTAACTTTTAATATAGATTATACTAGTATTATATAGGTTATATCAGTTGATGAAAGCAAAACTCCGCCTTTTTATGAGTTTTGTCTTTTCTGGCACAGTTGACGCGTCGCTAGGCTTACCCAAGTTGGTAACAAGAATCCGTCCTACAGCTTACGCGATTGGCACAATACAAATATTTTGTTGTAATTTTGTAGTGAGGAAATTTAAAAACGGGTCGCGATGCGCGCGGGCGCTTATACTCCGATTTATTTAACGTGGCGCCTCAAGCCTCAGGCCACAAGCTAAGCGGAGAGGGAGACACTGTCATCCAATCGGGAGCTTCGTTACAATTTAAATTTTTGGTAGTGGAGCTACTGATTGGATGACAATGCTCCCTCCCCCGTCTTGCAGCTCATGACCTTGAGGCGCTACGTTAAATTATATTGCTGTTTTTACAGAAATGCCTCTCGATGCCACTCAAGGCCCGTCACCACGGTGGCATTATGGCACGATTTTTCGAGTCTTTCTCGGTCGTGCCGCTAGAGTAACTTCATCTGGTTTGGTTTGGTTTGGTTTTTCGTGTTTCCGGGCGCGTCAACTGCTTTGGTCATTACTCCCGTTAGTGTAGTGCATGCTTTTTTTCTCGGGAGATGGCGGTGATCTTTCCCGCTGGATGGCGAGATCCGGCGCCGAACTACCGTCGGCTAGTGGGGATTCCCCCTAACCAGGACTCTCCCACCAGCGGGTACCGCCCCAGCCGGGACAAGCTCTAAGCTCCCGACCAGTCTCCCGGAATATATGGTAGTGTAGTGCATGTAGTGTGTGTGTGTGTGTGTGTGTGTGTAAGGGGAGAGGATAGGACTAGGAAGAGGAAGGAAAAATCGCGCGCAGTCCGTCGCCCGTTTGGTAGGGTACTGCTCCGGCATTCGCCTGGTGTTGATCGGAGAAACCACGGAAAACTATCGATCAGAGCAGCCGGCCGCTAGAATTCTCCTCCAGGCAGCGTCTGAATTCGACCTAGCTGAAAAGCTAGTGTCGAAAATCTTGCCGCCGTCAGGACTCGAACCTAGGACCTGCCGGTCAGAGGCGCTGCAGTGACATCAGTTGATGCACTGAGCTACCGCTCCCGGTAGCTTCATCTGCTTGATACGGTCGCGAGCATGTGACACCTAGTGGCACGACTGAGTAAGACGCGAAAAACCGTGTCACAATGCCACCGTGGTGACGGGCCTTGAGTGGAATTGAGAGGCAGCTCTGTCGAAACCGCAGTATAATCAAAATACAATCGCGCGTTTGGGCCCTTTCCAGACCACTGTGCGGGGCGAGCGACGCGTGCGGAGAGAGCGGGTCCGCGCCTTGCGCCGCGTCTGGACCGCCCCATCGATCCACGCGTTCGCCTCGGAGCCTCCGGGCCCGTACGGCGGCCGGGGAGGGACTGGGAGCGGTTGGGAGGGGCGGGGCAGGCGAACGCGGAAGCCGGGCCGAGGGCGAGGACGGGGCGAGAACGGAGACGGCGAGACGGGACGGGGACGGACGGACGGGGACGGGACGGACGGGACGGGAGACGGAGGGAGGCGGGACGGAGAGGGACGGGGACGGGACGGAGACGGAGAGGAGGGACGGACGGACGGGACGGGAGACGGAGACGGAGACGGAGACGGAGACGGAGACGGAGACGGAGACGGAGACGGAGACGGAGACGGAGACGGGACGGGACGGGACGGGACGGGACGGACGAGGGACGGGACGGACGGAGACGGAGACGGAGACGAGGAGACGGAGACGAGAGACGAGACGAGACGGAGACGGGACGGGACGGGACGGGACGGGACGGGACGGGACGGGACGGGGACGGGGGATGAGGACGGGGACTGGACGGCGGCGCCCACAGCCGGGCTGGCAAACCTCCGCGGCGCCCGCGCCCGCGCTCGCCCAGGCAACAGGCGGCAGCGACGCGCGCCGCCGCGAGACGGCTCGAAAGGGGCGTGCATTTTTTGCCAGAGTTACCGCCAAAGCGATGCCAACATTTTTTTCACGATAATGCAAGACAGGAAAGACATTTTAAAATACACAGCTGGAGAGTAATGATAATGCTTAAAGAATGCACTTTGAATGTCAGAGCTCTGGATTTGCTCAGGAAAAAAGACGAAATAAGCAACATCAATCGTTCGTGCGATTGATTTTTTTTTGTGTTCCCGTTTCTTTGTGTAGTACATCAACGGTTATGTACATTAGTTTCGTAAGTACGGTGTATGTGCTTCTCGGGAGGTGGGATGGTCCTATCCCGCTAGAAAATGAGTTCCTAAACGTCGGCTTATGGAGGTTTTCCCCCATGTATCTCCATCGGCAGGTCACCGCCCACACTGGGACAAAGTCTAAGCTCCTAACAAAACTCAGTGTGTGGAAGGTTTTTTTAATATTTCTTTTTAAATTTAAGGTCGTATCAACATCAAGGTCATTAGCGACCACTATTGGTGTTAACGTTATGGTAACAGTAAAGATAAAACGATATGGTGATGATAAAGGGTGAAACAACGAACACAAATACAACCATGTCCGAGGCGGGACTCGAAACCGCGACCCTTCGGTTCGAGATCGCTACGACACGACTGCCTTAGCGACCTCGCACACGTGGTATCGTGGTATCGGCTATGTAGAAGTTTAGTTCATTTCGCCCAGAGGAACCAGAGTGGCGGATCAAAAGCTAAAAAAAAATTACATTAATTTTGATGGATAATAAAAAGAACACTGAACAAAAAAACGGCATGAGTTATATGCTTTTCCAAACGCTGAAATCAAATTATCGTTTTTATCATTTTTAATTTTCAATATACTTCCTAACTTATTAAAAACCTTAAGCAGCATATCAAAACTGTTTTGATATTTTTATACGCAGAGTGCAACTTTTCAATATTGTCTGGTAAAGCATTATAAATGAATGTGCAAGTTACAGAATATTTGTAGTCTTTTTCGTTCTAACAAGAGATAATACTATTGCAGATTCGCGTCTCAAAATTGTTAACTTAACAATATACATTGCATTGAAACATGAGAGCATCATTCTTTCATTATCAGTTTCCATGAGAACTGCTGGTTCTTAAATAAAGATGACAATTACGTAATAATACAAGAATGAGCTCTATACTTGAAAGAGAAAACACTATCGTAAATGAACCAACACTACGCTTTAAACCGGGAGAGATGGCTTAGGGCATAAACTGATGTCACTCCAATCCCTCTGACCGGGAGTATCTAGCCTGTCAGCTAGGTCGAATTCAGTCGCTGTCTGGAGGAGAATTCTAATGGCTGGCTGTACTCTTCGGTAGTCTTCCGTGGTTTCTCCGATCAACACCAGACGAATGCCGGAGCAGTACCCTAACAAACGGACCACGGACCGCGCGCAATCTTTCCTACCTCTTCCTTGTCCTATCCTCTCCCCTTAAACACACACTAACATGCACTGCACTGCCATACATACCAGGAGACCGGTCGGGAGTTTAGAGTTTAGAGACTGGAGAGGTTCTCCACCGGTGGGAGATACCTAGTTGCGGGAGAAAATCCCGCTAGCCGACGGTAGGTCGGTGCCGGATCTCGCCATCCAGCGGGGGAAGATCACCACCACCTCCCAAGGAAAAACATGCTCAACGCTTACCGGACTAATCACCTAAGCTGTTGACTCGCCCGGAATCACATTTTTGTGTTCATGATAATCCATGGCTCATCTCAAAACTAATATCAAGTTTTTAAAACCAACAGTTGTTTACGTAACTAGTACAGACAGAGAGTCTTTGCCTCGACTGTCAACATGTCATTCGTTTGCCAAAGATAGGAGCCGAGTCCGATATTTCGAAATAAAGTTCGGCAAAGACATTTTCGTACGAGTCTCGTTCATTTTTTTTGTACGCACTCTTGGAAACTTTCAAGAATATCATATAGGAATCATTTTCAATATGCAAGGTGGCAGCCATATTGAGTCATGTCGACCTAGCGTTTAGTTTACTTTGTAGGAGGCTAATATTGTTATTCAGTATATAGGCGTCTCTTCTTTGCAGTACATGTATCCGCAAACTAATATTTTTTCAATCCATCAAGAGTGATATGCCCTAGTTTACATGCTGCGTGCTGAAAATGCTACGCTCATTTTTTAGTTCAATTACGTATTCCAAGCAAGAAGATTTAAAATAAAATCTTTCTTTTTCATGTTTCAAAATTATAAATTCCCGCCAAGTAAGTTGTTACACGTTTAGCAGTAGCGACAAGCTTTTAAATAATGCTCATCCTTTTTTTGTTTCACGAGAACTTGCTCGCATGAAAATTGGAAGTGGCATATCATACATACTGATGAATTTATTTTATGTATTCATGTCAAAAACGCTAAAAACACTGTAGCTGACATTTAGGGAGGTACAAAAGCTACATTTATTGGTTCAAAAGCAGCACAAGGGACCTTCTGACTATTTGCTCTGTAGATCAAGGGAAACAACAAAAACTCAATCGAGACAGGCTTCATCCGAACAATTTGCACAGTATTTACAACAGAGTAAATGGAAATTCAATTATAACTTTTATGCATAAAATAAATGTAAATCATTGGGCGAAACTATTACTCAAGGTAACAATAAGCATAAATGTTCAATGTAAAAAATATATAGACATTTATTCTTCTCCCATTGTGTAATATTTTTATTCGCCTATTGCCAGCTCGTTATATTAATTTTTGCAGTGAAGGTTTTTCACCATTCGGAGTGAATTTGTTGTTGTTTTTTAGTCAATCGCGAAGACAATGATGTTTTTTGTCATTGTTCTAGGAAACGTTTCACTTGAGTGGGAGTTGCAGAGACGAGGCGACACGCGAAGTATTGGTAAAGAGCAAACACAAAACAAAATACTAAAATGTTGAACGGAGATGACTCAGATGTGAAGTTGACATTACTAGAAATAAAAGACAAGGCAGGAACGGTAACTAGGTTTAATTTGCGTTTACAGCACTCTTTCGTTTCATGTTTGTTTATTATTTATCATCATGGCATTATGGTTTCTTAATATACAGCTCAATATGCGTTTCATTGTAAAAAATTAGTATTTCTTGCTTTCCAGTCAATGCAAAGTCCACTCCTTGGGGTTATGAAGATGATGATGGCGATAATATACATTTATTATTTATTTATATAAGCATTAGTTATTTACTTTCACGAATTGATAAATTTGAGACACTACTTTTGTACTTTTCAAAAGATTTACTCTTATTAAGTTCTCAGTTCTTAGATGTTTACTTGCGTTACAAACCGTTGATCCCCTGGAAATACAAATCATAACACTCATCTCCTTGGGAATAAAATGATACTATAGACCAGTAGAACGTGTGATTAAATTGCCTATTCATAACGTTTAAAAACAGAGTATAATAATTTTTATCTATGTTATCTAATACCATGTAATCTACCTATTATAATTTTTGTTTTATTTTCTTCATAATCAAGAGCTATTTTTACCGCTGCGTAATAATAACGGTATCACCAAACAAATCCTTTATTGGTTAATGTAATAAGAGTCTCCGTAAATCATTTACCCGATCACGTCATTCGCTCTCAACCTGTCTGCCTGCATCCATTCAATTGTGCCAGCCGCCCTGCATGGCCCTTCCCAGCGCCCGCTTTATTGAACCGACACGCGCGCAATCAAACATTACAAAGCGAGTGACACGTCATTTGCAGAGAATTTTCGCTATGCAACCATCTGTCATCCGCGTGCTTTGCAACCCTATTGTCATCCACTAGATGTCTACAGGAGTATGGAAGCAAATTTATTGTGGTGCATTCATCTGCTCCTTAGAAACACACGGATTGACGCGCGGGGGATATTAAAATCTGGCAACGCCCATACAATGGAGGAGAGGGAAGAAAATATGTACGAAGGGAGAGAGCGTAGGGGTAAAATAAAAATAGATTTATTTATAAGTCTCTACATTTCAAACTTTATATGATAAAAGTAAATTTAAAAGATTTCTTTTTGTTTCCAATGTTTAGGATAAAATTGAAGCTAAGAAAGCATTGGTCATCTACACCATCTGAACCGTAATGAACATATTTAGAGGTTTGTTTCTCTTCAGACATATATTTGAGCACAATACTATACATTTTATTGACTTTTCTCAAAAAATAGCATAAATATTAATAAGAATGACAGCAACACATTTAAAAATGATTACAAATATATTGAAAAGTAAATGAGTTTAGAATAAGCCAGACATCTCAGTTTTCATATTTGCGAAATTACAGTTTAAAAAAATGTAAAAAAGTTTTTTTACTCATATTTACAACTCTTTAGAAAAAGCAGAGCTACATAATCCTTTAAATATTTCAAGTTCGCATACTTCAGTTTTGCTTTCTACGCCTCAATTAAAAACATCAGAATGTCCACAAAACGAATAATTGATTCTACTGAATGCAAAACATTTTTTGCAAAGAAATATACTCCTGCACCAAAGTTTGTTTTTTTCATTTCTGAAGTATTTAAATTCTTTCTTATTATAATGATTGACTCAAGTACTCAAAATCAATCATTAAGTGTTTCCTGATTTGATATTCCTCTACGTTTCTGGAGATTTTATTAATTGTTGATCATTGCTTCTATATGACAACTACATCCAGTAAATTTCTCCAAAGGAAAAAAAACTCTGATGAAAATTTTCTTAAAACAGAGTAGAAATAACTTGCATTTTTCGCAACATTAGGATACACGATTCTGGGTTATTTAAAAGCAGTTGTCTAGGCGCATGGCAACCTATCTACGGAGTAGAATTAATACAACTGTTTTGCGTGGAATACCAGAATTCGAAAGATTAGAACGCGCTAGGATGTAGACATTGTAATGGCATAAAGGCCTGCGGCCTTGCCACATAGCTTCAAGTTATCTAATTTGTCTGTAATAATTACATATTAAATAAATAAAATAAAACTTTTGTGTGAGTGAACGTTATCTATGTATCTGTTGCCGTAAGCGACACCCCGGAGTATGCTCACGCACATAATGGCAAAGACAAAACATGACTCAATAGCTGAAGCAGTGAGATAACTCAAAAAGCATATTTTTTTCCCGATATGCATTTGAATTTTCAAGTTCGCTTAAGAAATACAGTGGTTCAAATCAACACATTGCTTTCTGGCAAAAATATTACATTATACAAGAAAAAAGAAATCCAAAAATTCTTGTTCCTCATACTAATAAAATTCACTATCAAATTTTGAGTTATCTTGTGGTTGCAATGAGTGACATATGTTATAGCAGTCCTACGAACTTCATTTTACTTTGAGATTACCTAAAGAAAATGTTAACAATGATCTATTATATATTTCTTATTATTCATGAGGATGACGAGACAGGAGGATAAAGTATGTGCATTTGTGTGTGTATGTGTGAGCAAGTGCGCGCGCGTGTGTGTGTGTGTGTGTGTGTGTGTGTGTGTGTGTGTGTGTGTGTGTGTGTCTGTAAAAACCTTACAACTCGGACTTTACATTACACCTCTAGACTTAATTAAAAACATTTTGCCCAAACCACGATGTCAATTTCTAGTGGGTAGAAATAAAATTCTTGTGCGTTTTAAACAGAGTAAAGTGTTTTTTCCTCCTCGCGCCAGCAGCCAAAAGCTCGGAGCAGCGCCAAACCCTGTTTTTTGCCTTTTAAAAAGCGGGTCTGCAATTTTAAACATTTATCCAAAACACTGGTTTTTAAAACCCAGCCAGCCCAGCGGGAGGCAGGGAGGCGAGGTCCGGGCGGCGCCCGAAATCTGGGTCGGCGAGCGCGCGGGCGTGCATCGGTTTGTGTGGGCGCTGCGCGCGGAATGCACGATGTCAATGGAGGGGTCGTTCGCAGCGGTGGATGAGGCCCTAAGAGAGAGGCGGGCAGAGATCGCCGCTTGCAGGCAGTGAATAGAACGATAAATGATCGTACTGTATTTGAAGAAATATAAGAGACCATCTTCGTCAACACAGTATTTTTATTGAGATAGCCGGCTTTCGCCGGCTTTGCCGTCACCATCAGTGATGATGACGGCATCATCATGATAGCAAAGCCCTCGAAAGCCGGCTATTTCAATAAAAATACTATGTTGACGAAGATGATCTCATTTATTTCTTCATATAAGAACGACAACAACACCAAATCAGAATTCCTACTATTTGTATTGCATTTGTTTGATACGCTTTCATATAGCATGGTTTCGATTGCCGTGGGACTGCCACAATTGCTTGAGATTGCCACTTCGGAAATGCAGGGTCCTCGGAATCAAAAATACGTTGGAATATGATGTTGCGTAACTACTGGTATGTTTAGTCACTAAACAGTTGCCTATAATGTGCCGCAAGTCTAGTTCAAAAAACAAGGGCACAAACAATGTATTTTAAAACTTCTCACAGACATAGAGTGATCTGAAATTTTAGAAAATTTGCGCTGTAACATTATGGAAAATAGACCCGTTGACTTCGGGATCGAGACCCACATCGAATAACGATGTAACCAGTTAAACCTCCGTTCTCTTAATAGCATTAAAATAACTCCCGAAATCGCTTTACGTACATTATTTTATTAATGAAGGAAACTTACCCTAAAAGAACTTTTGTGGCAAAAAAAGCTAATCCCATTATTATAGGCTACTCTATAAACAGCATAGTATAATTGCAGTACATAAATGAATGTAAAGCTCACATTCAGCTGAGTACAGTAAAATAAAAAATAGCTCTAAAATTAATTGCGGATTTTCTTTTTTTTTTCTTTGTGGTTGGAGACATATCGCCACAGATCCGTTAGACATCATTCTCCATCGTTGGTAAATTGTCTCGGTCGATTGAAGAAAGGGCCGCGAAAAAAGATTTGCGGTTAACAGGGAGTCTACTGTATATAATTTCAATATCTGAGCGGCAATAGTTATTAACGCCATTACCCGATTAGAGCAAATAACAGACGCAGTTCAAGTTTGGACCTTGAGACTACGACCACGGTTTGAAACCAACATAGTACGTTTATTTATTTATCTATTTTTAATTTTTTTTGGTCTAGTCGTTCAACACTGTAATACCATCTTCTTATAAGAATAATTCTTATAAATAAGACATCTTTTCTTGCAAGAGGAGTATTCATACGCTAACTTCACCTACAACATCTTTGTTTCGATTGTTTTTGGCGGACGGATACCTAAATAACAGATTCCGACAGTTAAGAGTGACTTTTCGTTCCTCTGATTGCTTTATGATAGTTGGGTTATGATGTTTCCGGGCACGACAACTACTATAGTTATTAGTCCCATAATGTAGTGAATGCTTTTAGCGGGAGGGAGAAGTGTTCCTCGCCCGCTTGATGGTAAGATCCCGCGGCGACATACAAGTCAGCAGAAGGATTACCCTCTCCAGAGATCCACCAGCGAGGAAACACCCCAGCCTGGATAAGCTCTAAGCTCCCGATCTATGTGATAGTGTAATGTATGCATGCGCAAGGGAAGGGAATAGGACAAGGAAAAGTTCGCGCACAACCTGTTTTTTAGCATGCTCCTCCAGCATGCGCCGGCTGAATTCGAGCTAGCTGCCTATCTAGCATTGAAAATTAGCCACCGTCGGGGCTCCAACGCTAGGACCTTCTGGTGAGAGCCACAGTCGAGTGAACGGCAATGGAGGCTCTGAGCTAAACTGAGACAGTATGTCGTTATAAAATGTCAGGAAGACGAAAAAAGAAACTAATGAAGCTAAAACAGCACGTACTTTCTCGCACGTATTTTCATGCAAAATTATGCGACATGTACTCAAATTTTCGAAAAATTGTACATAATCTTATTTCAAAATCTATCTTTAAGGAACAATTTAAGGGAAAAAATTGTAATTGTATTTTTAGAAAGATGCCGAAAATGTTTTGAATATTTGCTAATTTCAAAAAATACGAGTGTTCGGACAGAACATTCCGAAAAATCGGACAGAGATGGACGGAGAGGATTTGCTTTCTATTCGTTTTTTCGGTATCAATTACTCACAAAACATGGATTTTGTCTACACTACGTGTTAGAGGATTTTTTCTAAATTTAGCAACTGGATGTATTGACTCTTTCATCACCAGGGTCCTGTAATTAGAGTTTTCTGTCGAAAATTCGTCGCTTTTTCGCGCAGCGATAGTATTACATAACCTCTCCACTCCATAGCGAGCAAGTAAAAAGGAGGCGTGTACTCACCTTGCGGCCACGCGAATCCCTGTAGAGCGCCCAGCGGCCCAGCGTGTCGCGCCAGTACTCGAGCAGGAAGGCCTCTGCGTACTCCTGGCCCTGGCCGTTGCCGAAGCGGCCCTGCGTCAGCGTCTGCGTGACGCGGTGCGCGCGCCCCAGGTCCACCTCCAGGAACTCGCGCACCTCGCTGCTGATCTGCGCCTTCGGGCACCAGGCGCCGCCGTTGCGCTCCTGGTTGATCCTGCAAGCCGACCGCACACGCTCGTCAGCGAACACTTGCCAAATTGCTTGATTTATTTATTTACTTATTTATTTATTTACTCAAAAACAATGAAAAATGACTAAATGATAAATAATAAAATAGATAAAATAGATAACAGAAGATATAAAATAGATAATAAAATAAAAAATGGATAATAAAATGACTTGGAAAAGGCGTATAGTGAGTTTACAAAAATGTTTAAGGGTTAATACAAGAAAATTCTATTATTTTTTTAAATTTGTTTTTTTAATTTGTTGCGTCTACACCTTGACCCAACGCGTCTCCAAGCACCTTAAGGGACGTTGAGCGCTTTGCACCGGGGAGTAATCCTCCATTAATGTGCTTTATTTCATTTCTGTCAAGTCTCGTCACGTCGCAGTCAGTCAGTGCCTTTATCCCTTCGGCCAGGGGCTCGACGCCGTTAGATCCCAGGGTTCCTGGCCGGTCACCCAACCACGAACCCGGGAGTCTCGAATTCGCTTGACCTTCGTGACTTCACGGAGCGTAGTAAACGAATTCGGCTGGTGCCGCCGGCACACACACACACACACACACACATATATATATATATATATATATATATATATATATATATATATATATATATATATATATATATATATATATATATGAAATTTTTGCGACATCCATACACTTAGAATTCTATATTACGCCCTAATAAATTCGAAACTCCAATATGGAATCCAAATATGGGAGGTACATTCAAGTCATAGTAAGAAACTAAGAATAACTCGAAACTAATTATCCGTATTATCTATAAAAAAAATAAGACTGTTTCTTCACTTCCTCTTTATAAACAAACATTTTACCGTTAAAACATCCCTTTGTATATAACGTACTACAAATATTCTATGTTAAAAGCGAAAATAATTTAACTGATAGAATATTTCATTATTACAGTGCATGTAGCCACTAATCAAATTAAAAAAATATATAAATCTCTAATATCAAGAACCTGGTCTTCATTGGGCCTCAAATATGTAATCAATTGCCGATAACATTGAAAAATAGTAACTCCGTGAATATTTTCAAACACAAGATAAAGATTGGATTTTAAAACACGATGATAATGATACAAACAAGTTAACTGAAATATTGAATTAAAACTGCTGTGTAACTTAAGTATGAATTTATATATGGCATTATTTATTTGTATATGGAAATATATCTATTGCATCTCTGTAAATTTTCATTTATTTTATGATTCAACGGAAGGTTTTTTATTTTTGTATGTTCACAAAAACTTGGATTGTAAATTGAAACAAAAAGAATTTTATTAAAAAAGCACGCCACGCACGAAAAACACCATGTAGAAATAGACAGATAAATTATAAACCCCTGTATTGCTAACCATCATAACTGGCTATTGATGGTTAGTAATTACAAGAAAATAATTATGTGTAAAAGGAAAAAAGGATATTTTATTATTTCTACTATATGGTCGCTTTGTGAAAGATAAGTACATGAACATAACACTAAAAAATCAACACAAACCCATTGAGTCATCTCCAAGTTTTTGAGATCCGACTATATTCAGTATTAAATTTTTTTGAGGTGATATGGGAATCGGGAAGATAAAGCGTTTGCAACAAACCTACTATGTTTTGTGTTTGATTTGTGAAAATAGAAAACAAAGATTTCAAAGAATACTTATGACAGAGCCATTGCCACTACTTTTTGTATTAAGTTTCAATGGTACCGAAATAACTGAATTTTTTGTCTCTGCGATTTTATTTTTTGCTACTCCAGCGAAATCTCTGCTCAGTGTTCTAGAAGAGTATACTATAAGAGACAATCGTTTTGCGTTGTATTTCAAAAAACTATTTAACTCCAATCGCATGATTTTATATTTTATTTCCAACTTTGGAGATCTTTATACAGTCTTTAGAACGTACAGTCATAAGAATATTAACATGTAATGAAACTTTATACTAAATGTTTCTCAAGAACACAACATCTAGATAGTCCATAATAGTAATAATTCATCGAAAGAAACACGTCCGTTAGTGTATTAAAATGATGATGCTGACGACATTGATATTTCCAAAGAACTGTTTTCTTCAATACTTTTGCTCACAACTGATTTTCAGAATAAAAACATATTATGCGCCTCCAACATTAAATTGAATTACATCTCATTATAATCTTCACTTTTCTCTCACAGAGTTCCAACATTCCTACACTGCAATTTTAATAAACTGCAAGATCTAATACGGTACTTTGTAAAATATTCTTTGTGAAAGGGCAAGCGCAGGGTGCGTTTTCAACCTCTTTATCACTTTCCAGAACGGTCAAACAAAGATCAAAGAGCGGCCTACCGTAGCAAGGCTGTGTTTAAAAGGGCACAATCTAAATTCTGGGCTGAAACCGCATTAATCACTAGTGAAGCTCTCCATTCCCGAGACTGCCGCTATACTCCCAAAACCCTAGCCATTTTTAAGTCCATCACATCACGTTGCTAACTGCCTTCACTTTCTTTAATGAAATGTTGGAAGGCTGACAATTAAGCTATATTTGGCTCTGGATTTGAAGAATGACTTGTACTCATATTTCTCAGAATTACACAAGGCTACTGCAGTTAAAAATCGGTTGCGTTAGCATTGGTAGTTGTGAGTTTGCGACTAAAGTTTCGTAAACGGGCAGGTCCTAGATTCGACTCCCGACGGTGGCAGATTGTCGACCTCAGCGAAGTATGACTCGAAGATGCTGATGTCTGAAACAAACTTCGAGAAGCAAATTGCTCTGATCGGGCGATTTCGTACGTTCCCTCGATCGATTCCAGGCGGATGCGAGTACAGCACCTTTCATAAAATGCTACACGCTGAGCGAGATCTTTCCTCCCCGAATCTATCCTTACTTCCGCACTCAGTATTGGAAGACGGACTTATCTCCCATATCCATATGGCCTATCCACCAAACTGGAGCTACCGACAAGTACCTGGATGTCACGCTAAGGCTTGGTTTAGACTACAGCGACATAGAAAAGAAACTACTTTAAACGTCATTTGTTTAATCTTTTATTCGCAAATTATTATACTGAAAACATAATGAACTTGACCAGATGTTTTGCAAATTGTTTGCGTACTGTTTACCGTATTTTAGATCGTTTCTTCTTTGAGGCCAGACATTTCCCTAAAGACAATATTGGTAAATAATTATTTCGAACAGAAAAGAAGACGTTCGTTGCGTATAAAAAGATACGTATGCCGACCATCATCACACACAAGGCTTGTGCTTGTCACTCGTCATATGACGAGCCTCAGTTAAAATATTCATTATAAAACTGACAGCTATCTGCAAACGCGACCGAAGGGAGAGATGAGAAAGCCGCTACACGTCAATCAGGACTCCATTTCATCCGCAGGCGGCGTCTCCGAGGGAGATCAACCACAAAGCGGCGACACAGAAGGCTTAACCGCCACCCAACCCCCAATCCCACAGAAGCTGCGTACTGCCCACTACTCTCTCCGCTTCTCTGGACGCCGCGCGCCCCTCCATCAAGGTAAAACCATCGAAAAAAAAGAGGAAAATTTCGGAAGCTCTAATACCTCATCAGAAAAAATTTATATTCGCAGCACGAAAAATTGGGTCGGGTTCAGTATAATTTACATCATTTCTTTCTTTACTGGTAGCGCCATACTTATTTTTCAAATGCAACACTCGCCCTGCCAGACGCACAGACTTTGTTGCAACTTCACAGGGAGCTAGGTAGGGCCGACAGGCAAAGCGGCACGCTAATGACCTTCAAATCTCTTCCAGGCACGCTGCGTGCTATTGTCTGTTTTGGTCAAGTGAGTGATTGTTTTGACACTCGGTGATTCCAAAACAAATTTGGAGGGGCGTGGACGGTGATTTACACATAGAAATGATTCGCATTCATTTTACAGAAGTTGGCTAACTTGTGCTTGAGCCGTTTCGCGTCCTATTATTATCGTCATTCCGTCAACGAGAGAGTGATATCAATGTATTTTGGTAGCTAGAATGTAAGAAAAGTACAATCTAAACCTTTCTTTTTAACAAATATTATTTACATATAT
This sequence comes from Teleogryllus oceanicus, assembly GCA_964035755.1. Lineage (NCBI taxonomy): Eukaryota > Metazoa > Arthropoda > Insecta > Orthoptera > Gryllidae > Teleogryllus > Teleogryllus oceanicus. The sequence goes on from CAXIVR010000001.1 coordinate 58,446,878, forward strand.
AATCTTGCGAATAAAATTGAGTCTCTTGCCGATTTAATGAAAAGCGTGATGAAAATAAAATAATATATGAAATTTGGTAGATATGGCCTGCCCATTTATAACCGTTTGATGACTAAATTAACGCTCAGTCATATTCTTATCTGCTTTTTGACATGATTTCTGCCAACTAGCAAAATATTACTTTAGTGATAATCATAGTGTAACATATCAATCACTCGCGAAAACTAACCTGGCCTCCAACTACACTTGAATCACGATGGTGACAGGATTTTCGACACTAGCTTCTCAGGACGAGTTAAGTCGCTGTCCAGAGAACCGGGAGTGGTAACTCAGTGCATCAACTGATGTCACTGCAGCGCCTCTGACCGACAGGTCCTAGGTTAGAGTCCTGACGGCGGCAGGATTTTCGACTCCAGCTTTTCAGCTAGGTCGAATTCCGTCGCTGTCTGGACGAGAATTCTAGCGGCCAGCTGCTCTGATAGGTAGTTTTCCGTGGTTTATCCGATAAACACCAGGCGAATTCCGGAGCAGTATCCTAACAAACGGCCACGGACCGCGCGCGATCTTTCCTACCTCTTCCTTGTCCTATCCTCTCCCCTTACACACACACACACACACACACACACACACACACCACACTAACATGCACTCCACTGTCATACATCTCAGAAGACCGGTCGGGAGTTTAGAGCTTGTCCCGGCTGGAGAGGTGCCCCACCGGTGGGAGATACCTAGTTGGGGAGGAAACCCCGCTAGCCGACGGTAGGTCGGTGCCGGATCTCGCCATCCAGCGGGTGAAGATCAGCGCCACCTCCCAAGGAAAAACATGCTCAACGCTTACGGGACTAGTCACTTAAGTTGTTGACTCGCCCGGAATCACATTTTTGTGTTCATGATAATCCATGGCCCATGTCAAAACTAATATCAAGTTTTTAAAACCAACAGTTATTTACGTAACTAGTATAGAAAGAGAGTCTTTGCCTCTATTGTCAACATGTTATTCGTTTGCCAAAGATAGGAGTCGAGTAAGACACTTCGAAATAGATTTCGGCACAGACATTTTCGTACTGGATAGGTACCCCGCTGGTGGGAGATACCTAGTTGAGTGGAAACCCTATTAGCCGACGTTAGGTCGGCGCCGGATCTCACCATCCAGCGGGGAAAGATCATCGCTACCTCCCGAGGAAACACATGTATACACTTATGAGACTAATGATATTAGCGTAGAGTCGTAGGCTTCCGCGGGCGGAGTCGTTGAATTCTTGGCTGTCCGGGATTAGCCGCGTCATGGTCGATGGAGCTGACGTTTCGGCCATCTTGCTGGGGCCTTCTTCAGAGCTATACTGCTATACTCCTTTTTATTGACATTAGCATTTGACGCGCCCGGAATCACTAATCAATCAATCATTTGTAAGTCTGTTCTGTAATGAAGTATATCCTAACCCATATTGTAATAGACGTCCTCCCTTATCTCTGTATGAAGAATCAATTCGCCATCGACTTTTGTTCCACCTAGAGAGTTGACACGATATCAAACATACTTAGAACCAACATATACTTTGCATTATGAAGTGCAATTGGTCCTATTATGGTTTTTAAGAATCTCTTGAAGCCAATGATTGTATTAAGCTAACTCGGACACAAAGTGCACACTTCAAATTTAGCTTCCTAAATAAAAGTTAAGGGAAATCTCGTCCGGCATGCTTCATTGTGAAGGATACCGCTTCAATGCGGATCGATATTTTACGTTTTAGTTTCACAATTTGTTTCCTTGTTTATATTTAATTTGTTTTTATCAGTACGGCATGTTTGGAAAGAAAGTATGTCACTCAATGAATGTCCTCTACAACTAAAATTGGAGCACGTAGCAGTTCTAGGGGGCGTTGTATTACCGAAAGTTGGGTCGATCTATGAAGCAGCTATATATAGCTATTACTCTGCAGCTGTCGTCCCGTTCAAAAAAGAGCTATTTCATCGGCATCCATAGACGGATACAGCATTTATTGTTTTAGATAATTTGTGAATAAAAATGTTGAAGTAAGAAAAAATAAACAATTAAAATAAAGAATTGAAAAAAGAACAATTGAAATTTTAATCAATAACGATAAATGCAATAATAAATGCTAAGCACACAATCAAATTATTTTTATTGCACACTGAAAGCCAATATAAAAAATGACAATCGTTTGTTATTTCTGGATTTTTATTTTCCATGCACAAAACGCTCAACGACTGAACCAAAATAAATCTCAAAACACATTTCATCTTCTTATCCGATATAGAACTCCCCAGCCATGTTTTCCAAAATGTCATGCGGCCATTTTCTTCCACAAAATAGGATGTTCCACAAATTTACTCTCATGAAGAATTGAAAATACATCGCGTTGAGTGTTGCTATCACTGCTGTGGTAGCTAGAATGTAAGAAACATTCTAGCAAACAATATCGTCCGCCATCTCCCTGTGTTCTGGCTACTGAAGCTGTCGATAAAGTGGGAGGTTACACCTGTCTCTTCAATCAGAACATTTTACGATATTTTGAGCGGTTTGGGAAAAACTTAAGTTTTCTAAACATGTGAAGAAATTTGAAATCTGGTGACTTTTTCGACCGTTATTGAAAAGCATTGGTCGTGGAAATTACGGTAGTTGAATAATATATTTTTTTGAGAATTGTAAGACCAATTACATAGGATTTTGATCATTGGTTTCCTTTCTACAGATATCTAAAGAGGAAATGACATTTATAAGTTTGAAGCCAAAAACAATGACGGGGACTCACGAGAGTAGAGGACTTTCCACAAATAGTGGACGATATGTTTTTGGCTTATTGTCAAAAGCGACTAAAAAAGGCGCGCCAGTATCTTTTTTACACGCCGTCTCTTCTATGGACAACTTTTTCTTGGACAGACATATATAAATCAACACGAATGTGAATTATCTTCATGGGAGAAAAAATTACTGCAAACATACGAGCGGTGAAAGTCAACGCCGCATACAGCTTTTTTGTTGGATACCCATGGTCACAGCCAGGGCTTGCGCAGGCACCAAGTAACAGCAGTTTTTATTTTTGCTTTACTATAACTTCCAATTAGATTTATTCTGCAGTGAACATTCAAATTTTGTAACCTTCTCTTTAACTATTTTCATCAGTTTTAGAATTAAGTTGATCTCCGTAAGATAAAATTCGAATGCTTTTGAAAATTTTTGGGACATTTAAAGAGCTTTTAATAATAAAACTAATATGTGCTGAAGATCTGCCGATCTGATCAATCATTTCCGCAAGCTACTCCTGCGTTTCCAATTGGTAAATGAGAACCAATAAGGTTTAAGAACGTCCGTGCCAATTAGTCACACATGAAGTACCTGCCAGGTTTCGTGTTTCCAATTTTGAAATCCATTGGATGTGCACTAGTTTCTCGTAGTAACTGATCATCATGTACTACATAAAAAGCTTCCTATAAAAATTCTGAGTGTCAATACCCGAACTTTAGAAAATAATTAAATCTGCTTCTAAAGTAACCAGATGCCAAATTCTCCTTGAAATAATATTGACGATGAATATGAGTAAATCGTAAACAATATCTGCAGCAGGGCCAACGTTTTGTCTAAGCCCGGTTCTCACACTCCAGCGGAGGAAGAACACTGCCACCTCCCGGGATATAACATGCACAAGTCTTATAATTCAAATAATCTAAGTAGCTTGTGCGTCTGGAATCCTCTCTCACTCACTCAAAAAACTATTCAATGAAACGAAAAATAAGTAAAATGAGTTATGTCCCCATGAAGTAGAAAAAGTGTGGTAGTAAGTACTGTGGTGGTCGAACAGACTACGATCTGTGCCGCAGGGTCATTGGAGAGAGGATAGTGGAGGGAGAGGAGAGGTGAGTGGAGGTAGAGAGAGTACTGTCCACCTTGAGGGGTGCTCGAGATGGCCCTCATTTGAATGGACGGGCAGCGCACATCCATCAACTCGCGAAGCCACTGCGTGGGATGGGATAGGACGCGGAGGATGGGAGGCATCGAGGGGAAAGGGTGGAGAGAGAAGAGGAAGCGGGGGGATTGGCCAGGTGCGAGGCACGCCCGGGGCAGTGAGCGGGGCCAGCGATCGATCGAGGCAATTCGCGGAGAAAAAGTTGCATTCCGGAAAGCGTCCATCGCGTCCGCTCCCACGTCATCCCGGAACCCTTCTCCCTCATCGTCCCTGCGCCCTGCGCCCTACGTCACTCAGTGGCCCAAAATGCCACCGAATGCGCATCGTGCAGCAAATTCAAGGAAATTTGGAGACTAGCAGATCAGGCATCAAACAATACGGAATCTTGACTGTCTGAGAGACGCCACGTCCTAGGAACATACGCAACGTATCTGCCGTCATGGCATAATTGCTCAAACGTTGGCATTTGTAATTAGGACGAGGCGTTTCCCGGACGCCAAGCACATACTGACTCCGGCCGTAGAAACCTGCGCTTTCAAACCATGCAAAAGATGTAACGTGTATGGACGAGTAGAATGATTTACCGATCACTATTAACATTTTCTGGTTCATGTTTATATTAGTTTATCTTCGAGATTACAAACATTCAAATGCAATGTTCTCTTATTCGTCCAATGTTCTAGTGGGGCACCGCCCACAACAGGACAAGCTTTAAGCTCACAACTGACGTGACCACATGAGTGGTAAGGTTGTGCTCGTGTGCGAGTGTAAGAGGAAAATATAGGACAAGGAAGATGCAGGAAAGATCGTGCGCGACCCATGGCCCGTTTCGTAGGGCATTGGTGTGATATTCGCCTGGTATTAATCGGAAAACCACGGAAGGATACCGATTAGAACAGTCAGCCACTGGGATTTTCCTCCCGACAACGGCTAAATTCGATCTAGCGAAGTAGTTAGTTAAAAAATCTGCCATCGTCAGGTCTTTAAGTTTAAAATATCCTGGTTTTCATTGATCGATTAGTAAATCCGGGTGCGTCAATTGCTAAGGTCATTAGACCCGTAAGTGAAGTGCCTGGAGGTGGCGGTGATCTTCCGCTGGCTGGCAAGATTTGACGCCGACCTAGGTCGACTTACGGGGACTTTCCCTTATCAGGCATTTCCTATCAGTATGGTATCACCCCAGTCTTTCAAATATGGGTCTAGTGTAGTGCAAGTCTACCTGACACGGGTCATAGTGTAGTGCATGCGAGGTAACTGAGAGGGTAAAGGACAAGGAAGAGAAAGGAGAATTTGCGCGCGATTTTTGGCCCGTTTGTTACGATACTGCTCCGGTAATCTCCTGGTATTGATCCGAGAAACTACGGAAAACTTCCAATCGGTGCGGCCGGCCGCTACAATTCTCCTCCAGTCAGCGACCGAATTCAACCTAGCTGATAAGGCAGTGTCGAAACTCCCGTTCAGAGGCAGTGCAGTGACATCGGTTGATGCCCTGCGCCACCTGTTCCGGTGGGATCTCCTGATCAACGATGCTGTAGAAGAAATGAAGTTACCGTTGAGCTATCGCATCATTTCATAACCCGATTGTACGAATTCTTGTAATTTCTATTTGTTGTCTTGAACCATCTTCAACTAATCGTGCTTTATATTTCAAATAATCTCCGTTTCATAGTAACACCCAATTGCTGCGAATAACTTTTCTCATTTTTAGGTTTTTCTATAAAGTCTCATGTCTTGTGAAATTCGTGAAACTTCAGTTCTTTGTTTAATGATATCTTCCGATTTTCTTTCTCATTTGATTGTATAGCATTCGCAATGTTACTTAGGATTTCCTCGCGTGCCATTTTTGCTAAATATTTTGAAATTGGTTTTCCATCCCTGCTGATGGAGTCCTTGATTTGATTCACCTGTCTTCGTTTCCTGGTACCCAGTCCTGAACCTTTGTTTTTCTTGACGTCTCAGTATTTGATTTTCATTTTGCCATCTAAAATTCAGTTCATCTCGTAGACTATTATTTTTCGTTGTTTCCTTATCATATCTTCAGTATTTTCCGCATTCGTTGGTTCTTCATAATTTGATTTAATTTGATTGACTGGTGATTCCGGGCGCGTCAACTGCTAAGCCATTAGTCCCGTAAGTGCAGTGCATATTTCCCCGGAAGGTGGCGGTGATCTTCCCCCTTGGATAGTGAGTCCGAGGCCGACGTACCGTCGGTTAGCGGGCTTTTCCCTAAGTATCTCCCTCCAGCGGGGCACCGCCCCTGCCGGGATAAGTTTCCGACTGGTCTCTAAACATGTGTGGTAGTGTAGTGCATGTAAATATTAGTGGGTATAAGTAAGAGGTGAGGATAAGATACGGAAGAGGAAGGAAATATCGCGCGCGGTCCATTGCCCGTTTGTCAGAGTAATACTTCTCCGCCATTCGCCTGGCGTTGATCGGGGAAATAACGGAAATCTACCGATCAGAGGAAATCTACCTATCGGAAATACCGAGACTGAATTAGACTCAGTTATCTAGCCAGGACTAATTCGAAAACCCTTCCACCGTAGGAGCTCAAACCTAGAACTTCCCGGTCAGAGGCATTGTAATGACATCAGTTGATGATCTGAGCCACTTCCTCCGGTTACGATATCATCAATCAATTACGTTCTTCCAGCTGACAACTCTTTTTAATAAGTAGTAATAATAACTAGTAATTCATCCATTTTGCTTCAAAAATTAAGTCCCTGCTTCCATAAATCGTATGTCCTTTCAGATCAAACAGACTATACACTATATTAATCTTGCAATATCCGACAAATATTGCTGATCAAATATTGCACTTTTTGAGTCGTTAGTCGGATTTTGCCGGTCAGCTAACGGCGTCCCTCATGCCCGGGCCTAATTAAATTCCCATGCTTGGGAGTAAGGACATGACGCAAACTATTTTAACAATATGATATGATATGATTAATAATAACAATATGAAAACAGTAAAATAACGAAAAGAATGGACCGTACAACATTTCATTGTAGAATGTTGAAATTGCACATTCATTTGCTTAGTGCATTTGTTCGGCTTTTGGGGTATATTCAGGGGAAAATTCAGAAGTGACAGACGTCTTCCGGGCAGAAAGAAATGAGGGGCGGAGAGGTGAGGCGAGGCAGGGAGGTGAGGCAGGGAGGTGATGTGGGGAGGTGAGGCGAGGAGGTAAGGCAGGTCGGTGAAGCGGAGAGCAGAGGTGAGGTGAGGTGAGTCTTCCGGGCAGAAAGAAATGAGGGGCGGAGAGGTGAGGCGAGGCAGGGAGGTGAGGCAGGGAGGTGATGTGGGGAGGGAGGCGAGGGGTAGGGGGGCAGAGGTGAGGGGGAGTAAGCGGGGGCGGCGAGGGTGACCGGCGAGGCGAGCGAGGCAACGCAGGAACGGTGACGCGGACGGGTAACCAGATGGTAGCAGCAGGGCAATCCAAGGACGAGGTATTGCGGGAATGCAGATGTGCGGGCGGCGCAGGGGGGGGCAGAGGGCGTCCGTCGACCGGGGGGGGGCCGGGCGCGGCGGGGGGCTAGGGTGCGTGGGCGTGGCAGCCACATCAAGGCCCGGGCGCGGCGCTCCTCGGCAGACGCCTCGCCGCGTCGCGCCGCCCGCGGCTCCGCGGTCGCGCCCGGGGCAAGGCGCCGCCTGGACACAGGGCTTGCCGCGTGCACAGGGAATAGAGAATGCATGGCGCTGGCGGAGCAGCGGATCAACCGCCACAGGATGGAGTGCCAGGGGCGACGGTCGGATCGAAGGAGAGGGCGGCCGAGATGGCGGAGTGCAAGGGAATATCGGAGATGAAGAGAGAAATGGAGGTGACAAAATGGCAGATATGATAGAGGTAGCAAAGGCTGATGACGGAGGTAACGGAAATGGTGGTGGGAGCAAAGCCGTTACGTTTGTCAATAGCGGAATTGGTATTGCCGGCGATGTTTTGTGGGTTTCGAATCAGATAAAGTGGCGTCTGTGGCAGATGTGGCTTTTGCGATTGGGTGGCAGGGGTAGGTCGGGAGCAGAAGGGCGGAGGCGATGACTCTGGTGGAAAGATGGGGGAGGAGGAGAGAGGGGGGGGGGGGATAAGGCGGATGGGGCGGACGAGATGGGTGGGCCGGAGGATTGCCAGGAGGAGGCGGAGGATGAGGAGAGGCAGGTAGGTCCAGGGCCGCACGAATTCAGCCACACGTTCGGACGATTGGCAGGCTTTATCCCTACACTTCCAACAGCCAGCCTTTAGGATGTCGGCAAAATCTCAAAAAGCCTTCCTTTCACCTTTAGTGGAGTGCTTTTCTGTGACTGTCCCCGACCAATTCAGTAAATGTGAAAGACTTGGGCCGACGTGTTTAGAACGATTGATTGAGGAGAAAGGAGTCGGTTTTAAATGAAGTGGTAAGCTTTCGTAGCCGCAGTCACGAGGAATCAGTCCACGTTTCGACCATTCAGAGCATTCAGAGCCAACGTGTGCCCTAACCAGTCCATGTGAAGTCGTTTGCACATTGGGAATTTCATTACTAATTTCTTTTAATTTCATTTTATCGCAACTCGAATACCATTCGCATTAAAAAAAATTCTGGGTTCCGTTCGAGGAATAAATATTTTTTGACAGTCTTCGAGTATAAGCGTCGTCCATTTTATTTACATAACAGTATAATAAAGTAAATCAGTTGGACACGAGCAAACATTTCGAAATTTGTAAATTATTTAAGTGAAAATGTCTTAATACTGCAACTCAATATGAAAAGTTTCTGGCAAATGTTATTGACTGGGATTACCGTCAACAAATGTTAAAAGAACTTTCAAAAAATCTCATTTTGTGTATTACAACTTAAAAACATAATTTGTAACATCCTATATACAGTAACAGAGTAACGTGTGTGTGTGTCCGACCATCACTCACTCCATGTTAGACCTCTTTCGATCTACCATTTGGGGCACATGAGGTAGGTTCGTCACGTCTCAATCTGCTAGTGAAGTACTCACCATTTATTCCTGATTCTTGGAGAACATTGTAAGAAAATTATTGAAAAACCTTTTATTTATGTTCAGTTCCTACAACACGTGGCACGGATGGTGTAAGGTGTCTACAGAAGTGATCGAATCAATTTCATTTAATTTCTCTCGGCAAAACGAATCGATTAGCGCTATTTTAATCGGATTCTTCTAAAATGTCCTGGAAGAATTATAATACCATGCTTTGAGGGTTTTATAGTTCGTTCAGTGATGAACTACGAGTATTATACTTCCTTTCCGTGAATACTTAGGACCTTGATAAAAGATTGCCGATAAGTATACCTAATTATAAAATAAAACATACAATATTTTAAAGAAAGTTTATCAGCACTTTTTCATGTAACTCTCTGTGTCGGACGGCAGGCGTATGAAGCGAATTGCATTGTGTTTAAAATTTGTTACCGTGTACTTGGATGATGCAAATAAAAAATTCAACATGAAAGTACACGCCGGACACGCCACACTATGCTAATTATTTACATTATGCTCCTGGTAATATTTAAATTTTGTGTGGAATTTTGCAGACACCCCGCGCGACCATTTTAGTGTGATTGATTGATTTTTTCGTGTTTCCTGGCGCGTCAACTGATTTGGTCATTAGTCCCGTTTGTGTAGTGCATGTTTTTTTCGCGGGAGATGGCGGTGATCTTCCCCCGCTGGATGGCGAGATCCGGCGCCGACCTACGGTCGGCTACTGGGGTTTCCCCCTAACCAGGACTCTCCCACCTGCGGCGCACCGCCCCAGCCGGGCCAAGCTCAAAGCTCCCGACCGGTCTCCCGGAATATGTGGTAGTGTAGTGCATGTTAGTGTAAGTGTGTGTGTAAGGGGAGAGGGTAGGACAAGGATGAGGAAGGACAGATCGCGCGCGGTCCGTGGCCCATTTGGTAGGGTACGTCTCCGGCATTCGCCTGGTGTTGATCGGAGAAACTACGGAAAACTACCGATCACAGTAGCCGGCCGCTAGAATTCTCCTCCGGACAGAGACTGAATTCGACCTAGCTGAAAAGCTAGTGTCGAAATTCTTGCCGCTGCCTCAGGACCCGAACCTAGGACCTCCCGGTCAGAGGCGCTGCAGTGACATTAGTTGATGCACTGAGCTACCGCTCCCGGTCCATTTTAGTGTGAATTTGTCGCGTGATTGCTAGAGGATTAAGAATAGAGAAATACAACATGTTTACTTTTTCACTAGGAATGTATTTATAGATTTACCGCATAGTAAACCTCCTTTGAGGGCTTCCCTTGGTGACTTCTTCGCTTTTCACGGCGCAACCCTGTGTTCCATTCCCAACCGAGGCAAATAATACCAGAGGGTTTTCCTTACAAATGTCCCAGTATCTATTGCTGTGTGAAGATGAGAAAGCCCACCCCAAGGTTATGAGGACCAGTCTATACGGTGAAGGGATGACTTCGGGCTACCCACACGAAACCCTAATCCCATCACCGCTGGCCGGCCAAGGCCCGTAGCGGGCTGTCGAGCCAAAGAACAGGAATAGGAAAGCTCTATGAGGGCCAGGCGAAGCGGAAGCATCCCTTTCCTACATGCCGTCAGGCGTCTTCTCTAAACCCGACCATCCGTAAACGAGTCAATGGAGAAGTGCGAGAGTAATTGCGGCTAGACAACGGGTAACTTGTGCAATACGATTGACATTATTGATTCCTATACGTTAGAGGCATTCATGCTCGGAGAGCATCAATTCCCAAAGATACAAAACGCACGGCAACATTACGACGAACGACAAAGGGTAAACTGCCTGGCGGGCACGGAAAAGGCACAGATGACAACCACAACATGAGCAATGGAAGATTTTTTTCTACGCGGTTCAGCTTTGCTCTAATAATTCCCACTGTTGCAACATCTATCTTGGAAATCGGCAAATGTATCGATAATCCGCAACCGTCTGGACTTGAACCCTAGGCCCGGTCGCTCACAGCCGCAGCAGAGACAGCGGCAATAATGGTTTTGAGCTAATCTCTGTCGGCTTATAAAGGGGGCGTTGCCTCGTTTATAAGTTACACACCGTATCCATAAGGCATCGCCTTTCGCTTTATTCGCACCGACATGCGATTCTTATCGTCTGAGATTTTAACCAGCTCTAAGCATACCAGCCGGGGTAACGCGAGTAACAAATGGACTGAGCTAATGCAAAGTTCTAAGGGTGCGCCCCCTTCATTACAAGTCACGCACAGGAATCATAAAGAACGCACTTAGTTCCATACGTCCTTGCATCCCCTTCTGTTCATAGGACACTTGCTTTGTCAAAGACAGTCTGAACCTTCTAACCAAGATAACAAATGACAGTTGGTTCGACTAACCTGTCAGTATTGTAAACAGACGCTCCGTGGTATTGAAAGTAATGAATCACGTTTAAAATGAGACATTAATGGTAACATAATAGCATTGGTTGAAACGTGAAGTCTTTAAGAAAACACATAACAGAAGGTATTCTGAAAGAAGTAAAAGCGGAGATTAATATCTAGAATAACAGAACAATGAAGAATCAAAGTTCAACCGAATATATTAGTACAAAATCAATTTAAATGATTGGTTTTGGACGTGATCGACATGAATGTGTAACATATATGAATTTTTTACATTTGTGTTTGAAGTTCATAGTTTTTAGATTCACTTACAACGTTTCATCACTTAAGTATCAAAATTTTATTTCCGTTTACTGTTCATTAATTGGAAATTTGGACTTCGTGCTAAGCGTATGGAAAAAGACGTGGAATGCTTGCCACAAAATATTCATGGCTATTTAAAATACGAAAATAAACAAAATACAAGGATGACATGAATCAGTATCGCTGCAGCTGTCTGGCATATAGTGAAAATAATCTTAAGAATAAGTGCACTTGAATTATGTACTAAAATGTTTGCAAGACGTACAAAAGATCTATCTTATTTGACATTCTCATCTCAAAGTTTAATTCGTACATTCAGCAAGACTCACTTTTGTACTGGTAACGTAAATAACATTCTGATTTGAGAATATTTTACCAAGTTTATATATAAATCAACAATAATGTTCCTTGCTCCCTTATGCTATTTATTTAATATCTTTTTTGAACGTATAGTAATTTTAAATAAAGTCATTAATACAGTTTGCGAAGTGTTTCTGGGCGACCCCCTCTGCTCACCCACATCGACTGTAATCTTCGGCCAGTGTTTCAACGGTTCTGAGAACAAATGCACAGATTTTTTCTTCTATTCCGTAACCATACCTATACTCTCCCAAAAGTCATATGCAGTTTACATTGCTTTTTTGACGTACTAAAGTATTATTATTATAATAATAATACTTTATAATACTTCATAATACTTTATAATAATAATATTATTTTAAGAAAGGCGGTTGGCAACATTTCTGATAAAGGGTGACGCCCGGGACAGCGAAAGCACAAATACAAGAAAGGGTGTTCTGGTTATTAATAATACAAAAGATCTCAAACGAAGTTAAAGGAGACGAAGCTGAATGATAAATGATCCATTTGACGTGAATGTCTTTGCAAACGGCAGGGATGAGAAGCGTCACCCAAGTAATCGCAGTGACAAAAAAGTGTCATATTTAAAACTGCTAATGCTCGGAGACTATACAGCGGAGGTGAAAGGGTGGCGCGCGGTCGTGTAAAGGGGTCGGAACGTGATAGTAAACGGAGTTAACTTCCCCCTCCGTTTCCCCCGGGTGCAGAACGTGCGTCAATGTGATGATTCATGCTGCCCTGGATCGTCTTGCAGAACACACTGCTCTTGTTCGCTTTGGGGACCGTGCAAAATAAGCGGATTCCTAAAATAGTTGCCTATTTGCATACGTTTTTTACGTCTATTAGTCCTAAGAGAAAAAAAGAAAAAAACATGTTTAGAAAAAATTAAGAGTCCTCCAAGGAGTGGTACTTGAGATTGTTAAAGAAATTTAGGAGCGTTGAAACACAATATCTGAGGCAAATAAATTGCCAAGATATGTGACTGTGTCAGTCGTTAAGGGATACAGGAAGTTTATAGTATTTATTTTTAAATCAGTAGAATTCCGATAGAAATAGACCTGCGAAATAGTTGTGTGTTTTAAAAATGAAAGTTATCCTTTCAATTTTCCCCGCGAGACATGGTGACGTAGAACCGTACGGTACAGTCTTTCATTTTATGAACTCAGTCAGGTATCATTCAGATCAGGTGTCAGTCCCATCTTTTCATTTTATGATCCCAGATGTTTTGTACAACAAACAGCATCTGCAGAGTGAGTGCTGCAGAAAATGAACGTCTAGGATAGACTGACTTTATAGCAATCGTTCTCTGAAAGCAATAGTAATAAAATATTGTGTATATGCAAATTATTAAATGAGGCATGTGATTAAATTCCACTGAGTCTAGTTTATACTTTAAGCTTCTGAACGACAGTTCCATAATGCACATGTGTCATACTCCTCATTTCAGCCATAATGTTCGCAAGTAAATCGCAGCTGTGCAGATTTACAAGTACGTATGTGGTTAGTTTCCTTAACCATTTATAAAATAAAGAACAATCTATGATATAAAGAACAATCTATGATATAAAGAACAAGAAATTTAATATATTAGACAATGTAATAATGGTTCAGATTTATAATTAATTAGTCTAAATGATTGATGGCTCACAATGTATAAGAACATTCAAGATATTTTTATACTGGTTGTGCACTAATTGTATTCATGCTCTAGACATGGAGTCTGCCTCCAGTGCACTTCGATATTCTAGATAATGACTCCGAACGTTGAATCATGATGAACAAAATTCCATCGGCTTTTTCGAATGGCTGCGTGCCGTTAAAGCCCACATCGCGAGCAGCCAATTTGGCCTCCCTGCCATAAAGAAATGAATCCATAATAGCGCGGAAATTTAAACGGTCATCCGGCGTTTTCTCCAGGAAATTCGCTTGCGAATCCAGGGCGCGCGATGCTCGACGCTCGTGCACGATCCCGCCCTCCCCCGCTCCCCCTACATCGTCCCCCTTCGCCCCGAGTCGCGTGCCAGCAGGCGGGCATGGGCCCGGGCGAGGGTGCGAGCGAATAGCGAGAGGCGGTGTGCGCCTCTGTGGCGAGTCTTCACGCTCGCACCACCGCAGATTCTTCATGCCTTTCGTCATGATTTAGCGCCGCCCTCGCCCCGATCCGCCCTCGCCTCACCCCCGCCCCTCTCTTGCCCCGCCCACGACACGCTCCCGCCCCACCAACTCGGCGCGCCCGCCCCGCTGCTGGCGAGACACCGCGTGCAGAGTCGGCAGCGCCCAGCTTCCAACTTCCTTTCCCCGCCTCACGCCGCACTCCCCCCGGCCACCCATGGCCTGCACTGCATATTGCTGATCAGACCAACGGGTCTCCCATCCCGTCCCCCCCCGTTCTTATCCGCCCGTTCTACCCCGCTCCGTTCTACCCCGCCCGTTCTACCCCGCCCCGTTCACCCCCGCCCGTTCACCCCGACCCGTTCAACCCCGACCCGTTCAACCCCGACCCGTTCAACCCCGACCCGTTCAACCCACCCTGTTCCCCCCACGACCCTCTCAGCTCCACGCTCAGCCTCGCTCTTCTGGATCCGCACTGCTCAGTTCCGCCCTACTAATTTCATCACTGCACCTTCGCCTTTTACCTTGCACTCGTCTACCTGGGCGAGAAGAGAACGGGCGGCCTCCGCTGCCTGTCTGTCCGCTTTCTCTCGCTCACTCTGTCCCTCCCCACACGCTCTACCAGCTCAGCTCTCCCCCCCCCACACACACACACACATACACCACGCCCCGTTGTAGACGTTTTGCCCAGATACCCGCGGCCAGCTTATATTCCACACTGTCTCGCCTCCCTGGTCGACTCCGCTTCATCTGCCGGTCATTCCCCACCTCCCTCGCTCTTCTCCTCCTCTCCGCCATCGCTTCCCTTCCCCTTGTCCACGCTCTCCGCTTCTATTCCCACCCCGCACTACCTCAATCCACTTCCAGCCCGCGAACTCACCCTGCCCCTCCGCCCACCCGCTTCGCCGCGTAGCCGCCATCTCTCTGACACCACGAGGCGCTGCCTGTCGCCCTGCGTCGCTGGGCCCGCAGAAGCGGCGCGAGGCGACGCGGGGCGAAGCGGAGCAGGGCCGGGAAGGGCGGCGCGGTAGAAAAGGAAATATATTTTTACGACGAGAATTAACGCGGGAGGAAATATGGCGCCGGGCGGTATGTGATCATGATTTATTTTCCATTCGCCAGGAAATTACAATCAATGCGGCAGGGGGAGGGCGGCGCGTGACGTGGGGTGCGCGACGGAGGCGAGCGAGCCGGGGGACGACGGGGGGTGGGGAGAGGGGCGCGTAGGAGGGCAGACGCAGGGAGACACCCTCCTACACTGACGTAGATGGGGAGCAGAGCTGGGGCCGCAGACGGCGGAGTGGCGATGCCGCCCGTTCTCTCCTCGCCCAGGTAGATGAGCGCAAGGTAAAAGGCGAAGGGTGCAAACAGGGCGGATTTCCCAGCGGTACGGCCGAGAATTACTTACGGTTTGCAAGAAGCGCGAGGGGGCCTGGGTGGATGATGTGGTCAGATGGAATTTTTGATTATTCTCCGTGAATAAAATTGACGTACATGAGGTACTTGTATACATTTTGGGCCAATAATGGGTCGTTTAACAATTACGTGCACAAAAAATCATTTTGCGCCTCCCTTATTCGCATAATTTTGCAAGAAATATATTCTACCTCTTGAAGTGTATGTACCATGTTGCCCACTCAGTCTCCGTTACAATCCACCAAATTACAAACGTAACACGAGTCGTGTAATAAACTATAAAACGGTGTATAAAGGAAAGAAAACGTAATTTACTAGTGGCCTGCAGCAGTAAAAATACTGCTGAACAAAAGCACACAACATGGTTTTCAAAACGTAGCACGCACACTTCTCTAGAACAACAAATAAAATACTCTTGTTTATCACTGCACCAAAAAATTAAATGTTTACAAAATCAGAATTTACGAATACTGCAATAATAATCTATATATCTGTATCTATACTAATACATAAACACAGAACTGCGTTGTCTTACAGCGCGGTAATCTCTGAATCTACTGAATCAATTACGATGAAACTTTTGTGCTAGCTTCTTTTAAAGGTCTATAGGCTAAAAAATACTCTAGGCTATGATTTACAACCATGAACTGTTATATTTTTAGAAAATAATTACTTTTCAGAACATTTTTCGCCTAGCTTTACATCACAGATTCAAGAGTGCATCAATGTCCATAGTTTAGCTGCGCGGCACCACGAGAAAGACGTCTGAGATCTGCTACTGATTTCATCAATGTCCAGAATTATTACGAAATTCATTGAAGTTTGAATAGGTTATGTAATGTCCCTGTCTGAACGTAATTTATTAGTTCTGAACGTAATTTGTTAGTTCTGCAGGGCATGAAGAGATGGAATTCCTCTTCCTTTCTAATAATTTAGTGTAATAAATGCCCAAGCAACGTCGGGTACTTCAGCTAGTAGAATACAGTACAACAGTTCTTTGCATACCCGGAATATGACAAACATTACCGTTCCATAATGCAACACGTGAATAGCAAATAGTTAATGACGGTTCTTGGAACCTTCCTGTCGCATAACGTCAATTCAATCGTAAGCAGAGACGCAGTCGGTACGAGCTTCGAGAGAAAATGCGTAATAATACAATAAGACATTTGCATTTTCCCGAAAAAATTGAAACTTTTTCATTGTTTCTGTATTTTCCCCAGACTCTGGATATCTAACGAAACCATTCACACATCTCACATGACTGGATACTTAGTAGGATACTTAGTTTTCCTTGATTTTTTGCGAACATCAAAAGTTAGTAATATAGAAGGAATATTGATATTTCCGTTTTTCTCACCTCGAAACACATTAAATTCCTCAATGATTTTCAGATCTCCGAGGTCTGACAGAAACTTTATGAATCATAGGGATGTGCTATACAAGGAGGGACGGCCGTATAGACGAAAAAAGGGCGAAGTGCAGGGAAGAAATGTATGAACAATCGTGTGCGATCGTGCGACGTCACAGTACTATGATGACGTCATAGTCCAACATCTGAACGTGTACATATAGTTGCCTATTCATTTGTAGAGTGCCTTTTATTGCAGAAATACATAAGTGTTCTATCCGTCTGAAACTGTCGAAGAAAAATTAAATCAAGGAAATGGCTTACAAATATGTAAAAGTTCAAAAATGTATTCTTTCATAGTTTAAACGTTACATTTTAAGAATATAGAAATTTACTCAAATTTTTATTCATCCCCGTCCCGCAAATCACCCCGATAGACTACTTCATATTACTTCATTCTTAGTTCTCGTATTAAAAATTCTGTTGTAGGTGGTGAATTTACAAAAGCTACATAACTAGGTCAAAATGAACCACTGTCCGAGGAGAAGCTCTTGGAGCATTTGATCTGAACGGTTTTGTGTGGCTTGCCCGGCCAAGGGAAACAGGCCTGACTGGTCAGTGCGCCCAGGGGGAGATTGCTGGAGGGATCATTAAATCATGGAGAGAAAAAACGACGTTTACTAATGTGTAGGTAGTCGTCGGATCTCACGTTTTAATGAGAGAGGGATATCGCACCTCCTGATATAACATTAGTATTATCAGTATTATTATTATTATTATTATTATTATTATTATTATTATTATTATTATTATTATTCGCAATACATTGTATTAAAAAATAACTTAACATCCAGATGTTATAATTGACTAACATTGCAAGTTTCTTCATTCATCCTTTAAAATCCTTATAATTATAATTTCCGTTTATTCTTGTAATCATTACTATGATTATTCCATCGCCTCTTGGCGGGTTAGCACCGGCCACCGTGCGATTTCCAGGCGACCCGGGTTACCGACCCAGCCAGGCGGGCGGCCCTCTACCTTTGGCAAAGGCTCCTTCTGGGCGATGGTCGCCGCCCACGCACCGACAGCAACGGTCCTCCCACGGCCTGTCGCGTCCCGTCGCGTCGCATCGCATCGTATCGCGTCGCGTCGCGTCGCGTGGCGTGGCGTGGCGCCGGCCCCAGCGGCCGGGCCCTTGCCGTCGGCTCTGCGGCTCATGACAAATGCATCGCACGGACGGGGCCAAAATCCGCTCGGGGGGCCGCCCGCGCTCGGGTATCAACTGCGCCGTTGTGCAGCGGCGGAAATGCCGCTGGGAGCGCGCGTCTGTCCCAGCGACGCACGGACGACGCGTGGGAGGGAGGGTGGCACATCGTTTTTGTAACTGGCTTCGCGAGGAGAAGGTTATTAACAGACTTCGAAACGAGACGGTTATTAGTCGACTTCGAAAGCATTATTAATCGGTTCGGATGTTGTAAAATTAATGTATTTTTTGTTTACGTGTTGAGCCGTAACTATCGAATATCAACATCGATTAAAGAGTTTTTCTTTACCTTAACTAGTGTAATCCCCAGGTGGTAAATTAATAATATTTTGATAATCGACTCGAAAGTTATTATCATGAAATGGTGCAACATTTTAACATTACAAATAACGAAAGCGCCTTAACAATACGCAAGTTTTTTCCAAAATTGACATTATTCGGAATAGACTAAAATTTAGGCCCTGCGAATGTGAAACGTGTATTTGACTTTTGGCAGGTAATTTATGTATATTGTAGTATATGAAACATATACGACAATTTCAAAATTGCTTCTGAAATGACTCGATTCTTTCTCTGAATTTCTTGCCCAAATAGATCAAAGAGCGCTTATAAATGTAGTTAGAGCCCGACTCTTATTTTAGACACTGAATTTTCGAAAATTGCAAAAGTTAAAATTTGTTCAAAACTATAATGCCCATTATTTTTATTCTTTGCGAATATTATCACTTTACATTGATTTATACATAGTTTTTATAGAATAACTTTTGCATAATTTGAAATTAAAATGTTAATTTATCGAAAAAGAAATTTGATAAAGTTCACACTCAGAAGGATTTACTAGAGATTAAAACGTAATTTGGATGGACTCTTAGATCAGTCCCTCTGCCGCCTGCATCCTTTAATCCCGGTCAATCATCACCAGTGTGTTTGAATCATGGATGTCTCTAGTTATACGCCTCCGGACCTCCGACTCGGGACCTCCCCCCCCCCCAAGACATCAGCTGATGTCACTGCAGGGCCTCTGTCCGGATATCGTACGGTTCGAGTTCTGGCAGTGGCTAGATAGTTACTACGAATTCAGCCGCTGTCTGGAGAAGAATTCTAGTGGTCAGCTGCTTTGACCGGTAGATATCAGTGATTTCTCCGATCAACCGCTACGTGAATGCCGGGGCACTACACTACCATAAACTTTGGGATAACATTTAGTAACTTAGAGGTTGTCCCGGCTGGAGTGGAGCCTCATTTTTTGTGGTGATACTGTGGGTAGGAAATACTCCGCAGGTAGACATGTAGGTCGGCACCGTATCCCACCAACTAGTGGGAGAAGAATATAGCTACCTTACATGTTCAAAACAAGCTCTATAAGTACGGGACTAATGATCATAGCAGATGACGCGCCGGAAATACGAAAAATCATTCAAGGCCTCCGCCTCTGGACCCTCGTCTCATGACTCGATTCTTCGGATACGTCGTGTGTCCTTGCCAGCAAGAGTACGGAGGAGCTGGGTGAGTCGGGAAGAACATTGAGATGGGGGGAACTGGAAAGGGGAGGAGCAGAGCGGGTTGGAGCAACTGGGCGAGCGAGGGCACACTTCTCATGTCCGTGTAATTTCCTGCCCCGCGCCCTCCCAACACCCTTCCCGCGTTCTGGATCGTTCCGAGCGACCGAGAAGGGCCCTTGGCTTTCGCCATCAGCGCCGGAGCACGCGCCAGCCCCAGAGATCAGCAGGGAACATAGGATCGATGGAAACGACAGTGGGAATGGCCGTTGTACATGACGCCTACCAATTGCGAGGCAGACGTTCGTTGCGGGTGCAGTTACGATAAGTCTATATACGTAGCAGTTTTGATAGCAATCTATGTACGTAGCAGCGATGAATGTGAAGTAATCATAATCTAAAATTTAATGAAAGAAATGAATGATTTGGGATCTGAAATATTAATTCGATATTTGAAAAAAGTTACGTAAGTACGGGATTTAAGATATTAGATTAAGAGCATATTGGAAGATATTTTCGTAGTCGCCGTGAGCAGTTTTCGGACGTCCATAATCTGAATGCAAAAATACATTATTTTTGTTAATGAGTGATAGCGGTATCACATGGAAGAAAATAACTGCTGTATAAAACAGGAAGAAGTCATATTACAGTAATAAAAACAAAAATGTTATAACAGAAGAAAATATGAGTTTATAACTTCTCCGGAACGTTATTCCTGAATAGCCTGTGCTTTATAAACTACCCCCAAGACAGAAGCAAGTGGATTGTAGCAATTACAAATTCTTCCATATATAAACTAATATTTTTTCTCTGTTTTTGTTTTCTGTAATCCCACCCAGATATTCCAGAACCCTTTCAGTCTGCATCGAATGTCGTTTAGTGTTCTACTTCCTATGCAGGTTTTATAAGTGTTCCCAATCTGACCATCCTTCGACATTTGACTGGAGATTGCATTTTCGGGTACTCCTACAAATGTTGCTGCCACTTTTAAACGCTCTGGCACAGCAGCTGAGCTCTATCATATACCCCTACGTTCAGTACCAGGTGTTTAATGGAAGTGTAATGTCGTGGTTCCGAGGCGGCCTGGGAGCATAGGGGCTTCAGGTAGGAGCACACAAGTACGCGGACACCAAGGCTGTGGGTTCGAATCCCACGAAAGCAATGGGTATTTTCGGTTGTTTGTGGCATAAGGTATATTCCCAGTACCTCAAGTGTCGCCTCTATTTCCTAATAATCCTTTGATAAACCTTTGCTATCACTGGTAATTGTGTATTGTTATCATTGTGTGTGTTGAGATTTTTACGTGTGATTTAGGACCTGGATCGCTAAACCAAGGATCATGTTTTTATTTACTTATTTAACGTTTAAAAAGAGTTTAAAAAACTGCGTAACGTACTACGGGGACAAACACTATTGTTAAAGCACTGAGACGGGCCCACAGGCTACCTCTGGTATATATGTAATGATGCAGAGCCGAGATGTGCCTAAAAGCTGCCTCGGTGTGATGTTCTGGGAAGAACACGTGGGCCTTTCACAAGGAATTGTTCAAAAGGGAAGTCACAGATACCACAGAAAACCACGGTAGGTCCCTCAGGCGACTGCAGCCGGCAGCCGGAAAGGGATCGGCCAGAACCGAACTGGAGCCCCGACTGGAAAGAAAAGGGTTCGTTTCGAGAATATTTTCTTTCTACAACATCCGCAATAACAAAGAGCAGTATCCAAATTCTTTGAACGAAATTGACCTCATCGGACTACCAGTTGTGTCGACGTTTTCCTCGAAGTCATAATTCGGAGTTGAAACCGCGGTACAATCTATTGCTGAGGGCTGCTATTGATGATTTTGAAAACGAGTTACCACATTTGCTTATTAATCTGAGAATATATTTCACGTGAGAAGCACATGTGAGTCCTTTAATACATCAAAAATTTTCTGTTAAATATGTAAACCAAAAACACATTTACAGATTGAATGTTTGTGTCTGTGTGTGCAAAGCATTAAATTAAAGGTTCATCTTGGTACTTCACTGCATAGTAAATTTATTGATTCAGATTCTGTTAGAGGTATTACCAGGACATATAATCAGAATATACATACGCAATAAAGTCGATCGTGCACTTCGCAAAGACGTAAAAATAAAAAAGTATAATGTAGAAACGCTTGAGAAAAACTATAACATTTTAGTGTTATCTCTATATTTGAAATTTTAAAATGTAAAATGCAACAGAGCCTCAGAGAAATATATAACTATAAAGCATGAATTCAAGTTGGAGGATGCTCTGACATAAGCATTAAATATGAGTGTTAAAAGATACACATTCCTACTGGCTAATACATTGTTGATCGATATAACAAAATCTAAATTCACTTTGCCACTACAGTATATAGATGTATTTGAAAACTATCTCGACCTCCGTCAAAAAATGCAACACATAAGAGATCCTGTTTATCAATGTGTATTACATTCATGTACTTGTAATTCTGCATAGTTTTCAAGGAGACCAAACATTATATAGAAGATCTCTGACGTCTGTATAACATCGTTTGTTTTAATACTCGTATTGATGTACCTGCGAAACGTACTCCATAAAATATAAGTTGCATTGCATGAAGTATAGGCGAACAGTATGAACTGGACCCGGGTCCATCATCAAATGTAGCTCAAGGGCCACAAGTCTTTGACCGGGAGGCCCCTTGGTGGAAGATTTTTAACGTCAATTACGTTGATGGGTTGGACGAAGCCACTTGCTGGATGAGAATTCAAGAGGCTAAATGCTCTGTTACGTCGTTTCCGAGGTAAATATGATGAATCCCGGGAAAATATTGGAGAAGACCCATAAACGACGGAACAAGCACCGCACACGACAATTTCTTCCCAACTATGTTCCCACATCAAGTCAGTCAGACGATGGATGGAAGTTGATGTAATTCGTATGCTTCATTCTCCATCATCTACAACAGCTAAGCACATCCTGCGGTCTAGGAACCAGATGGAACCCGCCGATGTAATTTCGGCGGCTCACTTACATAAGGTATTTAAACGGTTTTCAAAAATTACATCTGACGTTTTGACTATCACATTCCTTCAGAGAACGCTTGAAAACATCTGACGCTACGGTGTGAAAGAACCGTTGACTAAAGGCAGTGCAGCATCAGTTGATGAAATTTTACTGGCGCCTAAGCGACTGCAATCCTGCTGTTCACTCCTGGGAAACGAGCAGCAATCTGATTCGGTTGTGTATCAGGCCTGACCAGCAATAGCCAGCATTCTTGAGTGGAGAGCGAGTTCAGGAACGTTTGTTATGTAGTAATAGTGTGATAGCGTTCACGCTAAAGCACTGATTGAATACGGCATCTAGGAAAAAGACGGTTACCAAGGAGCATCATTTCTTTCGTGAGAAACTGAGAGAAACTTCTTTTCTTTTGAAAAATGAGGTAAAGTTCGACTCAAACTACATACAATTGATTGTACATGTTTTCTTAATTCTGCGCAATGTAATAAATCATAATATCGTCATTGTGGAATCATTGAGATGTATTGTACATTTCTGCCCTCAGAGTCCTAAGGTTGTGCACCCTTGGTCTACAACAATGTTTCTCAAAGTGGTTCCTATGAACTCCTGGTGGTCCTTGGAACAACTAGCAGATCCATGGCAAATTAAAACTAATTTGGAGGTGCATGAATCACGTCAGAACGTCCGCAAAAGTTTTGATAAAATGTAAATTTTTATTATTCTGAAAGTTAAAAATAAATAGGAACAAACTTGGTAACCAATCTTACGTTCTGAGAAAAAATAAGACATATTTTACTCATGACATATTATTCCCAATTAGTACTCATGGAGGTTTCCGCATAATGGGCTGATCACCTACCCTCCAATGTCTCGTTTCTCACTGATAGGCCAAGGCAAAACCAAGTGCTGTTGCCATAAAAAAGATGCAGAAAAACGGCGTTTATAACTGCTCGGAATCACTGGTCTAGAAGAATTCCTGTAGCACTGAGAGTACGACGATGTTAAGCCAAAGCCTATGGAGAATTGCAGAGAGAGAAACCTAGCATTGCGATACAGCGAAAGAGTTGCGTTCCACGGAAGGTAGCAGAACTGCTATGAACGAAGCAGCACATGTTAAATATCAAACTTGGCTGACCTCTTATTTAATGACAATTTATTTAATACGGTCGCCAGCTGTTGAAAACAGCACATTGATAACATTAATTTTCGCTACGTAATATGTAGCGAACTGACCATGCATTTGCCTAAGGAGATAATTATGCAAAGCTAACACAAAAGCTTCTAAGCTATCGAAATTCAGAAGATTGTCGTCACACTTGAACTTTTCAAATGGACGCACCAGGTTTTAATGAAAAGGTATCACAACTTTATAGGATCTCAAATCAGGAGATATGACAATCAAATAACTTTCAATATAACACATTTATTAGATAAACAATTTTACATATATTAGTTTTTCCTGATGCGCAGGTTGCAAAGCAGCTGCGGGAAAAACAAAGCAGAATTACAATTTACAAGCAAGAATGAAGGACGGTCGAGGCCGTCTCATAAACAAAGGCGCGCAAAATGCGCCGACATACAGAATTAATGATTTCAGTCGACCTCTTGAAAGAACCCACTTTAGGGCGAGGAAGCTGAAAATTGAAACATAAACCTTGTAACAGAAAGGTGAACACTAACTTAGTAGCGCATCTACAACATCGCGCTAGCACATACAGAAACGCTTGTCTTATAATCTACCTTTGAATGCCCACTTTAGGACGAGGTAGATAGAAACGTATATAAACAAATTTGCTGAAGAAGCCGTATTTAGGCCTTCTTTTCTCAAATAACATTCGTAATAAACAGAACTACGCATGAGCCATGGAACCAACTTTCGTAGGAGTGCATAATACCAAAATTCTTGGAAATGGATTTCTTACTATACCTTTCGTAACCAGACAACATAGGAATGCAGCAAGTTTACGCATAAGCGAGAGTGGGCGTACATGAGCGCCCGCCCGCTGCTCGCTGAACAAAACTGTTCCTAGACACGAGCGCCGATCAGCGTGCCGCATACAAGGTCAGCACGTGACCCCACCGCTGCGTGCCGGTGACAGCTGTAGCCCAGCCGACCTCTCTGCCGGCTGCGGGCCGTGACGTTGCAACAAGGGCCGCGGTTCGAGCTACCGCACGGGCCAAGCAAACGCCTTTACGTAGTCTCCGTGTGCCGAATGCGGCCAAGCGCCGACTTATACTCAGCGGGAGCACCTTTCCATAAATTGCCAAAAGCGGCCAAGTGCCGTCTTACTTATGGCAGGAACTGCAACATTAACAACATTCATAAGTAAATACGCAGTGAACATTAGCCGCACCTCCACACCAATCAGAGGTCAGCGACATACATAAACATAACATATGTAGTAAACGAGCTGCAAACAACATAAACATTAGTAAATCATTAACATTTCAAAGTAAGAGTTCCATTTCCAAGTCCAAATCAACACATTAAATACCTTTATGCACTCAATTTCATTAACACATTGTTTGGTTCAATGAACCAACAATAAAAAAACAACAACCATGGCTCAGGCTTTACTGACGAAATGAGAAACAATATTATTTTAGTCTTCATAATTTGATCTGATCTATTGTAAGTAAACTAACATACTATCTCGGCAAGGAAAAAAATTAAAAAACACTATTTACAACAAATACTATATACAGATTTGATATACATAACGACTCTGAAGGAGCCGGGCTCTATGAGAAGAATTAACAAAGCTACGCCACTGGACGCAGCTGAAATAACAAGAGAATGAGAGCGCTGTGCGCGAAAAACGCACGCTTTATAGCCATGAAGGGAGGGGTTACAACAGTGGGAGAATGGATCGATAATTTGGAACCTCTTTGCCAAAGAATACGTAAGGGTAGCGCCTGCAGGGTATGCGACCCTCTTGACACCTGTGTGATGCTAGCGAACCCTGTGAGTGTCTGCAAGCACTGTAGGTGCTGCTCAGAATATAGCTTGAAAATATTTCAAATTGACCAGAAAACATCAAATCTGAAGCTACAGAGGTGAATGAGGTGTCAAAAAAGTCCTAAATTTGATGTAGATGCGGATTTTGATAGAAGAATCCGGTAGGACAAGCGGTTCTCTTATAATAAACAAAAACCTGTTTTGAAATGAGAAAAATTGTTGCATAAAACATGACTTTTTCTCAGATCACACTGAGGCAAAAACTTAGCTGTTACTAACAAAATCTCAGGTTTTCAAAACCTTCTCATGGCCATGAGATCACAGTTCAACTGTAAAGTATTACCTTTTAAGAAGTATTAAGGTTAAAAAATATTATTCATATGGTACCATACTAAGCCTAATTATATAAATAAACCTTATAAATAATGGATGTGTTTTCTTCTCAGATGGTCTTCTAGGATGATTGATGGCTTCATTGAAGGCTTCACATCACAAAACACAGTGAACTGTAGGCACTTAAATTTCCAAATTTAACAGCACATATCCTGCGGCGGATTGCGCGCTCTGCGTGAAACGCAAAGTAATGAAGGCGGAGGCCCAGAGGGCGCCGCCGGCGAGCAGGCCTTCGCAGCACTGCCACAGCGGCCGGCGGAACGGAAAGGAGTGCGCGACGGTGGGAGAGAGAAACAAAAAGCGTCGTTGGAAGCGTGGCAAAGAGCAGTAGAATAGGGGTAGAATAGGAAGAAAGCGTTGGAAAGCAATGGAGAATACAGATTAATAGAAGAAAAACTAGGAGAGTGCCTGGAAAGGGAGTAAAAACAATGATTCTTCCTCCTTAAATGCACGGAGTCTAGACAGGTTAATGGAAGGGAAAGGAATTGAAAAAAGGAAAAGGTGAGAGCTGAGGAGGAGAAAGAGGGAAGGAAGGAAAAAAAATAAGGAGAATGCAAGAAGAGGAAAACAGAAATCACACAGTGAAATGGCAACGATAGGAAGAATGTCAGTAGGGGAGGAAAAGCAAGTGAGGACAGGGGAGAAGGAAAAACAACAGATGGCCATGCATCGGGGAGTAAGTAGGAAATGAGAGAGACCGGGAGGAGAGGGGGAGAAGGGGGGGGAGGGGGGAGGAGGGAGGCGGGTGGTGAGGGCGTACCCCCTCGGCCCGCATCGCTGTCGTGGCGCGCGCCGCCATGCTCCGCAAGGGACCTTCCACTTGAATTGCGGCCGCCCACTCGGCGCTGATTTCAAAAGGAATCGACGACGTAAAGTGGGTCAAAAAGGGAAGGTCAATACAGATGAGTAATCAAAGACGATAATAACGCCAAAGTCAACAGTCGTCCAACCAAAGGAAATTAGGGCATCTTACACATGTTGAAATTCTGACGTTCGGAGACAAGGAGAAAGAGATGACGCTCACAAACAATATTGGCAGGCATAGTCGAAAGGAGCTTTTAAAAAATCTTCAACAATCGAATATATATATATATATATATATATATATATATATATATATATATATATATGGGGAGTGCAGAGTTTCTGTGACTAACTTTCTTGGCAACTAAACACCTGTATTTGACAATATATCTTCTAAGGAAAGCCTTTATGACTTTTCATCCTATTGTCTGCAAATCAACCGGTCAATGTGGTTCAATTCAAGACGTGCGAGAAACTAATGGATGGGGCCAAGTGTGCTCGGCGGCGCGAGGCTGAGCCTGATGGCGGGACCTGGCGGCGGGAGCCAAGGACGGTAATCAGAGGGCGAGACCAGATGGCAGCGGCGGGGTTTCGGCGGGGGCGGCACCTGGAGGTGGACGGAGGGATTCGTAGGGCGTCGCCAAAAGCGCCCTTCATACGCGTCAAGCAGTGAGCAGAAAGCCGGATTTCTCCTTACAGCGCAAGCACCCCCGCCCCTGCGCCTGTTTTTTCCACCGTCTCGCGGAACAGCCCATCCGGCTCGCGGCCGCGGGAGCGGGAGTAGGAGCGGGCTTTGGCTCGCGCGGAGGCTGCGGGCTACGGGCGTGAGGTAGCGACGGCGGCGGCGGGCGCGTGCGAGGGGCGTGCGAAGGGCGTGCGAGGGGCGTGCGAGGGGGCCGCGGCAACAGCGTCGGCGGTGGCGGTGCCAGTGGCAGTGGCAGTGGCGGCGGCGGTGGCGGCAGCGGCGCCGGGTCGATAGCAAAGCGAGCGGCGCGCGGCCCGGGCGGGGCGCGGCGTGGGGGCTTTGGGGAGCGGCCCGGAGCTCGGGGCCGCTCCTGCTGCCACCGCCGCCGCAGAGCGTGATGTGTCCTCTACTCTACTGCTGGCGGCTCGTTTCCACCTTCCACCGCCCCCGGCCGCGCCGCGCCGCGGGGCCTCGAGCAACAGCCGGCGGAGCGTGCAAATCCTCTCGGCGCCGCCGGCCGGGAGGGCGGGGGAGGCGAAGAAAAATCCGCTCCGCCGATAGCCAAGTGATTTGCGTCCTGTGTAGACGCCGCGCTCCATTGCTTGTGTGAGGCGGACGAGGCACAAGGGAGGGGGCGCTTTTCAAAGGTGCTGTTCGCGAGGCCGCGAGGGCCAGGTGTGTGCCGAGGGCGGCGCGATGGGCGGGGAGAAGGGCGTGGAGAAGGGCGGGGAGAAGGGCGGGGAGAAGGGCGGGGAGAAGGGCGGGGAAGCCGGAACGATGCTCGGAATAAAGGACGGGACGAAGGGGGTGACGACGGCTGGGGCGAAGAGCTGGAGGAAGGATGTGACGGAGGGCGGGGGAAGGGCAAGGCGAAAGATGTGACGAAGGGCGGGGAAAAGGGTGGGGAGCAGACTGTGAAGAATGGCGGAAAAGTTAGCACGGAAAATCCGACATGGAAGAGACGGAAACAGCGGGAAAGACTCGGGTAAACGCGGAAAGCAGTTAATGCACCCTGGTTTATAAGCAACACTAACCTTCACAAAGACCTAACCATAGAGCCCGTCCTAACTTACATTATTAAACTTTCAGCATCATTCTTCCAAAATCTACCCTCAGTTACCGGTGCTTCCCACTACAACATAGGTAAAGAATATCCCATAGAAACTCGTCTCCGCAACCGACTCCCCTTCCACATCTTCCTCCGGAAACTGGCCGACATAAGATAATAAAATAAATAGTCCTCCCATCAATAGTCAACAATATGTATTCATCCGCTTTATCATTCGCACTACAACAATCTATGTTTAATGGGAGGTGGCCGTAGCCACCCCCTTCGCATATTTTCGTCTGAAAATGCTCGCTACAAACAACTGAAAAGCCACATGGCTGAGCGTTGTATAATCAGCTCACTGTTTAAAAAAAAAAAAAAAAACGCGGAAAGACGAGCAAGAACAGACGCGAGCCGACGGTGGGAGAGACGGGCAAATGCGGGTATGGACAGGCTAGATCTATTAGGGACAGTTAGGGGCGGGTAGTGATAGACAAAATGGTCAGAGGTGGGCAGGTGCCGGTAGGAGTGACTGGATGAGGTAGGATCGGACAGGATTTTGATTTTATTTATTAATCGTGAAACAGTGTCAGTAAAACTATTGAGTCAGTAAAAGTATTGAGGGAGAAGTATAATCTGCGCACGTTGTGTTGCCCACCGCAAACCTTCACCACCCTTTGTTTTACTTTGCATATTTGAATGACGAATAAAGGGACCATGAAGTTACATTTCGCGCATTTGAGAACTAAACATTCTTTCTCCCTAGTCATAGAAATTTTATTTCCATCGGACAGAAACTAGCAGAAAGAGCAGGTACGAAGAGGGGATGTTCAGGGTGGAGAGCGGATTACGGCCCGGCGGCGCACAAAGAAGCGGGTGGACAGGAGCAGGAGCCGGAGCGGGGAGGGATCTGAGAAAAGTACAACGACGGAGCGTGTTGGGGAGCGGGCGGGTGGGGAGCGGGGGGAAGGCGGGAGGGAGGGGGCGGGAAGCATCGGGGCAGGAAGGGATGGAGTGGGGAGGAGCGGGGAGGGAGGAGGCACAGAGGGCAGCGGCGGGAAGCGATGGGACGGCAAGTGTGGGACGGGCAGCGGTGGAGGGGGCGGGGAACACAGGTAGGAAGAGACAGGCAGAGGCAGGGCGCCGAGAGGGAGAGAGAGAGAAGGGCGGAGATCCCCGCAGAAGACGCAAGCGCTGTTTCATCTCTTGTGCGTGCTCCAAGTGCGCGCCCGCCCCAGTGTCGAAATCTCGGGCTCTCAGCGCCAGAAATCGAGGCCCCAGCGGCGCACTAGTGGCAGCAGCGCAATTGCCGTTTCCCAGAACAGCCGAGTGGAATATGGACGCGAGACAGACGAACAGCCCCGGTGAGGCAATTGGCGGAGAATTAGCAATGTGATAGACTGTGCGCTGCCATTTGGCAGCCGATATCGCCATTCCACTTTCCCTTTTCGTGATCGACAATGCAACTGTGTGTAAAATTGCCATATTAGGGTTAATTAAAGACGTGGCGTGGAAACAAATGACGCGCCTGAGTGCAAAGTGCGGTGAGAAGAATTGTTTATGTGATGTATCAATATTCGTGAGTGCCGGGATGTCCTGTGTGACATCGTTAGGTAATGAATCGATCTTCACACACTTGAGAGAATATACGAATTTATTTAAATATAAGTAATATTTTACAGTACTAGTGTCATGCAGCAGCAAAAATACTGATGAGCATTTTTTTCCCAAAACGAAACCCGCGCTTTGTTTAAGAACAACAAATAAAATACTAGAATCATGAAACACTACAATAAATTAAATATTAAAACAATCTTCATTAATACTGCAATAACATAGAATAGTATGTGCAAAACAATTGATCTTTAAATACTAAAAATATCAGAAAAGTTGTTAACCCATATTGCTACACGTGAAAAGCAAATATTTAATGGTGGGCAATCCCTTCCTAGGAGCATTGTTGTCGCATGATTTCAGGTGTGTTGTAAGTACTGACGCGCCGAGTACGAGAAGAGTAAGTCAGTAAGTCCGCGCATAATGAGAATCGCTTTGACAGAATGAGAATGGTGCCCACACTTTATTCTATTGTCTAATTTTGGTGGAGCTCTAATACGTTTTGGAATCATGTAATATTTTAATGCACGTTCTAATGTTTATGACGGAAGTAAGGGTTCAATTTTAATCTTGAATTTCCTGTATTCTTGATTGCTGTAATTGAGTTTCACAACCTGCCGTGTTTGCAATGAAGTGTGTGGTTCTTCCACCGTTGCATGATCTAACTTAATCCTGAATTTGCTACTCGTGTGTGTGTGTGTTTTTTTTAATTTCTGAGATCTACATCTTTAATTGAAATATGATTGTGCAATTATTACGATGATTGCCAAATGGAATGTTCGCAAGTTACTTTAAGTCGCTACCATTGTCAATATTTATATTATGCAATTCTTACCAGTTAATTATTGTGCTACTAATCAGTAAGTAGTAATTTCACTTACTTAACTGCCACCGGGTTATTAACTGTCACCGGGTTACATCCAATTGCAGTTTAAATAAATTTATCTGTATCTTCATCTTTTATTACATTTATTAGGTAAGTTAACTGCAATGTTGTATGCAGTAAGACGAGCATTATGCAGTTATACTTTGGACTTCAATCTTATTCGAATCTTGTTCACACTATGTTTAAAGACTCCTTCGAGTAATTCAATAGCCAATTCCACTTAACTGCAATTTTTAAGTTTCATTTCTTTAAGTTCTTAATTCACTCTTGTTTACATTTTTTAACTGTGCTATGTACTCAGTAAGCAAACTTGTAATAATTATAATTTGTATCAATTCTGAACATTCAAAGATTTCCTACAGTTTTATCACTTTCCTCCATGATCTAATTATGCTATTTTACATTTCATGACACTAATTAAATTATTTCAACTTTAATTTCAAGTCAACTTTGTATGCATCCGTTGTGAGTCACTTTGATCAAGTCAAGTGTATTATGTCATTATTTATGTTCGACGACTTACGACAATTTCTAATGTCATATTTTGAGTTCTGTAAGAAACCTGTCGTTGACTGCAAGCTGTCAATATAACATTCACTGAATGGATTGTTTTTCGTGAGCAGATTATTATAATACTGTTTCAATCTCCTTTTATTGTAATTTAAATTCACTTAACATTACAACAACTTGCACTTGAAGATTGTAACCCGTAAATTAGTTTCAACTTGTTGATTTATTATAATCCTCATTTGAGAATTGGGTCTCTTCTTAAATATAAAATTTTAATCGACTATTCATAAACCTAGTTATGATTGTGATTGTTATTTACTACTTTCATTGCATTCTTACTACTTCCATTCATTTCTTACTAGAGAACATTTCATTGGAACTTTCTAACATATTGCTGCAGTCATGCTTCCAATTTGGAAGCATAGCTGCAGCAATATGGTAGGTAGACGTAAAATAGTCCTTCATAGAATTTCCCTGATTTTGTCACAGTAGTACAATATCTACTGCACTATCTTGCGATCTCAATATTAAAGGGTTACTGTGATCCATTTTGAAGACAAAGCTAAAAAGCAGGATTTCCTCATTCTCCTTCATCTTATTTTTAGAAACTGCGGGCAATATAAGTGAGAAGACTAATACAAAATTCCACTTGACGCGTTTATATGAATCACGTTTATATAGACCCACACAAAAGTAAATTAAAGCTTGTATTAAAGGCGGGAGGTGGACCAACACCGCATTAATACAAAAATAAGTAATAAGTTAAATTAATTTTCATTATTTTGTCCACCTTTTGCAGTACATCTCGAAAACCTTATTCAGGACTGCTGCCCAAAGTCCACCGTTGAAAGATAACCGCTCGATCAATACGATTCACTCCGAATCACTCCCTTGTGAACGTACGACACCTCACATTATTATTATTATTATTATTATTATTATTATTATTATTATTGTTGTTGTTGTTGTTGTTATTGTTGATGTTGTTAACCGCCTTTAACATCCTAATTGGACAAGGCCCTCCTGTTAGGCATGGCGGCTCTGGCGTCATGGAGGAAAACACACAGACATTTACAAGTATGTACAAGTTTATTTACGTGTATGTACAATAACTAAATTCTGTTCCGAAACTACACACTTTTGAGTATTTCCCTGTGGATACCCCACATAGCTAGGGAGGCCCCGCCTCCACTGGCGCTTCTCCCGCGCCACTACCGTGACCTCGTCACCCGTGCAAGAGGCACGACACGCTCCAGCCTGGGCGTAAACTTTTGCGCATCGCGCCATGTTTCCAGAACAAAAACCCCCGTGTGAGCTCGTCGGCCCGATTTTATACCTAGAGCGTAGCCGTCACGTGACCGTCCTTGGTGTAGGAAGGAGGTTCGCGTCTACCACGTGACCTTCCAGGTCAAGCTGGCGTCCACTTGCTCTAAATATATCCCAACGCCGGGGCGCCAAGGCTATTCGGCCCGCAGGTATGCGATACTTCCACTCCTCCTCCCACCCACGGCCGCCAACATGACGCTGCAGCGGTATTAATTGAAAAAGCATCTCGAGCAGCCACTTCGACAAGTCAAATTACCCAGCGCACTACTTAGCACATCGCACCCAGCACATTAACGCCTCCCTGGTAAAGCACCACACCAAGTCGCCGAAGGAGAGGGATTCGAATGAAGATCATACCTAAACATTGAGATTCTCTTCTACATAAAGTCCGCGCCGCTACACGTCTATCCACCTTATATCCTCGTGAAGTCACATGACTGCCACGCCATCGACGAATACCAGTTGGCCCACGAGTTAACTCATAACCCCCGCACCTCTTGTGGGCAATCACTTGATCTTTCGCCATCCCGCTTTCCTAGCACGTATACCTATCTCCAGTGACTGTTGTTTTGGCAATTTCACGAATGTCTTGTGCCACATAGGGTGTTTTGGCGACGACGCCAGGTCTACCCGTTGCTGGCAGCGTTGCTTAACTGTAACGACCACCTCCTGGAACTGTGGAGTGTGTGCGTGACCAAATGTGTATGTGTGTGGGCGTGAGTGAGCTTGTACGTTTGTGTATGTGCATTCGTGTGCATGTGTATGTTATTTAACGGTTTTCATAAACCCTTGTGTGCACCCTTACTTGTATTGTCTGCTCCACCACAGACACCTAGAGACAAGGTGATGCGATTCAATGTTGGGCAGACAAGCAACATTTCAAGGTGTTTCTGATATAGCAGAATTTTTTAAATGTTTTAAAGAATAAAAAAATAAGCCTTGCATGGTATACTCTTCTTTGCGAACAAAGGAAGAAGACAAAATCATCCGACAAAAAAGAGTTAGTAAAAATTGTATTTCACTGCGTTCTTTCCGAGAAAACTTCATTATTATATTATATTCGTTCAAAGGAGACGGTACTCCACTTCCAAATATGAAACCAGATTTTTATATACTGCTTAAAGGAACATACTAATACAAATAAAAAATAGTGCTGCTAGAACGGCAGGTACTTTTTCGCATAACCTGCAACGGCAACACAATATCACAATATCATTTGAAACTGCACAGATGTTTCCAACTAGCTAATTTTTATCCACGTTCGGATTCGAAGTCATGTTCCTAGGTTAAGCACACCAAAGACCACCAATTGCAGATGTAAACACAAATTTCACGACGCTTTAAAAACAAAGTCGAACATTTGCATTTGCCATTATCAAAAATTCACAGATATTCATTGAGCTAATTTCAATATTTAGTCTTAAAGAATAAATTTCATGAAGAAAAAAACAGTCTTCAAAAGTGTCCTTCTAGAGGTCGAAAAAAAATTGATTTAGTAAGTTCCGAAGATACAGGGAGTTAAACGAAAATGTGACCAACACCATTTTTGTAAGCATTACGTACAATAGTAAACTGGTACGTGCAATTTTTATAAGCGTTATCGAGAAAAAACATAATGAAGAAATTTGGTGCCATTTTTTTAAAGCTTTAACTGCCTTTATTTCACACAAAAATTTCGCAAAAAATCCTCATATTTATTTATGTATAGAAGCGGCAACAAGCTGATGTACACATATGATACAAAATGTCATCTAATCGAAACTTAATTTTTTTATAATTGTCTAGACACAATATGAAAGAAACTGAAGTATTTTTCTCAAAACAATCCACAGAGAGAACATTCCATTTGCTCACGATCCGATTAGTGATGAAACGCGTTCACGATCCAGTTTTCGTTTTCTTCTTCAACTTAGTAAAATGTCTTCGAAGTCTGGGTTCCACAAGTGGTTTAAAAAGTGTGTCCAAGCATGAAATATTGTATAACTTATTTATTATTTTATAGGTTTCTATTATAACACTTCTTTATTTTAGCTTTTCTATATATTTCGTGATATTACATCTTTTCGCAATATTGTAGATTTTTAATAAAAATTGGTATCATAGTTGCCAACCTCTGTATTCTTTCTACATTTTTCTTTTCTTTCTCGAAACATGGGGACCACACTACACTAGCATATTCAATCTTATTAGTCTTATAAATGCAGAGAAAACATTTTTAATTGCTGACGCGTTCAAGGAGAAGGCCTTCTTCATCAGATATAGGGCAGTGTTTGTTTCCTTTGTTATATTGGTAACTCGACTTTCCCATTTATGATTTTGTGTTAAAATCACACCCAAATCATTTTGTTTGTAGGTCTGCACCAAACGTGTCAAGAAATACAGGTATGGTAGTTTTGATGTTTTTTCAACATATAGTGTTAGACATTTATTCGGGTTCATAGCGAGCAGCCAAGTTTCAGACCAGCTTACTACGGTTTCAAGCTTTTCTTTCAACTCTGCGTGCGATGTCACAGAATTGGCGAAGAGTTTCATGACGTCTGCATAGGAATTCAAAACCAAAGACCTCTTTTCCAAGATCGCTGGTGTATAAAATGAACAGCAGAGGTTCTAGGACAGAACCTTAAGGTACTCCACTGGAAACTACTCTGGGTATTGATAAATATTGGCCAACCCTGACTTGGAAAATTTCATTTCACCAAAATTTTAATATCTAAGAAAGAATTTTCCCTGGTAGTTTTCGTTGTTCAAAAATTTGTACATGATCTTATTTAATGATACATTTTTAGGAAACGTGTAGATCAAATCTCTATCATAAATATTGCTGAAAGTTTGCAATATTACAGCAGTTCTGCAATTTTTAACTTTGGCAATTATAGTAAATACAGAGATCGCCGAAAATAGGACTTGCGCCATTTCTTTGAGGAAAATAATTTCAAGGAAAAATTTGGAGTCACTTTTGTGAAAATGTGTTCATAAATTGCCTTTATGTCACCCAAATGTATACAAAAACTACTCACCGTCGAAAAATTGTGTCACCTTTTTCAAGAACTATCTTTGAAGAACAGATTTAATTTCGAGAAAAATCTCTATCATCGGTTTTGAATGTTATTTTTTTAGAATTTTCGAGAATACAGAATACACTGAAAATGATACCTACGTCATCTTTTAAGCAAACTTGGCTGTATTTGAGAAGAATTTAATCCACACATTTTGGGCTATTTTTGAAAACATTTTAAAAATATTGAGCCCTCATGTGAAGTACTTCCAAATTGAGAATATGCGTTTCAAATCCACAGGACATCGACTTCGGCCAGATCGATGGGGAAATGTCAGTTTTGGAGAAAATCGTCTGTGCTTTTTTGGCGCTAGTGTTATCCACATACAGAAGGACGGGCAGGCAGACGTTTAGCTTTAAATCAAATTTTCGATAGCAAGGTCCAAAAATCCTGGATTCTGACTACACAGCATATTAGAGGAAGTAATTTACTACAAACAGGTGTATAATGCGTGTCCTTTCTCGATATCAGGGACCCATAATACAAAGCATGCTGTCGAAAACTCGCCACTTCCCGCTGAAGCATTATAGTACGTTCTCTTTACTACGTACGAATGTAGTAGGCGAGAAATTAAACATGACCAAACAGTGATATTTTGACATGTACAAATGTTATAGGTTCAGGGTGCAGAACTGTGATTGTTGGCAGTGTGTAGCAAATAAGAAGTTGGAAGAATAAGATGAATAAGAAATTAGAAATGGGTCCTGGAAGATGTCAGGAAAAGAAAGAAGTAGAAGAATAAGAAGCAAAGCAAAATAGAAGCAGAAGATTAATGTTAGGAAAAAGCAGATTGGTAGAAGACCAATTTACGGAATTTGGCCCATTGGTGGAAATTACAACATAATTATATCCTTACAACTAGTACGGGGTAGTTTTTCCTATGCTGTATCCCCACTAGTTTACACTCTTAGTCGATTAAAAACGAAAATTGAAATTGAAACAATTTTAAGAAACGATTTCCTGTAAAAATGGCAGTCTTCTGAAGGCGAGCGAAGCGCCATAGGGAATGACGCTATGGCGGGGCGTTGCGGGACGTTGCGGAGGGCAGTAGCACAGAGCTAGTTCCCGTATACGGAGGTGGGGGGCGACAGCGGGTCTCGGTAAATTCAGGAGTGAGCGAGGTGGCGGACGAATCGTGACGGGCCTGGATCGGGGTACAGACGTTTCCCACAGGTAAGTAGTGACGCACGACAGCGAGCGACAGGGTGTGGGGAGGTCTGGTGAGGTATGGTAGGGTGATGCAGGAAGAGGTGGAGCGTACTGTGGATTGGCGAAGCGTGACGAGGTGTGGTGTGTGGTTGAGTTTAGATTGATTGATTGATTAATTTTTCGTGTTTCCGGGAGCGTCATCTGCTTTGGTCATTAGTCCCATTAGTGTAGTGCATGTTTTTTCTCGGGAGATGGCGGTATCGCGCGGCGACCTACCGTCGGCTAGTGGGGTTTCCCTCAACCAGGACTCTCCCACCAGCGGGGCACCGCCCCAGCCGGGACAAGCTCTAAGCTCCCGACCGGTCTCCCGGAATGTGTGGTAGTGTAGTGCATGTTAGTGTGTTGTGTGTGTGTGTGTGTGTGTTTAAGAGGAGAGGACAGGAGAAGGAAGAGGAAGGACAGATCGCGCATGGACCGTGGCCCGTTTGGTAGGGTAATGCTCCGGCATTCGCCTGATGATCGGAAAACTACCGATCAGCCGACCGCTAGAATTCTCCTCCAGACAGCGACTGAATTCGACCTAGCTCAAAAGCTAGTGTCGAAAATCCTGCCGCCGTCA
Organism: Teleogryllus oceanicus; assembly: GCA_964035755.1. Lineage (NCBI taxonomy): Eukaryota > Metazoa > Arthropoda > Insecta > Orthoptera > Gryllidae > Teleogryllus > Teleogryllus oceanicus. The sequence goes on from CAXIVR010000001.1 coordinate 58,484,510, forward strand.
GGACTCGAACCTACGACCTCCCGGTCAGAGGCGCTGCAGTGACATCAGTTGATGCACTGAGCTACCGCTCCCGGTGCTTAAGTTTAGAGGTGGAGCAAAGCATGGGGGGGCGAAAAGCGGAGAAGGAGAGCATGGTGTACTGTGGAACGGAGTGGTGGGGCGTCGTGTGGAGTGGCGGACGTGGCGTGATATGGGAAAGTGCGCAGACAGGGAGTGCGGCAGAGGGTGAAGTTTGCGAGAGGGGAGGGGAAGGTGGTGCGGGAGGGCGTGACGGGAGCGGCAAAATGTGGTGTGGAGTAAAGAGGGTGGCGTGGGGGGCGAAGTGCTTCAGCCAGTGGAAGGAAGCGTGTTGCAGCAGGGCGTGATGCGGGGCGCCGAAATGTGGTGTGGAGTTATGGAGGTTGGCGTGGATTGGCGAAGTGTTGCAGGCAGTGGAAGGAAGCGCGGTGGGGCGGGGCGCGAAGCGGGAAGCGTAAGGTGGCACCGGGCTGACGTGCGGAGAGAGCATCCGCCAAGGGCGAGCCCATCGCCGCGCTGATCGAATTAGGATCTGATACATCGACGAGGGTCGACGAGTATCAAGTTAAGTTTCGATGTATCGAGTTGGAGCGTGGCGAGGGGTCGCGGCGCGGGGCACTGGGGGCGAGGGGAGCGGACGCCCGGTCGCCAAACGACTCGAACCGGAGGTTATCTCAGATGTCACTCAACAAGTGAATGGCATAGCGTTTCAAGGAGAAGCTCCTCGGAGTGGAGGAAGGAATATTGTTACATCCTGAAGGGGCATTAAAATATCAGTTTCTTATTAAACACTTGTCTACCTTTACCAAAAGCTGACACGTGATATATCGTTGTAAGCGTAACATAATACAAATGAGATGAGTAATAATGAAATATGGCGTTTGACCAAACTTAAAGATTCACGCTAATGTATAAAAAAGACAATATTTTTTTGTTGAAAGAGCTGTACTTAAAACATTACTTCAATTACGAATTATGTCAAAACAATTAGCATTTACATAGCAGCATAGTTAATTATATGGACAGGAACTATTCTACAATCGCAAAAACATCATATTGATTCGAAACATCATGCAGTCAATTGACACTTCGTTCAGAAAAACTGGAAGATATATCTTGTTTTTTCACACCTCATGTAGTTTTCAAGATTAAAGACAATTCATAAAATCCGAGAACATCATTCTTCATTATTTTATAAACGTTCTAGTCCGCTTCTTTTATTTAATTCTCTATGTCGCTTCTTCATAATAAATATTTGTAAGAATAATCGTTTTGCCTCATGAAACAAAAATATCGTATTAACATTCTTCATGCTTGGTACTAATATAAATGTGAGCGTTTAATGTTAATGAGAAGGTTCTACTGAGAGATGGAGATCCATGTTGCAGTAATAAAATACCGGATAAAGACTTTATCTGTACATTTCTGTATGAACAATACCCAATGGAATTTTTGCTGGTCAAAACATCACCAATGTTCAATCATTCATCAACATCAGCACTTAAAGGTTATCTCTTCCATCGCCGGGTAGGCTGAGAGGCGTTGATTTAGAAATCAGACAGCGGCGTTCTTATTGCGTTTTGTTGCGATTGCAAATAGTCCCATAGATCCCTAAATAAAGCCCAAGATTAAGACTAATTAATAGAGGGCGGATTTTAATTAAATGTATTTTTTTGTTTTCATTTTAGAAATATGCCGTATAGTATAAAAATTCAGTTTATGGTATGAAAAAGGAAATTACCCATTTGTATACGTAATTCTTTTGCATTTTTCATCGATTTCGAAAAATAAGTTATTTTTACCTTTTCCGTCATTTTTAATTAATTTTTGCTGATTTCATCGATTTGAATATCATTTTAATGGTACTTGCTTCAAATAATATTTAAGATATGCAACAAATGTTCTCCACAGAATTCCTGAGAGCCTATACCTGTAACCTATTCGATTTCTTCGCTCAGAAGTTGTAATGTAAGCCATTGTGAGTTTCCTGCGACGCCTATGAGCGCCATTGACGGTTCTGCCGATTTGGGAATAACTAAAGACAGAGATTTTCAGGTAAAGAACAGTCCAAACCCAAAGTTTGAAAGCTGAGTTCACTTGAACGAATATAAGACGCTTCGATTACATCAGCAACGTATCCAACAGCTTGAGTTGTTCATTAGAACTGGATTTGTTAACATTTTTTACGTAATTTTTCTTTGCTTTTAGAGCATTTTAAGCGCATTTCACTGATCATTTTTGGCGACGTTTTAGGTCATCAAAATCCGCCCGCTACTAGTTATGTACCAGCATCCCATTTCATCGTATGGAGTGCCATCTCTGTGAATAAACTGATTTCAGTTCACCGTTGCCCTCGTGAAATCTGCCATCCCCTTCGCCAGACTTGTCAAGGTAACTAGTGTAAGCAGGGCAAGGTAACTAGCGTATTAAGAGTTCGCGAGCACTGCGTTCAGAGGAATTGACGCGAGATTTCAAAAAAAATGTTGTACAAATGCTCTTTTGGCAAGACAGTCTTTTGGAGAAGTCAGTTGACAATTAATGCCCCAAAAGTAGATACATGCTGACCAGGGGGACAATAAGCTCCTGCTTGATCCTGCTCCAGATTGTCAGGCCTGCTCTACACCCAACCACTACGAACTCTAGCAACGCCACAAGAATGTGGATGTCAAGCCGAGGCTCAAATTGTAGTGTAATGCCGTAGGAAGAACACATAATCACAGGTGACTTCTTTAGGGCTGTGGATTCGAATTCCGTACTAAGAATTGACGTCATCAGCTTGGGATTGTGACGTGGTAAGCAAGGGAAACTTAAGTAACACAACCATATAAATTGTCATTCCATCATAACTGCCGAGGTAATTAAGTATCAATTCTGTGTAATTTGTATGCTGGAGTCCGAACGAGAAGAATTTGTGGCAGTGTCATGGCTGTTAACACGAAGTTCGCAAGATGGAAGCCCAGTTTGACAGGCTTTTGCTCGACACAACGTCACGAGTGAAATGCGCTCTGTCGAGAAAAACAGCCGTTTGACGCTAAGTACTAGTAATAGACGCCGTCACTATTTCAAGTGTAAAACATAAAATTGAAGGGTTGCATGAAATAGTTTGTAGCCAAAAAATGGGCGAGAAAAGGATGCAAGTCGAATAAAGGATTCATATCGATTCTCCACATCGTGACACACTCCTTTTTTTAAATACGTGCAATATTTCGCAAGTTATTCATAATTTGGCATTGCATTCCATGGTAATAGGATATAACATCAGTCAGGTTGGCCAGCTGTGCACGTGAAGAGCTGTCGCTTGGCGTGCTTAAAACACAATAATAAAGATCGTAGACATAAAATAAATATAGATAGCTGTACAGAACTGAAGAGAATGTTCCTCATAAATCTTGGCGAAGAATTTACCACGAGAATTGGCTTCATGAAACGTGCACAAAAGCCATCTACCAAGGTATGCGTATTAAGTGTAACATCGCTATCCAAAATTTGTAGAGTAGAGAAAATATGGAATACCGTTTTACTAATACGCCCTACTTTAAATTGTAGGCCATTACACGTAAAAGTCATGTAAAAATCATTATTATAACCAACAAGGTTATAACCTTCAACACCGCCAGTTCTATCTCAATTTGTAAATTTTACTTTTCCCCTATATTATAGTAAAAGAAGGAAACATTGCATTCTTAACAATATACGATCGTGAATGTTCGGTTCTAAAATTCATGTTTAAGTTTCTTTTACGCTGTAACTTCGCACAAACATCAGGATTAAGGTATATTATGGTTGTGTCCATGATTATTATAATCGGCATTATTATAATGGCAAGAAGATACACGCACTTTCGTACCCAAAAGTGGGGATGTCCATATGGATGGGTGGACGGAGAGATGGAGTATGTATCACGCATAATGCGTCATTTTAGCAGCCTTTGATCTGAAACTACGTAAACACACTAGGAGTAAGATCTATTTGAGCTGTTCCAGCGATTATCAGTTATTTTTTCGGGACACAATAGCTGGAGGCATACAAGTGCGAGAACAAGCATTTAAGTTAAGGTTTTATTTTATTTGAGAATATCTTCATAATTTTGGAAAGAAGTATCAATTCATTCGCTTAGAAATTAAGTATAAATTGATATATTGCGAACAATGATGATAGTACATCCTTTTTCTACCGAAACACAGAAAGTCGTATTTTTTTATGAAATATTTCCTAGAAGCATGTACTATTTTTAGTGTAAAATTGTGGTTTATCCAGTTAGATCCCTTTTCCGAGAAGTCTTTCAATTAAATATGCCGCGAAAATGAAACCACTAAAGAGGAAAATTTATGCAAAAATGAAAGGGAATGACATGTGTAATTTACTTTAAGCTGGGGGAAAATAGCGAGAATATTTTATATTCATGCTGCAAATTTAGTAAGTGAAAGAAATGCAGCTGATAAATGTTATTTTTAATAGCGATGTTGATTCGAAAAGAATTAATAGCTTTCTTCTCATCTGTAGCTTCGAAAAGAAATCTGTACCTTTATTAGCTGCATTTTCACACAGACTCAGTTCGTTTATACGACGAAAATGAAACCAGAATAAATAAAAAAACATGAAAGGTTCCCTATTATTTGGCTTTCTCACTATCGCTTACGCAATAGAGAGTAAGTTATGTAATTAGAGGGCTCTGGTACATCCAATTTTTTTTCGGCGTCCTTCTCCATTTACAATTATAAAGATAGATATTTTTCCCTTAATGTAATCTGTTCCTTAAAGATATATTTTAAAATAAGGTCATGTACAATTTTTCGAAAATTTTTGTGCTTTTCGCATAATTTTGCATGAAAGTACGGGCGAGAAATTACGTGCTGTTTTAGCACCACTAGTTTGTTTATGTAGTTCTACAACGCTATCTTACCTGACGCGAACCTTGGTACTCTATTTAGAGGCAACGCAAAGCCGACGACATGGCCATGAATCAGACTACTGCTCGCAGGGAACTTACGTCACTCAGCTCGAGCGAGTACGATTGAGCAAATGAAAAGTATTACAGCATTCACCTGCAGGTCAACCTCCTTGTAGAGTGTTTGCACCAAAGAAGTACTTTTTTCAACCAAAGAAAAACTCTAGTATTCGCATCACAGACATTTGTGATGTACATTCGAGTAAATTATTCCGAGTGGACGTGCGCTATAGAGTGTGCAACAGTAAGAGCGAATGAGAGCGAGTTGGTAAAGGCGAGTGGATTAAGGCAAGTCAATGAGAGGGCGAGGAAGCGCGCTCTAATGTGTCAGTGTGAGATATACTGACAATGAGCGCGAGTATAAACGTAGAGTAGACAAAGGAAGAAGATAACAGAGACAAAGAAAGAAAGACAGACCCGTAATAACACTGCGTCCATTCTCTCCTGCCTGCTCTGCCCGCATGACGTCTTATGAGGGTTTTGTTTGGGATCCGTCAGCCGAACTTAGTTCGTTGTCGTTCTGGCACAACTTCACGTCTCCTTGCGTTAACGAATTAATTATTACCAGAGTCGACCTAATCAATCCGCTTTCCTCGAGTAGGAGCATTTCAGGAGCACTATAATATTAGAAACATTGAAAATGAAATACATTTAATAAAATTTTCGATAACCATAAAAACTTAATTAAAGATTTTTAAGTTCAAAAATGTTAAGTTCAAGCCATTTTGAGTCGAGCAAAAAATTACTTACAATTTTACGTCTCACCTACAATTAATAATTTTTTTTGTTTATTTCTATTCGACTTACTGGAGTGGAAACTTCCTACTATTACATTACTGGAGTGGAAACTTCCTAAAATGGTTTCGAGTGTCTATCACAACAAGTATATACAATATTTTTAATTTTAAATTTAATTCCACTTGTGATTGATTTAAAATTAGTGAAAGGTGAAAAGGTAGATTCTTTGGAATTGGGGAGTTTTTGAAGTGTTTTAGTTTAACGGACTTTCAAAGATTCCTTTCCTGATATAATTTTGATTGATAGATTGACTTGTTGACCTAAATCAAAATTGCCAGCACTTCGACACGATGGTAAAAATGTATAAAATTTTGAAGCTAAGCAAATAAGATACTCTGTAATTGAGCTATTTAAAGGTTACATTGCATTTGAATTATTGGGTATAAACAATGTGGAGTTGAGAAATGTTCGAGGAAATTTATTTGGGAGTATGGAATTAATGTTTCTGTGTTGATCGGAGAAATCACGGAAAACTACCGATCAGAGCAGCCGGCCGCTAGAATTCTCCTCCAGACAGCGACTGAATTCGACTTAGCAAAAAAGCTAATGTCGAAAATCCTACCGCCGTCAGGACTCGAACCTAGGACCTCCCGGTCAGAGGTGCTGCAGTGACATCAGTTGATACATTGAGCTACCGCTCCCAGTTTGTTTATTTTATTTTTAACTTTTATTCATCTTCCAACTCTTTATAATTAAAATGTTGGGAAAAGATTCCGGGCCTCGAAAACGTGCGCAGATGGTACTTTTTCCTCCTACATCACATACAGTTTTTGCTGTTCATTGAGTAAATAAATAAAGAAAGTGGGACTAATAGGGAAAGCGGGTCAAGGTTGAGAAAGGAAAGATCGCGCGCGGTCTTTGGTCCATTTTTATGTTCCTGATGCGGTATTTGCCTGGTTTTGATTGAAGAAGCCACGGAAAACTACCGATAAGAGCAGCCGGCCCTAGAATTGTCCTTGAAACAATGGAAGAATTCGACCTACCTATTTAGCTAGTGTCAAAAATCAAGTCACGTGTTGCAATACAACCCAATCAGCGTTCTACCCGTATCCTTATAGCTGGCTATATCGTAAGTCAGGCAAGTCATAGTCGCAGGCAAGGTATCAAGTTTACTAGAGCTCACGGGCAGTGCGTCCAGAGAAATTGGCGCGAGATTAAAAAGTAAAGATGGTACAAGTTCCTCCGGAGTGGCGGTACGTCACTGGATACCTGGCCCATAACATTCATTGGGAAAAGCTACTTGAGAGTTATTGTCACAAATTTATCTATATTAATTCCCATATTCTCTCTAGAGAACAATTATTAATTAATATGAAATAATACATCACTCCCATTTAAAATAGTGAGTTAAGAGTAAAATTAAAAAAAAACTGAATCAAAATAATCTTGATTGTGTAATCCTGTTTACTTGAGAGATAAAAAAGTATGTAGTTACTGCGTTCAGGTTAGAAGGTTTAACAGACAAATATTCTTGTCTGTTAAATGCGCTGTCCGTCCGTAAGCGAGGATTGTTAACATAGAGACTTCTTAATTTATTTCACATTATTGTTAAAAACAATAAATAACTGAACGATTTAATAACACAACTCAACACGAAAACCAGTAAAGAATTCGCCATTCAAACATATTCCTGTCATTTATCAAAGATGTTTATATAAGGGAGAATTTAGTAAGATAATAAGCATCAAATAACAATAAGTAGTGAAGAATATAAATATAATACAATTCTCGGTTATTGATAGAAAAAATGTGGCAAAAAGTTACATATTTTTTCGTACGAAGCCAATATTCGGAAGCTGCCCAGATGCGCAAGTAGTTCGCGCGGGCGCGGTTTGACGTGCATGTCGTAAGAGAAAATCAGGGAACCCGGATCAAGCACAATGGAAGGTTTTCTTTTTCATCTCGCGGCATCGATGAAGAAAAAATTGTGTATCAATATAGAGTACGTTTCAGATAATATTTACAGCATACAGTTTTTATCTGCCCATAAATTATAATTGGATATAAAACATTGTCCCCTCTAACCTAGACCATTTGCAATAAGAAAAGTTTATTTCAATATTATGCTCTACAATTTACAGCCTCTTCAATGCTATTTCAGTATGTTTTCTTAAAACGCCAATATCTAATAAACGTGCTTGTTAGGTGATATACTGATATTATATGTTGATATATTTATGTACCAAAGAAATATCTCGCTTAACGTATGTTCACGTACCTTCATACACGAGAAAGTTGTCTCCACAATTAATTCACATCAAGTTCCCATAAAAAGTATATTTGTTTTGCCACAGAATAATTTAAATTTCTCTCCTGAGAAATAAGTTGCTAATTGTCGCTGGTGCAACTTACTTTCTTGTGTAGGGCAGATGTATCATATGTAAGTATTTTGATAGAAATTTTAGTATAAAAGTAGGTTTTCAGACATGTGATTTTGTGTGTCGCTTTTGGGAAGATGGCCTTCGCTTCGCGGCGCCGCCGTCCGTAACAGGCTCTGCGCCGCCAAGGCTACCTTCTCCGAAGGCGACAGTAGTAAGGGGAAATATTGTCCATTTAATTAAAAACCACATGTCAGAAAGTTTTACTTTTATACTAAAATTTCTAAACAAATACTAACACATTGGACTCCTCTTTTCATGATCATGATTGCTGTGAAAAATATATCATTCCATTTAAAAAGTCAAAGATGATTAAATTTCTCGAAAACTAAAAATATCACGAACAATAACGTATGCTCATAATATTACGTACATAATATTACTTGCCACCTGATTCTGCATTGTTGAGCGAAATCGACATTTCGATATCGCAAACCATTCAGAAGGTAGGGGGGTGGGCCACAGTTGGTGAGATACTTGTATAAATACTCTCAAATATTATCTAAAATAGGGAATATCAAGATTCTGCCAGCTGAACTTTGTGGTAAAAACCTTTATAACAACGTACTATGCCAAATACAGGTGTGTAAGGAAGAAAATAATTTAAAAATGCTGCTACTTTACAAGGGTTAAAATTACATTCGCTCATTCCATCAAAATCGAGCAAAGGGTAGCATTATGATATTATTCTGTGTGCTTTTATCCATCCACCAACTATATTCGAAGGTGCAGATACACATTGCAATCATGTTTCACAAATCAGAAACCGTACATTTACAAACCTATGTAGATATCATGTTTTTCCATCTCTATTGTAACCGGTTCCATTGATTTTTGAGAAGTACCCGAGATCATCAAGACACGACAAGATGCAATTATAGTGTTACTGAATTGCAAGAGATCGCGCTAGCAGTAAATGGTATCCCTTGCGAGAATTTATTAAAATTTCTGAACCCACTCGCGTAGAATCTAACGACAACCAATCAAAAATCACCCTTGAGAATATCAGCACTAGCTCAAAGCACCGCTACGAAAAGCTTTTTCTTTTGCTACCGACCGCCGGATCTGGACAAACCGAATTTGTTCGTGTTGGACGGAAAGGAGAATTCGCCTATTTCGACGATAAAAAGCTTGAAAAAGGTAAATCGTCTCGTAATGTTAAAATATCTATACCATGTATGAGAGAATTGAGAATTTTAAATCGTGAATATTCTGATAAATTCACGTGAACGCATTACTTAAAAATATACTATTTTTCTAACAACGAGGGAATAATATATTTCAACACTTCTAGAACGTATACTGAAGTAGAAAGCATGTGCTATAGGAAATGTTTCTTTCTATTTTCAGCTTTTTTTTGTCTTTCGTCTTGGTTTGCCACATAAGAAATTCATTACGCGGAGGTATTGCAGTCATATTGTATAAAATTCCAAGAACTGTGGTAACGATTCACCAGAGCACGTGTTCGCCGAAGCAAAGGGGTTGCCACGACCTTGAAAGGATCTGGGTCGCCGTCGCCGCTCCAAGCTGTGAAAATATTTCTTCGAGACGACGTGTTGAAGTTAGAAAACGTCACTAGAAATTCTCAAAAAAAAAAGAACTGTTTAAAGAAGCGAGAATTATTATACAGAGACAGAATTCCCCTCACTTACAGACGTAGATAGTCGACTAATTATATTAAAATCATTTAAACGTAATATTTACAATATTGCAGCCGTAAAAGGAAGCCAGATAGCTAATTTCTGTAAAGAATTATAAAAACCTATTTATTTCATTGTTCTACATCGATAATATTTGTTCTTTTAGTGTGTTTTCAATTTATTGTTTAATTGTTTTCAAATTGTTCAAAACCAATAATTAGTAAAAGAGTTATTATTAATTGTACGTTCATTGCATAACAACATTTTCTTTCTTTGCTGGCTAAATTAAAAAAAATCTACGAAAGTGAAACAACGTCTTCTATATATTTCATTCACAATTCAAGTGACAATTTCTTTGAAAGTGTATGTAAAGGGTATTTTGGTATGTGATTCTTTTTCAGTATTTTGTGTTTCCATGTATTATTGTCTTGTGTTCAGGTATTTTATTGGTTTTTTTTGTGAAGTGAAGGGTAATATAATTTTATGTAAAGTGTTTATGCAAGTGTTAAAACGCAACTCCAGTTGTTAGGTAATCACGTAATTGCTAAAGGTAGAGCAAGTGATAGAATTTTTCAATGCCATGCTAGATAAAATTGTATTTCAACAGAATATATCTAGAACTCTGTTCATAGTTAAAAGATTAACTTCACTATGTTTCTTTTATTACAAAAGCAGGTTAGAAGACGAACCCACTCCTTTAGGGCAGTTAGGACATTTAAAACCATTCCTAATTTTTGGTGTGATATTGTCTTAACAAGTCACAGGTCAAGTAATCCTACTAGGTTACTTGAGTGACCCGCTGCAGGCTTTTTAGAGAATAGTGAAAAGGTAGAGTGGTCACACTATATATATATCAGAAATTTGTTCCTCGAATTTCCCCTTCCCTTTTTGTGACATCTTAGCTGCATACAAAGGGCTGTGTGTGACAAGCGCAGTTCCGATATTGCGGTTTAAATCCTGTGAAGCGGTTTTGGTCTACCGCAGGATGTCAAGCGATTTGACAGGAGAAATTGCTTGGGTATTGATGGTCTGCAATAAGGTCTACGCCTATCAAAGATATCTTACAGGTTTGGGTAACTGATTCGTTTCGTTTCCCTCAAATGACATAGACCGGCATAAGTTTCGCGAGACTATGTCTGATACGTCGATTTTTCGGCTTCATTCTCCGTTCGTAATTCATTGTAGAAGATATATTAGACACATTCTTTAAATTATTAACTTGTAGAAGCGATAACTATATGGAGCCGATAAAACACTATTTACAGTTGCAATGAAAACTCAAACGACGCCTTTGATTATTCAGTCATCTCAATTAACGACCATTTTTTCTTTGAACCGATTGATGTGAATACATGTTGAATATTCTCTTGTTTTGATCCAGCGGTCCTGCATATTTCTTATATTTTTCTTTATTAAGCGATCGCTACTAGCGATTTTGAACTGTAATAGAATAAGAAGCGGAAAATTCGTGGAGATCAGTGCTGCTTCGGTTTCTTCCTGTGATATGACGTATGTCCCATTATTTCTGACATTTAGAGTAGTTTATCTCGTTGTGGGAATAATTTCAGTTTCAGATAACAAATGCTTTTACTAGATGTGTCTTGCTTCCTCTCAGTGAAAACACTTCAATAGCCCTCGGAACGCGCCGCGTGCGCGAAACCAATCTGAAGGTCATCCGCGGCCTGCTTCGCTTGACGGCCCTGCTCTAGTCTATACAGGCTGTAAATTGGATCTTTATGTCCAGTAAGCTTGCAAGTCTTGTTCGCTAAAAACGAAGTGTAAGTATTTCGAGTAAGAGAATATGTGACAAGGCAAAGGTATATAAATCATTATGGACCATTAATAAAAATGTAAATGATCTTGGCTGTCCAGGTGACGCCGCGTCGAAGGCCGCGCCCCTGAGGAAGACCACGACAAGATGGTCGAAACGTCGGCAACACAGCCTTCGACGCGGCGTCACCTGGACAGCCAAGATCATTTACATGACTCTGGCCGCGGAAGCCTACGACTTCACTTAACACGCCTCTACGGGGAGGAAATTTATAAATCCACCAAAATATTCGGCAAGTTAAGGGACAAACGGAGCCGCAAGCTCTGCCAGCTTGCGTTCCTCCTACGACGCAGAGACGAGGACGTCCTCCCGGCGTTCCTCAACGTTAAACATCATATCCAGACACGACGAGCAGCACAAATTCTACGTAGATCCGGTTTTGCGCTACTCCGCGAGAGGATCCAACAAACCCGATCCGACCTAGTGCGTCACCTGGACAGCCAAGATCATTTACATGACTGGCCGCGGAAGCCTACGACTTCATTAATAAAAATGTTATTGTCGGGATTGAGCCGTTTATAAGGATCCAATTGATTTCTTAATTATTACAGCTCTGATTTGCTTAGCGAGTCATCTCGATAGAAAGCGACACCTTATCGAGTGAATGGGAATCACATAAAAAACTCAAAGTTAAAAATTCTTGGTTTATAAAGGTTATTTCGTATTATGCTGTTTGTTACATCATCGCTTTTGCTAACTAATTATTATTTCACCTTAAGTGGAAATACGCGTTATTATACAGTGTATCATTATACACACACTCGAAAGATAGCATCGTATGCACCTTACGGGGAGGGACATTTTCATTTTATTGGCAAAGACATTATTACAATAACGTTGACAGCAAGCACATCGACAGCTGTCTCTCAGCTGTACTCTCAGCTGTCTAGAAAACTTTCTATCATGCTGAACTGAGAGAGAACGGGCAGCGAGACACAACGGGATATTAGTGCTCTTGCGATTACAAAGCACTTCCTTTCCTAGGCGTTTCCATATCGATCATCTCCAAGCGTTCCTTGCCTGTCGATGGAGTGACCTTAGGGCCCCTTCACAACAAGCCATTCATCAGCGCTTCCGACTGGCGCTTCTGCTGGCAAAGCATTTGCTTAAAAAGTGGCATTCACACCAGCGGCGCAGTAGCGCTGCTGTGGCATTTAGTGGCGTCCATCCGCCGCCAGCATCGCAGACACGTTTCCACACCAGCTCCGCACTAAAAGCAGAACACTGTTCTAAATGGTGGCCTTCACACTAGTTCACACGGTCACTGAGTTTTACTGTTCAAATGTTGAATGCTATGTGGTTTCTGGCGCCCATAGCGGTAACTCATGAAGCCTTCCTTTCCCATGTTCAGTGGCGCTGGCCACCGTGGGCGAGACCAAGGGCGTAAGGCTCGCTATTCGGGGGCGCTGTCGAGTGGCTCCGAGGGAAGTCGGCCAGGCCCCGTCGCGTGGCTGCCACGAATGTTCAAACTGACGCCTCTCAATGTCCTCTTCGGATGTTAGGGACCACGTGACACTTCAGTGCATCAACTGATGTCACTGCAGCGCCTCTGACCGGGAGGTCCTAGTTTCGAGTCCTGACGGCGGCAGGATTTTCGACACTAGCTTTTCAGATAGGTCGAATTCAGTCGCTGTCTGGAGAATTCTAGCGGCTGGCTGCTCTGATCGGTAGTTTTCCGTGTTTTCTCCGATCAACACCAGGCAAATGCCGGAGCAGTACCCTACCAAACGGCCACGGACCGCGCGCGATCTGTCCTTCCTCTTCCTTGTCCTATCCTCTCCCCTTACACACACACTTACACTAACATGCACTACACTACCACATATTCCGGGAGATCGGTCGGCAACTTAGAGCTTCTCCCGTCTGGCAGTTGACGCGCTCGGAAACACGAAAAATCAATAATAATAATAATAATAATAATAATAATAATAATAATAATAATAATAATAATAATAATAATAATAATAATAATGATAATTTATTTATTTATTTATTTTTGGCGAAGCTCAGGCCGTAGGGCCTGCTCTTCCGCCTAACTGTTTAAATATTTACATTTACATGATTACAATTGAGGTGTTCGAGCGGAAATAATGATAGCTTACGAAAGTGCCAGGATCGTATTAGCTAACGGAAATATGCTGCACATAACTAATGAAACAAATTGTGGATGTATTTTCACTTATTCTGTATTCTAAAGCTAACATCATATGAAGAGCGCCCATGTTTCTTATTTACAAGAAGGGCGTGGTAAGTCAATAATTTTACTTTCGCAAAATGCCAAAAATTCTCCTATACCCGGAAGCCTCAGTTGTGAACAAATTTCAAGAAAAAAGGAGAGAATATTTTACATTTATAATATTATTATAAATAATATTGATAATAATATTGTTAATAATAATGTTCTATATTTTTAAATTGTATATTCAAAAGGAATATCATTGGGGAAAAAAATTTGCTCCCGGTAGATGCAGTCCAAGATTGCACGCACATGATTACCTTTTTGACACAGTTGTCATTACTACTATTGTGGTTAAAGGTCGAGTATTTTTGACGTGACACGTGTGTATGCGGCTCTATCCATCCTCACCGCCAAAATGTTGTGACGCGTGCAATTAGGCTTGGTAGCGCATGCCATGCTATGTTATGTTTTCATAAGAGCGGAGGACATTTTGTGCATGTGCTCTGACAACAGAAGTTATGGTAGAAAATGTCCTGGCGTCATCAATATAGATAGTGTGTTGTACCTAGTATTTTGTTACTTCACGACCCTCGACTTCCGTCTGTTCTGAATATTGCCGATTGATTCCTGAATACCACGTGTTCCGCAGACCGTACTCTGATAGAGCCGTCGTCATAAGAAAAGACGATATTTTCCTTCTCATTTGGTTCGAAATCAAATGTGCTTATAATAAGGGCCTGGATCCTTAGGTTTTAACCTATTTCATTCCTGATATCTTATTGTCACAGTTGTAATAAAATCCGCCTAAAAAACTTGTATCTTGGGTTGATCGGAATTTAACGGTGACCTGCCCTCATTATCTAACATTGCTGATTTTATTGCTACTAATTATATTAATCCTAATTTTCTGCAAAAGAATATGCATTTATTCTACTATCAAAGCGATCAATGCAACTTTCACGGGAGGACGTTTCACAGACTGTGGTTACTGTATTCTCATGAAATCTCTCAAAATTTCAACCTAGTCCTGGCTAAGAAAATATGAGGCACAAATGGAGTTCTTATAGGAAACCAAATATCTTGGAGAATTATCTTGGAGACCAAGAGTATATGAAGGACTCACCCATTGACTTCATGTTGCGTACAGCGGCCTTTTTCTCGTTTCAAGGGTGTGTTAAGACAAGAAGATTTTCTTCAGGTAAGATTTTTTTGGACTGTAACACGGTTGTTGGTTACAACAGTGCATCTTAAACAATGTTAATTTTCTATTAGGATGATAATTTTCAAGAAAATATTCAAAAAGTTGAAAAGTTATCCTTGAATTTCTTTTCTTAAAGAGAATTTTGCACAAGTTCAAAAGTAACAAAATTGAATTAAAAATAGTTTGTAATTTAAGTTATCTTTTCAATTGTTATTCGACGGTACAGCGACATGTTTAGAAACAATGATAAAATCTAACATGGTCTAAATCGACTTTTCAAAAAGGATACATTACTTTTATAAAATCCAAAAATGTCGGGTCCTACTTCTCATTATTAACTGTACAATTGCTTTCATATGGCATAGTGTTCTAGTCGACAGACCTTTCGCAATTACCCTTACGCGGATCAGCGCCGAATGGCACAAGGCGTACAATTGCCACTTTGGTGTTTCTCCGAAATAAGCGAGTCGCAATGTGCAATCTGGTTGTCATGTTTACTCAGAAATTAGAAATATATTTCTCAGCGGCTTCGCGGCGAGAAAATTTCTCTTTTCTTTTGCTACACCGAGACCCCAGAAGCGAGATCCCAGTAGCCAGAAGCCTGCACCTTCGTCAACGTCACGAAAACGAAGCCGTGCCGGAGCAACTACTTCAAGCCGGCGGATTGCGGATAGAAATAGCACGATCATACAAAGTAGAAATAACACAATAGGTATTTATATCACCTTTCACATAAACGAACACTTTACAGGGAAATAAAAATATTGTTTAAAATGACCTCCACGCATATGCCATAATTTTCTTTCTTGTTTATATAAGAACCCCATGACTAGAAACAAATCTTTATGGTCGATATATTTATTGTTTTAAATTTTTAACATCAAATCTCTCATTTAATTTGTATAATAAAAAAAGTACCATTGGGAGTAAATCAAAAAATTAACAGAACAAAATGATTATTTTTTGATAGTTCATGGGTTTTGTGTGTCCTAAAAAAGGTCCTTCTACGAAACGTCCTTCTTGGTCTAAGGACCTATGAGACGTGGTCTAAAAAGATAATCATCTGCGAACAACTTTGAATTGCATCTACCAGAGGTAAATTTACTATAATTATTTCCCAATGGTATTCTTTTTGAAAATACAAATTCAATTAGTGGTGGAGCGGGAAAATATAAAAAAATATTATTGACAATATTATAATTGCCATTACTACTATTGTTACTGTTATTCATGCGTTTGCAATTACCGCCACCACTATCGTCACTTCCACCGGGTCCACTAGGTAAGTGAAAAAATGTGATAATTGCTGCGCGTGGCGGCATGTCAAGGCGCCCCCAAACAGGGAGCGAGCGGGCGCGGCGGTCCAGCGGAGGAATTGCGCGCGCGTGGGCGAGGGCGAGGGCCGCACCTGGGCGCCCACGCGCCGGCGCGCGCCTCCCGCAGTCGATACGCGGCTCCCACCCCCGCTCCGGCCCCTCCCACGCCCCCGGCCCACGCCCCACGCCCCACCCCGCCGCGCTCGGCTCCGCTCTCGTTCCAACCCTCGTGCCACTCAGCTCCGCCCCGCGCCCGGCCCTGGCCATTTGGGCAATGGCTTCCGCAGCGACGGCGCAAAACGAGACTGCCAACATGTTGACACAAGCGCGGCAGCGGGGGGTTGGGGGGGCGGGGGGGGCGGGGAGGGGTCGAGCGGGGGGGCGAGCAGGCAGGGCGGGGCGGGGAGGGGAGAGGTGGGGCGGGGCAGGGTTCGGGTGGAGTGGGCGGGGGGCTGGCAAGGGCGGGGGCGGTGGGGGGGGTTTGGGCGGAGCGCGGAAGGGCGGGGCAGCAAGCGGAGCAGCGAGCGGCACAGCGAGAGGCGTCCGCTGTTGGCTCTGCGTCGCCCTCGGGGCCAGCTGATGAAGGCGCCCGCGGGCGCGGCGCTGCGTTGCCAAGGCAGAGAGAGGCTGCGGGGCGCTCGGGGAGGGGCGCCACGAGCGCTCACCTGGCGGCCTGTGCTTCGCAGGCGCTTCGCTCGCCGCCCACGCCGCCCACGCACCGCAAGCACCCCCAAAGGAGCTTCACGAGATGGCGGAAAGAGCAAACGTAATTAGCTCCAGTTGCTAACATATGGAAAGTTGTCGGCAGTTGTTTCTTCGAAGATCGTATCCTTTAAGAACTTCCGCCTGAAAGTCGATTTCAAATTTTTTTGGCTCTCTGAGCTACAGTTTTTTTGGTGAAGCAGAAAATTTATTCATACTTTAAGCAATATCACCTAACTTGTACGATGATGTAAATACTAGAAGGTATTAATTGACCATACATTATCTGGCACTGCACATTAAAGCTCCATGCTGCTCTCCTTATATATAAATAAATTTTACGTCCGCTACTCACGTACGCTTGTCCAGTTGGATGTAACCCCCACAACAATGAACAAAATAGTTCAAAATATGGTCGTCAGAATTGCAGTAAACGCCACTTGGTGCACAAGTAACAAATCTTCTCATAGACCTAGCCATAGACCCCGTGCACTACATCACAAAAATGTCTCATACGTTCCTCCATAATCTATCCATACTTAGTTTTTTATCGTTATACGAGACAATAATGAACGCCAATATTGTCAATTTCTAAGGGTGAAACGCTGTTAACGAACTGTTTGTGGAGTGTTGCATTTTGATATAAGAAATAAGTATTTCAAAAATTTAAATAGATATTTCTTACACCAGAATCAATCATTAAGTTACTTCTTCAATGAGAAACTGCAATGGCAAATGCTATAATCCTATTTTTGCGTGTTTGCAAATAAAAATACGAGAAACTTCAGAAACCAAGGTCAAAAGTTTACTATGTATTCATGAGTGGTTAGACGTTAAAGCAAAGTTCTCACACTTATTTCGTCACAATATATTATCTCCTAGTTTTACAATTTATGTAACTATAAGAATAATTCTATAGCATTAAACACCCTCAAAATAAGTGTACGGATAGTTTCCACCCGCACTTCGAAATCAGTTGATCAGTACTTTAAAGGAGCACATCGTCTCCGGTATCAGTTTCCGCGAGATCCCCATAGCGTCGTCTTTTATCTGTCTAGCGTTGCGGCGTCCGAACCACCTTGCGCGAAGAAACCTCATGCCTCTGTGCTCAGCGCTTTCGCGCGCAGCCCAAAGGAAGCCCCTACTGCTCCGCAACCCGCACATCGCAGCTGCTTGCAGTGCTGCCGAGAAATGATTAAAAGGAACACGTGCACGACGTAACATGAATTCTTCCGGCACGTGTGATCAGTTTACAAGAAAAGTATGAAAATTCTTAAAGAAGGTTCATTCTCTTAAAGGTATATCAAAATTATATAAATGTATCTGCGTATGATGCTACGATGGCGTTTTGATATTACTTAACATTAAAGCACGAAAGTTTTGCAAAATGACTTTTTTATTATTGTTACGATTTTACATTTAACAATAAGAATCATTTACTATTACTTCTGGAGTTGTCTTAGTAGATTTTCATTTTACCTTCTTTTGCCTATTTTAACTTCCCTTTTGACTTTTGCCTTGCATGTGTGCCTTTTTCTGCCTTATTTGGGCCTTTTCTGCCTGTTGCGTCACTATTTTCTCTTTTCCCCCTACTGGTACCGATCTCTCTCAAGCTGATAACATACCTGCAAACTTGGACAGCGTGAAAGCACGGTCGTGTATTGTCTTTCTATGGACGCGGACGCTCAAGTGTCAGGTGTTAAAAATCAAAAAGGGAATCAATAAGATTCCACCAGTGAAGAGTTTTAATATTTTTGTTGATGCTCCCGGGACTTGTTCTCTCACGAGAAATATTATCCTATGTTTGGGTATAGCCTCTGATCCCTTTTGAGGACAGAGCTGTCTGCACATGATATACCCTTCTCAGTTCCTTTTTGTTCTCCCTTCTGGCGATTACAGAAATGTGAAGAACGAAATCTATAATTCCGTTTTCACTTTTACAATTTCAAGATTCAAAAGGGAGTCCACAATTGCATTTCCTAGAGACAGCGTCGCGAGTAAAATAAATTGGTAGTCGACATACAACACATCGTCATGTCATCACATACACATCGTCATGTGCAATCAAGATTACAAAGAAAATAAATTTCTACGCCAGTTCTAATTTTTAGAGTAAAAAATAGAATAAGCATATGAATTATTTTCATTATTAATTTCTTCACAATAATTACCTTTAAATGGTGATTTTTCATCGTTTCTTGTGTTTATACCCTTTATACCCCCTACTTAAGCCAGAGTAAATGCATTTTTTGCCTGCCTATTGCGTCATTTAGGATCAATAAATGCCTGAATTTCCGGGCTCTACTTATCATTTAATGTATCATCAATTTAATTCATTTATGTATCCTAGTCAAAACGTAATGAATCGAAAAATTAAAATGGCTGGTTCAGACAGGAGCAACAACTTTGGCGAAGAATAAGTAACGCATTTCACTGCAAAAGACCTATTGCATATTGAAACTAGTGGTGCTAAAAGAGCACGTAGTTTCTCCGTATTTTCAAGCGAATTACGCGAAAAGTACTAACATTTTTGAAACATTGTACATGACCTTTTTTCAAAATCTATCTTTGAGGAACATATTTGATTAAGGGAAAAATCTCTATCTTCATAATTATAATTTTAGAAAGACTCCGATAAAAATGAACTTTCGCAATTTCCGAAAAATCAGTTTTCAACGAACATGAGACCTGCACCAATCTCTTCAATGCCCTTCACACTATACAACAACAAAAAGTAATAAAAGATGATGGAGCTATTTTTTTGAAAATTTGAAAAATGTGTCAGGTGATTCATGTCAAATCAAACGTATGACAATATGTTTATCATTGAATTCGTCTTTCTACGCTCATCATGGCAGACTAAAAATGAATATTTCCGTTAAAAAAACAATATTTCTTAAAATGCAAGTAATAAAATACAAATTAATACACGAATCAATTAGCCCCATTCTCTCATTCACTTTCGTGAAAATTGCTTTGCGATACCTTGAACCGTTTAAACACTGCATGAGGTGCTGAAGTTATGTGACTCACTCCTGTGCATTTTTACAGGTTAATTCAATGACTATTTTAGGTCCAAGATATTTACCAGGAGAATCGTTTCGAAACCATGTAACTATATGATTATTTATTATTTAGGGATAAGTAGGAAGAATCCGTTTGAAAGAGAATATTTTGCTTGATATTGTTGAGGATTTATTGTCATTTGCCAATAAATGAATGAATGCCTTCAAATGAACCAAGAAATGAGAGTATTTGACGTGGGGTGTACTGATCTAAAATAACTTGTGTGACTAATTACCACTGATTTATTTTTTGTATTAGTCATTTCGCAAGGTACCATTGGGCTTAGTGATCTTTGTGTCGAAGGAGTTTAAAAATGCCATAAAAGAATATTCCCGGCAAACCGTCCGCATGGAGGTTTGCTCGTGAGAACGTCAACTTTCGTGTGATTTGTCGAAAAGCTTAGGGCATAGCGTCCGCAGTGCGCAGTACGTCACACACCGCACGTGCCTACTACCGTGCAATTTTTTGTCTGTCGAAAGTCATATTCGGTATGCAATTACATGAGCAATCGTACAAGAATGTGCTTAGAAAACAACACATTTCGGTCCAAATCGAAGTCAAGTACGAAGATGATGGAGATAAATGTAATGAAGTGGCATTGACGGCGGCCACAGTGGCGACGACGGTGGCGGGACGGTGGCGGTGACGGTGACGGTGACGGTGACGGGGCGGTGACGTGGCGGTGCGGTGGCGGCGGCGGCGACGGTGGCGGCGACGGTGGCGGCGACGGTGGCGGCGACGGTGGCGGCGACGGTGGCGGCGACGGTGGCGGCGACGGTGGCGGCGACGGTGGCGGCGACGGTGGCGGCGACGGTGGCGGCGACGGTGGTGGCGGAGATGGTAATTAAGACGGCAGTGGTGATGGTATTGGAGATGGTAGTGGAGATGGTATTGAAGATAGTAGTGGAGATGGTAGAGGATGTGGTGGCGGTGAGGGTGGCGACATAGCTAGTGGCGAGGCTGGTGGAGATTGAGGCTCAGATGGAGGCCGAGATGGAGGTCGAGAATGATGGCGTCGATGACTGCTGTGATTGTGGTGATGGTGTTGCTATCAGCAGAGGGCAGGGCATGGAGGCGGGCAGCGGGTAACGGGCGGAGGCGTGATATTTGGTTTCCCCTTCAACTGCGTCAGTTTAATTAAAATTTGTCTTTGTTCTCAATTTAATTAACGCGTAATCAATAATGGTTGGCGGTGCGGGCAGGGAATGAGTCCTGATTGGAGGTGGGGGCATAGGAACGAAAGGGTGGGTGTTGACCTTCGGACGAGTATGTGGGCACGCGAACGTAGTGATGAAGATAAGGAAGACGAGAACAGGCGGGACCGACACGAGAGGCCGTGAAGTGGGATATAGAGGTGCAAAAGCGCAGAGACGAATTCGCGAGGGAGGAAAACGGAGAACGAGGAGAGGGGCGAACGAGGTTGCACGAAAGATGCAGAGGAGGGAAAACAAGGATGCAAGATGAAGGCTTAGGAAATGAGACGCAATATATTACAGTGATGTTGAGAAAAAAGGGTAGCCGACAACAACGTGTGTTTAGAAGGGGTGACCGGTGTCGCTAAGGACGTAATCGATGAGGATGTAACCGACTAGGACGTGACTCACGAGGTGGTACCCGACAAAGAAGTAGCCGTCAAGGATGTAACCGTCAAGGTTGAGACCGATGAGGCTGTAACAAGAAAGTGACCGACAATGTAATGTAACCACTACACGAACAACGATTGTGCGACATCAGAGGAAGAGTGCGTGTTCTTGACAATGTTGGGATGACGTCGCGGAATCGAGCACGTACAAGTGGTTACCTCTGATACCGGGTTTCACATCCCGATCGATCCTTGTGGAATTTGTGGTAGAGTGCGCGGTTGAATCTCACTGTGCCTCAAGTAGACGAGTACGCGCTGTTTTCGCTGGGTCTTCCCGTTTCTCCTGCACCTCATTCCATCACTGATGAATTCGTATCACAACTATTACGTCCACTCATCAAAGAAAACAGGGAAATTCAGATATGACATAAATGCAAAAGGTTGATAGCTCAATAAAGAATATTGTGCTTCCTAACATGAGAGGGCACGAATGTGGCCTTTCTTTTGCTCTTGCACTCACCTGGCGTTCTGCGGGCCCACCGATTTCTCCTCGTAGGAGCTGCTGGCGCTGATGGCGGAGTCAGGGATGCGGTTCTCCTCCATACCGAGCGCCACGCCGCACTCGCCCGCTGTAACAGAAAAGCCACGCTATAGACCAGCCCTCTCGATTACGCTCTTAGATTGGTTGGTTGGTTGGTTGGTTGGTGATTCCGGGCGCGTCAACAGGATAGGTCATTAGTCCCGTAGGTGTAGTGCATGTTTTTTCTCGGACGATGGCTGTGATCGTCCCCCGCTGGATGGCGAGATCCGCCACCGGCCTACCGTCGGCTAGTGGGATTTCCTCCTAACCAGGACTCTCCCATCAGCGGTGCACCGTCCCAGCCCGGACAAGCTCTAAGCTCCCGACCGGTCTCCCGGAATATATGGTAGTGTCGTGCATGTTAGTGTAAGTGTGTGTGTAAGGGGAGAAGATAGGACAAGGAAGAGTAAGAAAGATCGCGCGCGATCCGCGGCCAGTTTGGTAGAGTATTGCTCCGGCATTCGCGGTGTTGATCGGAGAAACCACGGAAAACTACCGATCAGAGCAGCCGGCTGCTCGAATTCTCCAGACAGCGACTGAATTCGACGTAGCAGTAAAGCTACTGTCGAAAAACCTCCCGATCAGAGGCGAAGCAGTGATATCAGTTGTTGCATTGAGCTACCGCTCTCGGTACGCTCTTAGAGCGGGGGCCGGCTGCTCTTCGGTCGGAGCAGACAGCTACAGCGTGTGGCCGGTCGCAACCAGAATTTTCGATGGCGCTTAGGCGGAGTTATGTGAAATACGAAGTCAATGCGTTGCACGCCGTAGTTGAACAACGCGCTGCCGATTTCAATGGTGCTATTTACAGTAGAACGTCAATAATCCGGATTAATTGGAATTGGACCTACTCCGGATTAGCTAATTGTTCGGATATTCGAAATAAACAAATAATGGGCCGGTAGAAGTCTTCAACGTAAAACGTACGTTGCTAAAATCGTTCATAAATCTCTTTGATGCTTATTGAAATGTAACGGATCAATGAAATCATTAATGTACTCAATTTTATCCACAATAAAATACTGCATTGAATGTACAATATTAAATGTATAGACTGATTTATTTTATGTCCTGTAAATCTAGGACTACAATATACTGCATATGTAGTAAAGAACAATAATAATATCATTCTATCTACAACAAATGATACACTATATTTATGAGCTTTTTTTAACCAGAATCAAATCTTGATTATCGGTGGTCCGGACTCTTGAAATTCAAATTATTGACGCTTTACTGTCTTTATAATTTCTTTCATGCTTTCAATTTGAATATTTTCTTAACGTCTTCCCATAAATACTTATTTTGCCCGGGTTTCGCTTTCCGATATTTTATATTTCTCCAGAAATTGATGTTCTCTTGAGTTAGTACTGGAAGAAATGAAGCGAATGTAAGGTGTAGGCCTACGCGACCGTAATTTAAATATCCGCATTATTTACGTCTCGTTCCCAATCGCTTCTCTCGGCCAATACGGACGCGAAAAGGTGTTATTCTCGACACCATAACTAAGATTGGCATCTACATGGCTGGGTGCATTGTGAAGGCGGTCGTTGTGGCTGAACCACGGAGAATAAACCTTCCACGCCGCAAACGCCAAATTTTAACTGACGGCCGTGCTCCTCTCTCTAATCAACGATAGCATACGGCCTCCAGTCTTTAACATCCCGTAAGTCGTTCATTGAAGATTTGCCGTACGTTCCGCATCGGTGACAAATGATGCTCTTTGAGCACGTTCTCATGAAACGGAAAGGGTGCCATATTTGTGGCATAATGGGTATCGCTCGCACACGTACACCAACTCGCCTATTCGTTATCGGCCGATCGAGAGTAGAGTTGGATTGATTGATTACTTCGTGTTTCCCGGCGCGCCAGTAAGTGTAGCGCATGTTCTGTGACGGATGGTGGCGGTGTCCTTCCCCAGGTGAATGGTGAGATCCGGCGCCGATCTACACGTCGGCTTGCTGGGTTCTCTCCATTCAGTATATGCCATCAGCGGGGCAACTACCCAACCGGACCAAGCTCTGGGCTCCCAATTGGTTCACCGACTTACACTAGAGGTGCTGGTGTGGACACGAACGAGGAAGGTGAAGGAAAGATCGCGCGCGGTTCGAGGGCTGTTTGTTAGGGTATTGCTCCAACATTCGCCTGGTGTTGATCGGAGAAATCACGGAATTCTACCGATTCTACCTTCTCTTCCAGAGAGAGGCTGAATTCAACCTATCGTCGTGTGTCTAAAATGTGTGTCGTCTAAAACTAGTGTCGAAAGTTCTGCCACCATCGTGTCACAAATTCTAGGATCTCCCGGTCACGCCGGCACAGCAGCTGATGCCGGAGAGGAGATATGGAAGGGAATGCTTCCCCTCCTCCATGCGAGACAAGCTCTGCACCTAAGGACTTCTACTACGCGGTACATATATGGTTTTCCATTTCAGGTCCTGATCAGACTAAAAGGAATTTACGGTAATTTAAATGGGTGCGCGCCTTGCTTCCTCAAGGGTCTCCCCCAAATGCCATTTCTCTCCTTTCACCGTTCTTCGGTCACCATTTAAACCATCATTATTATCTTTTTATCCATTGAAATCCAATTTTTATCCATCATTATTTTAATCTATTGAAAAGGCTCAAGTTTTGGTTAAAAAAACAATAAAAAAAACTACGGACGTGCTCACAAGTGGTGGCAGTAAACATACGACGTTTGGCGAGCCCAGATACCTTTTGCTACTAGTCTTTAGGAGATATAGACAAATGAGTCGAGTGATGAGTCAAGAGGTGAGTCGTAATGATGATTATCATTTAATATAGAGATATTTTTTCGAAAAGTTCCATACTCTAGTTTTCATTTTACCAGGGATATGTTCAACAGATACCTTAAATTATTTTTAATATATTTCTCAGAGCGAGTTATTTCCCCCTTTTTACCATACTTTTGCCTGTTAAGAAACACGTTAACAATTCCTTTCAAATATGTCATATTTTACAGACTTTTTTGCTGCTCTGTGAGTCACATTGGGCGGTCAGGTGGTAAGTCATTTTCACTCCAACTATAACCAGTACAACAGAAAAAAATACTTATATTTTACATCAAAATTACATTTCGGGAAATCACAGAAGGATATGTCAATTAAAAAACACAGATTAATAGGTTCACAGCACTAGGTGGTTGGAATTTTTTACGGGGTGCCCGGGAAGTCAACGTTTGATTCAACAATCAGTTCTAAACTGACCAACTTTTAGTGACATTTCTCAAAATTCGGTTGCAACATTTTATTACATTTTCTGTTTAACAGGACGTAAAAGACCTTGACACCATACAAGTATATTGTAAACATCAAACAAGTTCTTTCGAGATTTTCAACTTTCTATAGTATGGACTATATACTGGTTATTTTGATGCTGTAGTGATTGTTTTATGTTCAGGATGGGGTTGGGTTGAGTTAAGTTAATTGTGAATGTTGAAGCGAAATACGTTACTTAGTGCCTTATCTTACGTGGCGAGACTCGGGCCATCATACCCGCTCTTCCCTGACCACGCAATTTCCGCTAAGCTCCTTGCATCATCTCCTTTCACCATCTAGCGGAAAGAGAAGGTACTGTGTTAAGCGACGACACAGGCGATTTGAGTTAAGCTCAGACGCTTCTTTTAGGCTTGCAATTTGAGGATTACATGTCTACTACATGGGACAGCCGGCTTTTACTTCCCCTCCTAAGTAACGCGTACTAAGAATTTTTTGCCCTTGAAACCCGATCGAAGCTGTGAATTTTTAACACACACGTGGGTACAACAGTCCGGTACGCTAACCGTTATACCATCGTTATACGTGGCTAAGGGCCGTATTTATAAACCTCAGCCAGAGGCCCTCCAGGCCTAGCGGGCTGCCAGTGTTCGTTTTTGCAATTTATGAACGGCCCCCAGCCAATTCCAGTCGCCACTTGTTCTCCTAGCAAGCCCCCAGATGGCAGGCCACTAAGAACTTTGCTAGCAGAGCTTCATAAATGCGACCCTAATTCTTCCGCATTTTGTATTCAAGTGTATGCTTTTCCTATTGTTTGTTTAATGCAGGATTTTTGTTTTTTTATTTAATATTTTTTGATAAAGAGTCATATTGAGTTATTTTTTATGTGCAGCGATTCGATTTTGCAGCGGAATTGTTCGGCGTCCAGTTTTTTAATTAATCTTTTGCCTATGTTGGTAATTGTATTGGGTTCGGACTTAATTTCTGGGGTTCTTTAGTTGGCCCACAGTCTTCTTGTTTTGTTTTTATTTTTATTGTATGTAGCATTTCCTAAGGCAATACGGTGTCGTTAAGGCTTTTGGATCCTTTTGTGGATTAATTTGTGAAGTAGGCAGAGTGGAATATATTAGTGTGTTTGGGTAAGTTACGGGATTTTCGATTTCAATTGGAGTATTTAATATTTTAATTTTTGAAATGGCACTGCTTATGGTATTGTGGAACTTGTAACAGTCAATTTTGAGCGTGTTAAATTTGGACTTTGGGGAATCAGGTGGATGAGGGAATTGTTGAGAGGTTATTAGAACTGGTATGTGATCCGCGTCCAGTTAAAAGACTGGAGATGAATAAAATTAGATGCTAGTCAGTAATTCCTATATCGAGAATATCTGGATATCTGAGTCGGTCATAAGGGTAATATGTGGGTTCTGTTATGGATATTATTTTTAAGTTATTTTGATTTATTATTTGTTCAAGTATTTTCCGTCATAGTTTGGCATCCCCAGTTTGTGTCCTTGGCGATAAGGTATCCTAATACTAATGTACTTACCTTGGTTGAAATAAATTTGGTAGATTTGCATCAACTATTTTCGTTGAAGGGAGTTGATAGGCTGATATCATGTTCCAGTCGTGGCTGTTTATAATCAGTCTAATTGCTAAGGTCTCCAAGCCGTATGTGTGTGCGGAATTTTTCTGGTGGCACTCTATTGTGGAATTTACTGCTATTAAGACTTCTCCGGCGTTGTTCTCTGTTCTGTCTGCTCTACATAGAGTGTATTCCGGAATATAAAGTTTATTTCTTGTTTTGAGGTGGGTTTTAGCCGAATTGTCTAAGCACGCTTCATGAAGTCACGGAGGTCAAGTGGATCTACACACCGAAAGTCTCTGGATGGGTGTCCGTCTGGGAACAGACGTTTAAGGAGAATCTCTCTTTGAACATGATTTATGATTACAAGGATAATTATCCCGCGTTCAATGTCGTAACGAGAGTAAAATAATTTTTCAAACGCTATTGTTTTCAATCAGAAAATATATTAAATGAATACAAAATTCAGAATATAGTTCACTCCGCAATCCTGCAGTCATTATCCCAGCTGTCATAACTCCGTGAAAACCACTGTCTGTATATTCGAGTAGGTCACTTTGCGCAAAATAACGTCCTGATAACAACGCGATGCTTTTTATTTATTTATTTAAGGTAAAAACAGTTAAAACAGTGTAATGTACTATGCGGAGAAATGCAAGCCTGAAATTGTTATATTGTGTTCTATGAAATGCGTATCATTTCAAACATTACGATTGAAGTCATTATCGACTGCGTACGTCTGGCTACACATTTCGCTCAAGAATTACACAGTGGAGCATTGCATGAAAATACATGAATGTTTGCTAAACACCTAATTGTGGTTGCTCACGTGCTACGTATATTTGCTTATTTACAACCAACTTTACATTTCACGTTACACATTTTATTGAAAGTAAACAAATTATTTCACTTGTTTTCATCATAGTTTTATGGACAATACAAGTAGTTACTTGAATTAAACGGAACGTTATTACGCGTGTGTTCAAAAAGTGACAAGACGCAGTGAAACACGTTTCGGCCAATCAGAAATCGCTCGCGCACATTCTTTACGTCTCTGTGCTCTGGGCCAATAAAACTACGTGCCTGCTTCACGGGAAAGAATTATAGGTTCAGTGAGAGATAGACTCCCACAATTTCGAGTATCTCGTTTTTCGAGTAGATGTTTTTTGAACAACCCTCTTCCCTAGCAGTATCACAGATTTTAATTATTTCGTAAGTTGACAGTCTAACATTTGAATAAATTTCTTGAGTCTCCATTCATTTACGTGTGTCCACCAAACATGACATACACTGAAATCTGAAAACTGCAATAGTATGCCTGTCAACTATCTCTAAGTAATCCAGGAGGCGCAGGGCATCAATAGATATCTGAAAGAGAATTATAGCGACATACTACTCTGATTGATAGTTTTCCGTGGTTTCTCCGATCAACGCCAGGCGAATGTCGGAGCAATACTCTAACACATGTGTCACGGACCGCGAGCGGTCTTTCCTGCCTCTCCCTTGTCTTATCCTCCTCCCCTACTTACATATTCTTACACTATCACACATGCCCATTCGGGAGCTTAGAGCTCGTCTCGGATGGGGCATTGCCCCGTTGGTGAGAGATACCCTGCAAACAAACGTGTAGTTTGTAGTAGATCTCACCATCTTGCTGGAGAGAATCACCGTCACCTCTCGCGAATAAATCATTCACTGTACTTGTAGGACTACTGACCATAGCAAGTTGACGCGCCAGGAAACATTAATCAATCTAAGTGACCCCTTCAATTTGCCAACTTTTTTAAAAGTGACTTATTTTCTAAGTGGCAACATCTCCAAGCAACACCATTTTTGTGGAAGGGAAAGTATTCAAATTCAGCTTTACAATTCAAGAAAGGATTCAACGGATTCACAAAATCCAACATTTACGATATGAAAATCGCTATTTCAACACATTATTTGACAGTATGGTGGTGAAGCGTCGTAAGAATATACTCACATACGGAAACACACACGGAAACTCACATATGTCATTTTGGGAATAAGCTCTTCAATCCAGAGCTGTTTTTTTTAGCTTTCGGGTGTCCGCCAGTCCATCTCTCCATGCAGATCGGTAGAAGGGGTCATAGGGTTTTGCCACAGCAATCAAGCGGGCCAAGCGGCACAAGCAAGCAATCGGGAGCCGGCTGCCAGAAGCTCCAGGCGGGACGCGGCTGATAAACAGGCAGATTGGCTGCGGTCGACGCGCGGCGGGTGGCAGGCGGTGGAGGGGCGATCAGGCGGGGAAGAAAGCGCAGAAGATGGCGCGAGCGGCGCGGGCGGCGCGGGGATGTACTGGGAGGCGGGGTGTGCGGGAGGCCCGGCGCGCAAATTGCCATCTCATCTGCAATTAATTGCGCTCGAGGGCTTCCGGCCGCAAGCCTGCACTAGGACAGGATGGCACTCAATCAACCAGCCGACCCGACTGCAATTTCGCGTGTACTCGCTATTAGCAAGATCGCCGCAAATTATGGTGATGAAATTGACAGAATCGACAGCGAAAGTATTATCAGCTGGAGAGGTCCATTGATATGGTGTCTCTCCACGGATGCCCCGGGTGACGTCCAAGCCAGAACTTTCCCGCGCGTAATCAGCCCGTTGTCAGGGCCTAATGACGTTCTTTAGCAATTCAAGCCTCCCCTTCCTCTCCGCAAATATTCTTTCACTTTTATACATTTTGCTCCTCATTTCACTCCTCCTCCTCCTGCTATGCGGAAATAATGCACCGTTTCCGACACGCCATGCACTACCCAAGCCAGGCGTACCTTGAATCGGGAAAAGGAAATTCAGATGAATTAAATAACACAAGAATTTGTGTTCAGATTGATGAAGTTGTGGAAGCTTTTTTCCTCCACAACTTAATTTATTAATTTGTTTTGAGGTGTTTTTACTTTTACATTTTAAACGTGTTTTAAAAAAATTATTACTATGAATAAACGTAATAGCAATTTTATATGCAAAACGTAGTAAAGATATGCATCTCACAACGTATATAGCATTATCTCGTATATAGCAACGTGCATAGCATTATCTCGTATGAATGTTCCAAGTGTCATGGTGAATCACTTGATAATTCACAGAAACACTTTTTACTTGTATATTTAAATCATTTTCATGGAAAAATATATAATTGCACATGTAAAAGTACTAGAAATGACTTTCAAGTTTAAAAAATGCTTTAGAATTCATAAGTGAATTTTATCTTTTACATAATGATACACCCTCACAACATCACCACGTTTTCCTCCAAGATTTCGAATAAAAGCTAAATATTTGCAGTAGATTAATATAATGCAATAATGCAATCTGACAATTAATATCGATTCTACAAATTTAAATAATAAGAAATCGAAGCAGCATTATCTGAAAATTGTTTTTAAAATCGCAATACAATCAAATCGCATTACAGTTCACGGCGGCAATACACATGTTTGCACATAGACAATGAATAATCAACATGTTTTCACATAGACAATGAATAATGAACATCTTTTCAACATTGAAAGGGCTCTTCCTTCACTCAAAATTACTTTGTAACAGGAGAGCGTTCTCTCCAACTTGCACGAAGTTACAGGGGTATATTTAATTGAAGTTATTATGTTCTCCTTCGAGACCAATTTTTCCTGTTTTTTCAGAAAGAACTGAAGGTATTTCGAAAATATTTTTCCCAGCCTGAATTGTAATTTAACACCATGGTAAATTTTAACCGGAAGAGCTTTACCTCCCTCTCCACGCCCTTCACTCTATAACAACTGTAAGTAGTCTACGACATGGCATGGTAATGGTACCTTTCAACAGTAGACTTCTCGTATCCAATTTCGCGATGCCTTCGAGTAGATGTCCAATATTTGCCATTTTGTGGCAAGGTCATTCTTTATGTTTGGAGAGAACACTTCCTTAGTTTTCTTAATTACAAATGCTGCGTCATCGTTGAAATATTGTAAAATCTTCGAAATTTAATTGAAGTTATCTACATACTAAGTGGTGGCTTCAAGCAAGAAACCCCATCTAGTCAAGACGGGTTGTAGTGGCACTAGAAAACAAAAAAGCTTTCTGCCTTGGAGAAACCAAAACCAAAGAAATGTTTTCATTCCGGAAATGCCGACTTCTTCCCCACAAGTTGAAGGCCTTGAGCTGTGCAAATCGTGTCTATCTCACTGCGATAGAAAACTTTTAAAATTTGGCAAACTTATAACATATAATGCCCTATCTCTCAGGAAAAGCAAACATTTTTGTCGGCGTCATTTTCGTCAGGAAAGTTTATCATATCTTACTAGACGGGCATTAGTTTCTTCTAAAAGTCTTGTCGGAATAAATGTGGCTTACTCGGAGGCTGATAATCTAGTTTTCAGACGACAACATTGGCAATCTGCTTAGCACAATTGTAGTTTCATTCACAGGTATCTAAATGTAGGGGGGTAATATCGTTTCGGATTTCTTCGATTGCCAACTCATATAGCAGAGTTAAATAGTATTTCCCAAGAGTTGTCTTGTGAGCAATTTTATGTTTCGTATATGTTGTCATGGACTGGTTAGACGTTCGATTTGGAAGTTTTGAAAATGGGATGTTTGTGGCACGCAGCCCGTGGCGCAAGACAATGTTAAATTCTTCATTGTTTTCATCTTTTGGATGCACTTGCTGAAGAAAGGATTGAATAGTTTTCTCAGTTTTCCCGACTTTTTTATACCAGTGTTTCTGTTTTGTGAGATATTTTTTGCACAATTAACCACTTTTTCACAACAACGGCAAAAGTTTATTTTTTCGTCAGTCGTGAAGCGTTTTTCTCCCAAAATCCAATCTTTTAGTAATTCACTTATTCATCGTTCTTCCTTCGGTACTCAGAGTCTCGTTCTCGAGGTCCGCAACAGAAGGCTGAAATGGGGCCCCTTACGGGCATAGTATAACATGCGAATGGAGTTTTAAAGTTAATTTATATATGCACACATTATATTATAAATTAAATTTAACCTATATAAACAAATTTGGTTATGAAATATTCGGTTTTACAAATTTAAGGATAATTGTATTAATTTTACATTTATGGTATGATTTATTTTTTTACTTGGATAGAATATTAGTCACCCAATTATCATTACGATTATTCCATCGCCTCATGAGGTGACGCACAATATTTTTGCGTCCTTCTTCCCACTGATTCAGTTCTAGCAAACCGAATATAACACATAACATCTAAGAACACCACTTTCTTAGTGAACGTGTCCATTGTTGCGGCTGTCTGACAAAGTTGAAGAGCGCGCCTAAAGCGGCGCGAGGCGGCAGCGGCGGCGGGTGTCGGCTGGGCATCAGACCGGCAAAGACGCCTGGCCAATGAGGAATTATCATCTAGCCGGCGAGCCGGTGGCCGTGAAGCGAGGCTACGGCGCCGGCTGCTTGATAAGGGAGCGCCGCCAGAGACGGAGCAGACTGAGCGGGAGATGAAGATTGGGGAAACAGTGGTTGTGGCAGAGTGTGCATTAGGCAAAATGATTTTCTGACCGCTATTGTAAATATTACCGTTTCTATGTAAATATTTCCGTTACTGTGTAAATAAACTTGTTGTTTGGAAAGTGAGTGGTTTTTCTGAACATAACATCCATAACTGACTTTTTATCTAAATTTTCGTCACTCGGGGTCATACAAACCTAGAGATCAACAATAGAGAAATAATGAATTGCGATCTCAACCTGAGTCGCTTTCTGGCAAGATGGCGAGAGAAGAGGAGGAAGAACGCGCATCAGATGTTTCCTCTTTTGAAAGAGGAGGCGCAAGAGATTTTTTACAACCACTTTCACTTCTGGAATGTCGCTGCTAGTGATCTTCACATCAATAGAGATGATGTCTAGAGTCTCTTACTTATGCTTGCCTTGTTGGGTGAAGTCGCCAAAAGTAACGTAGAGAAAATTCAAGTAGTTCAAAATACTTTTTTTAAGGCGCATAATTAAAGCATCATGGTACGTGCCAAATAGGCAAATTTAAAACGAACTAAAAATAGAAAACGTAAATACTTACGTGACTTTCAGTAAACATTTTTTAGGACATACCAAAGACGTTAAAACCTGTAATCTATGACGATTAAAGGTTTTAAAATGCCTTGTTAAATGCTTCTGTTAGACGCTTAAAAATGCCACAGGTCCCATTTCCGCCAAACTCGAGTATACGAAAATTGCAAACACAAAATTAAGATTGCAAAAACTACAATATTGCGAATAGACATTTTTCCTAATTGAAATCTGTTCTTTAATTCTACATCTTGAATTAATGGAAATGAAAATCTCTGAATTTTTGAAAATTGGAAATGAAAATCTCTGAATTTTTGAAAATTGGAAATGAAAATCTCTGAATTTTTGAAAATTGCAAATGTAAATGCTTAATTTTTTAAAATTTTGAGTTTAACACTGAGATTGGTGGTGTAGGCGAACGGAAATGGAGTGCTAACTCTAAGGTCCTGTGTCCGAACCTCAAAATGGAGAAAAAATTGCTGTTGGAGGACACTTTTGCAAGTGCATGTCGGATTACAAATATTTCGTAGCTAATAAATGTAACGCAAGAAAGCATGTGTTACAGCATCACCTGTCAATTATTCTTTACTGATGTCTTGCCAACTTAGCAAATAACTATTGAATTAAAAGAAACAAAAAAACAGCTGAGTATTAATAAAGCTTAGAACTTCATTCTTTTTGCAACACTAAATTTTACACTTCAAAAAACATTTCAGACGGTTATTATAGAAATTCTAGGCTAAAAATATAATCAGAGATGCGTAGGCTGTCGAAAGAAACTCTTATTTCTAAGACATGGTTTTCTCTTTTAAGTCAACCCAGCCAAAAAGTGAACATTTTGGTTCGGAGATAATGGTATTCTAATATTGGCGAAGTGCTCGTTCCGTCGTCTGATCTAATGACGAAGCACAAAATGTGGTCGTCAGCAAATCGCCGGCGGAGCCAGCAATTTCGCGCTGTTAATCATTTACGAGCTTCCATCTTAAGCAGCCCCCAAGAGGCGCTGACGCTGTATCAACCCAGCCCACTGCGCCTCTGCTTGAGCTTCCCCTTGGTCACCGTAAGACGGAAAGAAGGGTGGGATGGGAAGAGAGGGAGGGGAGGCAGGCGAAGCGCGGGAGGGGAGGGATGCAGAGAAAGCGAAAGAGACCTGAAGAGACGAAGTTAAGGGAGGCAAAGAGACGGGGGAGGTTGGCGAAGTGAGGAAAGGGGTGGAGCGCAGAAAGGGAAGGAGTAGGCGGAGAGATGGAAGGGAGTGAGACGGGGAAAAGGAGGGGAAGGAGGCGAAGAAATGGAGGAAGAAGGAAGGACTCTGTACTCATTTCCAACTGTAGCCATTTCTCCGCTCTGTCTCCATAGATTTCTATTTGACCAAAAATCATCTTGCATTTCTCTTGCCGTCATAGCCTCTCGCACTCCCTACTGCCACTCAAATCTGGGTCTTCCTCTATTCTGTCTTTTTATCAGCATCCGTTGCAGGAATCGTTTTGGCCGTCTTGCGTCTGTCATTCGTGTAACAAGACCGTACCAAACGATTTGTTTTTCTCCTATTTCATCAAGAAAGTTGTCTTTGTATCCATTTTTTTTTCTTATTTCATCATTCCTGATTATGTCACGTCTGCCGTAACAGCAACTTCTACACCGGTAGTCTATTTCAAGAGCCAGCAGCTTCCCTCTTGTTCTTTTATCAAATCCAATTTTATCTCCCAAACTTCTGATAGAGTATATACTTCGTCTCACATTTCTCTCCAAGCATATTTGTCTTTGTGTTATTTCAATTTTTGTTAAAATGTACACCCAAATATTTACATTCGTGTACTCCTTTCATTTTTCCTCCCACTCATAAATAACTGGGTGAATCCTACGCTTGCAGTGGCACGGTTTCTTTGAATTACTGATTCAGTTCATTAGAGAGGAATCGACTCCATGATGCGAATCCTTCATTATTCGTACTAGTCGCGACTAGTAAAGTTCATAATATAAACGCAATAAATATACTGTTTTAAAACTCCTATTTCATAAACATATGCTACTTACATTTTTATTATTGGGGGCTACCCCCCCCCCCCCCAAATTCTTCATTGTAATACTAAAATATCAACTTGTCAATTTTTTAAACAAATACTACTTAATATGTTAAATATTGCAGTATTTTAATGAATTAATGATTTATATATATCTATATATATATATATATATATATATATATATATATATATATATATATATTAGAGAGAGAGAGAGAGAGAGAGATGAGAGAGAGAAAGAGAAAGAGAAAGGGAGAGAGAGAGTGAGAAGAGAAAGAAGGATAGGGAAATATTTAAACATTTGTTGCGTGCTTATTACTCATTATTATTTATCGACGCAACGCGTCTCTTTGCGTCTGGTCAAGCGCTTCTTCCGGAGTAATCCTCATTAATATTTGGAATACAGAAGGCGCTGGTAGATAAAGGGTGCCGCATTTATGTATGTCTCGTCTCGTCAGTCATTCAGCCCCTGCGTCACTACCCAGCGGCAAGAATTGGGAAGGAATTAGGATACGAGTAGAGTTTAAGACACTTCACAGGGGTTGGACTAGCCCTTGTGAAGGAGTCAAACTTGTTTTCTTGAAACAAATTTCACATGAGATTGTCCGGGAATCGACGGCAATCGAACTTCGCTCTGAGCCACGAGACCCTTATGGTTCGGGCCACGAGACCCCGAACTCTGAGATGAGTGAAAGAGAGAGAGAGAGATCATGAACTTTCGGCTATCAATTATAAGATTTACAATACATCACGAACTGCTGATAAAGTGGAGGCGCACCCACGTGTTTACCGGGCGAAACAAATTTTGTGTTGTTTGGAAACTGCGAACATTTTAAAATAAAAACACCAGAAGGTGCATTTGATATTTTTTAATAACAATAAAAACTTTTCGAGACATACAGAAGAGAAGTATAATCTGAGCACGTTTTCTTGGGCTCCAGAATCGCTTCATTCCGCTGAGCGATCAACACAGCAACGTGTACATAGACGAGGATGACTGCAGGTATCATCTCCCATCTCGATCTCCCATCTCGATCAGGTTTTTCGTCCAGTTTCCCTGATCCATTGAGCAAATGCTGAGATGGCCCCTTGTTTTGCTTCTGGACATAAATGTAACTTCATTTTCTGTGCACGTCTTCTAGAAGTCAGTGGGAAATACAATTATTCAAATTATCGTTTCCATGTTGTCGCGGCAGGAATTAATAAGAGCCAAAATTTATTGCTTATTTATCCTTGAAAATAGATTTTATTACATGGGAGTTTTTTTGGTTTTTTTTCTCCCTTTCAAAATTCAAAATTTATTGCTTATTTATTTTTGAAAATAAATTTTACTACATGGGAGTTTTTGTTTTTTTCTCCCTTTCAAAATTCAAAATTTATTGCTTATTTATTTTTGAAAATAGATTTTACTACATAGGAGTTTTTGTTTTTTTTTCTCCCTTTCAAAATTCAAAATTTAAGTAGTATATGACTTAGTGTAGGGATCACAGAATTTTGAAAATGTGCACACAATTCACTTTTCCCCATAGCACGTCATAAGCAGTTTTAGCTGTTTTTGACGTAAAATAAATAAATAAATAAATAAATAAATAAATAAATAAATAAATAAATAAATAAATAAATAAATAAATAAATAAATAAATAAATAAATAAATAAATAAATAAATAAATAAATAAATAAATAAATAAATAAATAAATAAATAAATAATAAATAAATAAATAAATAAATAAATAAATAATAAATAAATAAATAAATAAATAAATAAATAAAT
This sequence comes from Teleogryllus oceanicus, assembly GCA_964035755.1. Classification (NCBI taxonomy): domain Eukaryota; kingdom Metazoa; phylum Arthropoda; class Insecta; order Orthoptera; family Gryllidae; genus Teleogryllus; species Teleogryllus oceanicus. Next base: position 58,521,382 of record CAXIVR010000001.1, read on the forward strand.
AAATAAATAAATAAATAAATAAATAAATAAATAAATAAATAAATAAATAAATAAATAAATAAATAAATAAATAAATAAATAAATAAATAAATAAATAAATAAATAAATAAATAAATAAATAAATAAAAGGTAGGAACTCAACCGCTTCACTGCTACTCGCCTACCAGCTCTATTTCGGTTGTCGTGCCTACTGAGAAGGAAGGGGAAGTTAGGGTCTCAGGGGAGGTTCTCGAACGATCAAATCAGATTCAGTCACTCTTAAATCTCACCGGAGAAATGTTCAAATCTCACTGACCCAAAAAAAGGAAACGGTCCTTATAGAGAGGTCTGCAAGTGCAACATTAAGAGTGTGTATTGGAGGCGGGATTTTCTTCCTCAAGTAAGAAAATATAAGAAGGATATCAGTTTTTTGGGTGTTGCAATCTCGTGTAGCCTTTCTTTATTATGAAGACAGATAATGTGCGGCATTTCACCCCTTTTTTCATTTCTTTACATTTTCTTCAGATCTTTTTGTATCACATGTACTACGTAGTTATAATCTAATATATAAAAATCAAATTTTTTTCTCATATTTTATGAGCTGTTCGATTAAGATAAAACTTTGTTAACTAATTTCTTGCGCTTGCACGAAAAATATAGGTAGAACGATGCCTATATTTGAGGGCATTCCCAAATTTGAATGCATGCCCAATTTTGAGGGAAAACATTTTAACAATATGTTACTTGACAACCATGTGCATACTAGACACAGAACAAACCCATATCGCGAGAAAGTCTTCCATTTATTATTTTTTTGTAGAGCGTAACGTAAAACGTGATTCATAATCATGTGGTCAGTAGTGTGTGAAGTGTAATACATTGCAATAGCTAAGTATTGCCTTGTCCACAAGTATACAATATTATATAATCTGTACAAGAGAATGATACGGAATGCTGCAGAAACGAAATCGAGATTTTAACTCCAAACGATACCAAATAGGCGTTTTCATTCCACACATTCTCTGAGGAAAACTCTTCTGTCTAAATTATTCACGGGTTTTCTTGAAAATTACTATTCCTCTAAAGCTATGGCTACGGGCTAGTCGAGACACACTAAATTTGAAACAATTTTTTTAATTATTAAGGGTACATTACACAAAGCCCCAAAGACATTTTCGACGTTTTCTCAAAAATGGCCACAATAATCATTTTTCCGTCGAATACAGTGAAATAATCTAATGAAGGTTGCACCAGCCCGGTTGTCACTTATCTCTCCATTTTTTGCCAATTGTAAAAATTTGCGACTGGAATGAAATAAAATTTACGAATGACATGAAAACAAAAATAATGGCATGAACGACTCGATCGTTCACTTAATCGCCTTGCTCAAGAACCTCCATTTGATCGAAATGCTTGGAATCATTTTTTGAACATCCTTCCCAAGATCTCCATTAGAATGGTATTTGACGAGTTCCTCCTCTCCAACAACATGCATGGAGATCCTCTACCTTATCGGCATGCGCGGACAACCTCAACTTGATTGCCTCGTGCGCACTGGAACGACTTGCACGGTGACCCTCCACTTGATAGACCGCGAGGACATTCCACTTGAGCTTTGGCGCGGGGATCCTCCACTGTATCGACATGTCTAAAGATCGTATTCTTGATCAACGTGCTTAAATTCCACATCTTTATCAATTTGTTGGGAACTCTCCATTCCGGCCATTCAGTCAGCTCCGTGGTTAATCCGTACCTGCTTCGACATGTACTATAGTAATATTTGGGTTGCTTAAGAACATTTATTCTCTATTATGGGATGTCAGATTTTATAAAATCTACTGATTCGTGAACAAAAAGGCACAACAGTGATTATTTTCGATTTACACGAAAAGAGGCCTGTCGATATCACGTGACTAACTTGTTGCTTACCTATTCGTAAATCGTCTTTGGGATATCTAAATGTCTATGTAGAATACAAGGTGCACAGGATATTATGCTTTGTGTCAGGCGAGAAGATACATTCGCGAAATACCCAGAGCTAACTGTGCGTAGGTTCTTTAAATCACTAATATATCTTAATACTTCAGTGGTAATATATACACTTCGTAATTACGCCTATTATACAACTAATCATTTTAAAATGCGCCAGAGATTGTTCAATTTAATATATTAATTCTTTGAAATAGTAATCTACGTTGAAAGATAATTTTAAAGATAGAAATGTCATAAATGACTATTTTCATTAATTATGCACGAAATAAATGTTTTATGAGCAAAATTCCTCTTTGTTATTATCTTATTTATATTATAATATTATTTTAGTGGAGTATTGAATAAAATAAAAGCACTCAACATGAATAACAAAAATGATTATTAAATTAATGAATAATGGAGTTAGACTTATCATTTATCCAGAGATGAATACATTCCGGCAACACTGCATAATTATAGATGTATAAGAGTTTATTCTCTTAGTTGAATAGAATTAATTCGAAAATTCATTTAATACCACAATATGAAATGAAACACGTCCCTAAAAGCGGTTTGTCTAATGGGACCAATTGCTATGCTCGTACTCACAGGCAATTATTTTGCAAATAATGATGGACAAACTGTGAAAGCGAAACATAAATATAATACTGCCAGTTATTGCATCAGCACTAGGAATTCCCTTCTATTATATTTATTTACAAATAAATATGTACTTATCAACAAATGACAATAAATATGAATATATTTGTATTGGATCTGACAAGACACTCTATTAAACACAAATGTTTAATCTGTAATCCTTCGTTTTCTAACTAATTCACGAAATTCTGCCACTGCAGAACAGTAGACCACGTTCGTATTTCAGGGAATAGCAATAATAAATAGTTTAATTATGGACTATACGTGTGGGAGATTGGGAGTGCACAGTCGTATTTACTATGCTGTTTGTTTCTCTGCGAGGAGAATGTAAAGGATTTTTTTGCATTCCATGCACGCGAAAATAAATTGGTACCATAAATTCGACGCGAAAAATAATGATACATTTTACATGCATTTCACATGCATCATTATATTTCTCATCGTTGATTGATGAATTTGACAACGAGAACGGCTTGACTGGCTAAGCTTATTGTATTTCACAGTTCTATGTTCACAAATTTTAAACGTACAGAACATGTGCGAAAAATAACCAATCTACATGTCACGTGATCAACAGTTTTTGCTTGTAATATTGTCTATGTAGAACGTTGTGATCATTCTTATTGAAATATTATGATTTTGAACAGTAATGTTCGTTTTATGATTGCACTCTTCCGATTTAGGAATTATCGTGATAATTCGTTATCTTTTGAAGCTAAGTCTTCTTGAGTTATTGACACTGCCGAAAATTTATTATGCCGAAGATTACCGAAGATTCATTTCGGCCACTCATTTCAGCACTGAGGCATATGTTTTCCAGCAATTATTTATGTACCAGACGAGTATTGTTTTTGGAATGTAGTCCACCGATTTGTAAATCTTGAATCACAATGGGCATCAGCCCAAATAGCAATTCGTCATTTCTGAAATTATTTAACAACGGGTCGAGAATCATCACCTTTGATTGTAAAAAAAACTGTAAAAGAGGTAAGTTATCGGAAATATCGATACTGATCAAACATTGCCGGTACAACTCACGATTCTACAAATATTCTCAATCCCCTTGACAAATAAAGGTCTATTATATCATTTAATACCATAAAAAACTCATCCGAACGGATGATATCGATTTCGAACTGATGACAGCATATGAGATCTTTGAGTAAGTACGAAACTGATAACGTTTTCAGTGTCTTTTTGCAATTTCTGGTCATTGCAAATAAAGGGCCCTCTGCGCGTACCCTTTAAAGGAGAATTCCCGTTGGTACAAGGTTAAGTGTGCCGGATGGTGGATTCGAATCCCGCCACGCGCATGGATATATGTATGTGCTTGTTTTGTCCATAAATGTCATGTTCCCTTTACCCCAACAAAAAAATAAAGGGGTCGCTACATGACCTATTAGGCAAATAGCGATCTACAAAAATGTGTGATACATATAAAGCAAGACAACGTAATGCCATGAAGACATACTCGTGCTTCCTGCATACTACAGGTGAGAGAATCACGCCCTGCTACTTAGTAGCAGTAGCATGGCGATGCCATTGCATATAGATGCGCGACACAGCTTGATAGCAACAAATATTGTTAGTGGCTTTTCAAATGCTTCTACTGGAACAAAACACATCGCAATCCGTGATGTGTGAATAACCTAAATTGGAGATTGAAGGGGTCTTTGACTGGTTAGGAACTAAAAATGACACCGCTACCATCAGACCACGGGGCAACGTCGAATTACGTTACCTATCGATAATCCGCACGAATTACTCTGACGTAACTGCGGCAGACCGCTCGTTTATCAGAGGGCGAATACATCTCGTGGACACTGCGCTTAAGCTCGGCTGGCGCGTGCTGCGGCAAATTGCCGCAGACCAGGATTTGTTGTTAGAGAGATCCTAAACTTGTAGAGTTTCTAATGGCGACTGGACTTTTTGGATTGTTGCATGCGTTGTCGTATTGGGTCGATTGTGCAGGTATGTTAACAAAGGTTAATAAACGAGCATCCCCACACTCGTTGCAGAATATTCTGGACGTCAGCACTGCACAGTTGCACGCCCAAATTGTCGGGGAAGCAGTGGTAATTTGGAGAGTCACAAGGGTAAAGATAGCATTTTAAGAGACAATACCTCTCAGCACGAACCATCTACGATCGGAAACTGATAAAGGGACTGCGTGCTAGAACATCCCGATACCTCGTCTAGCCCTCACTCACGTCCAATCTACATGCACGGCTTTTCTGGTACCTTGAGGTAATTCACCTAGAAGATTGAATGGAACGCCATCATGTTCACCAATAAAAGATTTTACCTACACGGTAATGATGTTTACTTGCGCGTACGTGAATCCGGTAAGCGCCTTTCTGCAGTGTTCAGTCGACAGAATGACACTGGTCCCATCTAAGACTGAGAGCTGGTCTACCATAATTAGTAAGTCCCTTTCACTGACTGACTGATTGGTGATTTTGAACAGAACGCTGGTCTGCATTTAATATGTTCAAAATATTGATCAATCCGTTCTTTAATAGAAAGGTAACGTTGTGTTCCAACAAGATATTGGCCATCTATACATTATTCGCGCATATCTGCGAGTCATGTCGCGTTTTCACTTATCAACATTATTACAGGATTCGTTTCTAATAATTGACGAAACGTTATTCATCAATTTTCCAATTTTTCAGAGATGCGCGAACTGGTTGAGCAGCCACGGAATCTCATAGTAATATTCAACGTCTGAAGAATATATTGAATTTCACTATCTGAGCATTACTCACTAGTCCACTACTCACTAGTTCCGAATACCCTTGATCACGCTTCATGTTTTGCAATATACTAGCCAATTTTCATTATTAGCACTCTTCCCCACAGTATTCTTTACATTCATTCCAACTCTGCTAACTTCCTTGCAGTTCAATCCCAATAACATGCCTGTTTTTGCATCTACTGTTTCCCAGTTCCAACCAAATATGTAAGTGCTGTGAAAATAATGCGATTTTTGTTTTGGCCCGGACAGTTGTCGCGCCAGACTGTCATGTGCCTTTTTGGGATGATGTTGCTGTACATCACTTCATAGAAACAGGAGGCATTACCATTCCTGCATGCAATTCTTGAAGATTACTCTGTATTGAACCACGCTTCGGACACCACCCTTCGCCTTATAGCGACTGATGGCATTATGCCTTGCACAACTTAGCAAGTGTTCCCCGAACGTTAGCGACGCAGACATACTCCTACATCATTTTCAAGGGCATACGAATCCACTTCCACGATCCACTTCCACGTCAAAAGAGAAGATTTCATTTTGTAGCACTTACCCCATGACTGCTCCTCAATTCAGACTACCGGATGTAGATGCACCTTGAACTTTTATGCTCCACGTTTTCGGTCAGACTGGGTCCAGAGGATGCATGTTTGATTGGTTATTAGTGTTTTTAATTAGCACGTTATGGATGGAGAATTCACGCTGCCCCGAAGAATTGAAGTGCCATGTTTGTTTATGCAGAACATTCTTCTAAGCAGGCGTTTATACAGCTGGCAAGACATCAACAGTCTCCAAAGTTTTTCTAGTGGGGAAACTTTTCTCCAATCACTGGTCTGTCTAGTCGATTTATATTTCTAGGCACGCCAAGTGTAAATGTCATTAGTCCCGTTAGAGTAGACAATGTTTTGTGGATGGGATGGCTGTGTTTTCCCTTCAGTGAACGCTAAGATCCGGAACAGACTTACAGCTTGCGAGGGATTTCCTCTTGCAGAATCTCCCCGAGAGGTGGACACCGGTCCCGACTGGTCTCCGATAGGTGATAGTGTCGGGCATTTAAGTGTTTGTGCGAGTGCGTCTGTAAAAGGGAAGAAAGAAAAAGGAATGATCGTACGCGGTTCGTAACCCGTTTGATAAGGAACTACTCCGACATTCGTTTGGTATTGACCGGAGAAACCACGGGAAACTTATTAGAGTATCTTTAAACGTTATTTAAATCTATTCTTCATTTAGTTTATCTCAGTTCTAAATGTTAATTCTTAGTTTTCCAATATTCTAGCTTGCCACCTTCTCCATTGTATTAATTTTGGTCTGTCTTTATATATCAGAACACTTTATTAAGTCAGTTCACATATTTCCAACAATGAACGCTGATTTACTACAATAGAAGAACCAGACAATGTGCAAATTAAAGTATTGTTGATCGTTAATCTTACTGATGGTGTTAACTTATTTCTGTTTGGTATGTACCCCCGATACGCATTCACTTCTGACGTGTAAATCTGCTTTCTCAAATATCAACTGAAGTAATTTGTTCCTGACCTTTGGCAGCGATTATACGAAAACTTTCGTCCCAGGAAACTCCTCACAATATGGCAACGTTCCAACAGCGTTTCTCTGTCTCGTATTCTACAACTGCATATCATATTCACATCCATTAACACTTTTCTTGAACTGTAGCAAGTTCCTCTTTAACTGTGGAGACTATAGAGAACGCAATCATCATCCAGTGTTCAAATATTTACATACAAAATGCTTATAAAATATAGCAAACATTTAAAGATATACAGAAACCACACAGAATTTGTTTTCTTTTTATTTAGATACTTTTACGTACTGAGTTTCAATTAGTCATTCATGGTTCTCTTCAGATTAGTGAACCAAATTCAAGAATTCTGTCACCTATTACAATGCATACTGAAATTATAAATACTGCACAAAATTCTCATTCATCAATGAAAGCATGAGTCGGTAGAAAACGATGTGGAACATTTGAAGAAGGAAAAAAAGTTATCATTGAGCCCTCGGTCGACAACTCTTTAGGATATAAGTCTATATTATAGTGTAAAGGACAAGAATTGTCGTAGATAACACAATCAGTTGCTTAAGGTGGGGAAATTGAAGAGTCGTATGTAGCCTTACCGGGTGGATAGTTAAGGTTCGGTTAAGACATTGGTTATATGTTGACGCGCGAGAATTTGAGGGGCGTTGTAAAATTTTGAAGCTCACTATTTACTCAGTCACATTTCTGCATTTAACTGATATTGCTGCTTTAGATTATTTTAATGTGTTAACGAGCTGGCACAATTTATGGCTTCTATTGCTAGATATTCTTATGGTATTAATTTTGGTGATGAGAATTGAGTTTCAATTAGTCATTCATGATAATGACTAATAAAAGTAATGAAAGCATTTAACTAACTTATTTTGTGGATTACCACCTCTATTTTTTACATGCCCTCTTGATTTTAAAGCATATTTCGTTTACTGGTTTCACGGTCATTTTCCTACCGATTTCATTCCATAAAAACCAGTATCTTTACTTGAATTAAATTACTTCACTTAAACTAGTGGTGCTACAACAGAACACAGTTTCTCGCATTATTTGTAACTGCCCGCATTATTTCCACATTATACAGACAAGCGAGGATAATTTAACGTATAAATTAAATATCCATAATTAAAGACCATCATATATATATCACCTAAGGAATGCATACGAAAACTAGGATATCATTACTTAAATTTCATCTTATGTATTAATAGTATACACAGAGGAAAGTCCCCAAATCCCGGCCCCCATTTTGTTTTTGAATATTTTTAAATCCAATTTTCTACACTATTAAGCCAAACTATTTGCAATGCGTACCTTACTTAGTTATACAAATGATACATTCTACTTAAAATATTTGGCCAATAAAATAATTGTGGATTTTTAAGAATGGTTTCCTAATAGTTTGAACTCACTATAATTTTACAGAAATGCAAGTTTAACATCGTGCATTTACATCTACATAAGAAATTGTCTTCTATGACTTGCACGTAGTCTAAATATTCAAGGGCAACAAAAGGCACATACATAAGCATCTTTTTTTGATTGACTGATTGATTGATCTATTCGTGTTTCCGGGCGCGTCAACTTCTTTGGTCATTAGTCCCGTGTGTGTAGTGCATGTCTCCCCGGGAGATGGCGGTGATCTTCCCCCGCTGGATGGCGAGATCCGGCGCCGACCTACCGTCGACTAGTGGGGTGTCCCCCTAACCAGAACTCTCCCACCAACGGGGCACAGACCCAGCCGGGCAAGTTCTAAGCTCCCGACCGGTCTCCCGGAATGTGTGGTAGTGTAGTGCATATTAGTGTAGGTCTGTGTGCAAGGGGAGAAGATAGGATAAGGAAGAGGAAGGAAAGATCGCGCGCGGTCCGTGGCCCGTTTGTTAGGGTATTGCTCGGTCATTCGCCTGGTGTTGATCGGAGAAACCACGGAAAACTACTGATCAGAGCAGCCGGCCGCTAGAATTCTTCTCCAGACAGCGACTGAATTCGACCTAGCTGAAAAGCTAGTGTCGAAAATCCTGCCGCCGTAAGGACTCGAACCTAGGACCTCCAGGTCAGAGGCGCTGCAGTGGCATCAGTTGATGCTCCCGCTAGCATCTTTTTCCGACCTCGCATATTGTACATCAACTACATTTAGACATGAGCACAGAATTCTACATTAAGCACATAATTCTCCTACACACCCTTTTAAAAATTTTACAACGCAAAACATACACTCTGCATCTGGGAAAAAAGATATTCTTGATAGAACTTTCAATTCGGAAGAGCCAGAGGACATATTTGATTCGTCGCAGGAGGTGAAATCTCCCTTTGGCTTTTTTGTTCAGCTTCAGAATTTTCTTAATTTATATTTTGGACTTCTTTGGGATTGAATTCTGAAATTTTCTCTTAACCTCTTTCTTCTTGCTGCCCTCTGGAACTGATAGGATTCAGATAAGGCTCTTGCTTTTTATTAGACTCCTAAGGCATCCGAAGTGCCACATACCGTAATTGTTATTTGACACGAAGAAAAATTGGGGCCTCCGTTAGGAATATTTGGAGGGCGCAGGTTAGACACCAGCGTGTTTATATTCCAAATGCCAATAACATTTTTGTAAGCCAAGTAAAGTAAATTACATTCCTCAATATCATGTAGTGTCTTCTTCAAGACAATGTAATGGTTACCGATGAAGTAGCGACATCAGAATACGTGCTTGAGAAAACTTTGCTTTTCACTGTTTGCACTAATGGCGAATGTCTGGCTACAAGTGAAGATGAGGACACTACCGTTTGACTGAGCTGCGATTTTGTAAAAAAATACTATTTTAGTACGTTGCCAACTGGAAGGCAACATCACTCTAGAGAGCCGTGAAAGAAGGGGCTCACATTAAGAACAAGGTCCGGGTTTGGGTTCTTTTCTCTATTCTTCTCGACTTAATAAAGCTGAATGATGTAGTATTTTATTGAACATACATTGTGATACTAACGCTGAGAAAATAAAGCAGCAATATCTTATCTCTCTCCCATCCATGTCGCCACCCAACAATGAAATTCACGGAATAACTTCTCCAATATCCATCACTGCATGGTAAGGCCACGCAGCGTACGGTGGTAATCTAATTACAATAATTAAGGTTCGCACTAAATTACGATACTTAATTTTTTTCAGTTTTTCTTTCACATAACATTTAAATCGCATTTTTAAGAGAGAAAACCAAATTGGGCTAATTTCAATTCAGGTTTGCGGATTGTTTGAAAGAAAGTACGTCAATACATTTAGAATACAAATTTTAAAATAGAGTAAAAATTGAATTAATATTCTAATTTTCAATAGTAAATTATAAATAAAATACCATTAACTATTTTTCAAATCCTTTTGATCGATCCGTCCCTGTTCTCCAATATCTTTTCTCGAGGCTAATAGTTAGTGGGTCACCGGTATAGATTTCATTAATTTCATGCAGAAACTACGCGAAAATATTCTTCAAAAAATTGTACATGACCTTTTATAAAGGGCTGAATTTTTACAACAGATTTTGTTGGAGACAAAAATCAATCTTTAATTTTGTATTTTGTGTTAAATTAAAAGTGTTAAAAATTTAAGTGTTGAATTTTTGCAATTTTCGAAAATAGGGAGGGTTCACAGAAAACGAGACCTGCACCATTTAGGGGTTTCCAGATCTATCTGTGAAAATTTTGAAGAAAAAATTTGGGGTGGATTTTGGGATTATTTTAGAAATTTCATACATTTCCAGCATGAATGACTAAAGCCTATTTTTTTCAAACAAATTGTACATGACCTTTTTCATGAGCTGATTTTTACAACAAATTTTGTTTAAGACAAAAGTCCATCTTCAATTTCGTAATTTTAAAGTGTTAAAATTATGCAATTTTCAAAAATAGTGTTCGCCGGAACTCAGAATAGCAGTACATTTTTACCGAACTTTGACACATTCAAGAGGAAAATTTAAAGAAAAAATGTGGTGCGGTTTTTTCAGAAAAGTTTTTAAAAATAAATAATTCATAAAATAATTTAAAAAATAAAAAAATTGTTAACAAATTAATATGGTGCAATTTTCAGAAAAAAATTGTTAAAAATTATCTAAATATCACGCAAACTTACGAGAAAGCTGCTCAAAAATTGTGCAGAAATTTTTACCTTATTTCAAAACCTTTAAAGGACATATTGCATTAAGGAAAAAATCTATATCGAATTTTTTAGTTGTAGGAAGACGCCGAAAGAAATTCAACTTCCGCAATTTTTTAGAAAACGGTTCCGGATCCAACGGGAAACGAAATGAGGCCTGCATCAATCACTTAAGCGTCCTTTACGATACCCAACAAAAAATTAATCAAAAAATTGGTGCCATTTTTTTATTTTGGAAATATCCTAGGGGATTTACATACAATATCCCCAAAGTATAAGTATTATATTATTTCGTCCACGCTCTATACTACGAAGATATGATTTCTTATGAAACTAAACACTTTTTGGGGTAATGTTCTAAGAATATGTGTAAATAATCGTAATTCAGTGAATAGTTTTTACTAAATTAACGTGCTTTTGTGCTTCCATTGAAACTCAACTTTTGGCCTTTACCTTCTCACTACTGGAAAGCAATCTCAATAAATTTTCGGTATAAGATGGCGTTATGTTTAACTCATTTTTTAATAATATACACTTTTTCAAACAATTATTAATTGCAATTAGTCATAAATGTTTTATTTGCTTCATTTTATTAGCCAGATCCATGACGACAGTCTCATGGCAATAAAAGTTGTTTAATAAAGGTTTCGCTTGTTCAGCATTAAGAGGGATGTTTTCTCTTCTGTGAAGAAAGTAACACATCAAATGCCACTAGTGCGCATAGCATCATAGAAAACTGCGTGACAAAATCGCTTATTTTTAAAAACGATTCCCTTAAGTACGCTGATATGCTCATATTTGAAGATACCCCTAAGCATATTCTAACAAATCAAATTTTGAATAACTGGAAGACCTATTAGAATAATTTACATTATGTGAAATCAGGATTGATGTTATTTTGATTTTTTCATTTAATTGAAACATCGTACATGTAAAAATCAAAGTAACATCTATCCTGGTTTTGCTTTATTATGAATTACACTACTAGGTTGTCCAATTATTCATAATATATATATATATATATATATATATATATATATATATATATATATATATATATAAGCTCTCAGGAATTTATTTTAAATCAAATTTTGGTATATGGTTCCATTTACAAAATCAAAGTTAGTCGTATATGATTATAAGAATACCACAAAGACAAAATAGGAATCTATCTTAACATCACTGGATCAGAAGAGAGGAGGTCCTGACATGCGATTCTTCATTCTAAACACCACTTTCGGGCCCATTAAATCTAGGGTTCGAGAGTGTCGATCCACTTTTACGTCAAAACCACAGATTCGTATGCAATAGAAGTGGTGAGACTCACTATCTCAAGGGCGCATAGCACTATAATCTCGGTTATGTTGTGCAAACTCTTCGGAAAGCTAACAAAAGTGATTACGTGCCGATGAGCGCGGGTGCCAAAAGCATTGCATTGTGTATGGTTGTGTCCCTAAGCGCCTCTTGCCAACTCCGCAACCTTACACTCGGCAATCGAAACTTTTCTTCCCACCGGAAAAAATTAATTCAAAAAAATGTTGTATGTAATATAAATATAGTATATTACCAATTCTATTCATAGATTCTGATGGCTTAGAACAACTGTTGCCACTGCAGTGTCTCTTCCGGGGAGGTCGTAGGATTCGAGTTCCCTCGGTGGTTGGTTTTCGACACCAGCTAGATAGCTAAGTCTCTAAACAAGTCTAGCTGTCGACAGCTCTAATAGAGTTTTCCGTGGTTTCTCTGATTAATACCAGGTGAATGTATGAGCAATACCTAACAAACGGACAGCGCGATTTTACTTTCCTCATTCATGACAGCGCGATTTTACTTTCCTCATTCATGTCCTCTCCTCTCGCCTTACAACACACATACACTTACACGCACTTCGCTACTACACAATTCGGTACTTAGATCTTGTTCTGGCCGTGGCTATGCTCCTAGTGGAGAGAGACAAATGGGAAAATGCCCGCAAACTGACCCGTAGATTGGCGCCGGAACTCATGTTATTTCGGGGAAGGAACGCCGCCACCTCTCGAGATACAAAATCCAATACACTCCGGGTGTAGTGATTAGATACTACGGAACTAATGACCATAACAGTTGACGCACCCGGAAACACAAAACAATTAACTAATCAATAGTATTTATTCATTATTGACTATTTAGAATAAAAAATAAATGTGATAAATGTACATGTAGAGAAGTCTTGTTTTGCCATTATCTTTACTTCGAACCCTTTTCACTATTACTCATAATTTTTTGTGGGATTCATATCCGAACTATGTCCCAATCACTGTTAAATCTTCACGAGCTTTTGTGGCAAAACGTCGAGATACTCCTGGCTTTATGACATGGTGTCCCGTGATTCACGAAGCATCAAAGAAAATCGTGAGATAGAAACGACAATACATTTCATATTTATTTATTTATTTTACGTCAAAAAACAGTTAAAACTGTGTATGACGTGCTTTGGAGAGAATTAAGTTCTGTGCAAGTTTTCAAAATTCTGTGATCCCTACACTAAGTCATATACTACTTGAATTTTGAATTATTTTTTTAAAAAACGCTCCGATTTAATCAAATCTATTTTCAAGAATAAATCAGCAATAAATTTTGGGCTCTTAGCCATTATGTCTTTGTCAAGGAATAATACTTTCTGCCGCGACAACATGGAAACAATAATTTGAATAACAATATTTCCCACTGAATTCTAGAAGTCGTGCACAGATAATGAAATTACATTTATGTCCAGAAGCAAAACAGGGCATTTGCATTTGCTCAATGGTTCAGGGAAACTGGACGAAAAACCTGATCGAGATGGGATAATGGGACTCACGAAACAAATGATAGTGTTCTTAACGGAAACTATTTTTTCACGTAAATAATAAATAATGATAAACTAGTATTTAATCTAATAATTTGAAAACGTCAGTAGTACGTTTCCTAAAATCACCATTGAACTTTCGAGAGTATTCCCTAGGTAAGGAGGCCACCGACCGTCGAGCCTTCAACGCAGAGTACTCCCTCATTAGCGTCTCTCTGACGGCGATTTGAAAAGCATTAAGGTAGAAAAAGTCAGGCGCGGGTGTTATAATGCATTGTTAACATACCCTCTGTGTGTATTTGTTAGGTGGCATTATCATAACCTGGTGGAACTTCCCAAAACGCGTCGTGAGAAGTTTGGTTATTGAAATTCGGTGGAGAGCATATATAATAACTCTAGGCATTTTTTGACGCTGTGATAGTTTGGGGGAAAATTGATTTTCAGGAGAGTAATTTTAAGCGTGGTTTCCTGCAAATAAATGACTGCCCTTTACGTTCAAAATGCTTGCCCCCTTTCATGTGGCAACAAATAACATTTTGACTCACCCACGTAATTACATCGTGAATACCTACCGCGGAATAGTTTTGTTGCCAACAAGGCGTAATGAGATGTCACGTATGGTCGTATAAACGTCACACCCCATTTTTGTAAGGTTATAAATTACTACGGAAATTATTCCTTTTGCAATTTTCAATAGAATGTTATCATGAAAGTTATTGTTATACACCTGATGTAATTTAAAAATACAGTATTTGTCGGTCCACGTTTTATAATGTTCGCGGCCCCTCGTCGTGTTCATATTCTCTTTATCGATGCTGCATACGAACCATATGTGCAGTGTAAAAGACAAACTTAATTTTGCCTACCTTACCGTATCAAACCCAGGAGACCTTCAAGTTTTGCTCGTAAGTTTTATTCAGTTTTGAACTCCCAACTTCTCTAAACGCGGTCTTTCCTTCGCAACATTCATTCCCCTCCCGCCTCTTAGGTGAAGTTTTTGCAACCGAGAACAGAATTGTGGGAACGCGAGGGAAGTGTTTTGCGTCGGCGGGGCGGGGGAGTGAGGGGAGCGGAGAAAGGGGCGCAGGGCGCGGGGGCCCGAGGCGCTCTTTGACGGGGGAAGGGCAATGAGTGGTCCACAGTCACGTGGCACTTGCAAACGCTCGAGCCAGCCTCGCTACCGACCTGCGCCCCCGCCCGCTCCCACTCCCTCCCCTCCATCCCGACCTTCTCCTCTCTCAGCCCCCTCGCTCTCGGCATTCCCCTCGATACCCGCGCGCTGCCCTCTCCCCCTTCAAAAACACCCATGTGTGCAAGATTGCTCATTCACGGGAAACAAAGCAATTCATCTTACTCCCCGTGTAATAACGCATGCGTTCCGCGACCGCTCTTTCCATTGGCCGGGCACGCGGCCTCCCCTCGGAACGCGCGCGCTGCGGGCGGGGAGGGGCGGGGCGGGGAAAGGCGGGGAATGGAGCGGAAGAACCGAGAGTAATAGAAAGAAAAGGAGAAGAATGTGAAGGAACAGTGTACGAGACAGACGAAAGGGGATGAGGAAGGACGGGGTGGGACAAATGAATATAGAGGAACAGAGAATGTCTACGAAGGATGAACAGGTCGGAGAACGTGGAAAGGAGGAACGGAGAAAGTAGGGGATGGAGTATGTCAACGATGAAAAGAATGCGTCAGCAAGGAAAGTACGTCAACATGGAATGGACGTCAGCGAGGAACGGACAACGTCAATAAGGAAAGGAAGACGCAGCAAGGGACAAAGATCGTCAGGGAGAAAAGTAGAAGGGGTGCTGAGGGACACGGAAGGCGTGCAAGAGGGCGGCGCGGGTGGGGCGGGGCTAGCTGGGCGAGTCGCGTCGGACCGCGACGGAGGGGCGGGACAGGGGCGACGCGGCGCGGCGCTTTGCGACCAAGACGGCGCGCAGCGTCGCGTTTCAAAGGGCTGGGCCTCGACGAAGTCGCCTCATTTTACAAAGCGACGCCCCCCGCACCTCCAAGTCCCCTCCGCTCGCAGCCCCGGCCATTCTGCGTACAGCGCCCCGCATTACCACGCAGTGGCGGTGGTGGCGACTTCCCGCGCTCCAGGGGGCTCACGTTCTATTGCGGAAGGAACACCGCCTCCTCCCGAGATACTAAATTCAATACACTCCGGGACTAGTGTCTAGATACTACGGGACTAATGACCATACAAAATAAACGCGAAAAAAAACAAATAAATAACCAATCAATAATATAAATTCTCTATTCACTACTTAGAATGAAAATAAATATCATTAATTGTCCATGCAGGGAAGTCTTGTTTTGCCATTATCTTATTTCCCTTTTTACTTCCTCGCTACGGAGTAGAGAGAAAATTATATAATGCTGCGCAAAAAACGGCGAATTCTGGGCAAAAAACTCTTATTACAAGATCCTGGTAACGAAAAAACCAATAAATTGAGTTGCTAAATTTAGAAAAAATCCTTTACTACGTGGTGTAGCCAGAATTCATGTTTTGTGGATCCTTCAGAACGAAAAAAGATTGACGGCAAAACGTCTGGCTGGCTGCCTGCCTGCCTGCCCGTCCGTCTGTGTACATTGCTAGCGGCTAAACAGTTCAGCACATTTTCCCAAAAATTGATATTCCGGAATCGATCTGGATGATGACGCAGCCCCTTGAATTTGAAACCGATATTTCAATTTTTTAGGGGCGGGGGTACTTTACATGAAGCCCCTGGGACATTTTCCAAATTTTCAAAAAAATAGCTCCATCATTTTTTATTAAATGTTGTTGTTGGATAGTGTGAAGAACGTTTAAGAGAATGGTGCAAGCATCATGTTCGTTGAAAACTCTAATATTTCGAAGACTGTAAAACTTGAAATTTTTTCAGCGTCTTCCCACAATTACAATGATGAAGATAGAGATTTCTTCCTTAATGAAATCTGTTCTTTTAAGATTTAATTATATTTTGAAATGAGGTCATGTACAATTTTTCAAAAATTTAAGTACTTTTCGCGCAATCTTGTGTGAAAACACGGGCGATAAAGTACGTCCTGTTTTGGCACCCACTGGTTTCAACTAATACACACACATTTACAAAGCGACATCCCCGCACCTTCCTCACCTCTTCGCTCGCAGCCCCGGCCATTCTGCGTACAGCGCCGCGCATTACCACGCAGTGGCGGTGGTGGCGACTTACCGGGCTCCAGAGCGGCGGCGACGGTGGCGGCGGCGGCGAGGGCCACCGCCAGAGCCGCCAGCAGGAGCGGCGGGGCGGCGGCGGCGAGGGCGAGGGCGGCGCTGGCGGCCGGCGCATCGTCCGCCGCGGGAGCGGAGCAGGAGCGGGCCGGGGCGGAGGCCGGCGCCGGGTCACGTAGCACGGCAGCCCATGGCGCCCGCCTGCAACACCACATAGCCACTGATCATGCTCCGCGCCACAACACTCTACGCCATTTATTACTATTACTATTATTATATAAATGTTGGTTTGTCGGCCCGGTGGCCGAGATCGCTAAGGCAGTAGTGTCGTAGTGATCTCGGACCGAAGGGTCGCGGGTTCGAGTCCCGCCTCGGGCATGGTTGTATTTGTGTTCGTCCTTTCACCACTTATCATCACCATATCGTTTCATCCACATAGTTACCATACCGTTAACAGCAATAGTGGTCGCTAATGACCTAAGATGTTGATGCGACCTTAAATAACCAATTAAAAAATGTTGGTTCAAAGAACTATTCATAGATCAACTGACCGTATACCGGGGGATCTGGGTTGGATTCCGGTCTGGAACAGTCAATTCTTTTGAACAGTCAAACATCATTCATAAAAGTTCCTTTTATCTAATATTTTCTCTTCTGCGAATTAACTACGGGGTTACAACTGTGGTTGGCATTTGTGAAACGGGTAACACATTCCTTCGCGGTTGTTACACTTACAACTGTCACCAGGTAGTGAAATTTAAAGTATAACCGTCTCAGGAGCTCTTTATCCTCGGCGTATACCCGGATATCCGGGTTTGTTCCCAGCTGGGGCAGTCAATGCTTAGAAAAGTCAAACATCATGAATAAGGAGAAGAACCATAAGAACAAGAAGAAGAATTCGGCATGATGTACTTATTTTTTGTAATAACGTCACGGATTCTCTCCGTGCAACTGACCGGAGTAGCTGTTCCCACGCTGGTGCCTCGTAAAGAAATGTGTTCATCTTTTAGAGGGATATCCCTCCCTGCATCCTTCGGAACCTAATAGACCCGCTTTAAGTTGTTTCTTTTTTATTACTGTCTACACTCTGAACACATCTTACATTTGTTACGATTCCCCTTCTGTATACATCCAACTCTACGGCCGAGCACATAAGATCATCGCACCGTGCAAGACGAACAAGCCAACTTATGGAGGCAATCGGCATTACCCATTCGGAAATAGAAACAACCAGAAATGTTTCTTCGACTAGAGCCGCTGCCTGGGAAGCGAAGAGGCCCAGAGAGAGCAAGTCCATTCTCTGACATGCGATGCACTAGAGGTGAAAATGCTGAGCAGGCCGGTATACCCCAAATAATAACAGCAGACGGAATCGCTGCGTAATATACATTAGAATCACCTGAAAACAGTGTTGCCCAGACATCACTTAGGATCAATGTTCAGGCCTATCAATGGGGCTACGATATGAACGAAAACACCATCAGACTAAATTTTCTCAATATCCATTGAGATACAACCGCCTCCAGGACAACCGCAGAAATAACATAGATATCAACGGTATCTGCATTTATCTCGCCTCACTGATCAGAATTTGATCAGAATTCACATTCTGAAGAACACTGATATAAATATCAGGTAAATATGCTTCCTGTGTTAGAAAAAAATGGTTAAACCCAAGTGCATAAACAGTTAGAGCAACAGGGGAACATAGCAGCCGCATAAACAACCATTTACTACTAATTATATCTCTGCACCAGACTGATTTCTGTCACAAGAGCTTCCCGAAGAACGCCACATTTCTATTGATCAACTACATGATCTCGTATCACAATATGGGATGGCAACTACTGAATGAAAGTGAGTACCTCAAGAGAAATAAGAAGGAAAACAAGTAAACATCTCAAAAACAAAATAGTCAACATGAAGGGCAACTATTAAGGGCTACTATTGACGGCAACTGTGAACACCGTATCCCCACCCCCAACAAAACTTGTCAATGCATCTTCATTAGAGAAGATCAGGCAGGTCAGTAATGTAGATTAGCAAACTGACAACTCTTCAAATCACAGGGGATATTCTACAGGAACCTATACAAAAAAGACCTAATTGGAATTGTCTTCTGTTTTTTTCAAAGTAGCATTCTTTATATTCAGAAGAGCAAATCTCTAAGAGATACACAATAAACCATTCAGTACGAACTCGCTTAACACGAATTTCGCCGTAACACCAACAAATTTGAATCAGAAATCATGCGAAACTTATGGATATTTTTTTCAAAATTGTACATGACCTTCTTTAAAAAGATGATTTTTGTGACAGATTTTGTTTATTGCAAAAACCTCCACCTACGATTTTTTTAGTTTTAAAAACTTAACTATTTGCTAATTTCGAAAATACAAATTGCCCCAAAAATGGAACCAGCTTTTAAATCTTAATTTTTTTCACCGATTATTCACCGATTTGACGCAAAATTACGCGAAAATTACTTGTTATTTAAAAAATTTGTACCGTACGTTCTCTTGTCTTATTTTGTTATCATCTATTAACATTGTATTTGTAGATGTAATAAGACGCCGAAAAATTTGTGAACTTTTACAATTTTCGAAAAAACGTAGATTTCAATGAAACTGAGACTTGTGCCATTCTCTTAAGCGTCGTTTACACTATCCAGGGCAAACTTAAATTTTAAAAAATTGGAGCCATTTTGAGCAAATTTTGAAAGTGTTTTTGAGGCTTCATGTGAAGTACCCCCCAAAAAACAAATATCCTCTTCAAAGTTACAGGGCCTCGAGTTCGTTCACATCAATCACTGAATACCAGCTTCGGAGTAAATCGTCTGAACACTGACCACAGTCAGACGGACAGACAGACGTTTTGGCGAAAATCGGTTTTTCAATATCAACGACGCACAAACATGAATTTGAAACACGCATTTTTCTGTTGTAAAATTGACGTTTCCCGGCGCACATGTACAGAGAGAGATACGGAGAGAAAGAATGGCAAAAAGGTAAAACCATAGAGTAAAGACTACCTCTTTAGTCTATGGTAAAACGCGTAAAGGCAGAAGGGAGATAAAGATGTACACAGGGACGGAAAGAGGCGAGCCACAGAACTGGAGGCGAAAGGAAGAGGCAAGCGTAGCGGGCGGGGGTCGAGCGAGGCGGGTGGGACCAACAGGCAGCAGTTCTTATGCAAGAGAAATTGTATCTTCCCTTTCCGTGGGCAACGGAAGAGCTTTCTGGAATTGCATTGCCGACAGTGTGAAGTGGGGGCCGTATGATACCCTGGGGACGGGAACTCACTTCGGCAGCGACAACAGAGCGCCGCCAACAACGTCGGGGTTGCGACGCCCTTTCGCTTCGCCCTTCGCCCTTCGTCCTCGCCCTCTGGTCGCCCCGAGGACCCTACTCCAAACACAATAGTATGGAATTGCCCTGGGCCACTTGCAGACGGGAGAATACACTTTTAAATTCTACTTTCGTCGGAAAAGAACTTCAAATGCCATCTCCAAACATATCATCAAAGCAGGATGATCGTATGATACTATTAAATTTGTGCTTCGTATCCAACCTTATTGGGAACGCACAAAAATAAAAGAAAATAGTAAAAATGAAAATTATCTTTCTTTTGAATCCATACGTCGTACGAAGTAAATTAAAAGAAGTTTTCTTGTTTTCTATTAAAAAAATTTATTTTATATTTGTAGATTTGAAAATAAAAATCGGATTAAAATTACTTTCAATGTTTTATATTTTAGAATTATTGATTATATTATTTCGATATTGTTAAATTTTACCTCTAATTATTGTTCTCCAGAACATGTTTCATGATCATAAAACCATGTGAATCCCTTGGGTGCAACTATATAGGAAACACGACCTCTAGTAACATGGTAATTTAATTATAATCAAACTTAATTGTAATGACATCAACATTTGTTCAGAAATGTAGGAGAAATGTTTAAAATGACTGAAATCAATAATACTTTTCAGAGAAGTATACAATCAAAAATTCAACATCAATCGCCAACAAAAATAAATGCACCCAGAAAAATGGCCAGTGTAATGGAACTTGGGCGAGCTATTGGAAACATTGATACAAATGACTGTATTCTTTGCGAAGATAAATAATCCTATAGTATTTTAATTAATATATAACTGAGACAACAAATCTATACAATGAATGTTTTGTACATGTAAGTTTTTGTATAAGAAATGTATTATTTTTACTATTGTATGTTCCGTTTTGTAATTTTATGTTTATATAATATAATAAAAGCGGTTATTTGTAATACTAATGTATCCACTGGCGCGAGCAACGCAAGCCTTTAATTCAGCAGCGCGAAAACCGCTAGCAAATCTTCAAAACGTGCCGTTAAGTCGAGTTGTCGAGATTACAATGTCGCTTAATTCAAGGGTTACGTTTCTCGTTCCGGTGATTGTACATGTAATGTATTTTGCATTTCAATTAAGATTTTTCTCTGATTAATCTGTAAAGATGTATTTAACGTACGCTCGCCAAAGTAAATTTAAAGTAGGAACTTCAATCGAATTTACAATAAAGAAAAATTTTAATTAAAAATTCATCATTGATGTCTACGCATAGTCGTCCTTCATTCATCCACGTTCCCTTTTCACAAAAAAGCTAGTAATACGACAATGAAAACAAATAGCGTCGCATTGAGAGGAAGCATAACAAACTCTGTTCTGCTACCACCAGTCACCTCAGTGTTAGAGATAAAGACAATGATTATTGAGGACTATGGAGCTTATCTAGGTCCAATGCTCCACGGAGGAGCGCTAGCGATAAATGAAATGAGCGGTATAGCTTCAAAATTAATGGGGCGAAATCAAACTCCCATATTAACGATTCATTGCAATGAAGAGTAGAACACAATTTAATTTCTAATATTAAATTTAAGGACTACCTGGATGGTCAAGATGCCTACGAGCGTGTACCGACTCAGAGCTTGAGACCGACGGGTTGCTGGTTCGAGTCCCGCCTTGGGCATGCTTGTTTCTCCCTTGTGTCTCATAAATGTGTTGTTAGGGAGAGCCTCGCGTTCTGTTGCCCCAGATCAGAGGAGCCCGCAAATGTATTGGTGTCTAGTGTGTGGTCGAATATGCGTCCCATCGGGGCGTAAAGGGTAACCGACAGCCTTCTGGATAAAAGCCCACGGAAAATATTAAATTTAAGCTTGTTTCTGTTATGAATGCATAATGACGGCTCCACACATTCGGCATTCGCCGAGCAGCGAGCTAGCGCTCGCCCAATCCCGAGCAGCTGACGTGTTCGGCGAATGTTCGCTCCCTTAGATGTGTCCAAAAGGCCGACACTCGGTGGGTAGGGCGAACCCCGAATGTTCGTCACTCGGCAAATAGCGAGAAACTCAACCTCACTACTCGGGATTCGGCGAGCGGTTGCTTGGTGTTCGCCGAATAATGAAAGTGTGGAGCCGCCTTAAGCAGCAACCACATTCGGTACGTGCGCATCAGGGCAGAGCGCACAAAACTCGCTAGGTGGAGCCAAGCAGCCACCGGAAAGGAAGCCGAGGTCACTCTACAGTCATGACGTTGCCTCGGGTACATCATGGAGCGACAAGCGATCGGAAGGCAGTCAGCGAGCGTTCCAGCATAGTGGGGAAAACTTTGTGTGCCTCTATATTCAGCCTACGACGAACTTCGGCCATGTACAACTCTTCTGGAATACAGTGACAGCGCTACATCTCCTGGTGGTAACAACTACGCTAAGAACTTTGATATACGCTGGGTTGAAGTAGGGGAGATCGGGATTGGTTTGCACTAGTTGCTGGTCATTCATTTTTTACGCAGCTCTGATTTAAGTTTGATGTATTTGGTTGTATCAATGGAAACATTGATTCATTTCCAATAGCATTACATTTTATAGGGATGGATTATTAACTGGCAGATATACGGTACGATTTGAATTGTGGAAGGAGTACTTACTCGACTCAAAAAACTACTGTTATTTCTTCAAACTTGCATACTTTTGCAATATAACAATTTTCATTTCAAAATTCTCCTTATTATCTATCATTAATATGTTCTCAAGCTGGGGTCCTAGGTCCTCAAGTGGGCTGGAAAACGGTTTTAGGAAGACCCTGAAGGGACACTAGATGAAATTTCGGGGTTTGCGATTTTTTTCACTGGTTGACATGTCCCAAACTGCAGTTTATTTGAAAATGATCGCAAAGCAATTTAAAAAATTAAAAGAGATCGCCATGCAAGAATTAGGTAAAATAATTGTATTATTATTAATATTATTTTTTTTGTCGAAACACAAGATCAAAGAGCTGTCAAACAAAATCAATCTAGAAAGTCTACTCGCTGTAGTTGTATTTTGCAAATTCAATTTCCTTGTTTATCTTACCCGAAACTCACTGAAACTGCAAAACCGAATTTACACACAAGAAGAGTACAAATTGTACCGTCAGATGTCGTTCCAATAGCATTACATTTTATAGGGACTCTATTTTCATTTTATAATGCTTGTGAATACGATCTATCCGAAAAACATTTTTTGACAGTATATCCTCAAACCGCAGGTAATAATACGCAAAGAAGTTTCAATCTTGCTCGAGTCGCTCAACAATTTCCTTACAATCGCGGAGATACAGGAAATGTTATATATATATATATATATATATATATATATATATATATATATATATATATATATATATATATATATTACGAATGCTAACCTGCCTCCCAAACGCTCATTGTTCGAATGCTAAATCCAAGGCACGAAAGCATGGACTTTCTGTCGTTCATCACTAGTACAATTAACCGAGTTCTCTCCATGCAAAATGAAGCAGTATAATCATCAGACAGGGATAAGTTCTACACTTACACTGACAAAAGCTCTAGTTGCGTGTTTGGTATAGCTGCAGTATGAGTAAGCCTAAGTGTGTACACTGAGAATTAAGCGCACTTACATCGTCAAAATACTAGAGACAAAGTTGCGAAGACTAAATACGAAAACGCAAATGGAGCCGGGGAAACGGAGTTCAAGAATTTATTACGTAGCATATTAATTAATAAATATAATGCAACGCTAGACGTTACACTGGGTTGAAGTAGGGGATATCGAGGTTGGTTTGCACAAGTTGCTAGTTATTCATTTTTTCTAGTCCGGTTAAAGTTTGACGTATTTTGTTGTATCAATGGAAACTTCATTTCGTATTCTAGTGTATGATATTTTTATTTGTGACAGTTTGACTGTGGATTATATAAAAACGCAAGTAAAATTCGAAATGCTAGATTAAAAGTTACACATACTTTGCAATTCATCATGCATACGGTTTCCACGCAAACTCGCGTAAATTAATATCGCAAGAGGCAGACATCCACCGCCCATTAGGTATAACTGCGTTTGAAAATATTGAATAACTCGCAAATTGAAAGCATATTCTCACTGTCTGCGCGGTCAGGAAATGTTTGTCTTTTCTTTTGCTGTAGTCTCCAGGCAGGTCGCGAGCCCTAGTTAGCATTCATTGCTCTAGTTATAAGTAGACCCCGGAACTTCAAGAACTAAACAAGTTAAAAATAGAATACAACCATGCACTTAAAATTGGCAACATATGTACTGAAAATAGACAATATATGCGCTTAAAACTAAGAATATGGGTTGAACAAATTGGTAGCAAGAACAGTTAACCATTTATTTATAAGTTATCCTCATTTTATACGGTAGCAGAAAACCCGAACAATAATAATATTTTCAAACATTATAATCAAAGAAATATTACGCGAGAGAACCAATAGCATTATTACAAGATGCCGTAACATTCTTCCAGTTCATAGGTTCATGCGCACGTATAAAGTTACAGGAAGTAAATCGATTCAAGCGAAAACAATTATACCATAAGAATATCGGAAATATTATGTTGGTATTGTAGTATTGGCATGGGTTAATTCACTTTTCTTTAGAAAGAGTTGAAAAATATCTGACTTCCACCCACTTCTACACAAAAACCTGTAATATATGTACTTAAATATGCGGCATACATTAAAATATGCAGTTAAAGAAATCTCAGAAATATGCGAAAATGCGAAATAAAAATGGGCTAGATTTGTTTTATTTTTGGCGATAGGTAAAGTTACATACATTTCTTTTGATACACACAATTAATAAAAATATGCAATTGCATCAAGTTCTGCGGTTTAGTTATAAGCATCTGCGCTCTGCAGTGTAGCGAAATTGGTGCCCGGCCGGGGACACCCCCCAATGCTCTGCAAAGATAGTGACCAGACGTCCCATTTTAGCCAGGACGGTCCCTTTTTTTTCCCTGTCCCGTATTTTTTTTTTTTTTTTAAGGAAAACGTGACGCTAAAATGTCCCGCTGTTTTGACAATGACTATTGCCGATTATAATCGGCATAAAGTGCCATCAACAATTTTAAATTCATCATAACATATTCCGTTGAGTTTGAATTAGTTTACAAAACAGTAAGCGCGAGTAGATCATACGCTTATATACCGCGTAACTAGAGTGGGGTTTCACAAACAATTGAAATCAAGAAGGAAGACATTCAGTGGTGGTTCTAGGATGAGAATATGAGCTCTCACGTCATTTGAGCGTGTGTAAAATGCTTTATCTCTATAGATATTATTACCGAGAAATTCAATAATCCGAACCTTCCGCTTCTGTAAGTTTCTATGCGACATATCAAGCAAACTAAATTGAGGAATAAGGACCAACTTTATAATGAATAAAAGTGCAAATGAAACAAATGAGTATTTTTTAAATAGTTCATTCTAATATTCTTTTTTAACATTGTTTCCCCATTTTTACTTTGAAACCTTTTGTATGTGCATGTGTCCCGTGTTTTTAGTCAAGAAAAAGTCACAATGTCCCGTTAGTTTGGTTTTTAAGATCTGGTCACTTTATGCAGAGACAAATGCTAGCGACCACAGTGGAGGCCCCACAAGGGCACGGCGGGGAATTCAGCATAAGGGGTGAATGACAAAGGAATACAATATTCCTAATTGCGCGCGAGCACGGTACAGTGCTAGTTCGAGGGGGAAAAATTGATTCTGCGTGATGATCAAGCATTTGCATAAACAATAGATTTTATGAGTGAAATTTTCTGGGCTGGAAGGCCGTGGTCCAGTTGGCATTGCCAACTTCAATGCGACCACGACCTACCAGCCCCGAAATTTCACTCATATTGACTCCGGCCGTGAAAGCCTACGATGCTATTTAATAGATTTTATCTTATTAGTCGTTAAATAATGCTTGACGGTTAAGTCACGTTACCTGTATTGCTTACAATTGAATTTACACTGCATTTAATCTCAACAAATTTTCGAAAAAAATTACACTTCCCGCAGTATATCAAGATAAAACAATTAAAATAAAATGTAATTCAATTCTGTTTCCAAGAAAATAACGCCACATACGTTGGGAAAACATAGCGACCGTTCGTAGCTCGTACTGCACGCTCGAAAACTTCGTATCGTTCATCGGGTGCATGAGCATGGGTAATGTGCGTGAAAGTGTGTTATAAGGGGAGAGGAAGCGGGGATGAACAAGGAAAGATCATGACTTCTTCGCTGTCCGGGTGACACCGCGTAGTGGGCTGAGAGGCCGACGTTTCGCCTGACATGTCGCAGACCCTGATGTCAATGCCCTGATGAAGCCTGCGACATGTCAGGCGAAACGTTGGCCTCTCAGTCCACTACGCGGCGTCACCCGGACAGCGAAGAAGTCATTGACTCGAGCCGCGGAAGCTTACGTGTACAAGGAAAGATCATGGGCGATCCGGGGTCTGCATGTTAAGGATCTACTTCGGCATTCGCCTGGTATTGATGGGAGAAACTACGGAAAATACAAATCACAGCAGAAGGCCCCCATAATTCTCCTCCAGAGAGTGATTGAATTAGATCCAGCTATCTATCTAGTGTGAAATATCTGCTACCGTAGGAGCTCCGGGCCCAGAACCTCCCAGAAATGTAGAGATCTCTTCATTTCCACTCGCCTTCGAGACTCGTCCAGCAGAATGGCATCTGGATGAATCCGATTTCTGGATTCAGGGCATCGCGGCACAGAAAATGCCCAAGGCATCTCCAGAACCACTTCCTCCCCTGTTACCTTTCCACACTGTGAGCGCCCCCGTCCCCATCTAGAATTTCGGTCTTCGTAGAACTGAGGTTGAAATATTATGCGAGGACCTTTGGCATTCCTTCTACCCTGAGCGTTGGCCCTAGTGCCACTGTCTTGGCCAGACAAGTTCTAAGTCTTTCGAACGATGAATCCGGATAGGGTGCATGTCAAGCTAGAGGCTACCAGATATGAAATTGGTTAGGTGAACATACTCGTACTTATTCATACTCGGGACGAATCCCTACGCAATGTCCCTTGAGGGGCAGGATACTAACGGTGGCCAGGTCCAAACCAACGGAATCTTTTTTTGACGGTGATGATGATGATTTTTATTTATTTATTTTATGTCAAAAGCAGTTAACAACTGTGTGCGAAGTTCTACGGGGAGAAGTGAATTCTGTGCACGTTTTCAAAATTCTGTGATCCCATTTGTAAGCCAATACTAATTGAATTTTGAATGAGAAAAATAGGTTTTTTGCAAGGATTGTTAACAAAAGTATTCGCTCTGATGTAACAAAATCTATTTTCAAGGGCAAATCAATAAATTTGGGCTTATTTCCCACATCATGTCCTTCGTCAAGGAATAATACTTACTGCTGCGACATCGGGAACGATAATTTGAATCACTATATTCCCCACTGAATTCTAAAGACGTGCACAGGTAATGAAGTTACATTTATATCCAGATACAAAACATGGGGCCTTCTCAACATTTGCTCAAAGAACCAGAGATACTGGACGAAAAATCTGATCGAGAATGTTCCAGACGAATCCGTAAGACTTTGAGCTTCCGTCCCCTCCCCACTTTTCCTCTTGGGTATAACGAGGGGGGTTTCGCCGAGAAATTGAATGAAGATTTCCAATCCTCCGCCAGGCACTAGAACTGAGGTTCTGAGGTTTGTTCCACACGCCCCTGCGTGAATATTTGCGTGTCCGATAGAGGCGGGAACGAGTGGAGGGCAAATGAAAATCCAGGTCAATCATACGAGATCTTGACAACCGAAAATCAATAATAGTTCTTAAATATATGATCCAAGCGCGTCAGCGTATGCAGTTGCAGGATCGCAACCGAAGCGTCGTACAGCTAAGGTTCCAAGATCGAACGCAAACTGGGACGGATATCCGACACAGAATATGAACCTATATCAGAAGACTCGGCAGCCAGGATGAAAATTCTATAGACAGTCAGCTCTGATCGTTTGCCTGCTTCCTACGATCAACTCCAGAAAAAAGCCGGAGCAGTACCTCAAACAAGGGACAGTCCACGATCGATTATTTCCGATTGTGCCGTCCCATCGTTGGAGACCGGGGGAGCTGTCTCCCTTCACATGGGGCCCATCTTCGATGGTCGGGCTCGACGGGGGCAGGATTTTCGCCATTAGGTAGAGACGTTGGTTGGTTGGTTAGTGAGTCTACAGCTTAGGTCATTAGTCCCGTTGTGTAGTGCATGTTTTTTCCTCGGGAGATGGCGGTATTCTCCCCCCCTGCATGGCGAGATCCGGTGCCGACCTACGGTCGGCTAGCAGGGTTTCCCCCTAACCAGGACGCTCCCACCAGCGGGGCAGCGCCCCAGTCGGGACAAGCTCTAAGCTCCCGACCGGTCTCTCGGAATATGTGGTAGTGTAGTGAATGTTAGTATAAGTGTGTGTGTGTGTGTGTGTGTGTGTAAGGGGCGAGGATAGGACAAGGAAGAGAAAGGAAAGATCGCGCGCGATCCGTGGCCCGTTTGTTAGGTAGAGAGTTAGGTCAGCCATTGTCTTGAAGAGAATTCTAGCGACTGACTGCTCTTATCGGTAGTTTTCCGTGGTTTCTCCGATCAACACAGACGAATGCCGGAGCAGTACCCTCACAAACGGGTCACTGAAAACGTACGACCTTTCTTCCTCTTTCTTTTCCTATCCTCAAGTTTTACTTACACAGCTCTACATACACTACACTCAACCATACATATCGGGAGGCCAGCCAGGAGTTTAAGGCTTGTCCCGGCTGGGGCGATGCCCCGACGGTGTGAAATACCTGTATTGGGAAAAAATGAAATTCGACATGCAGGTCGCCACCGGATGTGACAATTCAGCGGGGGGAGAATACCGCCACCTCCCGTGATAAAAGTGTGCACTGCACTCACGGCACTAATGACCATAGAAGCTGACGCACCCGGAACCACGAAATAATCAATCCAATGATCTAGAAAGACTCCGGCAGTATTGTAAATGCGTGAATAGCAGACTATGTGTCGACAATGGGTTGTGGAACCCGACTGAAAAGGATAAAAGAGAGAGACATATTGGCATATTTCGTTAATTTTATGCCATATGCGGAAATTATCAGATCTTTCGGGAAATTACTGGAATATTAAATTACAAATTCCGGGTTTCGTTGGTTTTCTCTCTTTCTTCCAAATCCGCACAACAAGCTGATGCTTCTAGAGTGCAGCCTCTAAAGCTTATACCTTACCCAAAGAATAATAATTACAGGGGTGGAATAGATTGCAAACACCTTTGAACCGTTTCCTCGAAGCGTTGAACAGTTTAGGAAATTAATTTAGGGAATTCCTAAGTTTATGAGGGGTTATTAACAAATTAGGTAATATAGTGAAGGGCAAGGTAGAGCAGAGAAATAATGAAGGAATTGTTTCAAGTGTTATTGTGAAGTGAAGTGAAGTGAAGGGAAGTGGAGTGGGGTAAAGTGAAAGACAGTGCAGTGCCATTATCAACATTAAGTGCGGTTTAGATTATACAGGTTTCTTTCATATTTCTCGTAATTTAATGTTTTATGAATCATCTTTTTTTATATTATTATTATTATTATTATTATTATTATTATTATTATTATTATTATTTTATCATTATTATTACCATTATTATTATATTATTGGCATGAAATGTACTACCTTATTTATGTAATTAACTACCACCGGGTTACACCCAATTGCAGTTTAAATAAATTAATCTTATCTTATCCTATAGCTCATCAATGCTCGAACCTAGACGTATTGAATCAAGAGAACAAATAATGTCATAATAGTGAAAAATTGTATTATACTACTTACAAGACTTGAAAAACCTGGAGGTACTCAGTGGATGAAAGATAATGTATTTTCCCTTTGAAACCCAAGTGCTATATTCGATCCTGACGATGTCTATAGAATTACAGTGATGAAGAACCCACAGGACACATGTTTTTTGTTAGCAAATGAAATATTCCTGACAAGGAACCTAGAAAAAGTAGTTCGGAAAAAGTGACATCAATGAAGCTTGGTGACGTGGGGTGAGAGAATCCCGCTTTCCCAATAATTCCCTCCCTAAACCTTTTTTGAACCCCTTTTCCACACCATGTCGGATATCTCGCTCCGGAAATCCACCAATCTTCCTGCCCTCCTGTTGGCGTCAACGTTGGCGGGTGAAGGACTATGAACGAAAGGCGAATGTCAGTGGTCGAGGAGCGGTGGATAAGGAAACGCCAACAAAGTTAAAAACTGTGTGCGACGTACAAAGATGGGCAGTCTGTGCATGAGTGAAAAAAGTGGGCGAAGGGAGTCGAACTTCAAGACTGTCCAAAATATCTCAGAATATTTGAGCTTGTGCTTTATTGACACGTGTTTTCCTTGAAGTAAAGGCCAACATCCTCTTTTTTTATACCTCCTGTAGCTGAAGAAAAAGAATGAATGTTAGCGCCAAAATCACTAGACGTCCAATATCACTGGAACTAATATTTTCGTTTCTCTGGTACACCGAAACAGCGAAGTAACTAACATAAATTAATCTGCAATTAACATCGAAAATCTCTTTCTTGACGTTTCAATGAACAGGTAAAATTTGACCATGCCCTGAGGATTAATTCTACTTAAATGGACCTCTTGGCAACGCTGAAAGGAGTAGCAAATAGGCTATTAAAATATATAACACTGCAATATTTTCTTTTCGTGATGATAAGAATGCACTAAAAAAATGATCAAGTAATTTGTAAATATTTGGATTTTAGGTAAAAGATGATTTTTTCCCTTCCGATGCAGGTAGTTGACCTTTTTTAAACTGGTAACTTCAGGGCGAAATGCCTTAGGTTTCACATTCATTACGGGCTTAAGATTAGGTCATTCATATTATCTGTCACAAGAAGCCACGACCCAAGACCGAAAATAATGAATAGTAATCTTCTTTAAGTATTAATGTATAGTCATCACCAGCCACACTTTTCATGATATTTAAGCGAAATATCTGAGAGATAGGTACGGAAAAATAATCTACGAATAAATCTCACCGTAATGTCCTGCACATCAAATGTTCACAAAAATATTAATAGTATTAAAAATTAATTTAATCTTCCCTAAAAGATATAAAGAACCAAAAATAAGTGCCTAGCGTTAAAATGTAAAAAGCCATCTTTTACTTAGGCACAGAAAAGACGTTTCTGTTTCGCAATGCCAAGACTATAAGAGTATTCGTCGCCACGACGACCCCAAGATAAAATCCGGCCCGGGCACAAAAATAACTTGCAGGTGAAATGTCCTCCATTTAGCTGAAACAAAACTTCATCTCCGTAAACGGGCCTTCCATGCAAGGTGAAGGGGGAGGCGGCGGTGGGGAAGGAGTGGAACGGGGAGGTGGGAGGAGGGGGAGGAGGAGCGGAAAGGAGGGAATGCGACAAGAGAGTCTGCTAACGCGCCGATAAGCAACTGCCTGGGCCACCGCTTTTCTCAAATGGGCCAAAGAGATTATCAAGCCTGAGGGAGCGCCGTATTACAGAGTAAGACCCTTCATCTTTTTTAAATTTGATTCCTACCGCAAGCGCGCAGAGGCGACGGCGGACCCGCCTCGTAAAAAACAGCAGTTAAGCCGAAATTACAATGTTGTTTCTCAGAGGACCGTCCGTCTTTGCCGCCTCTTCAGGCGCGAAAGTGGTAGCTCAGACGTTCTCGTGAGCCCGCCCTCCCATCCCCCGGCTCAGGGTAGAACTAAGAGGGATGATAATCTTTGGGACGGAGACCTTTGAACGTCCATATCGTACACCAACGACGTCAAAATGGTAACTGGCCTTTGGTATTTTCGTGGCCAGTAGTGACCAATGTACATCCTCTTGGAAATATATGATCTGCAGAAAGAAAAACTTAACAATAAATCTTAAGAAGGTATTTAAAACATACTATATAAGTGTGAAGCAAAAAGATACACAAAAGGCTTAAGTAATAATCTAAAAACGAATCCATTTTTAATTCCATGAATGTCATTATTTTCAATCACTTTCAGCGTTTTTCATATATTTCCTTCTTTATATATTACCACTTATTAAGTCCGCAGATAAGCAATCTAAATTACCACCTTTTAATTTTGTTGATTTAATATTGCATAAACAATTTATCATAAATGTAAACAATATATCCCGACAAAATTTATATTCTTTATGTAAAGTGTCCCCAAAAACCAGATGAAATGTCTGAACGGTTTAAGCGCTAGTGTGGACCACAGACCAGAGGGACAGACAGACGTTTTGCCCTCAATCGTTTTTCGGTATCAGGGACCCAGAAAACATGGATTCTGATAACACAATGTCCTAGATTAAGTAATTTACTACGTACTTAACTACTACGACTTTACTACGTACGTAGTAAAGTACGTACTACGCACGTAGTAAAGTGAAAACGTAAAATTATGGTCCCATTCAAAAACTGAAAGTTTTCTAAAACATTGCCACACTGAGAGTTGGAAATCAGCAAGGTACATTATGGTGTGCGCCCGTATGTCACGTATGGAATGCCAAAAACCTCATTTTGAAATGGCTCAAAAAGATTTGGGGTGCTGTTAGTTCCTGAATCACATCTTAAAGAGAGCGTATCTGGTGGAGATGAGCCGTTTAGCAGAAATTGACTTCGGATACATGAAACTTTTATGCTTCTCTCCGTAATGCGCCATGTCACTTTGCAAACTTTCACAGTACTGTAATAATGCCATGACTTATTTCTCGGGCATTAATTTGGTGAGTATTCATTGTTAATTTGGCTTTTTGGGGGATGTGATGAGAAGGAGCCTTGCTGATCATCATAATCACCATCGTCATACGTTAGAACGAAAAAGTGTTCGAAAACCATGAATGAAAAAATATTCCGTTTAAAAAAATGTTCCTTCTACTTGTACTTTGCCATCCATCATTTTGCCTTAGTGGCATGTAGGTGTTCATTTACTTCGTAATCAACCTTACCATGTTTTAAATTTTCTGAATATTTTCTGACTCCATTTTCTTTAATTACCTTTAAATATATTGTTTATTAATATATTGTTAATCAAATCACTGTTAATCAATAAATTAATCAAACTATTAATAATAAATTAACCAACGCATCATCATGTCGCAGATTTACTACATTACAAAGACTGGCATTTTTGTCGCCGGCTTCTGCTACTAGAAAATCTGGTATCACAGCGTGACTGAGGTGGTTTGCAGTACCGCCTCTTATGGGGTAAAGGATACCCAATGACATACTGCTCCTTCATAAAGTGTCTAAATTTGACCAAAAGAATGACAATTGAATTTAACTAAATCACAACTAACGAGCATAGGAACAACCGTATCGTGTCCATTCCAAACTTCGCTCCATACGGCAGCGAAAGCACGAAGCAACAAGATTCATAGTTGCAACAACTGTTCCAACACTATTCCTGTCCCTTCCCAAAGAACTGAGTATCTGGTTAGTCTCATTTTCTCATGAAACCAATTTGAGTTATTCCATAGGACGTTATTCATCGTTTCTTTGTTGCTAAGAACATTTGTATCATATGCAAAGATGGGCAAGTTGAGCACAATCTCAACGTAGACTTTCCTTCCGCTAATATCACTAATGACAGAAACCGGACACATCACTTCATTCTAATTTGAAACAATAAAAATGATATTTTTAATATCAAATAATATGAAATACATAAGAACAAAGTTTTAAAGTGTCGAAAGATGTCTTAGCAAATAATGAGTATTGTAGTACTCATAGCACGGTTATTCAATCACAATATACTGATTTTACTTAATTTGATATCCTCACTTCTAGCAGATTTTCCAGCATATTTAATTTCCCGCCTTTTTCAAGATTTCAGTGACCATTAGAATCGTTCTTCAGATTATAATAAAAACTAAATATTTAAGTTAGTTTATATATTTACACACATAACAAATATTCCAGACGCATTCAACAGCTACTATTTGCTTGTTACAGTGCCCAATATATGTCTTTCGTTTGTTTTCGCTCCTCTTATACCCAAGTTTGTCACACTGTAAACGTGATTTTACCTCATACGCCTCTGATTGTGATTAATCGTGGTGTAGAACTTACAGACTCATGGAAAGTAATCAAGACGTAAATGTCAGCAATGAAGGTGAAAAGTTGGGTTTATTTTGTCGGGTTATTGTTATTGATATGTCCCGTGTTAACGCATTTCAAATCATTAAAATTTTTATGAATTTCGGGACAGATATTTTCTGACTATTTGTGCCTGGAGGTGGCACAATAAACATTTTTTTACGGAAATCTGACCATAGGCAGGAAGAATATATAAAATATGTGTGCAAAACTATACCTCAGAAAACACTATTTCTTCCGAGAAATAGCGGACACATCACCAAGCACTGTATTCTGCATGGACGTAACTAGAACCTACTGTATTCGGCAGTGTCATTCACTTTAAGACCCACGCAGGTTCGATATTATCGCGGCTCTTATGTACGCTTTTCTAGGAGCGGTCACTACCCAGTCTCTGTTTTCCCGACCTTGAAGAGGACAGGCACACCGCTACCGCGATGAATGCCAGGGCCCGCGACCGGTGGACCAGACGGCAGCAAAAGAAGAGAAACATTTCCTTGTCGCGATGACAAAACAGCTTCTGAGATCCGGGACTACACTTCTTCGAAGTTTCTTCTCAAGTAATTTTTCTTTATTTTCACATTAATGTTATTCATCTAACCAAACACGAGGGACTTGTGTGTTTTCGCTTCCTGTCAGTCGATATTGCCTACTTTTGATGCACAATGTAAATAGTATATACCACTTGGAGGAATGTTATAAAAAGAAAGAAACGCAGTTTCTCTTGTAATTTCTGGACTGTATACAAGATAAAGTCTTTATAACAATTTTTTTACGAAAGTAGGCCATCCAGAATACTTTATTAAATGTGACATTAAAAGATACAACTGAACATCTCAACATACAAACGAACCAAACAAAATATGAAGTTCTGTTATCTCACGGTAATTTCGAAAAGAAATTAAATTTTTTTTGAGTTGTCTTGGCGTGTTGTTGTATGGCGGATTTGTAGACAAATATTCTGACGAGAGACGCCTTTCCTGTGGCATTCACGTCAACCATTCTCCCCAGACATTAAGAGTTGTCGCAATTGAAATTGGTCCACTGTCTTCATGGTCCCGAGTCCTTAGTCCCGGATCAAACCAGACTGAGTGGATGCATTTTAATACTAAAAAGTCCAGTACGTCTTGACACGCTTTTGGCATGGAAAGAATCTCTCAAAGTTACTCACGAAAATTAAATCTTACCTACTATATTCCGTTCTAATGAGATGGCACGTTACTACCCTCAAGGCGATGGACTATGACTGGACTATATAACCGAGATCCATGTCCACCAAGGAATGTAAGAGTCTAATCCCAGGCACTTTAAGAGGAACTTTCTCAAGGTGTACCTTCGGAAGTTCCTCTAGATCCGTGCCGGGGGTTGGCTTCAAAGGAAGCCTCGCACGATACTGGATGGGTCGATCCACACGTACACAAGATATTCAGAGAGAAAACGTCAACACTTCGAAAATAAGCTCGCAAGACAATTTTAAGCATAATTTTTCTAATAAACTCCTTGGATATTCCGAATGGCTGAGCAGCAATAAGCACTTAGCAGTTGGTTTGAAAAAATATTTTCTATGCAAAAATCTGCATTGCAGAACCATATAAACATTCCAGAAACATGTAAATGATTTATCAGTTACAATATTCATATTCTTACAAAAATTCACTTCTTTTGTAAATAAGAAACAATTCACATGTTTCTGGAGTGTTATATATGTTTCTGCAATGTAATTTTTGCATAGAAAGTATTTTTTTCAAACCAACTTTTGAGTGCCTTTTTGCGGCTCAGCCATTTGAAATATCCAAGAAGTTTATTAGATAAAATGTGCTTGAAATTGTCTTAAGAGCTTATTTTCGAAGTTTAGACTTTCCTTCCAGGACAACCTGTATGAGACGCAAAATAAAAATAACACTGTAACTATATTTTCAGTCTTACTTTACGCTTGAAAACGCAGGCACATCCTGTTACATGGTGTTATATTCAGAAATGTGTGTTGTTTTGAATTATTTGAAAACGGCGCCAATAAAACATGAGAAAAGACAGAGGGTACTAAATTAGCCGTTTGTTCGCAAAATACGAGAGCGTAAAACATGACGCACGTTCATCGCGCACTCTTCTGCATATTTAGCTCCGTCCATTTACATTTGAGTATTGTTGTTAGGTCTGAAACCAGGCGGTAAAATTAACGGTGACAATAAGGATATTGATGGGAGTGGCGTGCCCCAGGACGTAATCATGTATGCAAACGGGCACCGCCTCTATACATGGTTTGTGTCTGGTCGCATTTTTCTCCGCACTTGTGGGGGTCGCTTTCATAAGTGGCAAAGAGAATTTAGTAAAACGACCTGAAGTTCCACGAAGCGAGAGGAGTTGGGGGAGCGGCCACTTGCATGAGAGACCCCTCCCCAGGGCGACGGCCTCCATCTGTTGCCCCCGGGCGGGCGGCCGGGCGGGAGGGAGAAGGGTGCACGTGTACGGAGGGGGGCAGGGGGACAGAGTGCGCCCTATTGACTAGAGTCTGCTCAAGAGCCCTTCCATTCATTCGCGGGCTCGGGCCGGCTGTGGCGCGCGCCGCCCTCGCCCGCCCGCCAGCACGCGCCAAATCGCCGGCCCCGCCCCCTCCCCGCCAAGGAGCGCTCTCATAAATCACATCCAGCATAAAAGGGCGTGTATACGAGGCGGGATGAGGCGGATCGGGGCGGGGGGGGGGGGGGGGGGGGGGCCCGCGGCGACCCACAG
This sequence comes from Teleogryllus oceanicus, assembly GCA_964035755.1. Classification (NCBI taxonomy): domain Eukaryota; kingdom Metazoa; phylum Arthropoda; class Insecta; order Orthoptera; family Gryllidae; genus Teleogryllus; species Teleogryllus oceanicus. Next base: position 58,558,642 of record CAXIVR010000001.1, read on the forward strand.
CTGCGTGACCTGGGAGGGAAGGTCGCGGCTGCCGGCGCGGGGAGGGGGGCGCAGGGCGAGGGGCGGAGAGGGGGCGGCGGCCGCGACGCACGCTCCGGGAGCGCACACCATCGATTTCGAAGGTACGCGGTCGCTTGCGGGGGCAGGCGAGGTGCGGCGAGGAGCACGAAACCACCGAGCAGAGCAAGCGTTCGGGACAGCGCCCACCTCCACCGCCACGCCCCCGCCACGCCCCCTGCCCCGCCCCCAGGTGACGTCGCGCGCGCTGCCCACCCGAGCTGCCACGCGCCGCTCCGTGAAACGAAAGAAGACAAGCGGCAGGCGACGGGCAACGCGGCGCAACGCAAGGCAGTCCAAGGCAACGAACTGCGAAGGCGAACAACGGACGGGAAGAGCGGCATTGGGATACGAAGACCAAAAAAGAATCGACCAAGATAAGAGGCGAAGAGCAAGTGCAAATAGGAGTATAAATAGACTCAAGAGAGAGGACGCATTAGGAAATAAAGGTGTAAAGGTAAATCGAAAGAGATGTTAATAAAAAATGAAATGAGAGATAAGAGAAGCAAAATTAAAAACAGAGACAAGTTGACCATGGAAGTTCGAATTTTAAAAAAAAGTAAGAGGGAATAACGAGTGTACAGACGCTAAAGAGAAGGGGAACTGGAGGTAGCAAATAAAAAAGAACGAATAGCAAGGGTGTACCAGGGTGAAAGCGACCAAACAAAAATTAAAGAAAAAGAGGGAGGAGGAACGGTGGACAAAAAAGTGCAGGCCAAGGGAAGATGACACATGACAAAGGGCAAAGGTAGAAAAGAAGTCCTTATTAAACAATACAGAGTAAGGAAACAAGAAGGACCTGAAATAAAGGAACAACAGAGCAAAGAAACTGCAAGTAGAGGAGAATCAATTGTAATGAAGGGTAAAAGTGATCAACGCAGACTGATAAGAGGATGTTGGCCCTCGAGACATTGCGGCACTCGATAGTCACTTCACATCTCTCCAGGTTCCACGTAGTTCACCATCGAGGATGAATATGCGCAAACAATGCGAGCGCCATACATAAATGCTAAACGATAGCGAAGGACACGCACATTAAGCGAATGAGAGCAAAGAGGAAACGACGGCAAATGTGAGCAATGGGCAAAGAATAAAACAAAGAGAAAACGTGGAGAAACGCTAGCACAAAGCACCGCAGGGCAAATGGAGGTCCAGATGATAATCAAAGAAGATTTTTGATATCTCTAAATCAATATTACTTTGAAATAATCAATACATCGGGTGCGTTAGCATATTTAGTTACCAATCAGCTGCTGAAGCTACGTTCTGATGGTCATAGATTCGAGTCGAGGCAGTTGAGATGCCAGTGAGTCCGGTTCGCGAACCTGCCTAAGCTCGTCCCTGTCTCTAATGATCAAAGATCGCCCTTGAGGTTTCTAAGGGAACAACGGGACAGGTAGCGGCTGCGATAAATTCACATGATATTGAACGGCGGGTATTTCGACCCCCCTCCCAATCTAGGCTCGCAAGCCGCTCTTGATGGAGTAAGAGCCGTTTCACGGATTATCAACACGGAGTTTAGTTCTCGAAGTTGGATCGGACGATGTTGGGTATTTGAAGACTTCGACTGCTCTGATCGGTCGTTTTCGTGATTCTTTGTGATCAATTTCAAGCGGATGCTGGAACAGAACCTTAAACAGGCTATGGAACACGCGCAATTATTCCTTCGTACTGTTCTCTCTTTCCCTGATGCTTAGGACCAAACGATGGACCATCATGCTTGATCTCAAAGATTGTTAAAGTACTACGAATATGAGGAATTCGGGTGAAATTAGGCAGTAGCTCGTAGGGAAGAAAAGGATACATCACTTTCTTCCTCATTCTTACACCACGTTGGCCCTATATATTTTTATTTGTACATCTGCACAAAAATAACGTACTACAATGAAAATTTACAAAAATACACCTCTCATGACGCTCAGATTTGATACTAAACAATTTTTTATCCATATTAAATGTTTATTTCTCTTTAAAACTTCCTTCATTTTATGTTGATTGTTTTGGGGGTTAAAAATTCTCTGTCCGAGAGTTTAGAGTGCAAAAAGAGGGAAACTTTCCTGATTTCTCCCATCAATCACTGGTGAATGCTGAAGCGGTACCCTGAAAAACAGGGCACGGACAGCACTACACTACCACACGTGTCGCGAGAATAACTTAGAGTGTGACCCGAGTGGAACAGTGCCCCTCTGGGAGAGATACCTGAATGGTGGCTATCCTAAAACCGATGTGTACGTCGGCGTCGGAACACACGTTTCAGTGATGGAAGAACCCTTCACCTGCCGGGATATAGCATGCACTACACTGACGCAGCCAAGCGTCTCCTCAGCTCACGCTCTAAGAATTAATACTTAGTCTCTCATGCACCCAAGGAGATAAGTGGCATCTACCACCTGCTCTCGCTCTTCCCTCACTCCATACCCTCCCCTCCCCCGCACCAACCACATCCCCCGGATTCGGCTGTCTGCAGGGGCGCGCGCTACAAATGTGGGGATGCGCGCACTGAACCGTTTGCGTGCGGAAGTGAGCACATTCTAGGGGAAATGCAGATAACACAAGAGCGGATGTCAGGGAGGGAAGGAAATTAAGGTAATTCCGCCCTACAATAGACAAGAGAGTTTTTAAAAAAACTTGATAAATAATTCCTAATTTTTCAAGTGGTTAGTTTTTATTAAATATTGGGCAATAAATATACTTATATGAAACGAAATAAAATTAAGGAGATGTTTCTAGTTATTTGATTCACAAGTGCTAGACGAAGCGCTAAGTGTCAGCATATTGGGAACGATTACTTGATGCAATGCATTTTCTGTCGTGGACACTGACAGTTCCCGAGCATTCAACCATTATTTCATGGTGCGCTGGTCATATTGCATGAATTTGTGCTTTCTATCATAATTCTTCTTGTCTGTTATTTTTTATCGTGACCCGTGAATTTTAGAGCCTTCGGAGTAGTTGAGGCTGTATGCCATCCAATAACTGGAAATAAAATGCATTCAATTCCACTCTCGTTGACATTTTAATTCTATTCTATAATTTATATTACAATCTATTCGACCTTGCGCATGCCAACGCTCTAAAAACAAAACAAAAGAGGTAACGTTCAATGTGGCAGAGAGAGAAAGAGAGAAAATACAACGAAGTTATCTAGCAAATGTACACAAAAGGTTGTCGAGACGACAAAAAGTACAAATAAAATGTAACTCGAGTTCAAAATGGTTCACAAAAGCTGTGCACGTTATGGCATTTCATATGGACTTACCGATATACTACAAGCAGTTGTAAAATTTGATCATGTGAAATAGATCATTATTGGTTGGTTTTACTTATTTTTGCTTGCAATCAACTTCGGTTGTTTAAAAAAACATTATTTTACATACTTTGTGAAATATTATTTAGAATTCTTGGCGCATCGGAGAAAATTTTATAATCAATCACTTTTTTAAAAACTAAGTTATTGATATCATACAAAGCGTGTGTACTCTAAATCTGAAAATTATATTTATGGTAATAGTAGTTACACTTAGAGTGACTATTTCCGAGGGAATAAAGTGAGAAGTAAATCAAAACTTGATGACGTTAAAATCAGCCATGTTAACATGAAGAGAAGTACCTCTGACACATTGTGAGAAAGAAAGATTATCATTTTCGTATTTCAGACATTTCTTCGTATAAAAGAATTTGGCGGTAAAAATCAATTTATGACATTTTTAACTGATGCAAATTATCACAGTTTGGCTGTTCTCTCTCATGTTACTACTGAAATACTAAAAACAGTGAACGGCAATAAAATATAATCTTAGTTAATCCTAATTTAATTAATCCTATATTTTAATCGTACTCCGCAGCATGCAAAGGAAGTTTATTAAGTAGGCATAATCAAGAATGCACTCTCAATTTTCAAATTTCTTTCGATGTTTTCAGTGAGCAGTATTTTAATATGAATTGTCTATATCAATCACACACAACTCTAAACTGCTCAATCTGTCAAAATGTTTAACTTGGCTGAAAGTATTTTGCAATATTAGATGCTGAAGATGAAAAATTAAATGCAAAAATTAAATAAAGGGATGTGGTACAACGATGAGACTTACAGAAGAATATGAAAATGATATAATATCGGTAATAATGATATACGAATAATGAAAGAATTATAATGTAAAGCTGACACCATTTTGCTTTGTACGGTTGGTGCGTTGATTACATTTTAATTATAGGTATTAACGTCATTAGGCCTATAAACAGCAAATACCAAACCTGTTATTTGTGTTATCGCTCGTGTGTCGCTCAATAGTTTAACGGATACCGGTCGTTAAGAGTGACATTTCGTTCCTCTCTTTGGTCACATTACGTGGATATTATAATAGTACGGTAAAACGAAAATTCATTTTCACCACTAACACATTTGTCGAAGTTGCTTATCGATATTTAACCTATACAATTACCGATAATATCCGGGTTAAAGGCTGCGTCGTTGAAGACACCAGCAGGCGAGAAGACGAGGGTACTGCAAGCCCTGATGCAGGCGCAAACGGTAGCGATAACAATAGAGATAGCGATCGCCGGCACCCCTCTGTCCTCGGATCCCTCCACACCCCTTCTTCCCCTTGTTAAACGCATTTTACGGAGGAAGATGATATCAGCTAAGGGTCTCAAGAGCAGTTCGTCTTGAAGAGGAAAGCTATGCTGTGACAGAAAATAACCAACAATTTTACTTCTTGGATAGTCAATGTATTCAAAAGTTTGCAGACAAAATTGACCGTCATTTTATTAAAAAATCCATTTTTATATTTCTCTTGATGTGTTCCCACGATGATTCTATAGTTAACGTCGGGGTCTGACGTTGGTTTGACTTTCGCGTATTCACAAGGGAGAGTGGCGCGTAAAGGGTAGCTCATTGTTTAAAGTACTAAGTCGGCAATCATCTAGAATTGATCCGCGTAAATTTCGCAAACGACTTATAAATGCAAGTAACTTTTAAGAATGAACGGTTTCTGTAATTTTCATCAGTGGCATTTCGACAGTGGCATCGCCGGACACAAAAACTTAGATGTAGAAAATCGGCTATCATACCTACGACCTCTCCGTATATAGTCAGCTTTGATGTCCCCCTAGACTTCCAGTGCACCGCTACTCCATTATCAATCATCTAATGGCACTTTTAGATGGCTAAGCTATCATTCGATCTGCCGCATGAAAGTAAAGCATTCGACTACTACTTCTACTATTCACAAGTCAGAGACTTGGTTCAATGGGTCGTGCTTCAGTCGCTACTTTATTCAATGCACACATGTTCTTATCTTATTTACTTTTTCGATGCAACAAACCAAAACAGAAAATTGTATTGTCCTCGATACGTCGAATGTGATTGATATTGTACTACAATGGCTTTAATGCATTGCAGTAAAATTATGTAATATAATTTTCTTACTGTCTTTATAAAAATTTCTCATGCACGAAAGTTGATATGTTACACAAACAGGACGTACGGGATGTAAGAGGGGAACAGGTTGTATACTGGAGGATCCGAATTGGCAATCTCCACCAGGGAGACGTTAAAAGCTTGAACGGGAAAAGGCGGGGGTGAATCGACGAACCAACGAGTGAACGATGTCCGTCATAACTTTCTCAATACAGTCTGAACAAATTCTACGAAATATCTGTCTTGCAATTTCCTTGATATTGATTACTCTATTTGAACATTTCAAAGTATAGAAATGAAAGTTAGGCACCTGGGAATGGAATAATGTCACCCTTTTGAGAGACAAGTAAATTAATTTCCAGCAGGCGGCAAAAATATCTAGGAGGAACGATCGCCGGCATCGTCACCCCCTCCCTGGAGAGCAGCAATGGAATGATGTACGCACAACACAGCGCTCTACGGAATTTAAAGGGCACAACTGAAGGAAAAGGTCCAGTGTGGAAACCTGCCCGTTCTTCGCCAGCTATCACTTCATCCCCTTCCCTCTTACGAGGAAGGGAGTTCTACATTGATCTGTTAGTGAGGTATTGTTGGAATTGTACAGCGCAGAGATGACAGAGATGACGCATTCTTTACGAAAGTGTTCTAATAGGTCATCACTAATATTTCCGAATTCACAACTAAAGTATCTTATTTTGTTCAAAAACTCATATGCATCTTCTAATTTCCTTACATTCTGGATTTAGGTTCTCAGTGATCATATTCCCAAGCGAAGAAGTACTTTAAATGTTCTTGCGGCCAAAATGAAGATCCATTGCCCTCCCTGACGTGTCAATAGTCGGAGTAGTAGTCGAATGCTTGACTTTCATGCGGCATATCTAATGAGAGCTTAGCCATCTACAGGTGCCATTACATGTTTGATAATTGAGCAGCGGTGCAATGACATTCTGAGGGGAGGACGCCAAAACGCACATGAAACCTGTCACGAACCTGCTTTGTCCATTCCAAATTCCACATGTATCGAGCGGGATTCGAACACCGGAACGCAGAGGTGGAAAGCTGGCCACCGGCCACTACATCGCGAATTGAACATCTAGTTAACACAGATGTGAGATGAGCTCAATACTGACGATGGCTTTACCATTTCCCGTCGCCATGCTCTTCATCTATCCCGTGTTTTCGCATGTTAACATTTTTCATTTATTTTTTCTACTTCTTCACTCGGAGCTACGGGGATCGTTACCGCGGCGGGGCGCCTGAATTGGACTGCACACGTATTTCAATGCATAATAGCGTTTGTATCAAACAGACTATTCCTTGTGGATGCTTGGGGAGCAGGATTAGTGAAAAAATATTTTTGCGGTGACTTACTATTTTTGTGCTATATCGTAAGCCACTGTTTGTTGAGAGAGTACGTACAATATTTGCAACTCTTATGCTAAATATTTATAATTGTACTTCTCTAGGGTTCGAATAAGCATACAATAAGACTAATTTTCCTTCTGCAATCTTGTGCATTGTTATTTGATTTTTATATTTGTATGAATTTCCGAAATTGGGTCACAAAAGGTTGCGTTGATTGGACCATACCCTAGCTACGTGCTTGACGTAACCCATTATAATATCTAATTAATTCTGAAAGTATTCTCTAATAATTTTTTAAATTGATCTATAAAGCCAGGGACATTTTGCTTAGTCGCCATCATCCCCACACAAATATAACAGAAGAATTTCTAGTGCAGCGTTTTCCCCTTTGAGACACAGGCGTATGTGTGGCTGAAGGTCTCCAAAATGAAAACTAAGGGTACGCAGGGGCTGAGGCTTTGCGAATCGAAGAGTTGTGCGTTTCTTTGGAATAAATACGTAAGTGCTGCTGACATTTCATCAGTGATCTTCAGTGCCGTAACCAGAAGGGTATGCAGGCGAACAACTACAAAGTTAATTTCCACTTTGTCCTTTCTCTCGATTGTCGCTCCACGTACAGGTTGTCGGGGATCACAGAGCACCTCAACTGCACCCCGTAAACGGATACTTGTCGGAGATTTTCTAGATGAATAGAAGATGGGCCATAAGAGGATTGAGGGTCAATCGGAAACAACCTATGAATGGAAACTAGGGCAAGACCGGTGAGGACCTTGTCCCGTTCTTTCAGAATCTAGTTCGACATACGCCGTGACATTGATCAAAGGAAAACGGAAATAAATGAACAGGTTATACGGGAGCGGGGGCAGGACGAAGGGCAAGGGGTAGTTCCCACCTCAACATTTTGTTTGGCTGATTGTCAGTGATCCGGGCGCGACTACTGAGGCCATAAGTCTCGTAAATGTAGTACATTTTTTCATCGGGAGGTGGCGGTGATTTTCCCCCATTGGATGGCGAGATCCAGCGCCGACCTACCGTCGACTAGCGGGGTTTTCCTCAACGAGGTAACAGCAGGGCACCGCCCCAGCCGGGACAAGTACAAAGTCTCCTGTTATGTGTGGTAGTGCAGCGCAACATTTGGAGATTTACAGAATTTTAACAATATATAAAAAAATGTAAAATTTATTCATGTAAGATATTAAACACGTTTTAAAATTGTTTTTGAAGTGTGTTTCGAAAAAAATGGAAATTTTGGGGAAAAAATGAAAATTAGCATCATATGAGACGCCGCGTCGCGGGACCGAGGGCAGTGCTTTAGCGAAAGCAGTTTCCTGGACTCAGCATTTTGACTCATGGGTATTGTTACATATCGTTTCTACTGATTGTGTCGTGCAAACGGTATAAAGCGCTAGTCACGTTCCGGGAGATCTTCATTTCGACGTGTAGGGCGTTCAAATACCAGCGACTGATGAGTGACTGTTCGCTCTCTGAGAATTTTCTGTGAAATGTGTGAGTGGCGGTGTCGCGTCTTCCAGAAGTCTCAATAAAAATAAATAAATAAATAAATAAATAAATAAATAAATAATAATAATAATAATAATAATAATTTATTATCCAAACAATTTTGAAACTATTCTTTCACTTCGTACAAATTTGGATAAAAAAAATTTTTTTTTAAATTAATTTCCCCCCTTTTATTTTTGTCTATCTCCGCATGAGAAAAAATAATGCTCCAGTGGAAAGTGGCGACTTTGCGTTAGGAAAAAATGTATTGTGGAGCCCTAGCATCAAAAACAGGATAAATTTTATTCCTAGAAATAGTAAATCACTTCCTCTTCCACGTTGTTTTGTCACAATCCACGCTTTGTGGGCTAGTGACACCGAAAAATTGGTTGACGACCACACGCCCGTCCGTGGCCAACTCTAGCGCTTACATCGTTTAAACGATTTTCTCCAAAACTGATATTCCCCAAAACTCTGGCCGCTCTTAAGGCCCTGCAAATTTAAAATTGATATTTCTATTTTGGGAGAACTGTCTATGAAGCGTCAACTGCAATGCCAAAATCGTCTTTAAAAATGGCTCCAAATCTTTTATTAATTTTTTCATCGGATAGAGCAGAGGATGCTGCGCAGGTCTCAATTTCGTTGACCTCTCTAAATTTTTCGAAAATTGCAAACGTTACAAATATTGTGAGCAGAGCCATATTTAGAGGAGAGCAGAAAACGCATAATTGAGCTAAGCCAAATACATAAATAATTCACTCACGAGTGAAAAAATTGAAATACAAAAATGTTCCTTCAAACTCAGTAAAATTAGCTCAGGGAAAATCGAATCAGAAAGATCGATCTTTTAGACGTCTCTCCACATTCCAGCGCACACAATGAGAAAAAATGCCGGGACAAAGCTGCGCATCCGTGCGTCGCCACATGTCACAGCCCCCCGGAGCACGAACGCCGCTCTGCGCCGCCAAGACGCAGCCGCGCGCAGAACCATCCGCGCAGTGGAGGAGAGGTCATGAGGCGGTGAAAGCGCGCTAGCAGCACCGCACGGATCGATACAGGGCGGCGGTGGGCGGCGGCAACGGCGGCCGCTCCCGACACCAATGGCCCGCCCCGTGCGCTCGGGGGCCGCGGTGCGCCCGCCTCCCCCCCCCGCCGCCGCCGCCCCCCCCCCCATACTCCCCGCCCGCGCCATCACGCTCCCCGGCGCGCCGAGCTCCCGAGGCCCCGTGTCAGCAGGGCGGAGGGCGGCGTTTGCCGGCAGGGGGGATTTGTTCGAATGATTGTTCCCGTCGACATAATCCATACATTATTTCAATACCGCCGCGAGGTGCGGGCTCAGCGGGGCGGGACGGGGCGGCGGTGGAGGCGGTGGCGGGGGCGGGGACTGGGACGAGGGGAGAGGGGCGCGGCCACGAGCCCCGCTGAGGGGACCTGCGGTCTGCGGCGAAGCCTGGAAGCGACGGGCAGCGGACGTCCGCTCAGGCCGCGACGCCTACGCTGCCATCATCCGCCCAGCTGGGGGGCCCAGGCGACGAGCGGCGGACGCGGAGACAGAGACATGGCGGAGACGGGCACGTAGCTTCGCACTCCCGCCCACGCCCGCGCCCAAGAAGCGGCCGAGCGCGCGCAGTGCGGCCTTTTAAACAATTGACAGCCGCGAGCGCCGGCCTGCGGCGCCGCCGCGCATAAATACGCCGCTCCATATTTAATGGCGCACGCGGCCGCGCGCGGGGCTCGAGACGCCCGACAGACGGCGCTTGTTCGCCGCCGCCCTCGCCCCCGCCCCCGCGGGGCCACCCGCGCCCCGCCGCCGCTAAATGTTGCAGCAGCGAGACAGCGCTGGGCGGCGCGGAAGGGCGCGGAGGGCGGGGCCCGGCGCGGCGCGGGAGCGCCTCCTGCGTTCCCTGGGGACGGGATCAAAATTTTAGAAGCAATTTGCAGAGGCAGGCGTGGGGCGCGCCAGGTGGGGCCGGCCGCGGCGGCGCCGGCCGATGCCGGGGCGGCGGCGGCGAAGGCGGCGCGGCGGGCAGAGCGCTATGGATCGGGTCGCGGCACGTGCGCGCTGCGGCGCGGCGGTGCGCGGCCGCCACCTGCCGTAGTGGAGGCGAGACGCCGCCGCCGCCGCCGCCGCCGCCGCCGCCGCCGCCGCCGCCGCCGCCGCCGCCGCAGCGCTTCTTCCGCCTCCGCGCCGCCTTCCGCCTCCGCCTCTGCCGCCGCCGCCGCGCTCCGCCACGCCGCTATTGATTGCGTGGCGGCGGCGTCGGCGGTGGCGGCGAGGGCGGCTGTGAGGGCGGAGAGGCCGGGGGCGGTGCGTGCATTGATCGCGCAGGTGGGCGTACGCCCCCGCTGCCGCCGCCGCCGCACCGCCACCGTCGTCCCGTTCCCCATCGCCTCACCCCACGTCCCCAGCCCCCCCCCCCCCCGCCGCGTCCGGCGCACGGACCTCGCCCCGCCCGCTCCGCCCCGCCCGCTCCCTCCTCTCCCCCGCCGCCGCTCCACCCCGCTCCGGTCCGTCCCGCCCCTCCCCCCAACTCTGTCTGCTCCGCTCCACGCCCACCCCGCTCCACTCCATTCCCGCTCCGATCCGACCTGCCTCATCATCTCCATTCCGCCCCGCCTTCCGCTCCACCACGCCGCGCCCCATTCCGACACGCTCCGCTCCGCTCCGTCCCAGTCCCCTCCGCCTCCGCTTCACTTCCGTCCCATCTCGTCCCGCGCTGCTCGTAGTCCCGAGGCCCGTTCCCCGAACGGCCGTGCTTCATTAGCAGCCCAGCGGCCGAGGGCCCGGCCAGCGTCGAAACCATTCATTAGCACGCCTTGATTGCAAGGCGGTAACAGGTCGCGGCGGCGGCGGCCGCGCCACCGCCACGCAACAGTCACGGCGGCCGCGTTGCTCGCACCGCCCGCGCAGGTCGCGGCGGCGGCGGCGGCGGCGGCGGCGTCGGCGGCGGCGGCGGCGGCGGCGGCAACGGCCCTGCAGAGGGCGCGGGACTGCGAGCGCGTAGCTGCTGCACCCAATCAATATTCGCGCACCCGTCCGCGGCCGCCCACGTGTCCGGCTTGGCCGCGCGCCGCCCGCCGCTCGCCATCCCGCTCCGTCCCACCCCGCCACGCCACACCACACCACACCCATCCCCGCGCACGGCCGCGGCCGACCAGCCGGTAGGGCGGGCGGGCGGTTGGTCGGCGCGCACAATGGAGCTGGAATGCGCCGGAGACGCAATCGGAAATTAATTGGAGCGTCTGTAGGCGGCCCGGAGACGCGGGGGGCGGGAGGCGAGTTAGCGACGCCCGGCGCGTCCAGCTGGCGAGTGAGGGTGGGCGGGGAGCATTCAGCTTCTTCCTATGGAGGTTCGGTTCAATTCGAGCTCGGGGCTGACATCCGCGTACTAATAGGTGGGCCGTGTGGGGATGGGGGATCAGCCTGTCGTCCGGTCTTAAGGATGAGAAGGATGGCTGCGCACGGTCTGTGGCTTCGACAGCTCCAACATCCACGTGCAGCTGAATGAAAGAAACCACGGAAGTGGCGATTCAAATCAGCTGACTTCTAGATAATCATCTAAGGCGTGGCATCATCTACAAATTTCAGTGTCGCAAGTACGAATGCAGACGCATCATGTGCCAAATTTATTCAACACAGCAAAAATGTATTTTTTTTTTTTTTTAGTTGATCACGATGGCTAAGAGGTGAGTTAAGGTCATTGACAATCAAAACTATGAAATATCATGACGAAGTTTCAAGACTGGATATACAATTTTTTTCTACTTAGTCGAAGATAATTCTTCTCTGAACTTGTATTATTCATAGTCAACATCGTGATTGCGACAGGGAGATTTTTGAAATTATTTAGTTGTACCTCAGTACAACTCCCTCACCATCACTCATGATGGGGTAAGTACGGACTGAGTGTATTTAATGACACTGCAATTACTATGAAACTCCGAAAGTGTCCATGTTTTTTTTATTTTTTAACAATAACCGAAAAACTGAACAATATGGCCAGATCATTACACAACCGCACCAATTTATATCTAATATTATTTTAATAGTTAATTTAACTCTTCAAAAGTCAACCTTGGAATCCTCAAACTTCATGCTTAAAAAAATACTTGTTAAAAATTGTGTAAATCTTTAAAAAGTACTGCACATAGAGTCTACTTCACGTACAGTTCGCGTAATTCCAAATTATTAATGTCTATGTGGATCGCTTCTCAGAACAAGCCACAGCGAAGTTTCGTCTTTTTTATCCTTGCGACCGATATCAATCATCCTTGAGTTTGCAAAGCTGTATTTCTCGCATATTAATGTTATAAGTATAGCCATTACTCAGAAAATTTTCAGTGTCAGCCGGACTCGTTTCAATGGTAGTAAAGGTAAACCAGGGTGAGACTCCGGCCTTTGACTTCCTCGATTAACATAACATCCTTGAGACTGAAACGCAGAGTGTCTCATGCATATTCATGTAATAACACATACGCTCTCAGCTCTACAACTACTACTCTGGACTTTGCCATCCATTACGTAACGCTAACTCTGAGATTTAGCTGGTCAAGATAATCCGTTACGTATCTTCGCTTCATCTTTTGCTTCCTTGCATGCGCAGCACAGTGAAAGTTATATAATGAAAAAAACTGGTGTTGAGTTTTGAGGGAAATATCTGTTTCGGCGGTCATTTGATTCCCAAAAAGTTTTTTTTTTTTTTTTTTTTTTTGTTTTCCAGTGAACAACATCGCCTGAAACGCACAGGGGATTTTCACAGAAATTGATATTACCCAATTACCCAATCAGGCTGTGTCCTCGCGAATATGAAACTGATATTTTTAATTTGAGGGGGTACGTAACATGAAATTCTCAAGGACATTTCAGAAATTTTCTCAACGTACGATTGCAAATGTTTGTTCCAAAAGAGTTGTTTCCTTAATAATAGGGCTTAGTTCCAATTTTCATTAAAACCTCTGGAAGGTCGAAATTGGTTAAAGTTTATTTTTTTCGATCCTGCCCCTATATCTTAGGTAAGAAAACTAAGATTTATCTTTGGTCAAGGTCAGCTTTGGAGAGAACTATTTACATCGAAACAAAACATACTTTTCACCCAAATACTAAAAATTTACCGTCAGAAGAGACAGATCCTTATATTTATGACTTAAGAAAATGAACTTGTCATAAAATATTGACAATATATAGATATCAGATATATTTTTATCAATAAATCTTTAGTTTTTGCAAAAACATTTTTGTTTCTTCACTTTTTCTCCCTATTCCATATTATCCCACTAATCCATAATAAGCTCCAAATTACCATGCGTGTGTTTATGTGAAGAAATTTCGTAAATAATGTTTCACTCTCAATAATAATTTCAGATAGTTTAAGTTTGTTATTGTATTGTGTTTTAAATGTTTTGAAATATTGCGCTGTTATATTTTCTACATAGGCAAAAGGTATATGTGCTCTTTGCGAAAATTGTAGAGTGACTTTGTAGTAAATATTTCTAAGAATTTTTTTGTCATTTTGCACATGAGCCCAAAAAATCTCGCCTTTCTCAGAATCAACTTGGAACTCGTATTTATTTTTATAAATTAAGGTCATACCTGAAAGGAGCTACTGCATTTCCTTCCAGTTGATAAATGCTTATGTGGAATGCTCTATTTAATTAGTCTGGATTGTCTGGTATTGTTCTAGATTGTTTAGATCTAGACTGATCATATTATTATTAAATTATCCCAATACTTTTTCAGACAAATATAACAAATTATTTTATTTTCAATTGCTCAATTCCTCATTTGGTACTACGTATCGACGAATTTTTTCATTATTTTCAAGTACTGAAAAATATTTTTGTAAAAATTTATGTGTTTATAATATTATAATTTTCTTGGTACAATTTTTTTCAAATTATTGTAACTTACCTAGAGCAAATTGATAAGATTCTTTATCACATAAATATCATAATATAAGGAGATTTACACACTAATCTAACAGCATATTTTGACATTGTAAATTACCTTCCTCTATCACACGATCAATAGTAAAGTGAACCTAACATATCATAACATAACATAACATAACATAACATAACATAACATAAAATTAGGGGTTAAATGGAGACTGGTTTCCAGCACTAAATAGTCTCGGATGTACAAATGTTGCAGAGAGAACATTTCATGAGAGTTTCAAGGGCGTTGTCTCAACTAATATAGCAAGAGAAAAATTGTTACAAATATTTTTATTACATCAAACTTTACTAATTCAACTAAACGACTTATATGAAGTGTCAATCGCTAAATAAAAATATTTAAACGACCCGCATTTTACGTCCACGTTTTACGAAAAAATAGAAGAAAAAAAACTTTTAAATTAATTAAATTAAAAAAAAATAAAAAAGCAATATAATGTACATTTTTTTAAAAATAATTCATCTACATATTCATAAACTAGAGAATTTTATACTGCTGAATAAATGAACTTAATCCACGTATACATTATAATTGATTCGTTTGATATGTTACTTTTTCTTTCTACGCTGTATTACGCATTGTAATGACGTACCCATAAATATTATAATGGTACTTAAAATTTTAATTAAAAATTGAATATTCATGTTTTATTCAATACATACTAATATTTGTAATGTAATGTAAATACATTTATATAAAAGATTATGTTTATTTAAGTGAATTATTCAGAATATCGCTTTGAATTGTCCTACACTGCCTGCTATCGAACCCCAATGTGATTAACTTTCGTCGTATGTTGCAGGAAAGCTCTACCGTTCTGCTGTGTTGAGAGATCCTCTCAATATGCAGAAAAGTGAAAACAGAATTTCAACGTTCCTGTTTGTTTGGCAGATACTGCAGCCACAGTTGGGCACGGCATACTCGATATTTCGCACTCAACACTAGCATGCGGATGAAATTCGATCTGAAATGTACAAACATAGTGAAAGGGCGGACGGTATTCCACGAGTCAGACAATAAATCAACAACACATGTTGATTTATTTTGGTGCAAATTAATATTAATTGTTCACCAATTAATTAACTACAAGGTATATTGATTTTCTTTAAAATTTCAATTAAAATAAGCTTATTGATCAATTTTAAATATGATATGCTCAATATAGATACATTCTTTATTATAATATAATTTGTATTAATTTAATTATTAATATATTTTTATTATTGTCAAATGAAATGCAACTAATATCGACTATCGTGATTAATTTTAATGCATTTTCTCTATTCAAAACTAACCTTTAACAGAATTTGAGAAAACGCACGCAGAATACCCTTCACCCATAGCATGTGACACACAGTTTTTAATTGCTTTCGACAGAAAATAAATAAATATATAAATAAAAATTAACAATACTGAATGATCTTGCTTTAAAATTAAGCAGTAGTATTGACAATATTGAATTTTCGGCTGCCTCCGCCTCAGCTATTAATATAGGATGTCACTTAACAATAACGGCAAAAATTAGTTGATATTCTTATCGTTACTTGAGGCAGATTAGTACGATCTACTTCCCTCTGAAACGTTCGTATGTCTTTGAGAAAACTTTAATTCATTGCTGCTTACGCTCGCCTATTAATATTATTAATTATATTAATATTTTGCACCACGCCGAGGCACGCGCTGCAGCTGCACTGATGGGGTAGAAAAAGACAGGGCACGACGCGTCACAGTAACATAAACGAAAACATATAGCTATGAATGAGCACCCAGCGGCTTGGTGGTTCAGGGCATAAATTAATGTCACTGCAGTGTCTCCGCCCGGGAGGTCCTAGGGTTCGAGTCCTGACGGTGACAGAATTTTCGACACTAGCTAGGTCAAATTCACTCGCTGTCTGGAGAAGAGTTCTAGTTGCCGGTTGCTCTGATCGGTAGATTTCCGTGGTTCCTCGCTTAACATCAGGCGAATGCCGGAGCACTACCCTAACAAACGGGCCACGGAGCGATCGCGATGTTTCCTTCGTCTTCCTTGTCCTATCTTCACCTCTTTCTAACACACATACTTGCATGCAATACACTATCACCCTTGTCGGGAGACCAGCTCAGAACGTGTCCTGGTTGGCGCGGTGACCCGCTTGTGGGGAATACCTTGTTAGAGAAAACCTCGCAAATTGACTGGTAAGTCGGCACCTCATCTTGCCATTCAGCGGGGAAAGATCACTGCCACATCCCGCCATAAAACATGCACTACACTTACGGGAGTAGCAACAGCCATTGATGCGTCCGGAATGACTAATCAATCAATCAAAGCTATTAGCAAACGCAGTTGGCAAGCGACGCGGCGCGATTTGGAATAGGCAGGTTGGTCCCTTTTATTCGCTGACAGGCGCAGCCACCAATCACCACTAGTCCAGCACGATGGATGGGGATATTTTAAAAACGAATTATTTTCTAAACCACCGATTTAGCACTTAAAGCACAAACATTACCTTAATAGAAGTATTATTAACTAGAAATAAGAAAAAATGTGCAGCGTAAGGAGAAATTTATTTTACTAAAGGTAATACATTCCCCATGCACGTGTCTCCATGAATACACTTCATACATCTACCCATTTCTCTTACGTCTTAAAAGTTTCTGTTTCAAATCAAACAAAGACGTTTGGTTTCGACAGAGCTATTTTCCCATAGTGGGGGAAACTACTTTTACGCCCTGGGCTATCGCTGACCTTAGAAATAAACTTTGACTATATAACTATATATAATTTTCGATTACGTAGTTTGTCTAGTTTGTACTATTTATATAATACAATTATACATATATATTCATGAAACATATTCATTTTTACAATTTCTCGTTATACGAA
Organism: Teleogryllus oceanicus; assembly: GCA_964035755.1. NCBI lineage: Eukaryota > Metazoa > Arthropoda > Insecta > Orthoptera > Gryllidae > Teleogryllus > Teleogryllus oceanicus. Next base: position 58,575,802 of record CAXIVR010000001.1, read on the forward strand.
CGATGATTCAAAGGTTTCTCTAGCAAAAACCATTTAATACACTCATTGTCAACAGAGAAACCTCCCAAGTTTGTTGTGACATTTATTCAAAATATCTTACCAAATATCTGACAATAGTTAACTTTGACACTATCCATACTTAATATGTTGCAATTTTAACACTTACAACACGCTTAATATAGTCTATTTTTTTTTGTGCACACACCACCAATCGTGTCTGTCGTACCCAAAAGCGCACATCTAATTTAGTCTGTCCGTTTACTGCACACTGCCTCCGAACATCCGAACTGCTCCGATCTTGTCAAGAAACCGCTCGGGAAATCGGCAACCTGAGAGCCCTTGGCTGGCCCTTTCTTACTAGTAGGAGGGGGGAGTGAGTCATGCAACGAACGCACGCTGTGTGAATGCCGCAGAGTGTCAGCGGTTTCTTTGGCGTTACCGCCTATTAAGAAAACATGCGCCGACTAGGGAGCCATTGAATACACATCTCAACAGAACAGATTAATGAAATTTTGGGTAATGCATGTCACTGAAAATTAATGTGGCCTATGGCTTAAAAATGTGGCATTTTTATATAATATATCTTGTCAGATTTTTGTTCTCGTAATTTTCTCGGGCTACCGCCGGTAGCGTCGGTGGCCCACTGTATACGCCACTGTTTTCCCAATTGTCCTCACTGCTTTGCGTCGCGACCTGTGTGCGCCGCTGCTGCCTGTGGGGCCTGCCACACGCGCTGGTCGCGTCGCGTCCCGCTGCGCTGTGTTGCTACCCGAGGAAGGTTTGATTGGACTTAAATTATTCGTCCAAAACAGCAAAAACTGTACGTGACGTATCACGGAGAAGTAAAACTTGCGCACGTTCTCTTCAGCTCCAGAATCTCATCCCAACATTATAACTATAAACAGTTGAATGATGAATAAAAGTTTTTAAAAAATGAAGGTAGAAACTGTTGAAAACTAGGCATATTCTCTCAGTATTGCCTACCATCGGGTCACCGCCCCAGCCGGGACAAACTGCAAGCTCCCATGAGTGGTAGTGTGTGCAAGTTTGTGTGTAACAGGAGAGATGATAGAACAGGGAAGAGAAAGGAAAAATCGCGAGTGGTCATTGGCCGGTTAGTTAGGGTACTGCCCCGTCATTCTCCTGGCATTGATCGAAAAAACACGGAAAATTACGGATCAGGACAGCAGGCTGCTATAACTGTCGTCTAGACAACGGTGGAATTGGATTAGCTATTTTGGTACTACCAAATATTGACACCGTCGGAACTCGAACCCTACGATCTTCCGGTCAGAGTTGCTGCAGAGTCAGCAGCAATGAGTTGAGTCAGACGAGACCTAGAGGAGAGATCGAGCCTGGGTGACTCGGAGCAAGCCTTGGCCCTGCCATCCGCTGCGCGGAACGTACCGCCTACCTGCCTCACCTCATCTCTCCCGCTCCAGTGCTACGCAGCAGCAACGTGCGCCTCGGGCTGGCGCAGAGTATTTGAACTGCGCGCCGGGAAGTAGCCAAGAAACTTAGCTTTTTTCAACACGAAAATCTTCGATTGATTGATTGTTAGTGATTCCGGACGCGTGAACTAATGTCGTCATTAGTCCTATAAGTGTAGTGCATGTTTTTCCACCGGGAGGTGGCAGTGATTTTCCCCACTGGACGGCGAGATCCGGCGCCGATCTACCGTCGACTAGCGGGGTTTTCCTCAACCAGGTATCTCCCACAGCGGGGCACAGCTCCAGCCGAGACAAGTTCTAAGTCTCCGGACTCCCGTCATGTGCGGTAGGGTAGTGTATGTTAGTGTAAGTGTGTGTAGAGGACAAGGAAGAGGAAGGAAAGATCGCGCGCGGTCCGTGACCCGTTTGTTAGGGTACTGCTCCTTCATTCGCCTGGTATTGATCGGAGAAACCACGGCAAACGACCGATCATAGCAGCTGGCCGCTAGAATTCTCCTCCGGACAGCCGCCGTCGGGACTCGAAAATAGGACCTTCCGGTCAGATGCACTGCAGTGACATCAGTTAATGCAATGAGCCACCGCTCCCAGTAAAATCTTCGATGGGAAGCTTATTGCAACTTCGTCAAATAACAATAACAGTCACTCCCTTAATTATACACACAAAAAGCGAATAATGTGGATAACTGGTCTTGGTTGTCAGCATTTCCGATTCATTGTTTCACTCAGCCCTCAGACTATGGCCGTTGAAAGTGATTGCTAGAGTACCTTCGGACGACATGGATTTATGATGAAGTCACTCTAGATGTGGAGTGCGCCACGTCGCGACTTACCGTACCTGATATCTACTATTTTTTTAGTTCATAATGTGGATGGATTTAGAAAGTTCAGTTAAACATTACTAAACATTTTTAGTTACAGGTTTACGATCTATGTTAATCCAAGTTACAGTTAACACTATATTACATTTGACGAGAGAACTCAGAGAGCACCTCTGTTTATTTTTCTAAATTGCTGAAAATGTTTAAGAATGCATGTACATGACTACTTAGTACTGAACGGAGCAGGCTTCTTACGTGTTTATAAGCTCACTTTTCCTAGCAGATGGTTTTAGTAGTAGTTCGCATTAATTTACCTTTATATTTAATGTCAATAACAGACAATAACTGTGTGTGACGTACTATGGGTAGAAGTATATAGTGTACGCTATTTCTTAATACTTAGATTTCTACCTTCAGACATCTACGAGTTAAATTCTGAATACAGAAGGAAATGAGCATTTTTGGCAAGAATTGATAAGAAAATATTCGCTGTAGGGTAATAAAAATATTTGCAAAAGCTATAGATCTGGGCTCTTAGCCCTCACCGCGCCCTTCGTGAAGGAATCGTCTTCCTGCCGCGACAACATGAAGAACGATATAATTTGAATTACTGTATTTCCCACTGAACTCTAGAAGACGTTAACAGATAGTGAAGTTAGTAGTAACAGATAGTTAGTTAGTAACCAACAGTAAAACAAGGAATCATCTCGCTCAAAAGGAACCAGGCACCAGATTAACTGAACGAAAAACCTGTGAGGGGATCATTGACTTAGAAGCTGATCTACAACACTTGTGGCAGGTTGTTTAGAATTATACAGTCCATATAGTAATAAGTACATTAAATACCATTGTTAAAATTAATATTACATTCCTTTTTATGCTCGGTGTAGTCTAATTGTATAGAAACAGTAATGCAGTAGAAAACATTTTACTTGAAACTTAAACTATTGTAACGATTTTAATAGTTCGCAGTTACCTACCTCTGCGTATACGACTGTATGAATATATCGCGAGTGAATGATAATTATGATGATGGATGAATCTTTACAAGTAAAAACATTCTTCAAAGGGGTAAGTGGAGGCGGCACGAAAAGCCAACCATACCACGATCGTTTGCACAGCAAAACTATTCCTTCTAAGCGCGTCTAGAACCGACAGCTTTTCGCGTTCCTGATCAGCCCCTTTGCCTTAGAAGTAACTTCCCCCACATAAGTGCAATTTCCCCCCACACAATTCCCCCCATCATATGATCCCTCGTGCTGATACAACAATTAGGCCGCTTCTATAACACAAATACTTCTGCACTCTACGTCGTCATACAGCGATATGGCTATTGTCGGATCACGTAAGCATGACGGGTGCTGACGGTAAAAGTTAACACTATCGGTGAGCCAATTGTGTGATGGGTGCAGCGTGCTGTAGAATTAACGCCATGACAGGATTCTCCTATCTTATCGTTGATCTCATCGCGCCGCCCCAACCGGCGTTCCCCAGTCGCTCCCTCCGCGGCGAAGAGAACGCCCTTCACATTCCCAAATGGTGTCTCCGGGGGCGGGATGCCCTTCAAGGAGCAATTCAAGGGCTTGCCGTGGAGGGGTGAAATCGCTGACCCGAAGCGACTTTTTTTTATTTCTATACAGCTGACTACGGGTATTTTGAAATCGCATATTTTTCGAACTATTGAACTATGAACAAGTTTATTCGCTACAAATAATTTCAATCAATATTTAAAAAATAAATTTTATTAGAATTTTTGAAAGTAGCGTTTGGGGAATCTAATGCAGATACATATATATTTTAAAAATAAAAAGCATCTATTTTTAGGATGACTTCAGTTTTCCAACTTTCCAAATTATTTCATTTCCATTCTTCTTTTTCTTTCTTAAATCACATTTTTCTTTTTCACTAAAACGTAGCAATCAGTAACATAAAAGCTAGTGCTTTTCAAATCTAGGTTGAAGATATTTATCGAAATCAGTGATCTTGAAAATAAACAGAAATTGTTAATCCGAATTCTGGGCAACTAAATCTCCGTTATAACGGAAAGCTACATACTAGCTTGGCCAAATTCAAGTGGTCTGAAGGAAAATTCTAGCGGCTGGGTATTCTGATGAGTAATTTTCCACGGTTTCTCCGATCAATAGCATGCGAATGCCAGCTACCTTAACAAACAGGCCACGGACAGTGCGCGATCATTCCTCCCTCACCCTGGTCCCCTCCTCTCCCCCTACATGGACACGCACACGCGGGCGCACGTACATAAAAACTCTACAATCAGGAAAACCCCTCACGTTTCCCGGACAGATGGCACAGGGCATCAACTGATGTCACTGTAGTCCCTCTGACCCATTTCTAGGTTCGAGTGCCGACGGTGGCAGGATTTTCGACCCTAGCTTGTCTGCTACGTCAATTTCACTTGCTGTCCGGAGGAGAAATCTAGGGGCCGGCTACCCTGATCAGTAGTTTTCCGTGGTTTCTCCGATCAACACTAGGCGAATGCCGGAGCAGTACCCTAACAAACGGGCCACGGATCGCGAGCGATCTTTCCTAACTTCGTTGTCCTACCCTCTCCCATTACACACACACTGACATGCAGTACACTTCCACAAATGCCGGAAGACCGGTCGGGAGCTCAGAGCTTGTCCCAGTTGGGGCGGTGCCCCGCTGATGGGAGATACCTAGTTAGGGGAAAACCCCGCTAGCCGACGGTAGGTCGGGCCGGATCTCGCCATCCAGCGGGAGAAGATCAGCACCACTTCGCGAGAAAAACACGCACTACACGTACGGAACTAATGACCCTCGTAGTTGTCGCTCCCGGAATTGCTAATAATGAATCAATCAACCAAACCCTCCAGTCGACGGACAGTTGGAACCGAATCTTACATTCTAGGGGGAGGGACACAATCTGCTCTCGGGATATAACATTCACTGCACATTCGTGATTAAAGACCATAGTACGAGCTGTTGATGATCCAGAGAACACACTCGCCCACTTGATGATAGTTTGCTTCCTTCACATTTATTTAAATGGATGATACATTTTTACACATATTTCAAATAACTCCGATAATTAGTTACATTCATTTTTATAGCTTTCTAAAACCCATGTTCCAAACTACAACTGAACTAGCAATTAGAAGAAGGTTTTGAGAGATGAGAAATATCTCAAAAAAGAATAAGATTCGTTTATGGGCAAACTGAGGTGCGTATAAAATCTTCGTTACTAGTGTTTTGAACTGGAGTGAAGCGAGTTTTCTAAGAAGAATTTTGAGAAGTTGAAAAAGGTTAACTGTATAATAATGTTGAAATAAGAACTCGCATATAATATTGTTTAACATTTATGATTGCAAGTGAAAAATAATAGTACTTACTGACATGTGAGAAGATCGAAACCTGCGCATCATTTACCAGTGCGTTAAGTTGCAAATTAGACTTTAAATAGTAAACTGTTATACTTAGTTCACGTGCGCAAGTTCATGATATCTACTCTCGTGAAAAGTTTTACAATATTACCGTCCTGGCTTTCTTTTTATATGTAATGTTTTCTTTTCAATGTAATTTATTCAAATAAAATTGTTTGTAAAATTGTGTAAGGAGGTGTACACGATATACAGATAAGTTTAAGATTGCTGGTACCATAGTTGCTAAATGCAGGTATTAAATCTTACATAAGTATACATTATATATACTAACAGTCGATCTGTAATGTCAAACTTTACCACGGCTATGAATTTATGAATGACAAAATTATTATTTTTTTCAAAGCAAATATCCGTCTAATCATATTCACATGGGTAACTCATGCGACATAGTCCAGGAGTCAATAAAACAGAACACCGTTTAAGGTAATTTGAATATATCTTCTTGTTTTGTTTAAGATATTTTCTTATATCTTCTTCTTCTTTGTGTCACATAAAAGTCTGTATCTGTCCCCCTCTTGCCTATTTAACATTACATTATGTATTGAACTGGAAATAAAAATGTACATTTTGAAATTGGAACTACACATACTAAATGTCTGCAGGTTTAGACACCAATACTCGCTCCGTAGTATGAATACTTTGTAAAAAGAATGTAATATACTATATTAATCAAAAGTCCAAATAGTTCTTGAGGCTCGACACAAAATGCAGTAATTCAAATTTCACCTTCCTTCGCATTGGTTGTCATTCTTGTTCGAATACCCTAAGAACTTGAGTATCCTTAAAAATCAAATTATTGATTTGGCACTCTGGCAAATCAATAATTTCATAATCTTCACTTTCATTAATACATTACTATAGAAGTATTATAAAATACTGATGTTCAATGTTTCACATTTCCGCGATTACATTTACACCATAATCTCTCAAAATAACATTTACATTATTAACTCCCAATGAGAACGACTGCAGTTTTAAATAACACATACGCACACATCTGTTTGTCCCCTAACTTCATGCACTTGCATTAAACATACACAACCTCATCAATGTAAGTTCCGCTCCCATTTACCAATATACAAAATACAGAGGGGTGGAGAGGGCCGATAGTACCCTTCAAATGAATCTGGCAGGAGAGCCAAAGCCCTATTTGAGTTCTATTGAGGCTTACTGACGCTGAATGGAAGGCACGTCCTAATCCGGAAATGCAAACGTCCACAAATGCATGCAAACGCCCGCAAAAACATCCATGCGCGAATCCATGCATATCCAGCAGCCGTGTGAGCCCCGCACACTCTCACCCACGCCCAACCTCCTCTACACTTCCTCTCTGCGCCTCTCTATGCCCGCCCAGCCAAGCACAGCTCAGCCCACATCACTCGTATCCTACTCTCTGCGCCGCTCTATCATTGCGACCCCACATACCGCAAGACCAGCCACGTATTTTCCACCTCTCCTCCCTGCCACTATTGCTGCCTCTCCCTCCTTTAACCCTCTCGCTCTCTCCTCTCCACCCTCTCGCTCTCATTCAATACCCCCCTCTCGCTCTCCCTCCGCCTCACACTCCAGTTCACGTTCCACCTCACCCTATCCCTCCCATTCTTCACGCCACTCTCTCGTTCACTCTCCGCTCCACTCTTCACTCTTTCTCTCGGTCACTCTCCGAGTCACCCTCTCGATCACTCTGCCCCCGAACCTCTCCTTCTCTACGCACCTCCCTGTCCCTCCACCGCGCGCTGGTGCATCAGGACCTGAACAGAGAACGGACGCAGTTGCGCATTGTTCACTCCGCAGGTACCACGGCCGGCCGTCATTCATTCGCTCTACTTCCAAATCATTTGCTCGCTGCAATTAATTAGTATTTTTCTCAGAAATTATTTACATCCAATTAACGTTAATTTTTCCCACAACACACTTCAGTTGAACAAATAAATTGGCGCACTAGATAGTTAACACTTTTTTAAAGAGAACTGACGCAGCTGGGGCTCCACACATTCCATCTAAACGTTCTGAAAGCTGTACGTAGATTGAAGAAGACTGTTCTGATTTTCTGCACGTAGACTGTAGATGTCAACAGTGATCTTTCAACCCTCTCACAGGTGAAGTATTACAAATGTTGGCGAAATCAGTGAAATGAAACGTCTTTTATACTCAAAAAACTTTTGGATGAATTATGTAAACCACCCACATATGCAATGAAGTACACTGGACAGCTACTGAGAGCGATGTAGGGACACTGGAAAGTTATATACATCAACTATATGTACTGATAATACAAAAAATACTATTGAGCTCCGGTTACAATGTACATATACTTAACAAGTGGAAAAATATTAGAAAATAGTCCACATTGTACACTGATGGTAAAATACTGTTCCTGAGTGAATGATCCCCAACACATCGAGGTTTCCGGTGATTCACTGGAGATTGTGAGAAACAATACCGCGATGTTCATGTGCTTTTTACTTATGTACATGTGCTTATGTACGTGTTACGTGCTCCGGATATTGGAGATTTTTCGCAGAAAAATTCGAAAAATTATTATTGCCAGATTCTCGTAATTACAAAGGAGCTAAATATTTTTTCTATATACAGTAAATTATTTCCTCTAACTCGTGTAGTTAGAACTTAGTTTCTTGGGTCCTTGACAACCCAAAAATCTATTAACGGTAAAATCGCCGTCTGTCTGCCCGTCCATCTGCGATCAACGCTATCACCGAAGCCGTTCAGACAATTTTCTCCAAAATTAATATCAATTTAAACAAAATGGAGGTCCTGTGAGTTTGAAATGGATATTCAGTATTAGTTCAGCCTCAATAACACTTTCAAAATTTTCTCAAAAGTGGTTCCATTTCTTTTATAAAACTTTGTTTAAACAATTTTTTTAATATTGCTTAAACTTAAAAGTTTAAAATGTTTTCGGCGTGTTGCTGTAAGTACAAATTAATGATACAATTTTCCAGAATAGATTATACGGTCCATAGATCTTGTAATAATGTCACATACAATTTTACAAAACAGTTTTTTGCGTAATTTTGTGAGATATGGACAATTTTGTAAAAAATATTTCCTGAAAAAGACTCCGGTTTTTTCTTTAAATTTCCTCCTCGTGTATATCAAAGAACGGTAAAAAAAGGGTGCTGGTTCAATTTTTGCCCAACTCCGTATTTTCCAAAATTGCGAAAACTGAACATTGCATAAGTTTGACTGTCCTTAGCGCGATAGCCCGCGTACAGGCCACGGTCTACCAGCAGCGTCCCGCCCTCGCGGTCATGGGTTAAGTGGATTCATGCGGTTAGCACGAAGACATGCTCACGTTTTATTCTGGTCTTCTCAACGTGAAAAGTGAGTCTTCTCGTCACTCAGCAACATATTCTGGGATATTGCAAGAAAATCGCACATTATAATCTTGCCCGACGGGAATCGAACCCGGGATCGCGTCATGGAAAGCGAGCACGCTGACAATTAGTTAAACCTCAAGAACCTACATTGCATAATTACAATATTGAAAATAGAGATTTTTGCCTTAAAATCGGTTCTAAAAAATCAAATATGGAAAAATGATCACTTACATTTTAAAAAAACTAATATTTTTCGCGTAATTATCGCTCGAACTTACAGCAATTTATAAAAAGCACTCTCAAAAATGGCTCAAAGTTGTATTCTTTAATTTTTTCCACTTCACCAAAGAACGCTTCAAAAATGACACAGGTCTCATTTTCTTTGAATTCTTTTGAATTTCCAAAAATTGCCAAACTGAGAAATAATGTGAGAAAGTGTGTAACTTATCGCACCACTAGTTAATAGTAAACATAAGTTTAACTCCCTTCAAATGTCACACTGAGCTTGAATTACTTCATCACAAAATAACTTATTAAATTGCTAAATTACTCTTCTCTTATCGCTGCAGCCTGTTGCATATGGATAGTCATTTTCATAGAGTTTTGTTTTAGTGGAGGTGTTCCACCACACGCTGAGAAGATAATAAACAATAGTCTGAAATAATTAATGATTGGCTCGTAACGGTAGAACGCAATGCCAGAGAAAAGTGTAAATACATCGAACGGAAGTGAATCAGACGGAATTAAGCGGGCCAAAAGTACGAGAATATATAGACATGAAAAAATTTCAATTTTATTATTTATTGTTAATGTACGTAATATACTATATGAAATTCCATGTAGTACATATTAATGCACTCTTATGAAAAGCATTCCAAGAACATGAAAAAGAGTAGTATCAACTTATAAGGCGGTCATGTCTTGTTTCTCAAATCAATGTTCGTAATATACGGCGAAACGGCACATTTATAAACTCACTCAAAACTCCAATGATCACATAAAACGGGCAAAAGCAATTGAATATATGCAAGCGAGGGACCTATTTCCAACGACGTTTCTTCGTTCGTTCTATAGTTGCTTGCACAAAGTAAAGTTAATCGTGCTTCGTTGATAAACGTTTAATTGAATTGGATCATATGCCCAGTACTACCGCAATGCCCTAGTTTTGTTCTTCCAGCGGCGTAGGTGGCTCAGGCCACGAATTGACGACACTGCAGTGAGTCCAAGGGGTAGGTTCTAGGGTTCGAGTCCCAATGGGTGGCAGGATTTTCGACACTAATTCGATAGCTAGGTCGGATTCCGCCGTTGTGTGATGGAGCATTCTGACGTCCGGCTGCTCTGATCCGTAGATTTCCGGGGTTTCTACGATTAACACCAGACAAATGCAGGAGCAGAACCCTAACATACGGCCACGGTCCGCGCGCAGTCTATCCATCCACTTCCTTGTCCTATTCTCACCCCTTATACACATTTCCCTTGCAAGGTCCTAGGTTCGAGTCCTGACGGCGGCAGGATTTTCGACACTAGCTTTTCAGCTAGGTCGAATTCAGTCGCTGTCTGGAGGAGAATTCTAGCGGCCGGCTGCTCTGATCGGTAGTTTTCCGTGGTTTCTCTGATCAACACCAGGCGAATGCCGGAGTAGTACCCTACGAAACGGGCCACGGACCGCGCGCGATCTGTCCTTCCCCCTCCTTGTCCTATCCTCTCCCCTTCGCCGCACTCACAATAACGTGCACTACACTACCACACATTCCAGGAGACCGGTCGGGAGCTTAGAGCTTGTCCAGGCTGGGGCGGTGCCCCGCTGGTGGGAGAGTCCTGGTTAGGGGGAACCCCACTAGCTGGATCTCGCCATCCAACGGGGAAAGATCACCGCCATCTCCCGAGAAAAAAATTTCACTACACTAACGGGACTAATGACCGAAGCAGTTGACGCACCCGGAAACACGAAAAAATCAATCAATCAATTATTTCCCTTGCATACACTACAGTGTCACATATGTGGGGAGTTTAGAGCTTGTCCCGGCTGGCCCTCCGCGACAAAACATGTATCCGAGAGAAGCAACCAACAACCATCCCCAAGGCGTGACTCGAACCCAGGACCCTTCGGAGCGAAGTGCTGAGACGGTACGCGCTCTTAGCCACCTCATCCATCCAGGGCAATGGATATGGAAATTGATATCGCTAAATTAGTGGTAAGTCAACTGACTTCTCTCAAAGACTGTCGTGATCCAGATATCCAGTGGCGTACCGCCAACGCCAAGAAAGGATACCCCGGATATGAGTGTAGAAAGTTCCCCGAAGTTGCTGCGAATGTCTATTGAGACATTTTTGGGGAAATCAAGTCAACCTGCAGAGAACAACACATGTCGCCAACAATTTTGAAACAATTTACCTTTACTATGAAAATAGTGCAGTGTTTTAGTATACGCTTTGGACTTCCCACGTGCAATTAAAGGTCTGTGCGACATTGACATGCCTGCTTTAAGCCGTTCAGCCTTCGAGGCCGCATTCAAGAATGTGTGTAACCGATAAATACATGGGGTACGGTTAGGTAAAGCGTCAATCTATATTATCGATAATATAGATACATTGGTTTCATTTACGTTTGAAATAGTTTTCGTTTACCTAACGTGTTTATATGATTCCCAATTAGAACGCGCAAAATATTATGTGCTTTGATCGCAATCTGAAATTTCAGAACGTTAACTACAATAATAATAATGTATAGATTAACTTTTTTTAGGGCTTTTATCCAGCCAACAGCCATTTACCTTTTACGCCACGATGAGACGCATATTCGACCATACACTAGACCAACACACTTGCGGGCTCCTCTGATCTGGGGTCAGCAGAACGCGAGGCCCTCCGTGACAACACATACAAAGTCAAGGGACGAACAATCATGCCCAAGGCGGGACTCAACCCGCGACCCTTCGGCCCGAAGCGCTGAGTCGGTACTCGCTCTTAGCCACCTCGGCCATTCAGGTCCGCCATTAATTTTTAATTTACAAAAATTAACAAATTTAAATTAGGGTAACATTTACAGGTTTTATGATTAGCAATATTCTTACATCAACTACTAATCAGTAAATTTTGATATAGAAACTTTTCTTACGCTTTGTAAAAATACGTACACTATATAAACTAGACGTGATACAGAATGGCAAAGACATTCTCGTAGTAATGTTTTCTAATTTCCTTGGTGTGTATTGGTTTTTCGGTATTCTTGCTAGCTGCCCTCTATCGCCGCCAAAAGCACTTTTTTTGAAATTTTCTAAACCTCTCGGTTTTCTAATAGTCGACCGAAATATTACTTCAAGAGTATATTAGAAAAGTAAAACCTCGTCCTAAATGGCAATTCTCTTTCAAAAATTTTGAGCCGCTCTTAAGAAAATGGCGTTTAAACGTTACTGTAAATGCGAAATTTGAAGCTCTTTTTCGCAGGAATCTTTTTAATTTGAAAAACTTCATTTAAAGTCATTTCAAGGCAATTTAACTTACAAAGGCAATAATGTATACAAATGGATGAAAAGTTGCATATTAATGGCTTGAGACATATTTTGAAAAAAATACATGTGTGTTTAATTTTTGAGAAACCAAAAGAAAAACAAAATGAACTTAAAGTCACATTAAAAAGTGCCATTAGTACTATCCATTGGAAAAGTTTGAAAAAAAATTGAAGCCATTTTTTAAAAAATGACGTTTGAGCATTTCCGAAAATGCGGAATTTTGAGCTCATTTTAACAGAAAACTATTGAGTTTTCGAGAAACTTTAAACGGCAATATTTACAGCACATATACTCATAAATACAATAATGTGAAGAAATCGCCTCTAATGTAAATATTGTCGACGTGAGAGACAGGTCAAAAAAATTACATTTTTGTAATATTTGAAAAACAAAAGAATATAACTATATGGCGTTTATATCATCGTATAGGGTTCGTTTGGCGCTAACCCTACCAAAACTTTAAAGAAAGAATTGGGGCTGTTTTTCAGAAAATCTGGTTTTTGTTATTTTTTAAATTGCAGATATTTCACGCACTATCGCACGAAGACTACTAAAATTTTCAAAAAATTCTACATGGCCTTTATGAAAGTACCATTTAAGGACAACAAATTTCATTTGGAGGAAAAATTATCTACAATTTCATAGTTGTATATTTTCGTACTATTTCATAGTACGCAATTTTCGAAAATTCGAATTTCACCGTGCAAATCCAACCTATGCCACCTTTATAACTGTATTTTACTCTATTCTCACAACAAATTTAAAGGAAAAATTCGGAGCTGTTTTTGGAAAAATGTTGAAAATGTCTGGAGGCTTCGTGTAAAGTATCCCCAAAATTAAATGAATGTTTCTCAAAATCGCAGAGCGTCGACGCAGGCCAGATGGACAGGGATTTCTTCAATTTGGAAGAAATCCCACGCATGGTTTAGGCGTTAGTATTGTTCACATACACCAGATGGACAGAGACGGACATACAGACGGACGTTTTGAAAAAAAAAACACTTTTTCGGTATCAGGAGACCCTAGAACGTGTATTTCTGTTGAAATCTCGAAATCGACTTTCCGCAGCATTACATAACTTTCTCTATACTACGTATAGAGTGTGTGAGATACGTGTACGAGAAAGTAAAATAATATAATTAGAAAAGAAACAATTTCGACTTTAAACTTTTAAAATTTCCAGTTTCACGTGTGATTTTTTTGTGAAAATATAAAATACGTATAATATTTTGGGTCAATAAACTCAAAAATCGAAGATTACGTGTGTTGGGAATTAATGTTTGAAAAAAACTGCACTTTTGAAATCAGGAGTGAAAACATTAGTATAAAATGCAAATGCTATGAGGCTCAATGGAAAAACCCTAATCTTTTAACTATTTAGTACGAGGAGAAACATTTTTTAATATTAGAATAGAATATTTACGTGAGATTTTAATTTTTTCTGACATTGATTCAAAATGTTTAGAAATTTTAATAAATTTGGGTGTTAATAAAAACAAGGTCATATGCACTAAATATGATGCTTCTAGCTTTTTTACTTCACATTGAATAAGTCAAAAGAGTTTAGAGCAATCGGAAAGCACCCTGATTTTTTTCAGCCGATTTCACTTGAAATTACCCACATGTGATGTCTTCCTGTGCGCGCCTTGCTTGGTTTTCTTTTGTTTTCATGTTAATGTGTCTTAAAATAATTGTAATATAATGAATCGTTAATTGTACATTCAAATACGTTTTTATAAATCTACCACCGGGTGTAAACCCCTAAGTAGATCAAATCTATCCAAGAATGGAACCTACTTCAAACGGCGACCCAGTCCTTGGTGCAAGGGACTATGGAAAGAGAATGACGATCACGATGATGACAATGAGGGTCGCGCGATCAAATAATACACGACTTAGAGGTTCTTTATGACTTAAGTATTTTTAATTTATAATCCTAATGAATATTTTAATTCACAAACGCACACATTTTCATTTCAGAACATATTTTTACTCCTTTCTACTACTAACTCTTGTTCATTTAGGTTCAATGCACTACACACATCTGCGCGATCTGTCCTCTTAGCAAACTCCATTTCTCTAACGAAACGAAATCGATATTACGTATTAAACAGTGTATTAATATTTCATACCTTTTATTTGAAATTATATCTAATAACAAATTTTTTAAATGCACAGAATGCAAGTGCTTCAAATTTAAAAAATACTTACGCAAATGGCTCAGTGAGGTGCGCGACACCCCGAGTTAATTTCAAATTAACAGAAACTGACGTACGTAACACATATCAACAATGAAATAAGTGAGATAAATGAACTGATTAATCAAAATTACGTAACGTTCAGAGGTCAAAGTTGCCAATATGTGTTCCAGTAAACACAATATAAACATCGAGTGGGGTGGCCCACACCCCAGTATACCGGTTGAGGGTTAATTATCATTAAGTCTTTGTACGAATTCGATTATGGTAAGCGCCACAAACTGACTGATACTCAATACATGAAGGAAATATCTGAGATCTTGCCGAGATCAAACCCGCTCTCTCCCAATCACCAGTGCTCATACCCGCATTGCCTTGCCTTCACGCTCGCTTCGAACGTTGGCAATTTTAATTACTTTAATTATTTTCAATGTTTTCCATACAGTACTTGTATTCCTGTACTTCGCTATACAATAATTATTGTAATTATTATAAATACATTAAACATATTTCCGTTTTTGAGAAAACGTACATTGAAAAATAATTGTCGAATATAGACTCTTGCAAATCAACAGTAACATAAACTCAAAATAAATTAACAAATTGGTGTAATCTTGTTCGTTTAAACAATTCACAACCATCACGTAATTTAAAATACGCTTACTAAAAATAAAACCCCTAAATGGATTTTGATGAATGAAGATTAAAAAGTCTGATGAATGAAGATTAAAAAGTCTCGGCATCATCTCGATATTGCTATCTAGTATATTGCGTGATGAAAACTCAATTTAACATGGCAAACAAAGCAATATCGTTAATGGACCATCTGATCGCATCAGGTCATCAGTAAAATTTGTATGTACTGCTCTTTCGTGAATTATTCTGCCAATTTCAGGCAATATTCCATACCTTATTTTAATGTTCATCGACCGTGAAATATTTTTTTAAGGACCTGAAATTAATTGACAAATAAATAGTTCTATAAATAAATAAGCAAATAAATGGTTTGTTTTCTAGGACGGAGGTCCTTGCTTACAATAAAAACAATGCTATTAATACAGGAGTATAAACCATACGTTACACGACCGATCTCACCTAAACTGCCGTAACCTTAAAATTGCCTGCCTGCTCACCTTAATATTCCGCAAAGACAGCCTTATCTGCCCATTGAGTTTATATTTTTCGAATTGTCAATATCGTAAGAGGCGTGATATCAAAATCATCTCATTCCAATGTTTACTAAATTTAATTTTTTACATCCTTATCACAAGATGTAGTTACCGTAGCGGCATTTTGTCAGAAAAAATCATATCATGGAGATTATTAACACTGATATGACAAAAGTTGATAAATATTGATCATATATGTAGTAAATTACTTCCTTTAACACGTTGTGTAATCAGAAATCATGTTTTATTTGTCCTTCATAAGGAAAAATTGGATTACGGCAAAAGTATGTCCCTCTACCCACCTGTCTTCCCTCTGACCATCTGCGGACGTTAGCTCCTAAACCGTTCAGACAATTTTCTCCAAATTTCACTTTCACAATCGATCTGTGCCAATTCACTGATTTTTCTTTCAAATCTGGAAGAAATTGTAAACGTTCCAGAATAAATAGAGAAAGAATATGTTCTTGTAGCAGTACTAGTTTATAGTAGTGTTACAACTAGGAGCATATTTGCGAATTTTAGGTGGCCTACATAGCCTCTCGAAGAGAGTTTATTAATAGAGTCCCCCTTCAAAAATTACGGCACAAAATCAAACTCTAGTATTAATTATTCATTAGTATGAATAGTTGAAAACAATATAATTTCTTTAACACCATTATTTTTCATTTCAAAATTTCCTTTAATAACAGTAATAGGTCCTGTAATCGCGATTCAGCAGGAGTCCGCAAAGCGATTTTCACCCTTCGCACTCGTAGGGCATCTGTGGCACGCCACCAATGAATGCACCCTGCAGTCACGTTTGTGTGCACTGCACGTTTAGGTCCCACAACTCGTAAGGTATCTCTGATATGACAATGGAAAATTGCAGCACAGCTTGTAGCAAATACTTTGCATTCCCTCATCCAAGCTCGTAACTGGTTTCGTCAGTCACGGGAGACAATTGCCAACCAATATATTGTTTGTATGGATACTTCATATGGAATCAATACTTTATTAAATGCATATTTCAGAACTATTGTATTGAAATTAAAGTAACAAATAAATTCTATAAATAAGGTTCATTATTATGGAATTTCACTTCACTGCAGCAAGATTACGCGTACACACAAACTGCACTAGCCATTTCAAATCAGTAAAATACCAAGAGTATGTAATCTTATAGCATTACTATGTCACATTATTACGTCAAGATTATTTAAAAATAGTAACCGTAAAAATAGGAACGGTTCAACAATGAAAACTTTCTCTTCCCTACCAGGAACATACGTGGGCATCTGTGAGATATGACACATAACACACTGATACAAACTGGTAGTCATTATTCTCGTGTCGTCTCCGAGATGCCGTACGAGCTGTGGAACATGTATTATGCTCGTTGCATACGAATGCAAATGGTTAAGGACACTGAAAGAGTCACCAGATGGAATTTTGGGCTACTGACGATTGTTGCCACTGGTTGTAATGTCCCAAAAAACGAATCGAGAGTTGTTATATTTGTTTCGAAACACTGCGTTCTCTAACTCCAACAGTGTGTTTATCGCAGATCACGACCACTGTGTCCCCAGAATTCGCATGTACGTTCGCGCAGCCCGTGTGTACGGGTATTTTCTATTTCTCTGCCACAGGAGTAAAGTGCTTCTTTCGTCATTTATTTGTTTCCAGAAAAGAATTTAGTACTATGACGTATATTCATAAAAAAATGTACTTTTGGTTTGTTTTAATAATCGTTAGTGAATTTAGTTGAAACTGATAGTTCAGTTCAGTTCAGTTCTCTAGCTTCTCCCTAAGCACCGACATTGTAGTTCTTCACTATCATGAGTCGCGCCAGGGATATTTAATCCTTCTGTCTCCACAGTTGTCGAGTTCCGAAGCATGCTATTGCCCGGGTGAGCGCGCAGCTACGACTACCTGCACAAAGACGCACAGAAGCAAGAGCGATATCCCCTTTTCTTTCGTCACCCAAACTGCAAAACCAAAATGCGCGCCGCAAAACCTACTAAAATGTACTTCGAGATGTTGTGACAATCACGCCAAATTTTATAGCGAATCGGTCGGTTTTTAACTAATCCGAATGATCTGTTTCGCAGCAAACCCTTAAACTGTCAGTAATAATATGAAAAACAAAAGTCTTCTATCTTGCTTCATCTGCTCCAATTGTACGATCTAGTCTGCGAAACGCAGAAAATTGTTGTAGACTGGAGGTTACTCATCAAAAAAGATGGGACGAAATTAAAATCCCATATTAATGATTCATAATAATGAATGGTGGAACACAACCTAATTTCTTTAATACTAAATTTAATTTTGATTAAATTTCAATCTTTCCTTTATTTTTAGTAATAGGTTCCAAAACGGGTCCGCAGTTTTCGAAGGAAATGCAAAACGATTTTAGGAAGGGCCTGAAGGAGTCGCCAGGTAAAATTTTTGCGCTCTCGGAAGCCAACAATGTGTGAATGGTTTACGTCCACTGCCTTACCAAACGTCCTCTCATTTTGTCGAGGCAAAAACCTATTGCATTTCAGAAACATGATTCTATATTTAAACTTATGTAGTATACCCACACTTTTATGTTATTTTATGCCTGTGTCTCAAATCAGAACACAAATTTCACGTGGTGTAAGAAAATATGAAAATCGCTGTGGGGCGAGATCCGAACTGTAGAGTAGACAGTCAAACACCACACAGTGCAACTGCTGCAGAAGTTCTGTTGTGAGATGTGTCTTGTGCGGCTTAGCGTTATCGTGCAGAAAGACAAAATCTGCACTGAGCAGTCCGCGTCGCTTGTTCTAAATATCCCTGGCAAATTCTTGTCTTTCTTGTCAGGGCAGCATTACGCGTATTACAGTGGCACAGAGTTGAACGTGTCAGTCAAACACTGGTAACTATCCCAGGCAGCAGACTTACACGACCCAGGGATGCAAGCATTGATCCTATGGTATGACAATTAAATCATTTCTGGTGGAGAATATGTGGGAAAATAGAACATGTGCTGTATCTGCTACAATGAAATTTTTCTATGAAGTTGTTTTCCTTTTGTTGACGATCCAGGGAAACTTACTTTCTGAATGCGTCTCGTAATTTAAATTGAATTACGCTTATAGACAACAACAAACGTTTGTGGCAAGATTTAATGAAAACAAAATATCCGCTCCTGTGGGATAAAAACTATTTCCACCGGCAAATGGGCGAGAGAGTTTGTCCCTTCATCGCTAATCGTGCCCACGTGAGGAAATCGATTTACTGCTGCGAGAATAATGTGAATGATTATTTGAACAACTATCGTTATTTTTCCCCTAACGCCCTACTATGCTCAAGAAAATGTGCACCAATTGTGAAGCTACATTTATGTCTAGAAATCAAAACAATACTGTTTGAAACAATAATTGTTTATGTTGTTTTAGTGATGATTTTCACGTTTCATTATACGTTCACTATAGCCGAGGTTTAGAGTTAACCACAACTGAACCTCTTTGAGCTTATTTATAATGTAGGTGAAATGGGACCAGTGACTTAAGTTCATTATACCCCAGAGTTCATTATATCTGAATTCACTCTACCGGAGTCGACTGTACGTGCTTTATGAGGTAGATCATTCAGTAAACACTAGTCACAGCCGTGCCAATACGCGTGCCGTTGTCAATACCCGTGGGTCGACGAAGGCGGCTGGACCAACCTGGTGTTGTACACAAAATCATTATTATTTTCTGACGCATCAAATAGTGATTAGAACAGCGTTTACACACGTTAGAACGTTCTTCTGATAACGACGAGAAGAATATAGTGAAAATCACTAGGTCAGTCGTCCAATGAACAATTTTTTCCGTCTTTTTCACCTGCCAACTACGGCAGATACCGTCAATGCCAGTGCGGTCATGGGCGAAGAAACCTCTTGGCTCGCTTGCGCAGGAGTGACAAATATCTTAAAAATGACCGTGACTCAAACTAACCAAATTTAATTATTACTAGTTGCCCGCAGCAGCAAAACTGCTGCTAAACAAAACCATACAACATTGATCCCCAAAACGTAGAACGCACACTGCTCAACAAACAAAAATCAAATACTTTGACACTGCAATCGCCTCCTATTTTATATCAGTAGTATACATATTTTTTGCGACTCTCACTCGCAGCCAATCTTTATAACTGAGGTCTCTACAAAAAGAGAATTTCATGGAGACGTGACGAACTGCAGTTTGACTTTGGAAATATGAAGGATTTGTAAAAAAAACTAAATATTAGTGACAAATGCAACCCGCAACACTTGGGCGGGTTCTTTAAACATCTTCATATTGTCCATTAAAAATTAAAAAAAAAGTGGAATTAATTAACACAGGGCATTTGAAAACTACTTAGTACTGGTTGTACCACGACTTGATGGTGGACGAAACCTGAAGAGATACTTACCAGTGTGAATCCAATGCCCAATTGAAGAACCTTAGGATACAATCTCGAATCATGAGTGTACGAATCATGAGGTCAGCAAGTGTTGATTGGATGACAAAGTATATGCAGCGACACACTAACTTTTTCTTCCTGTTCCTGAAGCTACTAATTTGAATCGAAACACAAGTTTCATTAAACACAATGTTGAGATGTTTTCAACTATTTAGTTACTATTTTCTTAAATAGTTTCAATTCAAATGACATTTGGAACATAAATTAAATTCGGGTAGGAACAGATCAAAAGCAATAGGTCAAGTTGCTAACGACAGTGTGCACACAATTCACGTTTCCCCATAGCACGTCATACGCAGTTTTTAACTGTTTTTTTTTTGACGTAAAATAAAATAAAAATAAAAAATAGACAAGGCAATATTGCTGTTTCTGTTGTAGAAGACAGGTTACCCACATCAGCGTTTAGTCCTTTGGAAATCAAACCTTTTCCTAAAGCAGGGCCTCCATGAATAACGGTAAGAGAACAAAGATTTTGAAATCTGCCATTTTAACTAGCACTACCGTTATAGGAGGAATTCGATTACAGCAGCAAGGATGGTTAGTGGAAAGACCTATACTAAAAAAAAAGAAGGGAAAAACAACCTTGTCAAAAAGCTATGTTTTTCTACGCAAAGATCTAGATCTAATCTGTCGAATGAAGACAAAAGACATATCCGAGAGCTCCGAAGATGAAGAGTGTCTATGCCATGTTTGTTTAGAACCATTTCAAATAACAAAGGATGGAGACAACTGGGTGCAGTGTATAACTTGTAAGAAATGAGCTTATGTAAACTGCACTAAAAATGCAGAATATTATGTTTATATTCACTGCAATTCGGGTGTTGAAAACAATTACGATTAAATAAAAGTGAGTATATAAATGAATCAGCACTGTAGAGACGTTTGTGATATTTGAATATAACAATATTTTAGTTTCTTTTACATGTGTCACAACGTGCTCCAATCCCCGTAGTGAGGCAGGTAGTGACAAAGTGCACTGCTGTATAAAATTGTTTATATATCATTAAAAAACATTATGTATTTTAAACAGAATTATATGTAAATTTATACAAAGAGTCATTCTATTTGTTCCTTTTATTATCAGTTTTAAATTCTGGTCCATACATCTTCAAAAATCCAATTAATTAAAATTGTCACAACTAGCACCGGTCTCTCCTACTGTGTGTCAAAGGCACAATGGTCTCTCCTAATGAAGATTATTTATTTTGATATTACATAAGTGAAACGAGAGAAAATGTATTGTCTTTGTAAGTTGCCTTTTGATTATCGACATTTCACTGCAGTGTAAGTGAGTTATAGTCATATGTGCTACTTCATTAACGTTAGCTTTTAGAATGAAAATTAGATTTTCTTCATTTGACATCATTTCCATTTCATCCCACAAATTCAATTTCTCTGAACTTTAGTGATGATTGAATAATTGCCATTTATATTCGAAATTTGTTTGTGATCAATGTCGAGTATGATCGAATGGAAGTGTCGTGGATTCGAATGTTATAAATTATGAATTATACACTGTCTTTATATATCATTCGAAAACTTCATATTTCCGGTAGTTTGATATTGTGACGAATCTAGCAACACTTGTTTTCTGTAATAAGCTGTGGAAGACGTTTAGGGTGAGGAAAGTAACATTTTGTGTCAAGACACAAAAGAAGGGAATATCTTAATACATACTAAAAGGTCAACCGAACTGACCAAACTACGGGATCAAGACCGTTAACCCCCTAAAGACCACAATCAATTTACCAAACATTTTTAAAGACATTAAGTATCACATACATTAAATTAAAAATTTAAAACTGCACATCATTTAAAAATAAGTTAGAACAATTTTGCCTTCGACTCGGCAATGACTTATGCTGGATTTTGTTTTGTAAACATAAAGTAATTTTTGAATCAAAAGACAATGTTCAAAGTTATTTTCTAATTGAAAGCCCATTTATACAGCGCAGATCATTTCAGGTTTCAAAAAGCCCTCCATATCTCTTCTTTTTTAATAATGTCTCTTCTTCTCTAATGTCCAGAATACTGTGCTTATAGTCAGTCGACGCTCTGAGGATAGTTCTAAGTATTGCCGAAAAATATAATTTTCGTGGATAATAAAGGCAAAAAATAAATTCATGTGTATTGGCGGAATTTGAATGCATAATATAACAGCCCTGCATTGCGCGCGTCCCTGCGATCGCGTCCGATTTTAGATCTTCACGACACATAAGTCCGACAACCAGCCGTCAGAATGGCAGAGCATTCGTTCCTCACAATTAACCCTAATGCGTGACCTATCGAGTCTCGAACTCCGCTTCGAGTCTTGGTTATTGATTCATTTATTGATTGATTAGTGACTGAGCGCGTCAACTGCTAACGTCGTAGTCCCGTGCATGTAGTGCATGTTTTTCCTCGGGAGCGATATTTCTCCGCTGCATTGTAAGATCCGGTTCCAACCTACCGTCGTATTTTGAAAGATATCAACCAGATTAGGATATTTGAGAGGCAAATATTGCCTAGAACATACAGCCCTATCCAAGTGACTCCTTGAATATGGAGAGAACAAATGAAGAAATTGAAAATCCAATAAACGGGTAGGATATAATACGATTCATTAAAGCTCAGCGAATGAAATGGATACGTCATACGCAAAGAATGCATAGTAGTACACCTCCAAAGAAAATTATGGAATGGATATGTCACGACACGGCATTCCGGCTCTCGCGACACGCTGCCGCCAGTGAGTGACCCAGTTGTCACTTACCGAGGTCAGCTGCGCGAGACTACAAATCAGCCAGAGTTTCGCACCTCGCCTCTCTTGTTCTTTACGACCTGTGATGCCGGAGGCACGTGTCACGCCACCCTCTCCTATAGGAAGGCTTCGCTGCACGGGTAAGAGGCACAATAAATTCTATAATCTACTAGAAAGATCCCGTCAAAATTTGACGGTGAGATCTGAGATAAATGTAATACTGTGCCCAGACTAATGTTCACAGTATGTTGAATTGTTTGGATCTTCAGGGTATAATGAAATTATTCTATGATTAGAGTTCCCAAAATTTTCAACACGTATAGACCATGACCAGGTGGCAATACAATATCGGTACCAAATGACACAAAAGAAATAGCACTATTATACTGACGTATATTATTTCTGAAGTATTTTGATGTGTTATCTCTTATAAACAACTGTTTGATTTTTGTGACAAAAGGTAAACTTATTTTCCCATTTAAGCAACACAGAGTAAACTCGTTTGCAAAATTTCCCTCACATAGGAAGTACAAAGCAGAACAAAACTGACATTTCATAGACAATGACCCAAGAGAAAACGAAATGACCTCACTATCACGTCACCTACGCTGACATTCTCTTTCCCTGCGTCAAATTAATGTACGTTTGCGTCTTTTGGGGCGCGTGGACAACGATTCGAAATTCGACATAACCTGTGAACAACTTCACTTCTTCAGTACAACCGAGCAAAACCCACTGTCCGAATGTTCTCTACAAAATACACCACAAGCAAATACTGCAAACTGTCAACATTACAATGCAATTATTACACTGAAACAAAACCTTGACGAATTGTTAACAAATATGAACAATGAAAACAAAACACCAAGCAGCGCCACCATGAAGCAGCGTAAACTCACATCTATCGACTCATATATATATATTTGAAACAGCCACCCTTTGGAAGAAAACAATTGACTATTGTTAAGCGTACTATTAAAGAATGATTAAATTAATTAATCTACACCGTAAATGATGGTGCATCAACACAAACAATATCTGATAACACATCTAGGGATCACATTCTTTCATTTATAGGAAAAAATACTACAATCGGTTCAGTAGAAGCTGTAAACGAAGCCATGGCAGAATATCTTATTTTTTATATATAAAGATACGCTTGTTCTTTTTCCCTGGCACGAGTTGGTAGGTCCTCACTCTCCCCTGCAACACGCGACAGATAGTAACAGGTCGACGAAAGAAAGGAAGACCAAGAACTCGGTGGATGGATGGCGTGTGCCAGCAATCTAGGTAGTGTTAAAATTCCTGCCAGCATTGAGTTCGGACCCTAAGATCTCCCGGTTAGGGGCACTGTATGTGAATGTCCGAGAAGGGCCAACGGGCTAGAGGGAGGGGAAGAGGGAGCAAGCAGTCATCCAATGTGAAAGAGGAAAGTGTAATGTACAGGATAAAACGGAACGATGTTCTGAAACCCAAGACCCACAAAGGGTTGGAGTGGGAATGGAAGATTTTTCACGCGCATTTCTTATAACTTAATGTAGTTCAGTTCGTTAATGGTTTACTCTAGGGAGTACAAAGAAATATTGTAGAATTTCCGAGAAAAGATAATCCATACTGGTTCTGTAAAAACTTAATTGAATTGAATTAATGAAATCCCTCGACAAGTATATGGCACAAACACATAACGAAACAATTTTGCAAATGGTCAAAAATAGAGATAAGCGGAATAAATGAGCATCATATTAAAATATTTTCTACAATGCTCAGTTAGTTAGCCTATACGTTACTTCATTATTACGGAATTTTCAAGTCTATGCCAAAACAATTGTACTCTAAGCGTGACATTGTGTGACTCGATTTGACAGGTGTGATCTTTAATCACGCTCAGGAGGTGAGAGAAGAGTGGCACGAATCGCGAACAGTATACGCACGAAAGTATTAGAGAGTAAAACAAAGTTAAAAAATGCATTGAGATAATATAGTTTCCATTTTAAATTTCAAAGACGATTGAGGATCAATTGTTTGCGTGTGGAGGCACCCGACCTTTTGTCTCGTATACAAATTAGTCGTCGTGCTTGGGAGCCGTATAATAGAAACTTTCTGGCAAGACTGTGGCTTCAAAGTCAACAAAGCGAAGTAGTTACTGAAAGTCTCTACAACTGCGAATACGTATCACTTTCTGACTGGCTGCTGTCAACCCATTGTGTACAACTCACTGTGCGAATAACATATAGAAGACGAAAGAAAGCGTGTATATTATTCACATAGTTTTCACCCGATTACTACCAAGTAATAGTCATTACTGGGTAGTATTATCTTTGCTCCGCTATCAAAATTGACTACTGTGTGTTAGTGTGATTTTTGATTCATTTGATAAAATTATGGATGTAGCTCAGCGTTTGCATTGCTGCTAGCTGTGCAGCGACTCTGACCAGGAGGTCCTAGGTTTCAAGTTACGAGGATGAACAGAAGCTACATAGCTGGACCGCATTCAGCCGCACCCTGGAGGAGAATTCTAGCGGCCGGCTGCTCTGATTAGTAGTTTCCGTGGTTTCTCCAATCATTACCAGGTGAACCCCCGGGCAGTAAACCGGGAGCGGTAGCTCAGTGCATCAACTGATGCTACTGCAGCGCCTCTGACCGGGAGGTCCTACGTGCGAGTCCTGACGGCAGCAGGATTTTCGGCACTAGCTTTTCAGATAGGTCGAATTCAGTCGCTGTCTAGAGGAGAATTCTAGCGGCTGGCTGCTCTGATCGGTAGTTTTCTGTGGTTTCTCCGATCAACACCAGGCGAATGCCGGAGCAGTACCCTAACAAACGGGCCACGGACCGCGCGCGATCTTTCCTTCCTCTTCCTTGTCCTATCCTCTCCCCTTACATGCTTACACTAAGATGTACTACACTACCACATATTCTGGGAGACCGGTGGGGAGCTTAGAGCTTGTCGGGACGGTACCGCGCAGGTGGGAGAGTCGACCCGCTAGCCGGGACCCGCTAGCCGACGGTAGGTCGGCGCCGGATCTCGCCGTCCTGCGGGGGAAGATACCGCCATCTTCCGAGGAAAAAACATGCACGACACTAACGGGACTAATGACCCAAGCTCTTGTTGCGCCCGGAATCACCAACCAACCGGAGCAGTAATCCAACAAATGGGCCAATGACCGCGCGCAATGATTCATTTCTCTTCCTTGTCCACTCCTTTCTCCTTACATACATATTTACATGCCCTGTTCTACAATACATGTCGGAAGCTTAGAATTTGGGACGATGCCCAGTTGGGGAAGACACCTGGATGGGGAAATCCCTTGAAAGCCGACGAGTAGGTCGACGCCAGACATCACGATGCAGCAGGGAAGGAATACCGCCACCTCCCAGAAAAAAACATTCACTACACTAATGGGACTAATAGCCATTGCAGTCCTGCTCACAAACATCAATAAATTTTCAACCTGAAATGACTAAGATGTATATTTCGAAATCAGTTTCGCAATTTCTAAATATTTTAATTTTAGCCTATCAGTGCCTTGGTGAAGAAAACTATATTGTTTGAGGAATGCTACCCCCTTACAACGAGGAGATAGATCACGCACACTTTTGTGTAATTTTTGAAAATTCACACGTTTTAATGAAAAGGTAATATGATTCAGGGCACTGTTCTCCACTCGAACAAAGAATGTACAAAATGTACCATTTTTTACAAAATCTTTTTTTTTTTGTATTTAAAGTCGCATCAACATCTAGGTCATTAGCGACCACCATTGGAGTTAACGTTCTGGAAACTATGAAGATTGACCGATATGATGATGATGATGATGATGATGATGAAGGGTGAAAGGACGAACACAAATACCACCATACCCGAGGCGGAATTCGAACCCGCGACCCTTCGGTTCGAGATCGCTACGACCCAACTGCCTTAGCGAGCTCGGCCACCGGGTCGTCTAGAAAGTCTTGTTTAAGCATGTTTGATATTTATACATTTTAACTCAAAACTGAACAAAATTTTCTAATATTTAATTGTTTCTAATTTCTAAATTTTGAAGCAATTTTACACATAATCATTTAAATATTTCTAATTTGGGCCCGAGCTTTTGACTTCCCATAGTGCAACAAATGCAGTGCTTTTAAACTTGCAGTTCGTATTCAGTTAGTAACGAAACATGTCCAGATGGTTCCAGAATAAATGTGCCAAACTTTCTAGGCTGTGTAGAGGGCCACTTTTGCCAATGAAAGTAAGAACTAGTCACGTTTAGTAAGAAATTTCATGAAACGAAGTTACTCAGGAGACATCTGTATCTGATTTTTAGGCAACTCTTTACAGATGTTCGGCAGGTCATGCGCTGGAGCCGTCAAGAAGATTGCATGTACCTGTCGAACATCTGTACACACAGATAGCCCAAGCAACAATATGTATAAAGTCATATAAGAACGTTTTTACTAATTAACGTTCCCATTATATACTCATTGGCAAGAAGTTATCATTACTACATGCTCTAGATGTAACGACTTTTCTGTGACAATTGCTTATTGAACATTATGTCACTCATGATGCCCCGGAAAAACGGAGACACGTCAGCTTTCGCAATATACAGAAAATGCCATTTTCGATATAATTTATTGATGCTAAATTTCCCTTGTGGCTACTAAAATGCTTTCATCCACGTGATTTGAATGTATATATTTTCACAATTAAACGAAAAAGTTCTCGTCACCCAACGGAGAAAGACGATCAGTCACTAACAGCTGATTGACACTGCGCTTGCAGTCAACCCCTTTGGCTTTATCGGGGCCGATGCCGCACTAGGCTGCGTGAAATTATGCTTGCTGTAGACGATACACGAGTACAGAATTGATGTAACCAAATACGCAACTTATATTTATTCACACCTTACATATCTTACGTTTTAAACTTGCATTTCAGCTTGTAAATGACATATACGCTCCCATCGTTCTCGCTCAAAAGCAACCACTCCCACTAGAATAACAAACTTACTAACTATGCCTTTGCAAATGCCGTTAAATTTAGCTCCGATTGCCTTATGCATGGCGTGAAGACGATTTATTTATTTTTTTATTTATTTATTTTACGTCAAAAACCAGTTGAAACTGCGTATGACGTGCTATGGGGAGAAGTGAATTTTGTTTCTGTCTGACGATACCACCTGTGCATGTGACTCACACATTGTAATAATTTCCTCTCCCTGCAAAACTATACAAAAGTAAGGGTGGGGGTGTACGGACGCAAAGATCGAAGAACTTTATTTGTTTGCGTTACATTTAATGCCCAATTGCGTCATGCTTTGCCCAACAAAGAAATCAGCTGCGCACGAGACATTTCTGATCGAGTAATTGATTTCCTTTTCATAACAATCTACAGTTAAGCGCTCAGGTAGTACTGTGGCAAAGATTTTAGCGATATAAATATAACATCTTCGTTACACGTAAGGTTGCATTGCAAGTTACCAAGTAATCGCCCGTCAGATTTTAGAGTTTTCCCCTCTACAAATGTTACAGTTCGAAATAAACGATTGTGTGACAATGCCGACTCCAGTAGGCGCTCTCAATATCAGGAATCTAACACGTTCATTAATTAAGCAAAAACGAAAACAAAAATACCATAAAATACTCTTAAATCTTTCAATTCTTATGTTTGCACTTCTGAATACACGATACTCTGTAAACCACGCTTACACAAAGCTCATTATTCCGGTCGTAAGCAAAACCATATCAATTCATTCAAAACTAAAACTTCACACACAGAAGTTACAC
The DNA here is from genome assembly GCA_964035755.1 of Teleogryllus oceanicus. Classification (NCBI taxonomy): domain Eukaryota; kingdom Metazoa; phylum Arthropoda; class Insecta; order Orthoptera; family Gryllidae; genus Teleogryllus; species Teleogryllus oceanicus. The sequence goes on from CAXIVR010000001.1 coordinate 58,604,677, forward strand.
ATACGCGCATGTATGTCCGTGTTCATGCATGTGTATATGTGCAGTACGGCCAGCGTGGTTAGCCGAATGATTTAACTGGCTAGAAATTAAGCAATTCGAGACACCACGGATTCCTCGACGGTGACTCTGAGAACCTCCGTTACTAACGGTGTCGAGCCCTTTTTTTTTTTTTTTTTTTTTTTTTTTTTATTTTTATTTAACAGTGAGCTGATTATACAACGCTCAGCCATGTGGCTTTTCAGTTGTTTGTAGCGAGCATTTTCAGACGAAAATATGCGAAGGGGGTGGCTACGGCCACCTCCCATTAAACATAGATTGTTGTAGTGCGAATGATAAAGCGGATGAATACATATTGTTGACTATTGATGGGAGGACTATTTATTTTATTATCTTATGTCGGCCAGTTTCCGGAGGAAGATGTGGAAGGGGAGTCGGTTGCGGAGACGAGTTTCTATGGGATATTCTTTACCTATGTTGTAGTGGGAAGCACCGGTAACTGAGGGTAGATTTTGGAAGAATGATGCTGAAAGTTTAATAATGTAAGTTAGGACGGGCTCTATGGTTAGGTCTTTGTGAAGGTTAGTGTTGCTTATAAACCAGGGTGCATTAACTGCAGTTCTGAGGAACCTATTTTGGAATATTTGGATTTTATTTATAGTTGTAGGGGCGGCATTGCACCAGACTGGACAAGCGTACGTGATTAATGGACGTAAAATGGCTTTGTATATAAGGAGAGCAGAATGGAGCTTTAATGATGAGTGTCGGTTGATTACTGGTTTGAGAATACCTAGGCGTCTATTAGCTTCGTTTACCTTGGAGGTGATGTGGTCTTTCCAAGTCAATCTGGTGTCCATTAGGACACCTAGGTAACGGACTGGGGCGGTTGAGGAGCACCATGGTATTAATGCCGAGTCAAATTTTAGTGGGTGGGAAGGCTGGAAATCGTAGCGTGAAAACTTTGGATGAGGATTTGTTTGGATTTATCTTGATTTTCCAGTTTCTGCACCATGTTTCAATAGTTGTGAGGTGTGTCTGAATTAAGTTCCTTGTGGTATTGAGATATTGGTCAGAAGCAAAAATGACAGTATCGTCTGCAAAAAGGGCAGTGTGTACATTAGGGTGCGTTGGAATGTCAGAAATGAATATATTAAAGAGGACTGGTGACAACGGGAACCTTGTGGAACTCCTGCTGAACTGTTTCTTGGTGAAGAGAAGGTTGAGCCCACTTGTACAATAAATGTGCGATCATTAATGAAATTGAATATGGTGTTGATTAAATATTTTGGTATACCTAGTTTCCTTAGTTTATATATGATTCCTTCGTACCAGACCCTGTCGAATGCTTGAGCGACATCGAGGAATACTGCTAATAAATGATGGCCAGATTGAAATGCTTCGTGAATATTTTCAGTTAAACGCAGTAGTTGGTGGCTTGTGGAATGACTTGGGAGAAGCCAAACTGAAAGGGAGGAATAATGTTGTTATGATGTATAACTTTACGTAGTCTCTTTAGTAGTAATTTTCTAAAATTTTTGACAAAATGGGAATGAGACTGATGGGCCTGTAACTAGTAGGGTTGGCATGGTTTTTGTTGGGTTTTGGTACAGAGATTATTACTGAATGTTTCCAGGAACTGGGGAAATATCCTGTCCTTAGCACCGAGTTATATATGTTGGTTAGAAATGCTAAGGCACTTCTTGGGACATTTTTCAAAACAATGGAGTTGATGCGATCATGACCTGGTGATTTCCTTGCCGGTAAGTTTTTAATGGTATGATATACTTCTTGGGAGTTATAAAAGGAATCGGTCTTGGTGTGTCGAAATTAGGGAGCTATTAAATTCAATGACTTCATTATGAAATTCTTCCCGTATGTTGTGAGTTTGGAAGGTTGAGGCAAAGTAATCAGCGAGCATTTCGGCTTTCTCTTTCTCGCTATGTGCTGTCATGTTGCCATTTTTCAAGATTGGAATGTTTGATTTGGTTCCTAACAACCTGCGTGTAGCTTTCCACAAGGAGCCATCGTGGGGGTTTAGGTCTGCAACGTATTTTTTGTATTTCTCAAGGTGGAATGAGGCTAATGCGTTGCGGACAAGTCTGATTAGGTGGTTGTATTCTGATTTTAAGTGAGGTAATCTATGTTTAGTCCAAAGACGTCTTACTTTGTTCTTTCTTGTTATCAGTTTTTGGATGTCTTCCGGGAGTTGGGGGTGGTTTAGAGCACGAGTGGTCTGTGAAGTGCTTGGGGAAGAATTTTGGATGGAATTAATAATAGCGTTGGTCAGATGTCGAGCCCCTGGCCGAAGGGATTAAACACACTGACTGACTTCGACGTGACGAGACAAAAAGGCAAAAAGTTAACGGAGGGTTACTTCAGTATGCTCAAGGTCCAAGAAGGGTTAAGAGTCGCGAAAAAAAGACGCAATTTTTTTTAATCTCGTAATACTTAGCCGAAATGCTGTTCCAAATAGTCGAGGTCACTAAGGTGGGAGTGCCTAATTTCCTGAGCTCGACGGATTGCAGGTACGAATCAGGTCTAGGATATGAATGTGCTTGTTTGTTGTGGCATAGTGGGGATTTCCCAACCACCATGCATCAACTTTCAACCTTCTTCCTTCGAATCCCTCATTGCAACTACCGAATAATAAAAGAGTTTCGTCCATTTTGGGCCTACGGACTACAATGGAAAGGCATAATGTGAGAGCTAGCCTTCACAACTAAAAGGGAGAAAGAACCGATAAGGACAACTAGACAAACATGACAAGTTCACTGATTGATTGATTGATTGATTGGTGATACCAGGCGCGTCAACCGTCGGTAGTCTCGTAAATGTAGTGCATGCCTTAACACGGGAGGTGGCGGTGATTTTCCTCCGCTGACTGGCGAGATCCGGCGCCGACCTACGTCGGCTTGCGGGGTTCCCCCAACCTGGTACATCTCACCAGCGGGATATCGTTCCAGTTGGGACAAGCTCTAAGCTCCCGACTGATCTCCCAACACGTGTGGTAGTGCAGTGCATGTGTGTAAGTAAGGGCTGAGAATAGGGCAAGGAAGAGGAAGGAAAGATTGCGCTCAGTCCGTGACCTGTTCATCAGAGTATTGCTCCGGCATTCGCCTAGTGTGGATCGGAGAAACCACAGAAAACTACCAATCGGAGCACCAGTCCGATAGAAATCTTCTCCAGATCGCGGTTGTATTCGACCTAGCTATCTTGCTAGTACTGAAAAACCTGCCACCGTCGGGATTCGAACCCTAGGGCCTCCCAGTTAGGAACCCTGTAAGTGAATGTCCGAGAAGGGCCAAAGGGCTACCTCGAAAAAGGGGAAGAGGGAGCAGGCAGGTATCCAGTGTGCAATGATGTACTCCGCAGAGTACACCGGGGATGTTCCCTTCAACACAAAATCGCGGAACCAACCTCGTGAGAAGGAATGCAATAGATAATTTAATGAAAGCGGGGAGGGGTGTCGCACACTCCTGAGAAAAGATGAGACAATTTTAAGTAAAATATTTCATATAAAATATTACTTATAATTGTTAGTTTAACGTCAAAAATAGCAAATAAAAGAAAGATAACAACATTTAGTGTTCAGAAGCAAAGCAAGCAAACAATCCTTGAAATTTATTTCTCAACCTTTGAAATGAAAACAGGGCATGCATTAACAATTATGAATGTAACAAGTGGCTGTAACATACCATGATAAGGAAGTTTATTGAGCGACTAAAAGATACCATTATATTCAAGATTGTTCATTATTTACGATATCGGTCGTGCGAATATATACTAATTAGCACACTTATAATGCACATTTTATTATATTCGATTGCTTTTTCAACGCTTTTTTTTTTACATATTGTGTAACGTTATATTTATACGATTAATAACATTATATTGAATTCAACAGTATCTTCATTACATTGGATATGATAACGAACCATTTCATACGAACAAAGAAAATCGGATAGGATAATTCTTAATATTTTTCTGAATATACTAGAAAAAAGCGCGCTAAAAGCGCTAAAATAAATAAAATAAAACTAATAAAAATAAATTCTGGGGCGGCTGGGGGCCTCGGTCCACACAAGACAGCTTAATGCTAAAAAAAATACATACAACAGAACTTAGACTCCAATATATTGCTGGGTTAATGTATATTTATCCTTTGTCCTACACAACACTATGTTTGGTAAAAAACAACCTGAGTTCCACATGAGTGTAGCAATTATTCAAATCTTAACTTTTAAAAATTGCGAATTATAAACAGGAACCCTTAATTTTGTTATAAAAAGTGTATATAACAGACTTCAATAAAACCTCATGATGCTTCATCGTTTCGATGCAAATTCCATGAAATAGTTATTCATACTTTTAGTATATAGAATCAGAATTTCCAGTCCGCAATACGATTGACAATCAGAATGCCTACATTACTCATAGGAATAAAATAAATTACATTGGACCGAGTCATATACGTTAGGTACGAAACAAAATCTTACATTTGCATCAGGCTTATTTTATTGGCTCACGGATTATATCAATTCAGAAGCAAAGGAGGTATTATTATTGCCAGTGAACATTTTACACGGTAAATACCAGATCATTTTCCTCATAGAACCGAGAATCAGTACATACAATGTATTCGTACTTTTATATTCACCAACGAAGAATTCATAACAATTGATTATGATACTAGCAAAGATCAATGCAGAAAGCACTGGTCCTCCAAGCTACCAAACTAGACGCCCAAACAGCCTCAACAAGTGAAATTCTTTAGACAATACAATTTAATACATTTCGACTCGTAAAATTCGTTTTCATCGGAAAGCATAGATATGTGGCTTACAATAAAAGGCAACGAACAGACTCTGTTGAAGTAACTAAACACCATTTCTCCTTACAAGCTAACGACTCCTAACAAAACTTGTCCGCTGCGTTTACACTAAACGTCCGGAAATGTCGCCATCGTTAGAACGTCCAAAGAAAACTACCGGCGCGATATGTAGGAAATGGTCACGAACGAAGGTGGGAAGGAGAACAAGCAGCTGACTGATTTCGATTGTGTCCCTGTGACTTTTCCATGACTGGCGAATATCGGTAAGGTTTCGTCGCTTTGAGTAAAAAAATCAACCGGCTTCGCAAGTGGCTTTCCATTCTTTTTTTGTAACAATATTTATTATTATTATTATTATTATTATTATTATTATTATTATTATTATTAATAAACCATTTTTAAAGTATTATATTTAGTCCGCTACGGTTTTCCTTAGCACTAAATCCTTTATCGCATATGATTAATCAGTCCGGTCCGAGATTCCAACTCCTTGATGAAAAGGAAATTCTTCGCAACAGTAACCCCTTGTTCTAAACGGACGACTTCAAAATGATTTGCAAAAGACAGGAGTGAGTTAAGCAGACTGGTGGAGATGACAACACAATTCAGTAAAGATATTCACACGAATTTCGGAACAAAAAAATGTGCCACGCTGTATGTCAAAGGAAAGAAAATTGAACTCTCAACCTCACTATTTTAATCCAATAGAACAATTACAATTGCATGACTGTTACAAGTATTTAGGTTTCAATCAAAATCTTATGAGATATAAAGCAGCAATTAAAATATGTTGTTTGGGCTCCGCCTACTCAAATTTCTTGAAACAGCTTATTTCCAAGAACAAAGTAAAAGCTATGAATTCTTGGAGCATCCCTGTGTTGAGTTATTCCTTCGCAATTGTCCATTGATCGGAGTAAGTCTTGATAACCTAAACAAAACACTACGCACTACACTCACTAAATACAGAATGCGTCACCCTAAATCATCAATTGAACGCCTCTACATTCCCATGAAAGCAGCTGGTCGGGGTGTATTGGATCTTCAAGCATTATGCAACCGTCAGGTAACAGGTCACAAAATGTACTTCATAATGCAATCTGTACTCTACATAAATCAATAGTATTTAAGTTTTTGGAGTAATAATAATATATCTCTGGCTGAAAATTCCGCTGGTCGGTTCATTGGTCGTCTACATGTTTTCTTCCGATCAATTCCAGACAGATGCTTGAGCACTGCCGTAAAGAATGGGTAACGGACCGCATGCGATCTTTTTATGCCCATCTTGTCCACACGTTTGCCCGTAGGACCGATAATTGAATTGAAACCCACTAATGCTATGTCTTCAATGATTTGAAATTTGGTCACAAGCATCAAAATTTCGGAATGTAGCTGCATACTTGCAAGACACACAAGATAATATGTGTCCCATGGTGGGTTAACCTAAATAAAAGAGAAAAGGCTATTTATATGACGATGCTACGACCATCATGTCCCCCACTAGATCGACCAACCACATAGCAAGAATACACACGAGTAGTTGTGTACATTTCTGACACAAGTAATAATTTATAAATGACGGAAAATAGTTCTATCAAACTGAATTTTTAGAGCAAATTCATTGAGTGGGAATATTAATGAAAGGAAGACTGAATCAATTTATCAGAGAACCGGTTTTCAGAAAATAATTGTTTACAAATTGCCTAAATATCACAGAACATTTCCCCCAAATTACTCATATTTTCAAAGTATACATGATCTTCTTTCAAGATCTGTTTTCAAACAACAGATTTCATCGAGGGGAAAAATACCTACCTTCAATATTTTAGTTGTAGGAAGATTCCGAAAAACGAACTTTTGCAATTGTGGAAAATTCAAGGGTGTCAATGAAAAATATACTTGCGTCATTTTTAAGAATTCTTTACGCTATCCAATGTGACAATGTTAAATACAACAATTGGAGACAATTTTGAGAAAAATATAAGAAAGGTTGACGTTTCATGGAAAGTACCCCGAAAAATCAAAATCTATGTTTGAAAGTCGGCCTCGAAGTTTCTTTAAATCGATAAGTTTTGGAGAAAATCGTCCGAACGATTTAGGCACTCCCGTTGGACACAGACGGACAGAGGGTGTCAATGTTTTTTTTTTTTTTTTTTTCAATATCAAGGACCCACAAAACATGGATTCTGGCTACACGTGTTAGAGGAAGTAACTTACTACATATAGGAACAAGATCGATCCTGTTATTTGTTACTAGAGTCAGGCAATAAGAGTTTTTCTGTAAAAAAAATAGCCGATTTTTGGCGCATGATCACAATACTTTCTCTTCTTACGAAGTAAGACGGGGAAAATAAAAATCAGTATCTCATTGAAATTTCGCAATGTAAGTATATCTTCGACACGACTGTGAAATTTCTTTGGTAATTGATATTACTTAAAAATAAATTATTCCGTTTTAAAAGACCAGTCATGAAAAACACAATTAAACAATATTTAGTAAGTAACCCACTTAAAAGTTTGTGGTATTGTAACATTGATTTTACGCTTACACAAAAATGTAGTTTGTCTGTTACTATGATTGTTCCCTATGTATTCCCTTCCAATGAAAAATGTCTCCTGTCCAAATACGATTGGAAACACTAGTCCAGATAATATACTGTAATACAATTCCCTGGTTCAATAATTTAATAGAGACGTACTTTTAAATTTGTATAATAAAAACAACAAAATAGAAATTTCTTTTATGTCATTTTTTATATTTTCTGTTCATTATTTTAAGTATCACATCACTTCATTTATTTAACACCAAAAAGCACTAAAATCTTTATGCGAGTTTGGGAGGAGAAAAGAACACTTACTGTCAAGGTGCGAAACTCAGCTCGGTAATTGTTCAGTGGATCAAATGAAACTGGATGGAAAACCCAAATATTATATAAATTGGGAACGTTCTTATCATATGTCAAGCGATACTGATTCAAAACAAGGGGAAATTGTTGTACGTATAGAACGCAGGTTTGGAAAAAATGGAGCATAGCAAAAGACTTGAGTTTAAATTAAAGTAGGTTCAAATCAATGTAGTAATACTTCAAAAGTTATGTCAACGTCTGTATATTCGCTCTAACTTCTTGTTCTTTTAATTCGTTTACAATAGGATCTGTATTATTAGGAGTTATAATATTCGAGAGCTCCGTGCAACCTTTGTGTACTGAAAGGGAGTGCGCCTACATGACATGTCAGGGGGCTTCAGTATTCTCACTTGGCAAGATTCTAAACGAAACGCGGGAATCTGCGTTCCTTTCCCTTCTCCCTATCAGTCGTAAAGGAGATTTGATGATAAAATTTTCTGACTGCGGCATTCCATTCTCTACCGCGCCCACTACTGTAAGTAGTGGGCGCGTTTAGTGTTCCAAATGAACATTTACTCATTCAGATTGTTCGTTTACATGTATTTTCGATCAATGTAAGCAAAATCGAAGGTGTTCAAATTTGATTTTTGTTGCCTTCTTTCTATTATTTGTAGCCTTATTTTTGTTTTTTGTTTTTTTTTTGCTGAACGGCTGAAACTTGGGTAACAGAAGAAAAAATCAGGTATCTTCTTGACTTACTGGAAACGGCTTGATTGAAACCAATTGCTTTTCTAAAATTTAAGGACAGTAGACAGCCTAATTTAATTAATTCGTCTATTTAATAACAACTTTCGAATTAATTTTATACTTATTTTCTTTGTTATATTTTATTTTATAAGGATTTCTGAAACTGCGTTATTTATTATTGTATACCTAAAATTAACCACATTTCTGTGATTTGTAAAATGTATTGACATTAAAAATGTAATGATGAATAGTTGTGAGTTTTTATTCTTCCCTCTTCAATTAAATAAAAGTTTTAAGGGTGCAAATGACTGTTTTCTCGAGGCAGCATGCAGTGCTCCTCGAGAAAACAGTCATCTGCTCCTCCGCTTTTGTATCGAAGGCGCGCTCACCGGAAGGTACCTACATCCTCATTCATCGCAAACGGTCAAATATTTCGTGACCTTCAATTCCCTTATATTATAGGTTACTTAATAATCCTGTCCTCAAAATTTTATTCTCTTCTACCATTGTGTCCAAGGGCTGCTTATTTCTAACTCAGCCTACAAGCCAATATTCCCAATGGAATTAATTTTCGGTTCCTTAAATATCTGATTAAATTACTTTGAGTCAAATTTAAACTCGCCCAATATTTTAACCTCACCAGTGCCCATCTAAATACCCTTCCAGTTTCTAACACTACTACACAAATGTATATTTTTCTATCAAACACTTATCTACACGTAGGTTCGAGGATATCAGTACCACTCAGTCTGCGGCATGCTCTCTGCCCAGTTTCCTGTTTCGGTGTGTTTCACTTCTAAGAAGCACCGTGAGCTCTCTTTCAAAGACGAGCGTAAAAATAATTCAGAACGAATATTTTTAAAAATGTCATCACAAATCTGCGGATTTTTGTCTATTGGCCTATTTTTTCTTTCAATGAAAAACGCAATATTATAGGTTATTTAGTCATTTGAAGGCATTAAGAATATTATTTGCAAATTTTATAGTACCTATCAATGCGTATTTCACTAATAAATGCCTATTTTGCGTTTAAATACCTAAATGTTGCCTGTTTTCATATTTATTGATCAAAATGAAATTATCCTTAATCAAATTTTTTTTATACGTTTTTTCGTTTTTATCCTGCACATTACAGAGATATTGAACAACTTTCGATATATGTATTTTCCGTTTTATTGCCACCACTGTACGGGTATTTTGTACCGTGAAACGCATGCAATATTGCTTGTGGTAGCCAAATTATTTTTTTACTGGGAATTTTTAAACAATTTTTTATTAAAAACGGCCCAAAATTTGTTCTTCAAACTTTCTCCTTGTATTATCAAAGGAGGGTATTGAATTCATTTTTGGCGAACACTGTATTTTCGAAAATTGTAAAAAGTTAACATTGCAAAAGTATATTTTTGAATACGGAGGTTTTTGTCTTATACGAAAAAAGACTTCAGAAAATATCAGTTTTGAAAAAGCCACAAATAATTTTTTTTTAAACAGTGGTTTGTGCGGAATTTCTGCTTAAAATGAACGCAAATTACAAAAATAATTCTCAAAAACCACTTCAAATGTTTGCTTCGATTGTTTCCACGTATAGAACAAGGAACACTCAAAATAATGGATCAGGTCTCATTTTTTGATCTCTTTGAATTTTTAAAAATGGAAAAGTTTGAAATATATTTTTAGATATATATCGAGAAATTAGGAGCTGTTTTAACACCAGTAGTTAAATTTTTTTTATGCGTGGGTATTAAAACAAATCGCACAATATTTCCACTTATGTTTAAATGAAATGTGAAAAAAAGATCATACTGTGCAGCATCAGAATATCAGCTTGCATTTAATGAAAAACAAAAGGTAGCTACTGCAATTCAGTATTTTTTGTCCGAATTGCCAACAATGAAAGAAAGGATTTCTACTAGGATTTGTCAGAACAATGATGAAAGCAAGCCTTCCATGAAGATAACTACATTATGTTTACTTCTGAGACTTTCAACTCAACAACGTAAATAAGAATAAGAAAAATATATAGTACCATTTTTCAATGCGTATTTTAATTTTTAAATGCCCATTTTGCCTGCCTATTTCTACTGTTTTCGGGCCTATAAATCCCCAGCTTGGTCATCATATTCGTGTTTGAGTAGTTTTAATTGCACAATCATGCAGATGTTCGCAAGGTTTGCTATATGACATCGAATTTTAATTCAGATTTCGTCGTAGAGTACGCCGTATGAGTGCTTATAGTTCTGTCACTGAACGTAGAAAAAAAGTATAATTTGTATAAATGTTTAATATAATCGCGTTTTTGCCACTGTTTCGTACTAGAAAACATGCATGACTGTGGAATGAGTTTGACCTCCGAAGGAAAGATAGAGTATGTATTCTACACTGATAAGAAATGTCTTCGCAAATTTATTCTCATTGGTCTGATTTGCAATACCCTCCCTAAAAATAGTGCTAAACATTGAATACTTCTGATGTTCTGAATATCTACTATGTCTAAACGTCAAACATACACGATTTCTATTAACCTATTTTTTCCAATAGCAGGAAGCCTACCTCGCTCAGACACATTTCTCACCAGCACACTCACTCACTCACACACGGCCAAACGTATGCACACACACTAACTTATCCCCGCGTACACGCACACGTGCTTCTTTAAACAGGGGTCAAAGCATGGACTAACTAGCGGTGCTACAACAGCACATACTTTTCTGTATTATTGGTAACGTCCACATAATATCATAACCATCACACTACATGAAACTGTAAGTGTTTCCCATCAGCAACAATTCTTCTCCACGCTGGCTTCTGAATTCAGGTCCTTACAGTCAACACGCCGGTCACGTTCCCCTAAACCACCAGACTCACACTGCACATAGTACTACAAATCTAGCTTCCCGACGTTTAAAAAAGTTGAACATTTGCATTAGCAATTTTGAAAAATTCATACGTTTCCATTTACATTTTCACGAGATTTAATTTTAAAGAACATATTTCATTAAGGAAAAAATTCTAACATCAGTATTGTGTTTTACAAAGTTAATTTTTTGTTCGCAATTTTCTAAAATCAGAGAGTTTGCCGAAAATGAAGGTTTAGCAGTATTTTAAGCGTGTATGCTCTATCCCTTTTAAAAATTTAGAAAATTGAAGAAGCAATTTTTGAGAAAATAATTGAATAAATATTGCTTATATTTCACGCAAAATTATGAGAAAACTATTTATATTTTCAAAAAATTGTACCTGACCTTATTTCAAAATCTGTCTTCGAAGAACAGATTTAATTAAGGGAATATCTTCAATACTATAATTGAAGGAAGACGCCGAAAAAACGTTGAACTTTTGGAATTTTCGAAAACTCTTTCAACGAGAATTAGTCTTGCGCCATTTTTGGCATCTTTTACACAATCCGAGGGAAAAATAAGCAATTCATTGGACACCGTTTCGATATTTTTTAAAACATTTTGAGGTTTAATGTTATGTACCCTTAAAAATCAATGGATCCATTTCAAATAAGAAGTGTCTTGAATTCGTCTCCATCGTCCATTGGAGTTTAATTATAAAAAATAGAGTCATCATTGAGAATATTTCGAAAAGGTTGAGGCTTCAAGTCACCAAAACTCAATTACTTCCAAAAATCAAAATATCCGTTTCAAACGCCCTGGGCCTTGAGGTCGTCCAGATAATCAGAGACCATCAATTTTGGAGAAACTCGTCTCAATGGTTTAGGCGCTAGAATTGACGACGGATGGATGGACGGAGAGACAAACATTTTGCCGTCAATCGATTTTTCGGTATTAAGGATCCACAAAGCGTGAATTCTGATTACAGAACGTGTTGGAGGAAGTAATTTACTACACCTAGGAACAAGATTTATCCACTCTTTCGAAACCAGAGCCCCGCAATACGTGTTTTTCTGCCGAAAAATCGCCGATTTCTGCCGCGTCACTTCTCCACTTTCTCTCTTAAACGGAACTGCGTAGTATGGCGAGAAAGTAAAAGTTAAAGGAACAATCGCCAAAACATATTACTCTAGAAGCGTGCGCAAGTGGCACGATTTTGCATTCAGAGCTAGCAAATGACGTGAGTGGCGGTCGCTGCAGTGTAAACACAATGTCCGCCGAACATTTCACGAGAGTTGCAGAGGGGAGGAGCCTGCGAATGATTTCGCGGTCATGTATCAGGCCCCTCGCCCATCCCACATTCGCGTTGTAAATGCATTACACGCACCAGATCGAAGTTCACTAGCATCGCCACTTTCACTACTTTTTCAAGTACAGCACTGGTAATGACGAATATCCCCAAAATCGCTGTTGTTTTGTCTTTTAACGTTTAACACATTTTAACTATTCACTTTTTTATTTTATAAAATAAGTTGACAGTGTGCCAGGAAAGTCTCTTAACAGCGAGCCGAATCAGGATCGTCTTTGCGTTTATGTTGGTGGCAACTAGATAACTGGGAAATACTTAGTGAAGGAGAAAACACTTTCAGCATCTTCGTATTATGATTGTGATGAGTATACAATTAAACGTTTGTTTTGTTAAAAGCTGCAGCTCGTGCTATCAACATAATTTCTGTTGCAAGCACTCTCACTAGCATGGTACCAGTACGGAGAGACTATCCTGGCGCGCTACAATAAGTGTGGTAGGGATTCTGGAGCTCAAATTACAGACTGGCCATGGAGCCAGCGCAGTGGCTTTTTACCTCTGGGTTCCAAAGTTCAAATGGGGATCACTCCAAGTAGCATTTATTTGGCAGTTGTTTTTTTTTTTTCTTTCAGATTATCTCGTCCTCTTGCATCTCTTTCCGTCAGGTACACCTTCCTCCTGGTATTTCACCACCAATACCATTTTCATAATCATCGTCATCCACCATTTCAGGTTATCTCAGTCTGCGGTGGCTCTGCCCAGGAGGTCCAAGGTTTGAGAAGTCCCAACGGCGGTGGATTTCCGACACTAGAGAGCTAGGCCGAATTCAGCCGCTGTCTGAAGAATTCTAGTGGCTGGCAGCCCTGATCGGTATGTCTCCGTGTTTTCTCCGATCAATACCAGGCAAATGCCAGAACAGTACCCTATCAAACACGCGTGCGATCTTTTCTTCTTTTTCCTTGTATCTTCTCCCCTTATAAACAAATGCAGATTCACTACCCTACGAGACATATTGGGGACCAGTGAAGAGATTAGAGATTGTCCCTGTTGGGACGGTACCACGCTGGGGAGATACCTAGGGAGAAAATCCCTCAAAAACCGACCTGGAGGTCAACGACAGACCTATCATACAGCGGGGCGGAACACCGCCAACTCCCGCGAAAAAAGTATTCATTACACTAAGGGCCAAATGACCATAGAAGCTGACTACCGAAAACATCAATTAACGAGTCAATCATCGTCATGGCCAACATATCTCAATGCAAACTGAGTTGAAGATCCCATGACGTTAAATTTAGCTTCTGGCTGGGGAACCACGGCCATTGTGACGTCTCCCTTCCAACTCAAGCCATACGATAAGTAAATAAACGTGAAAGAGTTGCGAGGTGGATAAATATTAGAAAAGAATAGCCCTGGAGGAGGAAAACGATCTACTAGCCTTCGCATTTCTTTGTTAAGTACTGACAGAGGCACGTGCCTTTGGGAAGAGCATGGGGAATGTACTCCTTTCCGGAATGAAAAAATAATAACAGTCAATGTAATACAATACTTTGTTGTATCTTTGTAACTGAAACTTAAGTAAATTAAATCCATTTATAGCCCAAAAAGACCGTAAATAAATTTTAACAAGTTATTACACGTCTCTTTGAGAATAATATGTGTCAAATTTTCACAAATTTCACAATGTTATGAAGGTCCCAGTCAGTTTAGTGTTGACTGTTCTTATGAAGCACATATGTATTGTACCTCAGTTTCTTGGTCAACGACACCCATTACGCTCAGTTTCCCCTTGATTCATTGTGCTGAGATGGCTCCTTGTTTTACTTCTGGACACGAACGTAACTTCACTTCCTCTGCACATTGTCTTGAGACGGTGGAGATATAGTTATTCACACAATCGTTTCATCTTCTCGCGGCAGTACGTAGATTTCTACATGTAGGGCACAATAAGGGATAATAGCCAAAATCTGTAACGCTTTTGCTTTTGGAAATTGACTTTATTATTCTCGAAGTAAAATACATGGCTCACTAAAATGCATGAATAGTTAAATCTATTTAAACATATACACAAAACTTAAAAATATTTTCTCAGTTTACATATTTCTTCCACATACCCAGTTACTAACACTGTTGAGTCTGAATAGGAATATTCCAAGAGCGTGCGAGATTAGTAGACAGAGGTGCGGCAAGAACGGCGGGAAATGCGTAAAATGAAAAGGCACAAAACCCCTTGAGGGAAATACATAGGATATATTAAGATACATCATCTTTCCTCTTCACGTTTGGATCTCCGAAGTCAGATATCCTCATTTACTTCGATTTACTTCCGTACACATAAAATAGTTTTTGACTTCGTCGTGTAATCAAAACCATGCAATTATCTCGATTGGCGTCATATTGAAGAAGTTCACTTCTTGATCTCAGCATTATGTTTGGCTCACTCTCGCCCTTAAATAGTTGACTCGACTTTCTGAAGAATACTGGAGATTATGAGTCAAAAGGTTTTTTGTAACTAACTAGAAAAATGTGTGTGTTTCTAAAATTGAAATCTTCAATATTTTGAATAAACGTTTCTTTAATTAATGTGTATAGTATTTCATGTCTATGGGGGGGGGGAAGTCTTTAATAACAGTATCACTTAACTCGTACACTGAGAGTACAGCAACAGACGGCCAGAAACCCTCACACCACCAATTTTGCACATTGCGACACGCTGATTTCGGAGCCGCACAAAAGGTGCTATTATACGCCTCGCGCCATACTATGCAAAATCCCGTAAGGGTAGTTCGCGAAAGGACAATATCCGCAGACTCAAGTGACGTATGCAGTTTGAAAACATTTACGCAGTGGCATTTACAAGCATAATTGGTTGCGCAACAAACGACTAGGGAACGGTCGTTCTTTCTTTCGGCGACAGCTGTGTAGCTGAACGGCAGCATCTAATAATTACGAACGCAAATATGAGAAGTGAAATAAAACACATTTATTGATTGTCCTAGCAATTGCTCTAAGGAGAGAAGACGAAGAAGAATACACAAAAGAATAAGCTTTAATGATCGTTCTCTTGATGTTCAAAAGTTACATCTGCAAGAAAACTGAAATAAACAATATCCTCCGTTATAGTGTATTACTCCTTCCCATATTTGATACGGACAGAACAGGTTTCGGCAACAGACTTTTGCCGAAAGCAGCGAGACTGACGATGACGGCAAAGCCGTCGAAAGCCGGCTATCTTAATAAAGCTAATATGTTGACGAAGATGTCCTCTTTTATTTCTTCTTATAAACAATACGTAAAAAAATTGAAACTATTCTCAAAAATCGCATTTCAAAATAGTTCGTTTCTCGGATTTCGTCACGCATTTATGTACATTTTAGATACCAATACATTTTCCAAGTATTCAGATTAACTAAACTGTGACCACTAATGCAAAATGGATATATTACTACTTTGTGAAAGTTAAAATACAGTATCATGCTAATATTACACTTACGAGATTTTAATTTTAAACAATCAAGCTTCTATTCTATGGTTTTATTTATTTTCATTTACTTAACGTCAAAAACAGTTAAAATTTTGTGTGACGTACTATGCAGGAAAATGTATTCTAGGTACGTTTTCTTAAATTCTGGGATATCTACCCAATCCATATACAAGTAGAATTTTGAGCACAGGTGGAAACGAGCGTTTATGGCAAAAATTGATAAGACAACATTCGCTTCTATAAAAAAACTATTTGCAAAATTAAATCAGCTACAGATTTTAGCCCTTATCGAGCCCTTCGTGAACGAATCGACTTACTACCACGAGAAAATGGAGAACGATAATTTGAGTAACTATATTCCCCCACTGAATTCTAGAAAACGTGCAGAGAGAATGAAGTTACACTGATGTCCAGATACAAAACAAGGGAACATCTCAGCATTTGCTCAAAGTTTCAGGGAAACAGGACGCAAAACCTGATCGACACGGGAGGTCTTTGACCCAGAAGCTGACGTGCAACATTTGTTAACAATGAGGAATGAGTTTATGAGATGTCATTTATAATGTATGTTTTTGATCTCCTAAAGAGATCAGCGTATGGGGAGCTTTTCCGAATAAAAAAGGAGCATCTGTTTGTTCCAACAACACATTTGAATCTTAATTATTTTCATTTTTTTTAATTTAATACAACGTACCTGTAGAATGCACCTCTCAGGACGCGTTATATAGTACTTGCGAACTGATGCTTCTACACCAGAAGATTCTAGGATCGAATCCCACTTCTAGAGGCCGGTTATTCTCATCGATCATTTCCGATGTTTGCTTCGATCAAATTCCCGATGGCTGTCGGAGCAGAACCTTAAACAACATCACGGGCCGCTCGAAGCTTACTTTGCCAGACTGACTCCGTTCCCTTGCTTCGGGGTGAGCGTTGGGTTCATTCCCCATCCTCAAATCGACTTGACAAAGAAAGTTGAACCTCTTGATAAAGAAAGATTTCGATAGGCGTTGTAGATGCGGGATTCCGCAAAACAACGATATTTAAGATGACGAGCGGTATTGCTTTTATCATTTTTTTCGGGTAGCGCCTCTACATTACTTCTTCTAAGATCTCCACTAATTTGAATACTGCTTTATAAGTCATGAAAAATGAAAAATTAAAGTAAACGAAAAATGAGCAATATTTTTTAATTATCTTGTTATTTTCATTTCATCTACAATCTTCCTTAGATTAAAAGTAGTATCTTATATATTATTTCTCAAAGGGCTGTTTGGTATTTTCAATAAATTGGGAGACATACGAAACCGATCTGTACAAAGAAGCAATGGATTGAAAAATCGTGTTTCTTTTCATTTGCACATGGGACATTCGTATTGAAAAGGTGCGTTAAAAATACGTAAATATCAAAAAAACGTAGATTTCGGGATCTGTAATTTCTGATTGCCGCGCGATCTTTCGGAAGAAAATTACACGGTCGGACGGTGGCGGGAGCACAGCGTTCTGGCTTGCCAGAACCAGTGCGCGTTTCGTGCACGTAAATGTGATACGTGTAAGCACGTAAATGTGATTTTCTACATTAAATGGAAATCTTGAAATAGAAGAGGTTTGTGAATCTTAATTTTTGCATACATACAGTACATTATTTTATTAACTGATTCCATCAACTTATTTATATATGTAGCCTTAGAATTAAGGTTAAAGAAATACAGTATTATTATTTTTTCACATATATTACGTGTATTCAGAATGTTCACGTTCACAGCGTTTTTGTTTGTATCAGTTTTAGTCTAGATTGTATAAGCATGTGAACATTGACTAATCGTGCGATTTAATCGCACGGGTTTTCTCACTAGTGATCAATGTTCTTTGTTCTACAATGTTCTACTATTATTTATTCTACTCCTTGTTCCATTACATATCCTACAATACCACATTAATCATTTTCTACAATGATTGATTTTTTCGTGTTTCCGGGCGCGTCAACTGCTTCGATCATTAGTCTCGTTAGTGTAGTGCATAGTTTTTCTCGGGAGATGGCGGTGATTTTCCCCTCGCTGGATAGCGAGATCAGGCACCGACCTACCGTCGGCTAGTGGGGTTTCCCCCCAACCAGGACTCTCCCACCAGCGGGGCACCGCCCCAGCCGGGACAAGCTCAGTAGTGTAGTGCATGTCAGAGTAAGTGAGTGTGTAAGGGGAGAGGATAGGACAAGGAAGGGGAAGGACAGATCGCGCGCGGTCCGTGGCCCGTTTGGTAGGGTACTGCTCCGGCATTCGCCTGGTGTTGATCGAAGAAACCACGAAAAACTACCGACCAGAGCAGCCGGTCGCTAGAATTCTCCTCCAGATAGCGACTGAATTCGACCTAGCTGAAAAGCTAGTGTCGAAAATGCTGCCGTCGTCAGGACTCGAACCTAGGACCTCCAGGTTCTACAATGTTCTGTATATTAAAAGTTGTAGGATCAAAATTTTAAATTCCATACCTTCTAACGCAGTAATGGTATTATACAAGTAAAGATAAAGAAAAAAAGAAAAAATCGAAGTTTCTAGAGTTAAAAAAAGTGGGACGGGAAGGACTTAGAAAAAACTGGCTTCAAACCAAGCAAATCTACAAATAGTCAAGTCATGTGTGCTATCATTCTCAAGAATTTGAGATGCAACAATGTATTCGAACAATGCAAATGAAAAACAAAATAGACAAGTAGTTCTTCACAAGTGGTAGCCTACATTTGTGCAGCCGCTATGGCAGAGCGGTAAAAACAACCTGCTGCTTCTTAAGGGGAAGTAAAACGAAAGTTCCATGTCGTAGATTTACGACTTTAAAGAAACCCTCATCGATTGTACTGCAATCAGCAACACTTGGCAGCCATTTTCATCGTACGCGACATTCAAATTCAGTGGTCAAGGAACAAACCTGAAAGACTGCGGCGCCCCCACTTAAATTGGAAACCAATTTACATGTTTCGAAATAAGTGTTTTGGGTCTCAATATAGAGATAAAAAATTGGTTCCGGAGAAAAGGTGCCTCATTAAGAACACACTTAATGCTAAAATATATTTTTACGCCTTCGTTTGGTACCTGTTCTAGAGAAGCATGTATGCTCCGTCAAACATCACAGAATCAATACAGGTGCCGACAGCCCGCTGCTTGGTCCAACTGATCCCTCGGACACATGTTATCGGACTTGTGAAATCTTCCCCTCTCGTCCAACACCCGCGCTCCCGCGCTCCCCGCTCTCCGGGGAAAGCAGGGACCGCTCTCTTCCCCGCGCACGCCCGCCCACCGCATCTACCCCGGCGGCTGCCGCGGGGCCGCTCTGCTCCGCCCCGCGCCATCGCGTCGCACCCCGTCCTGCCCCGCTCCCCCCCCCGGCCCTTCCGGCGCGCGCCGCCCGGCCACACGCGGCGCCCCGTGCGCTCGCTCCGCTCCCGCCTCCGCTCTCTCCCGCTCTCCCCCGTTCGCGCTCGCGTTCACGGCCCGGGCCACGCGCACGCACGCCGCGCAGCAGCGCCAGGACGGGCCGACGCCGGGCGGGTGCGAGCGGAGGTGGACGGGCGGCGGAAGCCGAGGCGGAGAGGCAAGCGGAGGCAGCAAGGAGGACCGCAAAGACCTACCCGCTCTCCCCCGTTAGCCCGACCCCATCGCGACACACTCCACTCCGCTCGGCCCACCCCGCCCTGCCCTGCCGATGCTCGCCCCCAAGGCAACAAGTAGGCGCGCCTGCGCACACGCCCTGCTTCGTATGGAAATGAAACCAATTACGGCAATGCAATGAACCCTTTGACGATCTCTCGCGCAGGCAGCTGGGCCACCGCCACCGCCGCCGCCGGGGCCGGCCGTGCGGCCGGTAGCGCTCGCCGGCGCCCGCACCCGGGGCAGCGCCCCGCCCCGCCCTTCGCCCTCCCGCTCGCCGCGCCTCGTCCCTCCGCGTCCCGCGCCGCCCCGCGCCCGCCACAGGCCTCTGTCACTGTGTCCTGTGCGGGCGGCGAGCGGCCGGGCGCCGGCGCCTCAGTCCCTGGGGCTCCGCTCCGCTCGCACTCACGCTTCCTCTTCCGCCCCGCTCCCGCTCCCGTTCGCGGAGGCGGCGCCCTCACGCGCGGGGCCGCTCTATCGCCTATAAATAATCAATAGGCTGCCACTCACCGCAGGCGAAGGCGGGGCGCGGCCTCCCGCGCACTCGGCGACACCCTGCGGCGGCTGCGGGCGCGGAGGCGGAGGCGGCTGCGGCTGCGGCCGGGGCTCCGCGGGCCGGCGCGGGCGCTGGCGCTGGCGGGGCCGCGGGGGGGCGCGGGGGCGGGGGCGGAGGCGCGACGGGCGCTCAGCGACGCGCCGCCATGCCGCGCGCGCAGCAGCCTCGCCGCGCCGCAAGTGGCCGCTGGGCCCGCTCCGGCCGCTCCGCCGCCTCTGCCGCCGCCGGCCGCCGCAGCCGCTGCTGTTGCTGTCGCTGGCGTCGCTGCGGGGCGAGCGCAAACGCGTTCCCGCCGCCGCCGACCACCGCTCGCCGCTCGCGCGCGTTCGCGGGCCGCAACTCGCGCGCGCGCCCAGCGCTCCGTGTGTCCCGGCGCCCCCGCGCGTCACCGGTCGCCCGTCGCGCGACTCCCAAGCCGTCCGCCGGCCGCGGCGCGTGGCCCTTGCGTCGTCTCGCCTCGCCTTGCCTCGCTTCGCGGCGCCCGTGCGAGCCGCCTGCTGGAGCGTTGCGCCGCTGGCTGCCTCCGGCTGCCACTGGCCGCTGCGGTCCTCGCGCAGCCTCCGCGCCGCTCCGCGCCGGCCCGCTCGCGCGCCCGCCGCCGGAAGCGGCCGACGCCGGCCGAAGGGCGCCGACCGCGCGCGCGCACTCCCCTCCTGCCGCCCCTCCCCCGCCCCACGATCGCTCTTCCCCTCGCCGCGCTGCGCACCTGTATCGGTCGCCTGGACGTCGTCCCCTCTCCGCCGCCGCCGCCGCGCGCCTCCTCCCCCCGGCCCGCTCGTGGTTTTTGCACCACTTAGAGCGATGATATATGCACGCGCAGTAAAGGGAGCTCTGGCCGCCTGCTGCACCGCACGCTGTTTTTTCGCGGGGACGATGCCGGTAGAGACGCCGCTACCTTCGGCCTCACGACGTCCGACAAGGCTTCTCCTAACACGCCCGACGGCACTGGAGGAGGAGGAAGCAGAGGAGGGGCGGGCCACCGGCCGGTGGCCTCACACGCTCCTCCGCTCGCTCCCCGCCAGTCCGTCGCTAGCCCGCCCTTCTTGCTCGCGCGGCCCTTGCTCACCTTTCAAACAACATGCCTTGGACCTGATCAATCTTTCATTGTTATTTGGAAGTATGTATACGCGCGGAGGTTTCTCTTGGGCGTCGCAGCAACTTCCAACAAAAAAGTGGGGAGAAAGAAAGCAGAAGACTTAAGCAAAAGGATATCCTTAAACTTTGTGGATGCGAATATATGTGCGTTACTCGTATGAATTTCATGATGGACTCGTGGAAGTAATACATCGCAAAGGAATATTTTTTGTCCTATTTTGATTTATTTATCACAAAAAACGGTAAACTACGTGACGTATGGGGAGAAATAAAATTTGGGCACGATTTCTTCAACTCCGGAATGCCTATCCCACACTCTTACAATACGTAGTTGTGTGATGTATAAGGGTACCAACAAATAAAGAATAGAGAAATTTTCGCTCCTGAGTAAGAAAAAGTTTAGTTGCTTCGGCAATCTAACTAGTTTTGATGCTATAGTGTTGCTAACAAAATAACAAACCACAATCCTGGCTCTAGTCCTACCTCAACTATCAAAAAATACCAACAAAACTTACACATTGTCGGCCCGGTGGCCTAGATCGCTAAGGCAGTAGTGTCGTAGTGATCTCGGACCGAAGGGTCGCGCGTTCGAGTCCCGCCTCGGGCATGGTTGTATTTGTGTTCGTCCTTTCACCCCTTATCATCACCATATCGTTTCATCCACATAGTTACCATACCGTTAACAGCGATAGTGGTCGCTAATGACCTAAGATGTTGATGCGACCTTAAATAACCAACTAAAAAAACCTACACATTATGAAGTTACGTTTATGACCACAAGCAATACAAGGGACCACTTCAGAATTTGTCAATCGGTCGAGCGAAATCGGACGAAAAACCTTATCGAGATGAGGTAATTTACGCAGAAACTGTAGTAGTACATAATTTGCTGAACGAAAAGTATCGATTCGCCATGTGAAATAGCTCATAAACTATTCTGAGAAAAAAATCTTTCTAAAACACGAACAAATTACATATTCCAACGGGAACAGAATTGTCGTTACTGCTATTTTGTCTATTTATTCTCTTCGTATGTATTTATTAAATGGATCTGGGGGCTCTTTAAACAGCTAAGGTCATTGAGACCCATGAGTAATAATTTTATGATAATTAGAGAGAAGCAAAAATTATGGAGAAGTGGTGTAAGGTAGGAGAAATGGGAGAACCCCGAGAAAACCTGGCGAGAGCCCGCTTTGTCCGAAACAAATTCCACTTGGAGTGGGCGGAGATAAACATCAGGCCCCAGGGGTAAAAGGTGTAGGCCATAGTCAATACGCCAACAGCCACATCACTGCTTTCTAGAAATTGCATAGTGTCAAAACCTTACCCACGGGGTAAGTCACATAAATCTCGGGAGGGGCGATATTTGGGGGTGGGAGCAAGGGGGAGGCAACTGCCTCCACAATGCTGGGACAAATTGTTTTTAAACATTTCATTTCGAGGATCTTCTAATTTATATCATAAACGATTGACTTTTTCTCTATTTTGAGAACTAATTGTAACTTGTAAAATAATAATAATAATAATAATAATAATAATAATAATAATAATAATAATAATAATAATAATAATAAGTAAGCGAACAGTAATGTTATTAAGCTGAGCTAATAAGCTACATTAATAAATTGGTGAAATTTAGCTCCACATTATAAAACACGTGGGATAATGTTAAGCATTACAGTGAATATTTGGTATTAATAAATTATCTTTAATTATATTGCTCTTAAACATTATTTACTTTGAAATTTAACTGTTTCGTGCCTAAAATCAGGGGTCATAACACTAGAATTAACATAATTTTATTATGATTTAACTCTTTCCATTACAAATTTCCTAGAGTTCTTAAATATTTCAAAAGCCGAAAAATAGGTGCTTCTCAAGAAACAGCGTTTCGTGGGTCCCGTTGCGGTAAAAATCAAGTGCTTTTTTTCAGCATTCAGTGTAATCTATGGAAGCATAGTCGGCAAAAATATCTTGAAAAAAGGAGAAATTTGTCAACGCTGCGAAACGTACGGATTCAAAAAAATGCGCCGACTGACACTGACTTCCTGTGATCGTTGTAATTTTTGTTCGATGCCAAGTGTACACTGACAAAAAAGCGAACCTGCTATCTTAACTGAATATTTTCTGTTATATTCAATGTTATTATAATAATTTGACTTTTCTGTTATTGCAAACGTGAATCTGTTGTTTTAATCATTTAAAGTCAATGTGATTTAAAGACACGGAAATAGAAAAGTAGCTTTTCAGCGTTACCGAAAATGCGAAATTTGAAACGCTTTTTCAAAGAAATCTTTTGAGTTTTCGAAAAACTTCAATGGAAGACATTTGAAACTTTTCCACTCACAGTTGCACTATTACACACAAATCGCCAGAAATATGCATATTAGAGACGTGAATGATATTTAAAAAAATTACATTTGTGAAAGAATTCAGCAAATATTTTTATTTGAAGAAAAAATTCGGAGCCATTTTTGAGAAAATCTTTTTGAGTTACTTTTTTAAATTGCATGCACATATTGCACACATTATTGCGCGAAATCTACTATAAGTTCCAATACATGTACATGATCTTAATGAAAGAACTAATTAATTTAAATAAAAAACTAACTAATGAAAGAATCACTAACATCACTTTCATTTAAAGGAAAAACCTCTCTCTTCAATTTTGTAGTTGTAGGAAGTTGCCGAAAAATTCAGTGTTCCGAAAAGTTAACAGTGAAAATTGGACCTATGCCATGTTTATAAGTGTACTTTATTCTATTCTTACAATATTTTTTTTTAATTTTAGCCATTTGTGAGAAAAATTTAAAAATATGACAGGGGCTTCATGTAAAATAATGAAAATTAATGAATGTTTTTCAAAACCGCAGAGCTTCGACTCAGACCAGATCGGCAGGGTTTATTTCAATTTGGGAAAATTCCTACGCATGGTTTAGGCGCAAGTGTTGTTCACATAGTATACAAGACGCAAGGACAGACGGACGGACGTTTTACTGTCAATCGATTTTTCGGTATCAAGGACCCACATTCATTAATTCTGACCACACCACGTGTTAGACGATTTTTTCTAAATTTGGCAAGTGGATTTATTCACTTTTTCGTGATTAGAGACCCGTCAATAAGATTTTTCTGCCGAAATTTCACAGTTTTTTTCGCGCAGCATTACATAACTTTCTCTCTACTGCGTAAGTACTAGCGAGAAAGTAAAAATGTTTTTTCTGGCATTATAAATTATTTTCTTATGTTTCATATTTTTTCAGTCAGATAAAATAGTGTTAAGTAGAAAAAATTAAAATAAAAATACACGTTTCGCGCTGTAGAGAGTGGGGGTCGTGGGACAGAGAATAATATATAACATAAAGAAAACTTTCAAAAATCTTATTTTAATGTTAGAGTTATAGTGCAACTACCCATATGTCATTTGGTTTAGGACCACTTTTTACAATCATATTCGGGGGGACCCTTTGCCTCCCCTCCCCAATTAAAGATCCGAAATCCCGCCGGTGTCTCGGGGATCTAGTCCTAATGGTAGGAACGCGAAGTAACACGTTTTTCCTTTCCCGTCTTCCTAATTAAGAACAGAAAATATTACAACCGTTTGGCGGAAATTGGCGATTTTTTAAAGAAAACCCTTTTTTCCCGAACCTGGTAGCGGGAAAGAGAATACGTCTTCTCTTCCTAGTCAATTACTTCCTCTAACACGCCATGGCTTCAGAATCCATGTTTTGCACGTCCATTGATAACGAAAAATGGATTGACAGCAAATCGCCTGTTCGTCTGTCTCTCTTCCGTCTATGGAGAACGCTAGCGCCTAAATCGCTCAGTCGGTTTTCCCCAAAATTTATATTCTCTTATGTTTCTGAACGAACTCAAGACCCATCAAGTTTGAAAGTCTCAACATTGTCAAAATGTTCTCTTAAATAGCTCCAAATAATTTGATTAAACATTGGACTCATAACGTAAAAGAGAATTAAGAGAATGGCCAGGTCTCATTTTCTTGACATTCCTTATTTTTAGACGGTTGCAACAGTTCAATTTTTGGGGGGACTTCCAACAACTACAATATTGAAGATAGAGATTTTGCACCTGGATGAAATCTGTTCTTTAAAAAATTGATTGATTGAGATTCTGGGCGCGTCAACTACTTATGTCATTAGTCCCGTAAGTGTAGGTGACTTCCCCCACTGCATAGCGAGATCCGGCGCCGACCTACTCTCGACTAGCGGGGTTTTCCCAACCAGGTGTCTCCCTCCAGCGGGACACCGCCTCAGCTGAGACAAGCTCTAAACCCCAGACCGGCCTCCCGGCATATGTGATAGTGTAGTGCATGTGCAAGGAGTGAGGATAGGACAAGGAAAATGAAGGAAAGATCGCGCGCGGTCCGTGGCCCGTTTGTTAGGGTACTGCTCATGCATTCGCCTGGCGTTGATCGGTGAAACAATGGAAAACTACCGATCAGAGCAGCCGGCCTCTTGAATTCTCTTCCAGACAGCGACTGAATTCGGCCAAGCTGAAAAGCTAATGTCGAAAATCCTACCGCCGCCGGGACTCGAACCTAGGAACTCCCGAGCAGAGACACTGCAGTGACAGCAGTTGATGCACTGAGTCACCGCTCCCGGTTTCTTTCAATATTATCTTGAAATAAAGTCATTTACAAAAATTGTTTTTGTGTAGTTCGTGTGCTTTTCAAAAAGGAGTTTTCGTATAATTTTTCGTGAAATATCAGCAATTTTTAAGGATTTTTTCTCGTTTTCTTACTTTATTTTTACCTATTTTGCGTCTATATATGCGACAGACATACATTCCCTTTTATTCATATATAGATAGATATACGTCTAATGTGAATAAGATATAATTCATGAGATGAACATTACGTAATGACACGTAGTTACGTAGTACATTTTTTTAAACACGTTTCACTCACCTCACACAGTGAGACGATGCTAAAATTTGTGATGGTGAATATGCTACAAAAATTAATTTCCTACCTACGATTCTATTGTGTTCTAGATATAATGTTTCAATGATAAAAGGAGGTAGATTTCTAATCTTATTTTTATGCAATGATGAGGCTCTATGCAATAATATAGCGTTTTGCATTAGGAACGTATATTGGACGTCCTTCAGCTGTAATGATTAATTTATACACTTATTTTACTTTAAAAGGTTTGATCGCTGATTATGTAATAATTATTCAACACGTAGTTGCTCACTTCGATGAAATCAAGGCAAACTTGTGTGTAATTATCCTTACTTGTTACTTACTTATAATGTGCTGCAAATACCGTAACAGTTGAGATTGATTCACGTTTGTTTCTTTTGTAGAAGTAAAAAATGATTGCTGTTCTTGGCTATCGAAATAAATGCAGATATACACCGCTGGCGCTTCGACTGAATTGTCTGGATATTTTCAAGTGATTTTGAAGAGTTAGTATGACAGAAATTGCATTACGTTAATAATTTAATGCATTTTATATTGGTTTATAGTGTTATGTTGCTGGTGAAGCTTACTAAACTATCCTTATATACTGAACTTTCAATCCATACTTAACCGGCATGGATAGCCGAGGTTGCTAAAAATGAGGGTCGTAGCTGCCTTGGCTCCAAGGGTCGCGGGTTCGAATCGGGCGTGGATTTTTGTGAGTGTTCATGTTGTCCTTACGTGATATTCCTACAGTTACCCCCTTTCAGTTAAGAAATGACATTGGTCGCTATATGACCAAAATGAGAAAAAGCGACCGAAAAATCTATACTAATTTCTAGACTATCACACGCACGCACACGTACACACACACAGATATATGCATTGCATTGGTTAATAGAAAAAAGATAATTTGTTTAAAGCCGATCAGGATAGCCGAGATCGCTAAGGCAGTAGTGCCGTGGCGATCTCGGACGGAAGGATCGCGGGTTCAAGTTCTGCCTCGCGCATGGTTGTGACTGTCCATTCACCCTTCATCATCATCATCTCATACTTCATCCCTCCAGGGCTAACAACCCTGGGCTGTAAAAATGGATTTGGCATAAAATGGAACTGATCCCCTCCACCCAAGGACACGTGCACTTGCCCCCGGGAGAATATGACTGGGTCTCAGTGCGTTCGCGTGGTCCTTGTATGGCCAATTCGAGATCATAGAAAAAAAATTGAAGAAAACAGAGAAATTTCAAAAATAAGATCAAAATAATAAATACATAAGTTTAAAAAATAAAATGAAACAATTAAAGAAGCATAAAATTATAAAAAGAAATAAAATTAAAAATATTAATTAAGAAATAAATAAAAAAAAGACACTAGCACACGAAACATGCATCTATCTGTCTGTTCTTAGCGCGACAGCCCGCGTACGGGCCATGGACTACCAGCAGCATCCCGGCCTAGGGGCCATAGGTTAAGGGTGTACGTATGGTAAGCACGAAGACATCCCCACGCCGTATTCTTGTCTTCTCAACCTGAGAAGTGAATTTTACCCACAGTCACACCGCAACATATACTGGGGCATTGCAAGGAAATCACAGATTATAAGAATCGAACTCGCGGTCGCGTCATGGAAAGCAAACACGCTGGCCAATGAGCTAAATGCGAGGGCACACCAAACATATGTAATAAATTTAAATTCATTTTGAGCTAGGCTCTTGGATCCTACTAACTAATGATCTAGTCTTTAAAGTCTACCAGCTCGACGTGCGCGTCTCTCGCGTTGAGTGTAACTAACTCACACGCACATGTAGCTGGTTTTCCACGCACTGATTTCAAGTTTTGTTGTCCACCGCACTACTCCGAGGTGCACTCGCACTCTTGTTCCATCATAGGCACAGTAGGTGAGGCCTCTGTGGTCGTCTCGGCGGTGCATCTCGGGGTGAGTACTTGTTCACGGAGCCAGAGTAGCGGGGTGGGGGGCTGTCGCCACGTGACAGAGTTAGTGGGGGTCCCTTGCCCAATCTGGTTAAATGCAGAAAAAACCAACCAAAGGAAACTTCAAATAATACAAAATCAATTTCTCAGAATTATTTCAAAAGCTCCCTGGTATGTCACCAACAAATACGTAATGAATTCGACCTAGAGACTATAGACCATCACATCACCTACCTAGCTACCAACTTCTTCCCAAACATATCCCAAATCCCTTCACTGTCAATTCACAGACTCGGCAAAAATCCATCACTTAGAACCCGAATCAAAATAAGTTCCCATTCCACATTTTCCTTAAAAAATTCTCAGAATTAGATTCCGACTAGAGGAGCCCCAAGGGTAACCTTGACCCTTGTATTAGTTTTAAGCTTTAATTTAAGTTATCTACTAATCCATCAAACATACGAAGAATTATTTTGAACTGAGATGTATTCACCATCTATGTAAATGAATGTAAAACAAAAACGTTGGGGACCGGGCAGGTATTCGTATGGCACCAGGTCCGCTCTGCCGACGTGATCGTAGTAACACGCAGCACTACCTGACGTAGCCTCGGTGACAATACGTTCTCAAAATTTCTTACCGGTAGCGGAGGCTCAGCGCATCAACTTATGTCACTGCAGCGCCTCTGACCGGGAGGTCCTAGGTTCGAGTCCTGACGGCGGCAGGATTTGCGACACTAGCTTTCTAGCAGGTCGAATTCAGGCGCTGTCTGGAGGAGAATTCTAGCGGCCGAGTGCTCTGATCGGTAGTTTGCCGTGGTTTCTCCGATCAACACCAGGCGAATGCCGGAGCAGTACCCTACCAAACGAGCCACGGACCGCACGCGATCTGTCCTTCCTCTTCCTTGTCTCCTCCTCTTACACATACACTCACACTGACATGCACCACACTACCACATATTCCGGGAGACCGGTCGAAAGCTTAGATCTTGTCTCGACTGGGGCGGTGCCCTGCTGGTGGGAGAGTCCTGGTTAGGGGGAAACCCCACTAGCCGACGGTAGGTCGGTGCGGATCTCGCCATCCAGCGGGGGAAGATCACCGCCATCTCCCGAGTAAAAACACGCGCTACACTAACGGGACTAATGACCGAAGCAGTTGACGCGCCCGCAAACACGAAAAAATCAATCAATCGAAATTTCTTCGGCTCGTCGCCAGAGGTGAACTTCATTAGGGTAGCACTGGTGCATAATTTACGTAGCCGTTTCCAATAATGCGAGTAAGAATGAATGTGCTGTTGTAACATCACTAGTTAATAATTTCTCCGGTATTCGCTTTGAATTTATGGGAGAAACAATGGTGGAGGAAACCGATTAGCATCTATAGTTCTCGTCCAGGCAGTGGCATCGTCCGATTCAGCTACGAATATTAGCGTCAAGCCAAATTCGCCACCGGGTGAAATCGCGGGTTCTCCCGGTCTATGAAGCTTAGATGGCAATAGATGACCACAAACACACACGGTATTATATTCTCTTTACGCTATGCCTCTGCAGTGTTGCAGACCGGGATGTGCTGGTGTTTGAGTCACAAGGGTGGCGGAGTTTTGACACTAACTACATAGCTAGGTCGAACTCGAATGTCTGGAGGAGAATTCCAGCGACCGACTGCGCTGGTCGGTAGTTTTCCGTGGTTTCTCCAATGAATATCAGGCGAATGGCGGAGGAGTTACTAAACAAACAAACCATGTGCTGCGCGAGATCTTTCCTTCCTGTTCCTTGTCTCCACCTTTCCTCTTACAAACACATGCACAATTACACTTGCACTACATTACCACACATGTCGTGAGGTTAGTCGGGAGCTTCGAACTTGTCCCGGGTGGGGCAGTGTCCCTCTGGAAGAGATCCCTGAGGAGAACCGCACAAGCCCTCGGGTAGGTCGGCGCCAGCTCTCACATTCCAGCTGCGGAGGAACATTACCATCTCCGGTCTATAACATACGCTACACCTACTGGACAAACGACCATAGTAGTTGGCGCGCCCCGGAAACACTAAACAATCAATCAATCAGAAAATAATTCAACATTCGCCGCAAAACCAAACAGACCCTGCAGAATTTGCATTTCAAGTTTACGAAGGAGAGCTGTCAAGCTGAGCTCGGAGCAGCTTCCACTCGTCGAAGCATATTATTTATATAATTATTTAAAAAAAACAGTTAAAAACTGTGTGTGACGTACTATGGGAAGAAGTGAATTCTGTGCACGTTTTCAAAATTCTGTGATCTCTACCCTAAGTTATATACTACTTGAATTTTAAATACAGAAGGAAATGATTTTTGCAAGGATTTTTAACAAAAGTATTCGCTTCGATGTAATAAAACCAATTTTTAAGGATAAATAAGCAATAAATTTGGGCTCTTATCCCTCATCATGTCCTTCGTCAATACTTCCCGTCGCGACGTGGAGAACGGTAATTTGAATATCTATATTGTGACATACCGATATGTCACATGAAAATAAACTAACATTTATTTGTAGACTATATGGTGGAACATGCATTAGCAAATATCACGTGAGCACGGGCTTAGCAACGACCGTGAATAAACAATGTAGTTTTTGTTTTTTGTAAAGGCATTAAGAGGTGTCTGGATGCCGAAAGTAGAAAATTTGGGATTGGGCGAAGGAGTTTAGACGATCGAAAGGTCAGCTACACCAAAATATAACGAACGTATGGATTGGCTGGGTGAGAGAAGGACGGTCAAATGTTATGAAAAAGGGGAAGGTAGTTTAATACGAAGTCTTCGAGGGGTGAATCATGCAGGAAGATTTCATTCTGACCGGCATCGCGGGGGAACGAATATAATACAGATAGTCAGAATCGGGTTATCAGTGAAATTTTAAGGACAGTAAATGATGTTGCAGATATTTTCATGTGGAAGTAATATTGATGTATAAATTGGAACTTTGTCGGGAGTGGTAATCGAGTTCGGGACTATGTCATAGGACGTTATCGGGACTGATAATTTTGATAGTTTGAGACCAGCTTGGATAGGGGCAGAAGAGGATTTCTTGGGACTTTGGACTACGGCAAGCTCGCAAGATATTTCGACTGAGAAGTCTACAAGGGACATCAACGAAGAATAGATAAGTTAATCGCGGTATAAAATTGTAAATTCAAAGATATCTTGATCAAAGGCATAACATAAATTCACTAAATTGTTTGCTAAAACGGTAAAAATAAACCTTGTTAAATTTTGTTCTTTAGAAAAGAAAGATCTCTCATTTAGTCAATCCAAACAGAAATGAACTAGGAATAGAATCATTCTATTTCAGATTCCCAGCTGCGCTGTATAGTCGGTGGATCCTATAATCCATTATAAAGGTAATAAGGATTATAATATATCGTGACCCATTGACCCAGCAAGCCGGACGCTAAGATCTTTGGCAGATATTAATGTACAGAAAATTTTGAATATCTCAATATTTCCCACAGAATTCTAGAAGATGTGCATAGATAATGATGTTACATTTATGTACAGAAGCAAAACAAGGGGCCACCTCAGCATTTGCTCAAAGGATCAGGGAAACTGGACGAAAAACCTGATCGCGATGAGGGCACTTTGCGTCCTTGGCGGGGGAAGTAGCCGCTCCCATTTCACAGGGCGGTACAGAAGGTAGTTATGAAGTCGCCCAAGATAATCGATACTAAGTTTGAGTCGGAGTCCTTAAAAATTAGTTCATTTCGAAAAAAATGTCTTCGAAATAATTGTTAAAATGTGGATTTGGTCTTAAAATTTGTCAAAAATTACTATGAAGAAATTCCATTTCCAGTACACCTAATTATAAATACGCAAAAAATCAAAAATCACGTTTTCCATTGTGTGGTGGGTTAAGGAAGAAACTGAAAAAAAATTGAATAATTGTTCAGAATATTCATTCAGAATTATTGTTCAAACATATTACTTTATTTCGCTTTTTCACCAACCTACCGTGTTACAGCCTTTTTGTAAGTTTTACAATTCTTAAATAACTAATGAAATGGGTATAATTTTGGTTTAATGCCGTCAACTGATGTACAGAAATACTTTCCACCACACATCAAATATAGTTTGTAGGTTTTTCTTCACGTTAAATAGATAATAGAACATTTTTATGATTTAATAAATGTCTCTTTATTAAATATCAACGCGTTTTCCGTAGCCAGGTGCTGCCAAAGGCGTTCGCCGAACGGATCTAAAGGCTATTCGCTTCTCAATTCATCTCAAAGTTCTGTCTCAGGGCGTTATATTTTAAATGAGTATCCAGATAAAAAACATTCTTTCAACATTATAAGTTTTCATGTTCATCCATTGCAAACACTGCATTTTGGTTCAAGAATATCGATTCACCTGACATTCATATACACCGGTGTCCTGCAAATTATGGACCATTCCCATAATTCTAAACGGTTCACGATATCGAAACGAAGATTTCGCCAAACAATGCGGAATCATGGGGGAAAGTAAGATGCCATAGAGATATTGTTTAAAATAATTTTAGTTTTCGAGGAATTTAATCATCTTCCATTTTTAAATGGAACTACTACATATCTTTCTCAACAGTTCTCACGATCATAAAAAGAGGAATACAATGATGTATCATATGCTAATGTTTTCATCAACAACAATCGTCAGTATAGTAGCTTTTCAATGTCATTTTGTTTGCAAGTTTCGAAAATACTGAGTTAACAAAAAATGGAACCTGTACAATTTTATTAGCTCACTTTGCTATATTCGGAGAAACTAAAAGAAAAGTGTGCAGCCATTTTTGAGAAAATATTTTTTTAATGCTTACAACCCAGGCAATTTTTTTCAAAAAAAGTAACATCGCAAAACTACAATATTGAAGATAAAAAATTCATCTTCAATCAAATCTGTTATAAAAATGCAGGTCTTGAAAAAGGGTCCATCGCAGTTATTATGACACACAAAAGCAAACTTTTCACTTGATCATCATTACCGTTTGTAGCAAACACATGAAAAAATTAAACGTGGCTTTTGGTGCTAAATACATGTCGAAGTCAAAAATACCTTAAGACCTACCAAAACTCTTTAAAAATCCAAAATGTGTATCAAATTAGCCCCACCTGATGGAGCTAATACGATACACTGATGGGGCTATAGTGATACTGCTTAATATCTCTATGAAATGTGCTTGGAAAAGAGCGAGCGGGCTGTAGTGTCTAGTGGGTTGGTGTATTGACTTGTGACTAAACAGATTTTATCATTTTTTTCTTTTGCTATGTCTAAGTTATAAAACATTGTTCCGATAACTCTGAAAGTTCTGAAAATAGGCTTTAAAATAAAGTTTAAAAAGACATTGTTTAATTTGGTTTGAATGTAATAATTATCCCAAAAAATTGTTCATATATGAAAGTGTAATAACTAGAAAGTTAAAGTATGTAAAATAAAATAATGAATGTTGCATGGCCTGGACGTGATATCATCACAACGGTTTGACACAATAAAAATCGCGAGCCTTGGACAGTTCTTTATATTATTTTCTAAATTATGAGATGAATTTAAATCATTAATTATTTTTGCAAGATATTTTTATGCGTTATTATTGTACAGAAACATAATATTACAATTCACAATTACATATACAATATTACAATATTATAGCTTCACGTATTCCCGTGCGTATACTATTTTCTGTATTTTTGTTACAAAATGAAAATATAAGTTTGCGTTGTATGATCTCGTAGAAAAGTGACAATTGAGGGATGTAGCGTCGGTTACCGTGGAAGCAAGTTTGTGAGAGGGAGACAGGGACGAGTTCTCTAGAGAATGGACGCCTGAATGTGGGCGGGAAATATTAACGTGACCTGGTTTTAAAACCCAATTAGAAGCAACCTCAGGATATTGGAATTTTGGCGAAACTTTGAGGAAGGTACTTCAGCGAATTAATCGGTGGTTCTCAAGTAAGTAACAAGATACCTGTGGAAGTGGAGAAGGTAACATTTACTAATTGATTCTGGTTACATGAAGTCACGAGTAATATGTTTGCTTTGGTTTGAACTGAGTGTTCTTATTTAAATTACCTCAAAAGAGAGACCAACGGACAGCGAAGTTTGGTGTGTGGTAATTCAACTGCAGTTGAATTTATGCGCGTTACTAGCGATCGCGGCATTTACGTGTGCATATTCTGTTGCGGGAGTAGTGAGTTCAGTACATTTTTAACAATTAATGAAAAAATATAACATTTAAAAAAATATTACTTTCTTGTTGATTGCGTGTTAAATTTTAGCGAATAAAAACCAGCCAATCTTGATGGATGAGGTCGCTAAGAGCGTGCACTGACTCAGCGCTTCGGTCTGGAGGGTTGTGAGTTTGAGTCCCACCTTGGGTATGGTTCTTTGTCCCTTGTCTCTCGTATATGTGTTGTCACGGAGGGCCTCGCGTTTTGCTGACCCCAGCTCAGAGGAACCCGCAAGCATGTTGGTGTCTAGTGTATGGTCGAATATAGTACAGTGTATGGTCGCGTCCGATCGGGACATACAGGGTAACCGGCTGTCAACTGGATCCTAGTCCTAGGGAAAAAATAGCCCCGACACCCGTATCACATTAGCCCTATCAGTTGTATCATAATAGCCCAAAAATTGAGATTGTGTGTGTGTATATATATATATATATATATATATATATATATATATATATATATATATGCCACGACTAATATTTTTGAATTGTTTGACGCAGAAAAATAGATTATGCTATTTTTTGTTCACTTTGGATATCAATAAGTAAAAACTCTTAAGTGTATCACATTAACCCCAATTTTTGCAGTATTATATTAACCCCGATTGACCCTACATTTTTTTAAAAAAGCTAGTTTTCGTGAAATTTCTGCTTGAAGTTTATGCAATTTATACAAAAATCTAAAAAACAACTCCAAAGGATATAGCCGAATAAGGTGATGAAAAGTGCCCCCAAATCAAATCGATAATCGCGATGTTCAAATTAAAGAGAATAAAAAATATCATAGATTCCCTTAAAATCAGTCTCCTCGGGAAATCTGTTGTAGAGATACAACGAAAAACGTGTTTTCATGTTTGATTTTTCTCGGCTTCTATTGCACGTATCAGACTGAAAAAATTGCAGTGGGAAAAAACACTTGAATTTGAAAGCCGAAAATTGGCGTCAACCAATTTTGACGCCAAATTCAAATAGAAAAAATAAATACATTTTTAAGTTGATTTTCAATGTTTTAACGATAGAGTACTGTCGCAGTTTTTTAATGTGTTTCATAACGTTCTATAAGATATATTTTTTCAGATTATTAAACAATGTGGACGATAGTGAAAAAATTAAAACTAATTTTATCAATCTAAAGATTTGAAATCTGCATTCAATGCTGAATACTGACCCATCATATATGCGCGTGTGGAAAGGGAAATCAGAGAAACCGAAACGGTGAGAGGTGGGCCGAACAATCTCACAACCGAACCGAACGGTGAGAGGAACGGGGACAAAAAGGACGAAAACGCAGGCTTAATTAAAACTGGAATTTTCAGTTAAAAATCAAACTTCATGCCTCTATAGTGTTTCAGCGTACGTTTAATCAAAACGTGACTAGATAGCACGATATGTCCCATTGGTTAGAATGACACGTTTTTGATTGATGACGTAGAACAACGGATCACGTTTAAACAACGGCCTATTAATCTCCAATTTTCTTCTGCGGGTAATGTGTTTCTACGGGTTCGCAAAAATGCTACTGTCATTCTATTATGAAGAATAAAGACAGTAATGTCATGCTGCAACAAAGAATTATGATTTTTCGACAGAAAAAATCGTTTCGTAGCTCCCTGATATCAAAAAATTGGATAAATCTCCTCCTATATGTAATAAATTATTACTTTCTCTCTACGGAATAGAGAAAAAGTTCTGTAATGCTGCGCGGAAAACGTCGAATTTTTGGGAGAAAATTTCTTATTAGAGGGCCCTGGTAACGAAAAAGTGGATAAATCCAGTTGTTAAATTCGGAAATAAAATCCTCTCTCACAAGGTGTAGCCAGAATCCATGTTTTGTGGATACTTGATATTGGCATTCGAGTATTGTAGGGGTTGTCCGATGTTTTTTGAAGGGTTAGCATCATTTTTGGGGCGATAGGGGTGTGTGTCCTTGCGGTGGGAGTGGGAATGGTTGCGCCGCATTGGAACATGTTGGTACGCAGGTCCATTGATTAATTGATTGATTGATTGATTTTTTCGTGTTTCCGGGCACGTCAACTGCTTTGGTCATTAGTCTCGTTAGTGTAGTGCATGTTTTTTTCTCGGGAGATGGCGGTGATCATACGCAGGTCCAGATGGCATATCTCTTACCAACTGCGCCTCCAGTGTTGATCCCACTGTGGTCCATCGCGCTTGGGGTCCTCCATCCGCTCTCTCTCTCCTTCTTCGTCCATTTGTGTAGGTCCATTTTCAGTGACCCCGCCGCTTCTGACCGGCGACCTCTCTCTTCATTCTGCGCAACAAAAAAAAGCACGCTGAAGCAACAATTCGCTCCCACTTGTGAGTAGACCTCCTCACTGCACGAGAGCGTCTCGCTCTCTCTGTCTGTTTGTCTCTGTCTGTTTGTCTCTGTCTGTTTGTCTCTGTCTGTTTGTCTCTGTCTGTTTGTCTCTGTCTGTTTGTCTCTGTCTGTTTGTCTCTGCTCTGTTTGTCTCTGTCTCTGTCTGTTTGTCTCTGTCTCTGTCTGTTTGTCTCTGTCTCTGTCTGTTTGCTCTCGTCTGTTGCTCTCTGTCTTGTCTGTTTGTCCTTCTGTCTCTGCTCTCGTTTGTCTCTGTCTCTGTCTGTTT
Source organism: Teleogryllus oceanicus (assembly GCA_964035755.1). NCBI lineage: Eukaryota > Metazoa > Arthropoda > Insecta > Orthoptera > Gryllidae > Teleogryllus > Teleogryllus oceanicus. Next base: position 58,641,695 of record CAXIVR010000001.1, read on the forward strand.
GTCTCTGTCTCTGTCTGTTTGTTCTCCTTGTTTGCTCTCTTGTCTCGTTTGTCTCTGCTCTGCCGTTTGTCTCTGTCTCTGTCTGCTTGTTCTGTCTCTGTCGTTTGTCTCTGTCTCTGTCGTTGTCTCTGTCTCTGTCGTGACCTCTGTCTCTGCTCGACCGTCTGTCTCGTAGACCGTCTGTCTCTGTCAGACCGTCTGTCTCTGTCAGACCGTCTGTCTCTGTCAGACCGTCTGTCTCTGTCAGACCGTCTGTCTCTGTCAGACCGTCTGTCTCTGTCAGACCGTCTGTCTCTGTCGGACGTCGTCTCTGCCAGACCGTCTGTCTCTGCTCGGCCGTTCGTCTCTGCTCAGACCGTCGTCTCTGCAGACCGTTCGTCTCTGCTCAGACCGTCTGTCTCTGTCGACCGTCGTCTCTGTCAGACCGTTCGTCTCTGTCAGACCGTTCGTCTCTGTCGGACCGTCTGTCTCTGTCGGACCGTCTGTCTCTGTCTGACCGTCTGTCTCTGTCTGACCGTCTGTCTCGTCTCGGCCGTCTGTCTCTGTCGACCGTCTGTGTCTGTCTGACCGTCTGTGTCTGTCTGACCGTCTGTCTGTCTGACCGTCTGCCGGTTTGACCGTCTGCCGGTCTGACCGTCTGTCGGTCTGACCGTCGTCGGTCTGACCGTCTGCCGGTCTGACCGTCTGTCGGTCTGACCGTCTGTCGGTCTGACCGTCTGTCGGTCTGACCGTCTGTCGGTCTGACCGTCTGTCGGTCTGACCGTCTGTCGGTCTGACCGTCTGTCGGTCTGACCGTCTGTCGGTCTGACCGTAAGGCCGGCCATCTGTGAACAACGCTAGCGGCTAAACCGCTCAGCGGATTTTCTCCAATATGATGTGAAAACATTACATTCTGCGTCGAATGACCCTTCATATGTCTCGATTGGTGCACGGCAAGTGTCTAGCCGTTAGCGACGGAACCGCACATCCGAACATACGCACTCTCGGAAGTTACCCTAATGCTGTTCAGGGATAGACAAAACCTCATAAAGGATGTCAAAGATCTAATACCAAAATCAGAGGTGGAGAATATAGTTTACGGTATTCACTGCCAAGACTTTTTACAGTCTTATATTGGCCAAACTAGGCGAAAAATAAAATTAAGAATGAGAGAACATAAGAACAACATAAGGGAAACTAAGGAAATATTGAAGACTATCTCAAAACACAGAATAAATTTGTCACAAATTTTGATTTTGTGACAAATAGATTATAGAATATAGATATATTAGAGAATAACGATCATACGCCCGATTAATTTCTAAAACACTTTTCATCAAAATTAGTAATACAATCAACTCTAACGTACAATGTAATGTTTTCACATCGGTCTATGAACATATACTAAAAAAGATAAAAGACCAAAGGGTTGAGGTGATTTCCTATTAAAAAGAGAAAATTAAACATTTCACGAAAAAGTAATACTTGGATCACACAAGGAATTAGTACATCGTGTAAAAACAAAAGTACACTCTACTTTATTTCTAAACATCATAACGTATCACCCGGTTTCCATGTCTACTTTCGAGAATATAAAAGTTTTAAGAAAAATAATAGTTGAGGCAAAATAATGAAAAATAATGAGGATATTTTGAACACTAGAAACAAAACTAAAGCAATGTGGAATATCGTAAAAAATACGACCACGTCATCACGATATTTCGTAGAGAATGTTGTTTTAAAGGATAATGAAAGAGAAACAAGTATCCAGAAAAAGTTGCGTATCTCTTCAACCAACACTTTTCTAGAATTGCGGTTGATCACACGAAGGGACTAAAATCACAAAATTCAACATAATATGCTTCTCAAAAAAATTCGGCACGATGTTTATTTCGAAACATCTTCCAACGAAATCCTCAGAATAGTCAGTAAACTAAAAAATAAATATTCATCTGGTTTAGATGAACTTCCGGATTGTTTATTTAAAACGTGTGCACCTGCAATTACACACCCATTAACTCAGATTTTCAATGCTTCCTTGTGCACAGGAATATTTCCAGATATTTTCAAAACAGCAAACATTATGCCACTTTTTAAAAAAGGGAACAAAAGTGAAATTAAATATTACCGGCCAATTTCTCTTTTATCAGTTGTCTAAAACATATTAGACATGCTTTTCTATACGCGAATGGAAACGTTTCTCAGGAAAAATGAAGCGTTTTCAGACTCACAACACGGTTTCACAAAATCAAAATCTACGGAAACTGCCATTTTTTCTTTCCTTAAAGATTTTGCTTCATCAATGGACCAAAATGAAGAATCCATTGGGATATTTTTATATCCTTCAAAAGCTTTTGACCTTATTAACCATAACGTTTTGCTCTCAAAATTACCTTCTTATGCAATTTGTGTTATTGCCCTAGATTGGATAACTTCATACCTTAAACATCGATCTCAAAGAGTAGAAATACCGTACTGGCACGAAAGGACATTATTTACTTATCTTTCCAATTCTTTTCCAATTGAACATGGGGTCCCACAAGGCTCGATCTTACGGCCTATCCTCTTTCTGTTGTACGTAAACGATATGCCCTCATCTATTAAAAATGGAAGAACAGTTCTGTTTGCCGATGACACGAATGTTCTTTGCAAAAGAGAAACAATAAATAATACAATTTCAGAAGTTTCAAATTGGTTTTGTAATAACAAATTAATAGTTAACGAAGGAAAAACTGTCTTAATGTTATTTTGCGTATCAAATCAGCAATCGTATGCTGTATTGAAAATGAACAACATGCAATTAGCTGATGTTAAGGTAAAAAAATTTCTAGGTCTCTCAATTTAATCAAACCTCAAATGGAAAGTACATATAACAGAACTATACACTAAATTAAGCTCATTATGTTATGCATTCAGAATTCTTTATAATTCTGTCAGCTTTCATGCAGCTCGTTGCGTGTATTTTGCAAATGTACATTCCCACCTGAGATATGGCATAATATTCCGGGAAAGCTCATCCTTTAGTGCCCAGACATTTGGATTGCAAAAGAAAATTATCCGAATAATGAAAAAATGCCATCGACGTGATCCCTGCAAGCCTCTTTTCATTGGGCTTGGAATCTTACCATTGCCTTGCCTATTAATTTACGAATCTGTAGTATTTGTCAAAACTGACTTACTTAACGGTGGGGACATATTTTCATGTAATACTGATACTAATAATTACAACACTCGACGTAGAAATCATGTTCATCAAGTGTCAGTATCAACAGCTCACTACAAGAAATCCACATACAATACATGTACGTTACTTTACAACGTATTGCCAGATGAAATTAAACAATTAAAGTTGGTACACAAATTTAAGTTAACAGTAAAATCTTTTCTGCTGCGAAGCTGTTTCTATACAATTAGAGACTATACTGATCGTCAAAAAGAAAAATAATGTTCACTTTAACAAAACAATATAATGAATTAGTCTACATTTGCATTGTATAATTTTTTAAAAAGACTTAAATGCCTGTAACAAGTAATGTACTTCAGCTTCCGGGTCAATGACCCCCATCTCGTCGGGTTTTCGTCCAGTTTCCCTGATCCATTGAGCAAATGCTGATATGGCCTCTTAATTTTCTTCTGGACGTAAATGTAGCTTCACTATGCGCACGTTTTGTTGGGCTTTCCTTTTGCTTGTAGTGGTAGTAGAGCTTTGGGCGAGTTCCTATTCGTTAGCAATAGAGAAAAATCAAATCTGTTTGTTCGTTTACCATTACAAATAAGTTTTCTATAATTCGGCAACGAAAATATCTACTTTTGGAAATGTTAATCTCTCACCTTTTTTAGATTTATTATTATTATTATTATTATTATTTCATCTTTCAACTATTAATAGTCAACTATTATATTGTTGGGAAGGAATTCTGAAATTCAGGAAAGCGTGCGCAGATTATTTTCTCCCCCATATGTCACATACAGTTTTTGACTAAATAAATAAATAAATAAATAAGTAAATAAATATTTTCCTTTACTAATTCTCTAATATATTTAACGAGATTTCGTATGTTAAGCCATTATTTCCCCTTATTCCTTTTCCTTTTATTTTCTTTTACCATATCAATTTAACATGTCCCCACTAGCCCCAGACCCCCTAATCTTCACCTTTCCCTCCCCCCTTTTCAACTACCAACCTCTTCTCTTGCCTGCCCTCGTGCCTTTACAGTTAGCTCTTCTATCACATTTTCGTCCCGTCCACCACAGACTTAGACCTCAATCATCTACGCCAAGGCCGCTCCGCGAACTACTCCGAGGAAAAGCCGCTGCTTGCTCCCTGTTCTTTTTAGGAGTTCCATTGGCAGACACAGCAGATTACGTCATCATTTATCGATCGACGGATTTCATCAAAGTGAGTCGCATCTTGCTATGGACGACAAAAAAAGGCAAAATCTTTTTGTAACATTTATTGGAATATTTACTATATAGACACATTTTTGTAATTTGAAAATAAAAAAAACAATTTTTAATACAGCACAGAAAGAAAAGTTTACTTTTGCAGATTGGGCCAGATATTCCATATTTGTAGTTGCAAAAGAGGGCTCAATCACATCAAGAAATTTAATTGCTGCGACATTATAATTTTTCGTGCTACTGATTTCTTTTGTTTGAAATGTTTCCCTTAAATAAGTGTCACACTGCAAATCAGTCATTTTATCATTTAAAATCAGAAGCGACAAAACCTACATCAAGAGAAAAAGGTGTAGCAAATATATGTAATTTTAATTGTAAATCAAACATTTCCTTAAATCGGGTTTCAAATTCTGAACGCAACGTTCCGAATACATTTACACACTCTCCAAATTTCAATGTTTCGTGAACGTTTGACACTGAAGCTAATTTTGAGAAGAATTAAAGTTTTTTCCCCAAAGGAACATGTTTAAAGGAAATAAAATTAACATCTTTTATATTGGGGTATTTTACTGTTAAAACAACATAGGAATATCAAAATATATCCAAAACTTACTTCTTTAGAAGATTTTTTTTACTCATAGCACCGCAAAGTTCCTTACATTCTTCTTCAGAATACTTGTATTCAGCAACATGATTAACCGTATAATATGGTTGCAAATTAAACTTTGTGATTAAGAATTTTTTTGTTAACTAAACATTTGGGATAGCTGCCGCAATTTGCTAAAATATGCTTTTCTTCCCATTCTGCATTGAAAATTGCTCTCGGTAACCAACACGGCTCCACGCTCCCGAATCGCTCTGCGAGAGAACGAGAGAAGCCCTGATCTAGACCATCTAACGTAAGATGTGCGTTACAACAATGTGTTTCACGGAACACATCCATCCACTGAATATGGTATAATTAGGTAATTATTTTAAAATGTTGACATTGTTAGTCTCTCTTCGCATTTCCTTTTGAACTTGTGTGTTTTTTAATATGTTCAATAACTGATTTTAATTTGGATAAATTTGACTATTTACGGAGATGTACCTGAGGATGCAAAGAATTGTTTCGCGAAACGTCGTACAAGTAGCAAAGGCATTTTAAATGTGTTTTAATTGACGTGCTTTCCAGTTTAATCTATTTTCTAAATGTTACCTGTTCTTCAAAATTAAATCTTTAAATAATGTCATTAACTTTTTTTAAAACTATGATTCGTTGTCGCGTAATTTTGAGTCAAATAGTGACAACTTTCAAAAAAATTCATAAATAAGATTCACTCGATCTCGCTGAATTTTTAAAAAAAAGTTTTTTTTCAAAGCACTGGATATTATTAAAACATTACCTGAGTTGAAATTTCAGAGTGGGTAAACATCGTAGCAGGTTGGAAAGACTTTTTCGGGTTCAAGCATTACATCGTAACCATTTCAAAGACTTTGAGTATGTACGTGCTGTTGAAACAGCACTAGTTTATAATAAAAACTATGTTTATTCTGTTGGGTGTTTTATTGATTTAAAAAAAGTTCCTCAGTTATTAATAGAATCTTTCTGCTAAAGTGAAGTGAAGTAATTAAACATGTGTGCAGTTCTTCTTAGGTGGTTACGTGGATTCAGCATGAAGATTGATTGATTGATTTTTTCGTGTTTCCGGGCGCGTCAACTGTTTGGTCATTAGTCCCGTTAGTGTAGTGCATGTTTTTTCTCGGGAGATGGCGGTGATCTTCCCCCGCTGGATGGCGAGATCCGGCGCCGACCTACCGTCGGCTAGTAGGGTTCCCCCCAACCAGGACTCTCCCACCAGCGGGGCACCGCCCCAGCCGGCACTAGCTCTAAGCTCCCGACCGATCTCCCAGAATATCTGGTAGTGTAGAGCATGTTAGTGTATGTGTGTGTGTAAAGGTAGAGGATAGGACAAGGAAGAGGAAAGACAGGTCGCGCGCGGTCCGTGGCCCGTTTGATAGGGTATTGCTCCGGCATTCGCCTGGTGTTGATCGGAGAAACCACGGAAAACTACCGATCAGAGCAGCCGGCTGCTAGAATTCGCATCTACACAGCGATTGAATTCGACCTAGCTGAAAAGCTAGTGTCGAAAATCCTGCCGCCGTCAGGACTCGAACCTAGGACCTCCCGGTCAGAGAGCATGAAGATATTTTTTCATTTCTTCTCCTACCCAATTTCCTCGAGCGCTGTTTGACTGCACGTTTGAATTAGTATACGACTCGTTGGCATGAGGAATTCTTATAAATTTTATTGGACATAAGAGAATAAATGTCATGGCGATAGTATGCCACAACATTAACCTGCATTTTCCTTTCGAGAGATCACAATCCAAATATTTGGGAACTCAATTCATTGGATATGTGAAACGCAAAGTAGGTCATCATAACTACTATGTGTTTTAAGCAACAAAATTAATTGGCTATCTTGTTCTTCTTCTACCAACAAGGATTAGGCTTCAACCTGTTCCAGATTCTCAATATATTCATTAATTCGGTACTACCCTACGGTTGAGCAACAATATATGGACGGCATCAACTGACCAAGCGCCATTTTGTCATTTTTTAGATTTTTGCACCAGGTTGTTCATGAAGGTGAAAACTATTTATTAAAAAATTGTTTGGCATTGAATTTTGTTTTAGAACGACGGGATGCAAATTTGGACCTAGCGCCAAACACTCCACAATAAAAATTATATTTTGCATCACTTGACTAACCGTCCTATCTTACGGTTTTGTTTCACATCAGTTAACTATGTGACAAATGACCGTCGTTTGGTCACGTGATGCATTTTTTTTGTTTCCGCCCGTGGTTCGCATTTTGTGTATGTGAATACGGGTTAGTCCTCCAATTGTACGGGTTAATCCTCCAATTTAAAGTTTGTTATATATTTTAGCATATATTTAGGATTTAATGCTAAAGGCAGATTTAGATCGGCATCCTACATTGAAGAGAATAAGGCAGAGGTTTCTATAAATGGACACAGCTTCCTTCCGCATGACCTATTTCGGAGATAAAGAATTCTCTCCTAATCTACAATAGAGACTTTTATACACCACAAGATTACATGAAATGTAATGAAAATTGGTCGAAAAAGATATCCCCTCACAGTTCATAGAATGAAACCTGAACATTTCAAGAGTACTGCCCATATTAAAAGAACATAATCAAGCACAAAACCAATTCCCTAAACGAGAAAATAAACTGGCTGGAGGTGAGTAGGGGAACTGACTGGAATAGTACTGTTCAAAGAAAGAACATTTACTATAGTGTTCAAAACTGAAAATAATAGTGAACTATTTTAAGTAGACAATAAGAAGAAAACATGTCAATCTTCCCAAATGCAAAACACAACTAATTTTAATGCCCTTCTGGCGCCTCCTTAGCCAAACGCGAAACCTATTCCTGAAGACAAGCTAAAAGATATTTGATCTCTAATGAACCTGATACTGAATGATGCACTAGCTTTTTACCCTTTTTACTGAATGATGCACTAGCTTCAGTCACTATGTTTTTGAGAATAGCTGTCCTATACAATTACAGACTATACTGAGCATCACAAGAAAAATAACATTAATTTTAACAGTGATATTTAATGTATTATTTACCATTGGACTGTATAATTCTAAACAATATGTAACAAGTATTGTATCGCAGCTTCTGGGCCAATGATCCCCATCTCGATCAGGTTTTTGCTCCAGTTTTCCCGATCCATTGAGCAAATGCTGAGACGGCTCCTTGTTTTGCTTCTAAACATAAATATAACTTCATAATCTGTGCACGTCTTCTACAATTCAGTGGTAAATACAGTTATTCAAATTATCGTTTCCATGTTGTCGCGGCAGGAAGTATTGAATAGCAGGAATTATTAAATAGCAGGAACTCTTAAATTATAAACCCAAAATTTATGGCTTATTTATCCTTGAAAATAGATTTTATTACATGGGAGCTTTTTTAAAATTCAAAATTCAAGTAGTATATGACTTAGTGTAGGGATCACAGAATTTTGAAAATGTGCACACAATTCACTTTGCCCATGGCACGTCATACGCAGTTTTAACTGTTTTTGACGTTAAATAAATAAATTAAATAAATAACACTGACGGCTTCGACAACCCGGAACATGATTTTGTTGGTGATGGTGAAATGTCAAATTAAAAAAATATTATGTATTTTTCATTTATATTTTGCATTTTTATGTATTCACATAAGTGTTCAGTTTCTATCCCTAAAAAACGGTATACTTACACGTATGCTCTGTAATAGCGTTTATTAACATTTTGTCATTTATTATTATTTATTTATTTATTTATTTATTTATTTTCAGAAATGCTCGTAATATTGTATTAAAAAGATTTCCTAATTTTCTTAATCATATAAGGAGGGTTTATAACAACTTCTTACTTCATTAAAAAGGCAAATAAAGTGTGATCGCATTCAATAGTAATGTTGTTTTCTTTATATATCAGTTAATTAAGATTAAATATATATCAATCTTATCGTACCTTGTAAAATATTATAAGAAATGACACTACATACTTCTCTATTTGCATCACTTGACTAAGAAACATGTTTTGGCCAACTTTCTACATAAATGCAGAGTTTTGCTTCATTTTTTATGTTTTTAATACATAAGCATGTAAATTTAATTCATTTTTATTATTTTGCCGTTTACAAAACAAAATTTGGACCAGATGTTGAGTTTATATGAATACTTTCGCGTTTGTGTCAATATATCGAAATGAAGTTTTGACGCTCGGTCAATTGATGTATAACACCGTCCATATGTTGTTAGGAATGCGTCTATTTCACTTGTTGCGCAGGTTGCTCGTTGTGTGGCTAATAAGATCTCGGAGATGAACACTTGCTCTTTTACGGCCACAAATGTTAACAATAACGTTATACTTTATTAAGTGCACTTTCTCTAAGACGAGACTTTTTCCTCGATGAATTATCTGCACTCAGCAATGTAGGTGGTATGTGCCATACGGGGTCCTCTTGAAGTATGCCGTTGTTAAAAAAAAACTTAAGTGACCATCATTAAATTGCGCAACGCATGAATAGAGTAAAAGGTGGTTTGACAATATTGCGTGCGGAGTTATAAAAAGATGGAGTAAAAAGTACCGCCCCCTAAAAATGCCGTCCGAGGTGGGCCACTTCTCGCATTCCCTCTTCTCCCACCCCGGGTTTGCCTCTGGTGTTAACCATGGGATCACCTTTTTACGCTTCATGAACTTACCCAGAGCAACCCTTTGTAGCAAATATAAGGTTTTAATGCCACGCACTTCTATGCAACACAGATTATTCTGCTAACGAATGATTACAAGTGCTACCCGTGTGCCTCCAGATTCCCTGCCTGATAATGAAGGAGATATTTAGTTGAAAGCTATAGGATCGGGCGGAATTTAAAATTTCATAGGTGCATAGGAAAAAAGAAACATCACAAAAATCATGGTGTTCGTTAAGTAAAGACGTATGTTTAGATAATTATCTATTTTTACTAGTAAAAATTTCTTGAAGATAATCAACATACATAACTGACCTGGGTAGCTAACTTTGTTAAGATGAAAGTGTAAGAGGATCCCGGCTTGTATGACCATAGTTCGGATCCCCCTTTGGTCATGAATGTTTGTTTCGGTGTTGTGGCGTAATGAGGCCCACACAACCATAAAACATCACCATTTTTACTTCGTCGTCCTTACTTCGTAAGAAAAAATATGGTAATCGTGCACCGAAAAATGGCTAATATTCGACTGAAGAACTTTTACTACTGGGCCCTAGGAAGGAAAACGTTGAAAAGCCTGATACATGAAATAGAAGCTAGGAAAAAATAAGACTTTAAAACCACGTTTCTCATTGTATCTTCGTGGTAGATTGTCCTAGGAGGGTGATTTTTGGTGAATCTACGGCAGTTTTACTCTCTTTCATATGACCATCGCGATTATTGATTTGGATTGGGGGCACGTTTCACCATTTTATTCTGCAATAACCTTTCGTGTGTAGAGTGTGATTTCGTCAAACGAAGAGGGAACGACTCGAATGAGTCATCCAAACACTGTCGCATTCCTACTTTGTGAATCGAACCCTACAGCACATGCGAAGTGTAAGTCTTTTTGTATATTCTTATCTTTCACCGACATTTCCACTTTTCATTTCTACAAATGTATTTTATATTTATTATTATTATTATTATTATTATTATTATTATGTTATTATTATTATTATTGTTATTATTATTGTTATTATTATTATTATTGTTGTTATTATTATTATTATTATTATTGTTGTTATTATTATTATTATTATTATTATTATTATTATTATTATTATTTGTGTATTGACCATTTCCGTCCACGCTACACATTCTCTTCCGAGGCCCAGTCATATTCTACCCGAAGAAAGACTAACGTATGTCAATATAGGGATCAGCTTCCCGGCTCCATCCCTTGGTAAGACAAGGTTGTAAAGCCTTGAATTATGAATTATATGATAGGATGAAGATGAGAGGTGATCATGGTATTTTTAAACCAGCCCAGAAATCGCCTGTATGACCAACGAAAACCACGAAAACCCCGGTCAGGATGGCCGGATGGATATTATTATTATTATTTTAATTTGGTGTTCATTTTGCTAAGAAGTTGGCATTGTATTGTTGCAAGTCTCAAAGCATTGATCTTTCAAAAGCTTTTGACGTCATTGATCAGCAAAGTTTACTTTCAAAATTACCTTCATATGCAATCCGTGGTATTGAGCAAGATAGGTTATGTTTGTACCCTAAACAACGATCTCCGAGAGTAGAAATACCTTACTGGAATGACAGAACATTATGTGCACACCATTCCGACTCTGCCAATCGTATGAGGAGTCCCGCTGGGTTAGATTTTAAATCCTGCTCTCTTCCTACTATAGGTAAATAATTAGCCCTCGGCGATTCGAAACCGAAGAACAGTTCTCTTTGCGGGTGATACAAATATTCTTTGCCACAAATAAACCGTAAATAGTACAATATCTGATTTTCAAATTGGTTTCGTAATAACAAAATAATATTAAATGAAAACAATACGGTTTCGATGCAGTTTTCTATTTCAAATAAACAATTCTGCACTCCATTGTAAATGAACGGTGTGACATTGACTGATGTTAAGGTAACATTTTTAAGTTTCTCTCTTCTGTCAAACCTCAAATGGAACGTCTATTTCAATGAATTGAAAACAAAATTAAGTTCATTACACTACACGTTCAGAATTATTTCAAATCTAGTCGGCCCCAAACTGCTCATTGTGTATAATTCGCGAATGTTCATTCCCGCCTGAGATATGTCATAATATTCTGGTGAAACACACCGAATAGCTCCCAGAGATTTTGATTACAAAAAAATAATTGTAGGAATAATAACCAAATCCCACACACGTGATTCTTGTAAGCCTCTCTTTATTAGAGAGAAGTGTATCATTCCCTTGCCACTTTATTTACGATTGTCAAAAATTATTTACTCAAGCATGGGAACACAAACAACTAAAAATGGTAAATATAATACTCGACGTAGTAATCATATTCATCAGGTGTGAGTTTCAATAGTCCACTACATTCACACTCAATACATGTACATTATTTTACAACACTTTGCCAGATGAAATTAAATGATTAAATTCGATAGAAAAGTTTAAATCGAAAGTGAAATTGTTGCTGCTGCATAACTGTTTCTATTAAATTAGAGACTATACTGAGCATTACAAGGAAAGTAACAATTTTAACAGTGATATTTAATGCATTATTTATTATTGAACTGTATACATGTAAACAACCTGTATCAGTATTGTGACCTTTACACAGGCAGGGCGTGAAATGTTCATGGATTCGGGGCTCTCCCTTTAGAAGGTTTTGTAAAAAATAACACAAAGTTGTAGTCACAGAACATTCATAATTGGACGTTTCCTTGAGCATTTACCAAGATACAGAATGGCATTCCATAATCACCCATAACAAAAAGAACAGACATTGTACAATATTAAAAAAACCTAGAAAAGTTTTCCTCAAATATAAACAAAACTTTGTTTTGTTCAGGAAACAATCATTTTATCCATTTACTAGTTTTCTTATGACAAAAGCAAGAACTGAACATTAGCACTAATCAGACTTCAAAAAGTAAAGAATAACATGACAGTGATGTGATGTTTAATCAATATTATCCCATTCCTTATTGCACAATCAAACTGCTGCTTAAGCTTTAAAAACACAAATTCAATTATTAATTTTTTTAAGTGCAGCATTCCTTGCAGGTTATTTTTCTCTTCAATAACCCTAAAGTACATCTCACCTTCAGGACAAAAAATGAAGCAAGTGACTCTTCAGAACACTGTTCAGTCTCCGTGTCAACACCACAAAGACATTTAAACTAGAAAATCATCACAAGAAAAGTAACATTAATTTTAACAATTATACAGAAGCATTATTTAAGATTTGAACTGTATAAATGTGTATAAGTAACCTGTAACAAGTATTGTATTGCAGCCTCCGGGTCAATGATCCCCATCTCGATCAGGTTTTTCGTCCAGTTTCCCTGATCCATTGAGCAAATGCTGAGATGGCCCCTTGTTTCTTTTTCATTTTCACTTCATTTTCTGTGCACGTCTCCTAGAATTCAGTGGGAAATACAATTATTCAAATTATCGTTTCCATGTTGTCGAGGCAGGAAGTATTATTCGGAAGGACAACATGGATAAGAGCCAAAATGTATTGCCTTTTTATCCTTGAAAATAGATTTTATTACATGGGAGTTTTCTTTTTTTTGTTTTTGTTTTTTCAATTTTAAGTAGTATATGACTTAGTGTAGGGATCACAGAATTTTGAAAATGTGCACACAGTTCACTTTTCCCCATAGCACGTCATATGCAGTTTTTAACTGCTTTTTTGACGTAAAATAAATCAAATAAAAAAAATAAACTACAAATGACAAACACGTGTTATCACCTCAGAGATCAACATGAACCTATTCTTAGAATTACAAGTGTTTAAATGTTGTTCTGAAATAAATGTAGAAATGTAACACATTCTGACTCTTATATCATACCAAAGCTTTTACATGATCAGTACAACATGATAAATCATCTAGTCTTGTACACTTTAAGAGAAGATAAAAGCAAAGATGACATATATAAATATAATAATATTCTGTAATAATCTTTCGTTCGGAAGAAAATGGTATGCACCACGATTCGTCCAACGAGACTGCCCTACCTCGAGCTTTCAAATTGGGAAGGCTGCGCACACTTGTTGCAAATCACCTGGTCTACGTGCCATTGCGCACCCAATTCGGTTTGTAAGTGCTAGTATCTGCTCATCAAAATAAACAATAGCCTCTATTGTAGTGACTATTACATCAGCACTGACATAAGCTTCTTGCACTCTGTCTTCTTTTAAACATCTCTATTGAATGTTTATAGTTTCAATTTAACAGAAGCTGTGTCTTTCCAACACAGTACATTCTATCAACAGAAGCACTGATCACAATCTATAATGTATAAACAAAATGTACACAAATACCTCTTTTCTCAAGATAACCTCACTCCACGACGTCTGACCAACGACAAGATCTCTCGCCTCCCTCCTGCCCCCGTGACGTCACAACGGACGGTAGGGAGACCCCTCCTACCTCCTCTACACCCCTCTTGCTGGAGAAGCTGCTGTCGTCAGCGGCGGCGGCGGCGGCGGCGAATTCGTATGTCGAATATTTGAATGGTCACAGTATTGTACTGCAGCCCCCGGGTCAATGCCCCCATCTCGATCAGGTTTTTCGTCCAGTTTTCCAGATCCTTTGAGCAAATGCTTTTATGGTTAATTTACCCTTAAAAATAGATTTTATTAGATTAGATTGAATATTTTGTTAACAATTCGTGCAAAAACGCTCATTTTCTTTCTGTATTCAAAATTCAAGTAAAATAAGGCTTGGGGCAGGGATCACAGAATTATGAAAATGTGCACAGAATTCACTTCTCCCCGTAGCACGTCACACGCAGTTTTTAACTGTTTATTGACGTAAAATAAATAAATGAAATAGATAAAATAAAAATTCTGAGGATACCTGACGTTTCTTGAGAGAGTGATGGCATTGCCTGTGATACCTGCCACCAGATTGTGCGCAGTCAGCGCAGGGTTACATGTGATTTATCCAGTATCCGTGACTCCGAGGATGAAAACTAGAAAACTTGTGCTATCTCAAAAATGTACTTTCACAAATGTTAAATGTTTCACGTTTCATGTTTGAATTTTATATTTATTTTTAAATAGAAACAATTATAATTCTATTATGTTTTGATGCTGAGAATAAGAAAAATCTCTTTTTTTTTAATTTATTTTCTTCCTGTTCAACACACATACATGTTTTTCAGGGTTGTTAATAGAAACATTCATAACGTTTGCTTTATTTCCTAACTGTGGGTGCCCTGAATAGGTGCGTTCAATGTTTTTGGTTTATGTTGTAAAATTTTTAATTATTTTTGAAAGGAAAATTGATATTCCAGAGAATGATCGTTGATATGATTATTCGATGGAGGATATATCATGAGGTCAATTTCCTGCTGAAGAAAAATCTCTGAAAAAAGAAATAAACAACACGGAATAACCGGGAGAAGATTCTAAACAGACACTCGAAATATTATGCTGGCGTGTGAAACTCCACACTGCATTATGCACATTTTTAATTTTATATATAAATACAAGCGTAAAAGTGTCAGTTGTTTATAAATAAACCTTATAGTCGCATTTCGTCAGAAGACTTCCATTGGGACCCTATGTGCGTTTCTGCGATTCATAACATGACTGTGTCCCAGTCGACCGGCTTTTGCCGACAGCAGCGAGACTGACGATGACGGCAAAGCCATCGAAAGCCGGCTATCTTAATAAAGCTAATATGTTGATGGAGATGACCTCTTTTATTTCTTCTTATAAGAACGTCAACAACACCAAATCAGAATTCCCACAAAAAAATAAAAACAGCATGTGTCATCTACTTTCAATCTTCAGTCCTCATAAAAAAAGCTTCAAGTAACTAAAAATAGTGGTGTTTTGTGAGTGTCCGAATTGACGAGGAGTGACTTTCTTGTAAATACCTGATGTCGAAAGGGTGGACAAATCGTGTTCCTACATGTAGTAAATTACTTCATCTAACAGGTAAGGAACCACGTTTCGTGAGTTCTTAATACCGAGACGTTGACGGCAACGACGCCTTTGGTCAACGTTGGCGCCTAAACCGTTCGAACGATTTTATTCAAAATCTATATTCCCCCATCGATCTGGACGATCACGAGACCCTGCCAGTTTGAAATGAATATTCTGATTTTGGGGGTAATTTACGACAGTTTATTTTTTTCTTCAAAAACGGCTCCAAATGAGTCGATTACAGAGGGATAATCAGAGCAAAGGACGCTTAAAAACGATCGCAGTTCATTTTCGATGAACTCTCTCAATTTTCAATAATTGAAAATGTTCAAGATTTTTCCTACAATTACAATATTGAAGATATATTTTTTCCTGAATGACATCTTTTGTTTTGTTTTTTGAAAAGATTATTGAATACCGTTATGAACATTTTAAAAAAACATTAGTTTCCTCGTAATTTCTACTTGACGTGAAGTAAATTTATATTTTGTAATCATATTGTTTTTCCCACGAATAGAAGAAAAAAACTCAAAATATGAGGCGATCTTGTTTTCGTTGAACTCCTACATTTTCTAAATTATAAAAGTTACAAATAATGCGAGAAATTTTTTTTAATTTTCCCTTTCAATATATATTAAAATGGAAAGAATAATATATAACAAATCAAAATATGCGAGAAATATTTAGGGAATAATATTTTAGGAACACATTATAACGCCAGGCATAAAAAGACTAATATTGTTTCATCTCGTGTTTCACAATTAAAGTGCAAAAGTCTTCATTTTAATAGTCGTTCGTTTCGCTTCTTTCAAAACAACACTTGCAAATTATTGTGCAGCGACATACAGTCATTCAATTTAATATTCGGCCGCCGGTGTGGGTGTCATTCGATTTTTTATGGTTTATATCCCATTCATAAATCGTAGAAAGTGAAAAACATCACCAGATGCCTTAATGATATTATCTGAAATATCACTGAATACACGACTCTTAAAATCAAAATTACTATAACTGTAATAATTCGTTTGAACTATTTTGAAAATACTTCAATTCAATATTCGGCCACTACAGCTTTCTGCAACTACGGGGAGGACACCGGTATACATTTGGAGAGACACTGTCGAAATTCAGGGTTCTGATAGAACTTGAAGGTCTCAAGAAGAATGGACATCGCTTTGATGGGGAAAAGGCAGAAGAACACAACATTTGAACAACAGTTGGTCATATGTGAACATGCGAAGGGAAACTCAGAAAGATAAATAAGCTATCTCTTGAATATTCCTCATTCTATGATTTGTGACATCATTAGGTGATATAAGAATGAGGATAGAATCCTGTCTGCACCTCAACAAGGTCGTCTACAATTGCTGAATGAACGAGAAATACGCCGCATCGTCAGGGAGGTGAAGAAAATTCCAAGGTAAGTGCACCAAAACTTGCTACACAAGTTGTAACTACATTCCAAAAACGTGCACTCTGAAACCATTCGAAATATTATCCGACGAGAGATATACAATTCCTGGGTACCCCGTGTAAAAAGCCCTTCGTATGTAAAATTAATAGAAACAGAAGATTAAGTTTTTTCGAAGAAGCACATAAATAAGAAAAGCGAATGGTGGCAGGACATTATATTTGTTGAAGAATGTAAACTTCACTTGTACGAATCTGATGGCAGTGTTAGAGTTCGGCAGAAACCAAATTCAGAGCTTCAAAAGAAAAATATGCTGGTTACAGTCAAACAGGATGGGTGAATATAATAGTCTAGGGGTGCAATTCCGCATCAAGAGTAGGGCAAATGATCTTTATTAAGGATACAATGAAGAAAGAACAATAGCGTCAAATACTTAAGAACAATTTGCACAGAAGGACTGATAAACTGGGCATTCGCAGCACTTTTAAATTTTTCCAAGATAACGAATCGAAGCATAAGGCCCATATTGTGATGTAGTAGGTTTTGTACAATTGCCCAAAGGTAGTGGAGACACCCCCAGTCTCCACTCTTGAATCTCATTGAACTTTTTTAGAACGAACTCAATAAGAAACTTCGAGAAACATCCATGACGTCCAAAGAAGAACACAAAAGGAGGTTGTTGCAATATTAAAAATGCTCAAAATTTTCGCATTAGTGAAGTGTTTATTTATTGTAGAATGTGTGTGTGTGTATATATATATATATATATATATATATATATATATATATATATAATTAAATAAAAATATTATATATATAAATAATTAAATAAAAATAAATAAAAATATTATATATATTATATTTTTTGGAAATGTACTTCATTTACTGTATTACGAAAAGTTGAGAATTTTTCTACCAATCTTTGGCCAAAATGTAGTATGCAGTTTAGATGTTAAAATATAAAATGATTGATAGCAGGATATGGTGAATATTAAATTGTGTCACTGTAGTTCTTTAGAGTACCAGCAGCCAGACAAGGTCGGATTTACTTACAAGCAAAATATGCAATTGAGCCCCAATGAAGACCCCGCAGCCCCGAAACAATTCAACAAATATTCAAAAAAAAGTCATAAAATACTTTAATAATTAAATTCGTTCAAAGAATTGGTCGCCACGACCGGGATTCGAACCAATTCTTTGAACGAATTTAATTATTAAAATACATTGTTACTCTGTAACATGGTAACAATTTGGATATATATATATATATATATATATATATATATATATATATATATATATATACATAATACTTTCTTTAGTAAATCTGAAGGGGGCAACACGATTTTGTGCTTGGATGCCCAGCAGAACCTAAATCCGCCCCTGTTCGTGCATGAAAGAGAGATCTACACATTTCTCCTCTATGACCAAGCAGTACTTGTGATTCTTACCTCCAACAACTTCTGAGAACGGAGTCCGCACACCGAATTCATATGTCTTGGTAACTTAGGGAGGTTAAGAGAGTTTACGGACTTGCATGGCCGTGAAAAGGTCTGCGACAGCTGTGCACTTCATTTCAAAGCCGAACCGGTACCACCAAGGTTACCTTCTTGAACCCCGTCCAGTCCAGTTTTTCCCCTTGATTGATTCCTGAGGTCGATATCACACAAACAAAAAAAATGAACATATTTCGTCGTACTGCTGCGACAAAAATCACGGACGCCAAATTGGTTGTTCCAAGAGTTAACATTTTCTGCTTTCATCAACGATATATTTCTTAATATTTCTCGATTCTTCCTCAGAAATGGTTTCAATTGTTCTGATATCTTCTTTATAATGCGTGGAAAAAGAAGAAACATGTTTAAGAACTTTACAATGTGAACGGGATATTTCCACATTTATCACTACCATTCAGTGAAGTTTTATAATTCAGTGGTTGTATTCAAAAACATAATTTGAAGAATTGTTATACACAATATATCCTACCATATCCAGAATACACACAAAACGTTTGCACCAAAAGGAGGTAGAAATGTACATATAGAATTAGAAAGAAATTAAAGCAACTCGTGCTACCACGGCATGCGCTTATTATTTGTAAAGGTTACGAAATATTACAATATTGCAGATTGTAGAAACTAAAACTACTACTATCTTCAGCCTTCTCGTAAATACTCTCTTCAGTAAAAGAAGTGCGGGACATTTGAATATGCAATTTTTGAAGATCAACAATTTTCGAAAGTTCACAGCTTTAAATGAATTTCACATTTACACCGTATTTATAAGCCCACTTTACTCTACTCGAGGGAAATAATTTAAGAAAAAAGTCCACTGAGAACGGCGAAAATCCCACCTCGGCCTTCCGATTGGAGCGTTACTCTGAGCATCATCCTCTCAGCCAATGAGCAGCTGAAGAACAATCGGGTAGTCACGGGCACAGTCGGGGTCACGGAAACAATCGGGTATCAGAAGTTGTCAGACATAGCAAAGGTCTCACGGTTAAATTTTAAATGTCTTAAAAACTATTCAAAATAGTCTTCTGGGGTAACTTGGGGCAATTCTAATCTCTCAATGTAGATGTCGCAATGGCAAATATAATTTAAATTGTGAGGTCGTGTCAAGTCATGGCGCCAGGGTAAGCCTCAATGTACTAATTAACGTAATGCACAAAGTTCTTCTTCGCATAATTGTCCCAATTTTTTCTACACACCATATATACACCTACCATCACGTAAGTTTCATGTAAACATTGCAAAACTTTCAGTACAGGTACATCTAAGGATACATCTGAAAATCGTGAAAAAAGTTTGCTTTGATGAGTACACTCTTATTTAATGTGATAGCTGTAGATGATAATGTATCCAATGAAATCATTTCTTAGTACTGGTGGCTTTATCCAACTGAATTGTTTGATATTTGCGAGGAAACTTGAAGATTGAATTTCCTATTAGTTACAGATATACAAGGCAAACTGACTCCATCAATAGAATAAACATTGATGACTTGGCTAGTCTAAATCCTTCACGCGAGAATGTTGGTACTATTTTGTACAACACTAGTTTTGTTTGTACAATTTGCAAATTCTGAAAATTCAGAGACTTCAAAGAAAAATGAATCCTAGCCATTTTTATACGCGTTCTATTCTTCATTAAAACTGGAAATGCTACTGCACACACTTTTTCGTATCATTTCTAACTTTTGCAATGTTTGAAAATTCAGAATGTTCGACGAAATCCATGGTCAGAATCCATGTTTTGTGGGTCCTAAACACCGAAAAATCGATTGACGCCGACATGTATTTCTTAGGCCAAAGCTACTGCCTGAATGAAATCTGTTCTTTAAAGACTGATCTTGAAACAAGGTCATGTACAATTTTCGAAAACATAAGTACTTTTCCCGTAATTATGTGGCAATAATTTCGCGTAATTATATGTAGTAATTTTGTGGAAACCTAGACAAATTTAAAAATTTGTTAAACAATTATTTTCTCAAAAATGACTCCAATTTTTTTCAAAAAATGGCATTAGTCTCATTTCAAGCTCTCTGCATTTTTCGAACATTGCAAAAATTTAACACATGAAAACTACAAAATTGAAGATATATTTTTTTCTTTTAAACAAAATCTGCACTAAAAAATAAGATATTTAAACAAAATCTGGCAAAATATTTGATAAAACCAGTAGTTTTTTTGTTAATTTGTGCTTGAATTAAATGCAATTTATAAAAAATACATTTTCTCAAAAGCTACTCCAAAATTCTTTCCGAAAAATGTTTGAACTTTTGCAATTTTCGAAAATTCCGAGATTTCAACAAAAACACGACCAGTGCCATTATGTTAAGCGTTCTCTACGCCATCCGAGGCCAAAGTTAAAATAAAAAATGTGGAGCCATTTTAGGGAAAATTTTGAAAAGACTTCATGTTAAGTATTGCGAAAAATCAAAATATCAGTTTCAAACTGGCACGGTCGTTTAGATCAATCGACGAATAACAATTTTGGAGAAAACCTTTTAGGCGCAAGCGTTGACCACACACAGACAGATAGGCGACACGAATGGAAAGACTAGCAGAGGGACGTTTCGCCGTCAACTGTTTCTCAGTATCAAGAATCTCCAAAAAGTGCATTCTAACAACACTAAGCGTTTCACGAAGTTATTTACTATACATAAGATTTATCCACTTTTTCGTTACCAGGCTCCGGCAATAAGAGTTTTTCTGTCGAAAAATTGCCGTTCTTTCGGCGCACGATTACTATATTTGATATATAACTATTTTACATAATTACAAAAATGCTTTCTTTACAAAATTATGTACTTTACAAAATTAAAATATCTTTCAAAGTGAGAGGGCCTCGAGTTCCTTTTAAATCGATCGATGAATATAAATTTGAGAGAAAATCAGCTGAATGGTTTTGGCTCGAGAGTTGACCGCAGAAGGGAGAGAGGACGAAATGGACGGACGTTTTGCCGTCAATCGATTATTTAGTGTCAAGGACCTAGCATGGATTCTTACTACACACCGCGTTAGTGGAAGTAATTGACTGTATATTGGAACAAGATTTATCGATTTTTTCGTTACCAAGGTCCGGCAATAAGGCTTTTTCAGAATTAAATTCGCCGTTTTCCGGAGCGCGATTATGGTACTTTTTACATTCTGACGAAGAAGGGACAAAAAGTTCGATTTGCTTGAGCTATAGCGCTATCGGGCCCAATGACGGATTTATGCGTGTGCGTGCGTGCGCGTGCGTGTGTGTGCGTATGTGTGCGTGTGTGTGCATGTGCGTGTGCGTGCGTGCGCGTGTGCGTGCGTGCGCGTGCGTATGCGGGTGCGTGTGCGTGCGTGTTGCGCGTGCGCGCGCGCGTGCGTGTGTGTGCGCGCGTGTGCGCGCGTGTGCGTACATGTGCGTGCGCGTGCGTGTGCGTGCGTGTGCGTGTGCGAGCGGGTGAGAGAGAGAGTGGGTGTGTTTCAGTTAGTTGTTTTCAACAAACACCATTTAAAATTTCTTTTTAGAATTAATAATTTTTTAATCTCCATAGATTGTTCATTTATTGAAAGAGAAATGTTGGCCCTTAAGTTAAGGATTAAATTGTTTCCCAATTGTAAACTCGCTTTAGTATGCTTCACTTTATTTAATAACATTTATTCCCGTGAAAGCTCGTCGTTAAATAGGTTAGATTACAATGCCAGGCCCATTTGATTTGAATATTTTTCATCGTGATTTGCTCGTTAACTTCAGGCGCAGATGTTTCATTTGGCTCCACACTCTTCCCTTCTTCTTCCCGATGTTTTCGTGGTTAGTCCACATCTGCGTGTCATTATCGGAAATTTCCTTTTCAGTTTGGAAATAAAAATCTAAGGCTGTGAAGAAATATGATGCTGGCGAAGCGTTCTGTGAATTACACTGACAGAATGCATAATGATCAAATTCTAAAAAGGCCAAATTTGCTCGAGTTCAGAATAGGTGTAAATTCGTACTTCGATACACATTCAGAATTATTGCAAATTCCGTCAGCTTTCATATAGCTCGCTATGCACTACGACCTTCCGACTGAATTGCATTCCCGTCTTCAGATATGGCTTAATATTCAGTCATCCTATAGATCCCACATTTTCAATTACAGAAACTCGTGGAGCTATAATGACGCATATATTCTCGCATTATTTCTAACGGCTACGCAATATTATACAAGCACCTGAAAAAGTGCTTCCTACAAACACTTTCTCCTCGCTGAGATTCGAACACAGATCCTTCCCGACATCAAGAGTTTTAAAGTACAGATTTCATTAAGGAAAAATGTTTATCGTTATTACTGTGGTTTTTGCAATCTTCATTTCTTTTGGCACTCTTCAAAAATACAGAGCTCCCGAAAAAAAGGGACTTCGGTAATTTCTTCATTGATTGATTTTTTCGTGTTTCCGGGCGCGTCAACTGCTTCGGTCATTAGTCCCGTTAGTGTAGTGCATGTTTTTGTTTGATTTTCTCGGGAGATGGCGGTGATCTTCCCCTGTTGGATGACGAGATCCGTAACCGACCTACCGTCGGCTAGTGGGGTTTCCCCCTAACCAGGACTCTCCCACCAGCGAGGCACCGCCCCAGTCGGGACAAGCTCTAAGCTCCCGACCGGTCTCCCGGAATATATGGTATTGTTTTATACATTTTTTTTATATTCGACATCTATAGTAGAAGAGAAAACAAATAGTTCCCCCATCTCTCCACAGCATTCATACCCTGTCCCTCTCCTTTCTTGTCTTAAATTCTCCTGGCTCTCATTGACAGATCAACTCATTCTTTACATTATGTGTTTTAAAAATAAGATTATAAACTTTTTTGTCCATGACATCGATTAACCGTAAGTTTCCCCCACCGATCGATGACGAGTCCCAACGCATGATTGATCCGCCTCCTTGTTTTACTATAGGCAGGGTATTAACCACGTTATTATCTGTGTTGGCCTTTGTCCTTACCCTAAGAACACTATAAAAAACGGAAATGCTTAATTTTCGTTTCGTCAGACAAAGAACAGAAATCCAGAATTCCTGAACTTTATTAACACACTCTTTTGCAAACGAATCTCAGAGATTGGCTATTCTTACTTACGAACGCCCTCTTCCTAGGAATTCTTCCATGATATCCATGACTATAGAGAATCTGGCGGAGGGTGGGATGACCCACTGCTTTATCTGTGACATGTTTCACCAAAATGTGCAATATTGATGACTTTATTTAGGGTTTGCCTTGATTTCCCTTACGGCAAGGCGCTCTTCCCTGGCGTCCAACCCTTTCTTCTGGGTCATTCCATACAAAAAAGTATATTTTATGATCCGACTTCTTCAAACCTGAAAATATTTTGGGACGTTGTTGTCCATGATACCTACCTCATCGTGGTACAATATTAATTTTTTTCCACTAAAGGTTCGGCAAACATGCACTCTTAAAACCTAAGACTTCTTGTGAACACTCGTATATTCTTTAATTTTTTTTTGCCCTCATATAAACGTTTCTTCGTGACATAAATTAGAAATGGCTTCTGTTTATATCATTCAGAAATATAACAACAGCAAACATTCGGCCACACTTTACAAGGAATGTCTAATTCGGAACGTACCCAAACAGTTGCCTTCTCTTCCACAATCCGCTGTTTTAAATCCAATCGAACCTATGTGGGACTTATTGGAAATAGAAACAGAACAAGAAAATACAATGTTACATGGAAAAAAGACATCAAGAAAATTGTTTTGGAAGAGTGGCAAATAACGAGTCCGAAAGTTTTCTGCAGCCTTGTTAATTCAAGGAAGATGAAAAGCAGTTATTAAGGCTAGGGAATATTCAACTAAATACTAGAACTGCTAAACTAAAAAATGCAATACCATTGAGAATAAAAACAAAATTTATTTTAAATAAATTTTCTGTATTATATTTACCAAATGTTACTGTATGAATAAAACTGGTACAGCACTGGAAACATAAATTGATCTGAGCCGTTTGCGGTAAAGTTCAGCTTTTGCACGGCTTGGGCAGCCCTTGTCATGACCAAACGTCGCAAGCGGAGCCTCACAAACCATCGTAGCCAACGCAGGGGGGAGTGCCCTAACAAAATTACGCGTAGAAAATGGCGGACGCCGCTAGTTCAGATGTCGAAGTGTTTTCAAATAAAAAATACATGAAAGAAACACTTGTATAACCATGAAAGGAAATTCATTGAAATGTATATGAACACATAGCACTTAACCATTGTTAACACTATTTTTGAAGAAATTACATTGATACGAGATAAAATAACACTGATGTTAGACCAATTAATTTCTTATACACATTTCAATTTCAATATTATTGTCCATACACAATTTATGAACTTTATCAAATGTCCAGTCCAGAAAAATGATTATAATTGCATATTTTCAATTGTTCATATGTTTATTAAATTTGCAAAAATTGTAAAATACTGTCTTTCTCGAATCGATAGAGTACTTCTAGGTAATCATGTTAATAAAAGACAGTAAACTTCAAAGATCAAGTGTATATTTATCTCTAAAGTAACAATTAAACTAGATATTAAGCAATCAATCTTTATCACTGGTGAAAACTGCTATTTTGTAATATTCAACTCAGGGACGATTTGGGGACACTCCCCGGCAGGAATGGTTTTTTTTAATTATTGCAAAATTGTTCATTCCCAGTTTTTGGTTCTGGAACATCAGCGAACCCTTCCCACTTTAGAATTGCAAAATTTGGAAATTGTTTATAATTTTACTAATTTTGCAATTCCTTTTTTATTCTATCATCTCAATTCCCCTTACACAAGATGCAAAATTCCGCAATCCAACCGGAGCTATCGCCTTTCGTTTTCGAGATACGCAATTGTTTATAGGATCTTAGCATCTGATGCCAACCCTCATTGGCTTCCAGATTCGATATTGGCAGTCAAGTATAAAATTCAAATAGTTTTGCAGTGTTTTGCTTGCTTCTGATTAAATTGTATTAACAATTTGTGACTTACGACAAATCGGTGGAAATTGTTGCTCATGAACTGTTTTTTTAACTTAAGAAATTTAATTTCCATTCTTCATGTATCGTTGAAACAGAAGTTATGTTATTTTGATTCGTCTGTGTTATAAATAAATTCTCTTGCAAATTTAAAAACGCTGTGACTAACAGTTGTCCTACAAATGTGAAGATTTCTTTGTGTTTGTGTGCATTCTATTCAGTAGTGCAGAGTGTATGCCAATATGTTTATCGTCTAGCAAAGAAATTGACAATCAATAAATTATTTTGCCAAATGTTTTTGGACAGAGCGGTGGCACGATAGATCATTTTCATTTTTATTCCACGAGGCAAGTTATAGGCAGCAGATATATTCTGAGTTTTATTTTTAATTTTGGTGAAATTGAATCACATGTGAATTTTCAAATAGAACTATACATTTTTACCTGTAATGAAAGGATCAATAGAGGAATTCAATGATGTCTCATTTGTTAATAATTTAAAGAGTAATAATATATATTTGACACCGGGCTTGAGCAATCCTCTACTCTAAGGCAAGCAACACTTACCATTGGCTCTTCTAGTAATTCAAGAGGCCAATTCTCGGAAGTTTTCTCCGTTCTCCTCGTCTTAAAAAGCATAAGAAGCGGAGTCTAGAATTTGGCACCAATCCAATAACACTTCCCTCCCCTGGAGAATGCTTCGTTACTCCCTTTTGTGGGAACACGTTCTTGTCGTGTATAAAATTGTATATAATAATTTAAATTCAATATAATAAACGAATAAGAGTTTTGTTTATATTGTAATGCTACACACATTTAAATAGAGAAATAAGACATGCAACTAAACAGTATCCACATGTTTTAAGAAGACGAAAATTCTTTCTTATTATAACACTCATTTGTATACTTTTCACAGACAATATTGAAAAGTACACCATCAATCTGATGATTTGTTCTGGTAATAATCGATCTTATACATAATTGACATGTAATGATAGAAATTTCTAATGTCTGGTATGGGAAATTAAGTATGAGCTCAGTTAATTTTAATGAGAGAGCAATTTCGCGATGAAATGTTTTTTAATGCATATACTTCTTTACATTGCTTAACTTGTTTCCATTCCGATTGAAGGCAAGGACATAACATCCCTCACGCGTGTATGTTTTGGATTGACCCTCAGAGAGGTCACTAGCTCGAGTCGCCGTGTTATTGAATTGAAATTTTGAAATGATATGTTCTTAGAGTAGTTCCCGAAAACACGTAAATTCCAACAGGCCATCTAAAACTTATAGTAGTCACACCCTTCTTTCAAACATTAGTAGATACTGCGGACTGTCAGACCGCACGTAAAGTTCTAAACAAACTTCATTCTCGTTTATGAGCATGTGTTATTTTTTCCAACTTTTTTTGTGTCGGAGGGGCTGTGATTCTTAAGGAAATAATAGTGTAGTGGAGATGGTAACAACTCTCTGCACCTAAGCGAGTTCGTTTCCTTGTGTGGACAAAACTTTTGGGGATTGGAAACCTTTCGGCAGACTTCATGAATTATTATAATATTGCGATTACCAAATTATGCGTCCTATTATCATTATAGCTTTATTTCAATTTTTTGTCTTTCATTTTGTTTGCATTTTTATCAGTTTTCTGTTTCTTATATAATTTTGTTAATGTATATTATGGGTTTTATGGGTTTAAAGGAAACCAATGTTATTCTTGATTTAAGCTAGATTGCTGTTTCCAAGTACTCGCGGTTCAAGTCACGTCTAATTGCAAACGGTGAGCTGAGTTAAGAGTGGACTGGCAATATGCCGAGCTTCAGAAAAAAAATTCCAGAATCTCGAAGGGAATATTGATGACTAAAAAAATAGTAAAAGTCGTAATCGTAATAGTTGTGACTGTCAATCAAATAATATCCTAGCAGAATCTATAGCAAGGGCGGTCAGTTTTGCCCGCATGGGCATTCGTGTCCCTATTTATGCTTCGCGGGTGCTGCCACTCAAAATCGTCGTTGCAGCAGGCAACGAAAGAAATTTGAGCGCGGAAACATTCCTGAGAGGTGGGTAACTGAATTACAAAAGGGAACAATGTTTTCATGAGGTTTTTATTAAATAAAACATAGTAACTGTTGTAAAAAGCGCTTATTTATTGGAAAATAGAAAAATTCGTAATGAAAAGTTTCTGAGAAATAGAATTATACAGAGTCCCACCAAATATGGACCACCTCAACTTATAACGGTTCCCGATATCTAAATGCAGTATTCGCTTAACAATGAGGAATCATGGGGGACGTAATGTGCGGTAGAGATATAATACAATCTATTTTTTGTTTTCGAGAAAATTAATTATCTTTGATTTTTTAAATGGAACCATGTATTTTTTTCACTAGCGATAGATAATCATAAATAGACGAATGCATTGATGTAACATACTGTTACGTTTCTAGGTGGTGAATTAAAAGTCTCGTATTATTTTAACAAAAAAGCGTTTATTTTGGTTCTCAGCACAATCACTGAAAACACTTGATTATTTATTTACACTACTCTTCTCTTCCTTTATTTACACTACACTTCTCTTGATTATTTATTTACACTACTCTTCTCTTACACACTCGCACAGTCCTAAGCACTGGCCACAGTTCACTGCAATGATCACAGTTCGATGCACTGGTCACAGTTCACGTCACCGACCACAGTACGATGCACTGACCACGGTTCACGTCACTGAGCACAATCACTGCACTGCTATTCACCGCGATGCACACACTTCACAGTTCAGCTTCCACTGCGGACTTAAGACTGACTCGCGGTCGCCGACCGCCGCGTATTTATACTCGGCCAGTGCCTTTAAGAACTTTCTGGACGCCGCGCACGTTCTGGAATAATCTGCCGGCAGCTGATGCAACCCGCGCTCACAGGCAGCTCGTGGTGGCGCCGGCAGATGATGCAATCCGCGCGTACAGGCAGCTCGTGGTGGCGCCGGCCGGTGACGCTATATTCGTTACAATACGTTAATGTTTTGGTAGTGTATTGAGTAGAAAATTATACTTTCAGACATGTAATTTTGAACAAAATGTACGAGATTTCCTGTTAGCAACCGTTGCAATTGTCGCATTTGGGGAAGGTTACATTCGCGGCGCCGGCACTTTTGCGAGAACAGGGGAAAGGTCGCGAAGGCCACTTTCCCCAAAAGCAACAGCTTTTTTAATTATGTTTTATTATTTGATTGTTTTTGTACATAGATCAGTTCCTATAAAACTACACATATGCAGTGATGGCTTAACTTATAACACTTAACCTAACTTAACTCTAATACAGTGGTTGAGGAAACCATGATGGCACCTCGTAGATATTATTCTAGGTCTGAAAATATTTTACAAAATATGTGGAATGGATATTTATTTTTGATGCGAGTGGGATGAGTGGTTTTTACAGAGGTTGGGTTTATGGACTGTTGTTTGTTTTTGCAGCATTAATCCATACTGGAAAGGCATAGAGAAGAGTCTGTCTAATTATTGTTTTGTAGAGTATTACTGCTGTTTTGTATGGACGGTATTTATTCCTATTAATTAGTGATTTTAGTTGAAGTTTGTTTTTAGTTTTAATTATTTTGGTGTCTATGTGTTGTTTCCAATTCAGTCTGGTGTCCAAGTGCAGTCCTAAATATTTAATGGGTTTATTTGGGAGGTACCATGGGATGGGCTCGTTATTTAACGTTAATGTTGTTGGTGGAGTGTACGGCCTTAAAGAAAAGATTTTTGCTGCCGTTTTGTTTGGGTTTAGTTTTATTTTTAATTTAGATGACCAACTGTCTATTAGGTTTAGATATAATTGTATGTTGTTTTTAATGTTAATTAGAGAGTGATTGGAAGCGAATATAAGGGTGTCGTCTGCAAACTGTGCTGTTTTTACTGTTGGGGATCCTTGTGGTAACCCTACTTTGATTAACCTGGGGTTTGAATGATGGTTGTTAATTGTTACTGCAAAGGTTCTGTTGGATAAATAGTTTTTGATTTTTGAGGTGATATACTGTGGAGTGCCGATTTTCTTTAATTTGTAAATTAGTGCCTGGTACCACACTCTATCGAATGCCTGTGATATGTGATTGAGTATTGAAGTGATATGAGTATTGAATGATGTTTTTTCTGAAATGCTGTGTTGATATGTTCTGTAATTCTGAGGAGTTGGTGTTGTGTGGAGATGTGTTCAGTAAATCCAAACTGCTCTTTTGGAATGGCTTTTGTTAATTGCAGGTGTTTTTTCAGACGTTGAAGTATTATTTTTTCGAAGATTATAGACAGAGATGGTAGAAGGCTTACATGGCGATAGCTGTCGGTGTTTGCTGCATTTCTATTTGGTTTCGGAAAGGGATGAATGATAGCATGCTTCCAAGCGGATGGAAAGTGATTTGTTCTGAAGCAAGAATTGTAAATGTTTGTTAAGTATGCTATTGCGGGGACAGGTAAGGGTTTTAGAATTGAATTATTTATATTATCATGACCTGGCGCTTTTTTATCTGGAGAGAGTTAATGATTTGTTTTATTTCTTTAGGGTTTGTCAAATGGATTTTGTAGTGAGGGCCATAGATTGGGTGGTTTATTGACTGAATTATTGTGTTGTGTTCTGGGTGCGGTTTTGCTTGGTTGAGGGTGAAAGTCGACTCAAAGTAATTGGATATTTCCTCAGCCTTGTCCGTTGGGGTGAATAACTTACCTCTTGGTGAGTTGATAGGTAGAATAATTGATTTTCTTTTAAGTATTTGTTTTGTGAAGTTCCAAATAGAATTGTTTTGTGTCGTTAATGATCTTTTTTTTTTTTTTTATTATGTTTTTTGTTATTTTTGTTTTGTATATTTATTATATTTCTAATTTCTGCCGGCAGAGGTGAATGTCTGATGCTGTTATGGGTATATGTATTTTTGGGTTGTTTCTGTTATTGCTGTATCTATTATGGTGGTTAGTAATGTAACGGCGTTGTCAATTGTTAATTTTTATTTTAGGGATTGGAGATCGCGGGGGTGGGATCTGTTGTGTTAGTATGTTTACCGGAATGTGGTCAGAGTCGAGTTCATGATATGGGATTGAGTAAAAATTGATATTTCCATTTGTCAGTCCGATGTCTAGGATGTCTGGTTTTTTAGTTACGTCTCTTGGATGGTATGTTGATTCTGGAGGGGATAATATTTTGATAGTCGTATTAGTTAATATTTGTGACAGTGTTTGTCCTGTTTGGTTGCTTGTTCGACACCCCAATTTGTGTGTTTGGCGTTTAGATCTTCTAGTATTAATGTATTTTTATTTGGGTTGTATTTTTATTGTTGGAGGTTTATATGCAGCTATTATATTCCATCGTTGATTATTTATTATTAGGCTTATTGATACTTTTTCAATTCCTGTGATGTTTGATATATCAATTTCGTGATGATTTATATTGTTTTGATTGCTTTGTACCGCGCCTCCTTTATTTTCAATCCTGTCATTTCTGTAAATTTTATATTCAGATATGTAAAATTTGTTTTTATTGTTTAGGAGTGTCTCTGTTATGCATGCTATATCTATGTTGTAAGTATGTAAGTATTGTGTCAGTTCTATTTTTTTGGATGTAATGCCGTTGGCATTCCAATTTGTGAATGATATATTTCTACGGGCTTGTGTTGAAATTGTTATTAAAATAAGCTGTTACTGTATTCTGGATTGTATTGATTATCGATGGAATAAGGGAGTTATGAAGTTAATTCCAGGACGTTATGGAATTAATTATTGTATTTAGAAGAGGATTAATATTATTACTTTGTTGGTTATGTTGTGTGGGGTTGCTCCGTGAACTGTTATTGTTAACGGAACTTGATTGGTTTTCAGGGTTGTTGGACCTAGTAAAATTTCGGATTGGTTGGGTAAATGGTGGTGATGGGAATTGTTCATGTTGTTGGTTGCTAAAGGATGGGGGTTGTGCTCTTTGGGATGGGTTTCTTGTGTTATGAGGTGGGGTGGTTCTTTTTTCAACGATTTCCTTATAGTATGAACAGTTTTCATTTCTTACATCCGCACGGTGATTGCCCTTGCAGAGATTGCAGGTAGGGTTTGCGTTACTTTGGGGACAAGTTACCGTATAATGGTTACCAGAACATACTGCACAGTTAATTTTGTGGTTGCAATTGTTTCTAGAGTGTCCGAAGTCCAAACATCTATAACACTGTAGAGGTCCTTTTGGTCTTTTTCATCTTTCGGTGGTGACTTTGAGGTTGCAAATTTGATTTATGTTGAGAATTGTTTCCTGTGGTTCGTTTCCGTTGAACTCGGCCGCTATTACAGGAATGGGGTGGTTGTCCTTCTGAAGACGTGTGATTTTAACAATGGATGGGTATCTTTGTTTTAAATCTTGCATGTATTCACTCACAGATAAAGGAAAGATGTACATTTCTAATAGTACCGGAAAGTTTTGTTCGCTGGGTCTTTGAAGGAGTGGAACTTTCTATTAGTGTTTATTAAGTATTTTATGATATTGCGACAATCTTCAGCTGTGTCGGGATTCATTTTCACTTTGTTATTTTTTTTGTTCAGCTATGAAGTTTTTAGATACGTTGTTTTTAATTTCAATGACGAAAGAATTCATATTTGTTATCTCAGAAATGAAAATTGGGGGTATTTTGGAGGTTGTAATGGACTGTGAAGATTGATCAGAAGTTAGGTATTTGAAGCGGTTGTCTGGGGGGGGGAAGAGTCGGCTTCCTTGGAGGCTAATTCTGAAAATCTATTGCCTATTGGGACATTGTAAGAGGCAAGTCAAAAATCTTTTTTTCGTTATTAAAGTTTTGGGCTACGTAGCCTACGTGAACTCCGGAACCGTCTGTAGGTGGTGCACTGTTTAACAGTGTTGAAAAACTTTTGTCATTGTCACTGACATTGGCACTTGCACTGTGTTTTTTGTTATCGCTATGGGTAGCGTCCTCGCCTACTGACCTTTTCTTTTGGCGAATGTTGGCGTCTCCCTCATGCTGGCTGCCTAAGGTTAAAAGGGTTGTACCTTGCGATGGATCTTGATAGCACGAAGTTTCTGATGTATATGATTCCATGACTGTATCATCGTATGTAGCACTTTCACCGTGTGAGGTAGGTAAATTGATGAAGTTACTCTGCGAAATGCTGCTGGTGTTGTGTAGCACGTAAAGAGCATTGCTGACTACGTTGCCTGTTGATGAATTCGCATCGAATGCCATTGGTGGAATTTATTCGATGCACTGGATTAACAATGAATTTTCACTATTTGAAAAACTTAATATTAGAAGTACTAGAAATATAAACTGGTTGGTCGGTACCGGGCGGGCCCGTACCGACAGTAGTGTTCCGACTATTACGAGCCCTCTGCGATGTGAGCGGTTCGGTGGTCAGAACTGGAATGTAAAAGCAACAGTGTCGACGGCTTCTAGAGGAAAAATTGCACGTTTAATTTCAAATCTCAAGTCTCATAATGTAAATATATAAAAACGGGTTTATACGGTTATATTATTATCTGTTTTTTACATCACTACCAATGCGTGAACTATTTTTTTTATTTAACCGCAAAATATACAAAAATACTAATACAGTCTTACCAATCCGTTTGAATTCATGTGATTCTGCAATTACAAAGTTAATTGTGAATGAACTTAAATTAATTAAGTAATTTAAATTAATTAAATTAAGTTTAAAAAATTAAAGACTATTGATATATTTTATTAAAATTTCTCAACAAAATGTTTCAGTCTATCAGAACGGAGATGCGGAGGTACGCTTTCTCAAATTGTAAATTGGGAGTCAGAAAATAAACGGACGCAGAATATTGCCTGGGAAGTGGGGAAAAATGAATATTACGCAACACTCTCGCTTAATGTCATCATTCGACAACTTTCATGCTATCGAAATATCAAAATATTTTAGAAAATACCATTAGAATTCAGCTTCATTTGTTATCATAAAGTACTCGACAAATGGATTAAGACGTACTTTTTTCATTGGGACTCATCAGGGCTTTAACTTATCACACGGTAAAAAAGTTACTTTGCTCAATGAACGTAAGTTAAAATTAATAGTATTTTCACGAACGTTATTCTGGTGTTTCCATCACCAAACAATTGTAATATCAAAAAACTAGACTATTACCGTACATGCCGCCATTAGTTTTTTATCAATCAATATTTTCAAAAAACGTTCTGCTAGCACTTCGGTTAGAACATTATAATATGTAATTTCAATACATTGTCCATAATCGTTACACTATGCAAAATTGCGTGGAGTGGATAGTTAACATCAGAAAATAACTCCAGTTACTCGTATTGATATACAAACAGTTTAGTTACCTGGGAGATATTTGCTTTTTATTTTTTTGGATCTGTTTATCTTAGGTTAGCCAAACTTATCATATAATAATATGAAGTTAATATAAGAAACAGTAATAGAAATTATTAATTTTCAAGTTTTAGCAAATTTCGTGGGATGCAGAAACGTAGACGAAAAAATGATCCACTTAACTGCAGTATGGGATTAACTGAGGCTCTTATTGTGGTGAAGTGAATTATTAAGAGCATGTTGAACACAGTTCTATGAGTATATTATAAATAGGAGACAGATTTTAATCAAATATCATTTTTACTTTCTTGCATACCTACGTATATACGGAGTAATACATAGAGTAGAGAAAGTTATGTAATGCTGCGCGAAAAAACGGTGGAATTTCGGCAATAAAAAAATTAATTGCCGGATCCTTATAACGAAAAAGTGGATAAATGCAGTTGCTTAGTTAAGAGAAGAAAGTCCTCTAATAAGTGATGTAGCCAGAATCCCTATTTTGTTGGTCCTTGATACCGAAAACTCAATTGAAACGAAACGCCCGCCCTCTGTCCGTCTGTGAACACTAATAGCGATTAAACCATGCGTAGGTTTTTTCAAATTGAAGAAACATCTGTCTATCTATCTGTAGTTGAAGCTTTGAAATTTTGAGAACCATTCATTAAAAATTGGGGATTTTTAGATCAAGGCCCACGGACATTCTCGAAATTTTCTCAAAAGTTTTGCTCAAACTTTTTCTTTAAATTTATTGTAATAACAGAGCAAAATACATTTATAAAAGTGTCATAGGTTCTATTTTCACGGTTAACAGGATTTTCGAAAATTGCAAAAGTTTGAATTTTTCTGGCGTCTTCCCACAACTGAAAAAAATCCACATTTTCCCTTCAAATGATTTGTTGTCTATAATTACTCCTTTCTTTAGAGTCTTGCACATTGTTTTGACAATTTTAATAGTTTCCTCGCAATACAATTCAATACAATATTTTCAATTAAAAAAACACAAAAAGATTTTCTCTGTCTTGTCTCTCACGTAGGTCATTTTATTAGAGACAATTTGTTCACATTATTGTATTTATGTATACATATGCTCTAAATAATGTTGAATAAAATTTCTCGAAAACTCAACAGTTTTTTTTGTGAAAATGAGCACAAAATTCCGCATTTTCAGAAACACTCAAACGCCATTTTCTCGAAAATTGCTCCATTTTTCTGTTTCATACGTTTTCAACAAATAGTACTAATTCCACTGTTTACTATGACCTTAAATTCATTTTTGTGTACCCTTTCGGTTTTTTTAATACACAAATGTAATTTTTGTGTACCTCTCACACCGTTAATATGAACATTTGCATTGATTTGTATACATTATTGCATTTATAAGTGGAAGTGTTGCCAATGACTTCGAATGAAGTTTTTCGAAAACTCAAGAGATTCCTCTGAAAAAGAGTTTCAAATTCCTCCTTTACAGTAATGCTTAATCGCCATTTTCTTAAAACAAGGTTTCTAATTCTTCAATGAAAATTTCTATTTAGAACAAGGTTTTCTTCTTTAATATTCTGAAATGTTAATATTATATATAGGTTCTACTATTTGGAAACCGAAAAGAAGAGAAAAATGTAAAAAAATATGTTTTGGGTGACGATAGATGACAGCTGGCGAGAGATTGTAAGAAGACCTTAAAGCCAGTCCACACAAGGGAAATTAGAAAAATTTGCTACGAAAAGTCTGTCCATTCGGTAGCACCTCTAGATACCTTTTTTCGTCCTTTTTAAAACATTTTTCGCATATTTATCTATTTTAACATAATTTTAATATTATTTAAAATAATTTTACGAGATGCAACAAATATTCTTCACACAATTCCTGAGTAACCTATTCCATTTCTTCGTTCACAAATTTTAATGTGAAACGTATGAAATCTAAGGTTCCTGTGACGCCTATCAACACCATTGTCGGTGCGGCGGATTTCACGAAAACTAAAGACAGAGATTTCCTGGTCCAGTTCAAATGAAAAATTTACAAGTGAAGTTTCCTTGAACGAAAGACAGCAGACATGATTACGTCAGTAAGTATTCAACAGCTTGAGTACTTCATCTGACCTCTTTTTGATCAATTTTTGTCATTTAATGTTTGCTTTTTTAAACATTTTAAAAACATTTTTAGAGTATTTTAATGATCATTCTTCGTAATGATTTAGGTTATCACAACTATCATTGTGAGCATCAGGTCACTAAAACTCCTCAATACAGGCTGAATGCGATTACAATTAACGTAGTATTGAATATTCATCACCGTCGCTCTACCACAGATGCTGCAGTAGCAATGATGGTTGTCACTGAACCATATCAGCCGGTGCTCTTGGGTGTAAGTTGCTTTTTTGTTGATCTTGCTCTCACTATAGTTCTCTTGAATTCTCAATTAAAAATATTAAGATTTTTCTACAGAAAGGTTTTTGAGGACTAATATGTTATTATAACATAACTTTAAGCATTATAGGCTGCGAAAACTACATATTTTATCAATATTAAAAAGTTCCTGATTTTATGAATATACAGTTCTCATTTTATTATATTTATTTATGTGTAAGTTTTAATTAAATTATCGAGAAAATTGCAACTCACATATAAAGCGAAATATCTCCATAATCAGCTACCACATCCGGCGACATAACAGCTTTAAATGTGCCAGGGAACCACCCTTGTAATACAAATTTAAATAATATTTTACTTCAAGAACATTTTAACTTTCGCAACATCTGTTTTCTGCATTATTTTCTTTAGGCATGTTTTTTTTCCTCTATAGTCACTAAATACCATAAATGTCCATGCGACTTAAAATAAATTAAAAAAGAACATTTCAGGTGGGCTGACTCACTTAATCGTACACAACCATGGTACAGGATGACATTTTTTTAATTTCCTTTTCTAAACTGGTTTATTTTTCTCAAATACATATGAGTATCTTTTCTCATATTCTCACGCGCAAATGACATTAGATTCAAATTTCCTCCACATATTTTGAGGCCAGATATTTAAACGTCTATCGCATGCAATACACACACACACACACACACACACACACACACACACATATATATATATATATATATATATATATATATATATATATATATATATATATATATTTTTTTTACAATTTCTACATATTTATAATTATTATTCCAATGGTAATGTAAATATTATAAAATATGAAAGTAATAAATGTTTGGTCGGTTTCTTGGTAGATGGTAGTTCTACAAAAATTGATCAATTGATTAACAAAAATTAAACCAATGTTAAAACGATAAAAATATAGAAGATGTAACATTACAATAGTTACTATGAATATCGAAAACAATACACTGATGTTTGGAAGGTTTAGAAACCTGTAAATGCCTTTTATCCAAAACAACCAATTTTTAAACTTGATCACTTTTATCAATAATCCTACGATATTTAAGAAGCTATTTAAACAGTAAAAATTGCCTTTACATATTTATGGGTTTAATAATGTAATACAAATTTATTGGGGATCCTATTGTATTTTATTTCAATCATCTATGTCCCTGTCTGAAGTTGAGACTCATGGTAGCTGCCTAGGCCAAAGGACGGCCTTGCGTACACCTAGAAACTTCTACTACATAATACGAACGATGTGTTAGAAAGAATAAAGATATCAAGTTTATAAATTAATAATACTCTTTTTATTCCCTTATATTACAAAAGTTCGAAATGTACCCACTCTGATATTTGGAAACAAAATAAAATAGCCGTTTTTGTAAGCTTAAAAACTCTTCGTACACGCCTGTTGAACAAAGCATATTACGTTATTTAATACTGGGTATGAATTCCATTTGCTTTGATTATTGTCTCTAGTCTTTGCAACATAGATTCCAGCAACGTTCCCATAGTCGCAGGGTCAATAAAACTTCGTTCTCTCAGACACGCATGTTTAATATTTTTTATTAGGCAAACTGTATTTTCTATTTTTAATCCCAGAGCTGACCACATATGACCTACGGGGTCATATGTGATCAGTGAATGTCAGGGAATTTAAGAAGTGAATGAATTTGCTTTCTTAGTATTTTAGGGTAGCGATGATCCAGTGGCGCCTCAAGAGTGACTAGATTAGTAACCAGGGAGGGCACCAAATATAGAATATTTACCGCTTAAATGCCCGACCTATTTTCAGTACTGGACATTTGATTGATGCACAAGTCTGGTTTAAGGAATCCCAATTCTTTTGTTAATATTCTCTCTTCATAATTCAAGTTTCTGTTGGGTAAATATATTACTTTATTCATGTTAAAAATGGATGACGATATTCATATTGTTTTGTGAAATTTTTAATTTAAAACACGTTTACAAATTCTCGTACATATCAAAATACAACCAATTTCACACAGAAGCATTAAGGAACAGATTTTTTAAACACCGTGCTAACATACATTCCTAACGTGTTTGCAAATGTCAAAACTCAGGCAGACATATGGCGCGGTCGCACATGATTTATGACCGACGAGTGCAAATAAGCTCATATAATTCCCTCTCACTTTCTTCCCTGCAATGAAGAATCCATCCTCGTGTTAAAGGGTCAAGCAGCGGCCACAGGCCTCCTGTGACCAATGCCCTGTAGCCAAATTCTGAACTGTAGCCACTTGCTCGGTTATCGCTTCCGAGCAAGGATAACAAAAATCACAGCCGGCCTGGATAGCCGTTACAGCTTTCTGTCGGAAAATAAGAGTTTCAGTGCAGCTGGTAATCAATCGATTCTCCAAATTATTTGATTAAAAAAACACCTACTATTGACACAGTTATTCACTTTCTATTCATGTGACTACCAATACAAACAATAAAAAAACCGCTCTAATTTTCTTGTTTTATTGGTAACGGCTACATAATATATTACAACTTTTACACTACTTACACTTCATTCTTCTAATAATCCTTAAGGAAACGACAGAGACACAGCTGAGAGACAAGAAAATATAAAATTCAACGTTTACAATTGATTTCAATGTCATTTGCCAGATACATACAATAATGTACAGCATAAAAAGTAAGTTGTGCCGGCTACGATTTGAATCCGAGATCTTCAGCCGAACAAGAAGCCGCCCAACCAAATACGCTACGATATTGTCCGTGGGCAGGTCACTTATGTAGTGTTTCGAATATTACAATGTATTTGATGCCAGAAAATTCTTTCGAAAAATCGCAAAAGCTGCTTGTTTGTTAGACAAAATTCTAAATAAAACGTATTTTCTCCACCTAGGGAGTACATGACCTTGACGTTGGTGGTGGAGCTTGAGTACCCCCATGATCCTGAGAGCTATGCCGGCGGTAGCGTAGCTACTGGTAGGGCCTCCCTTGCCGGACAGGTCGAAGGACAGGGATCAGACGAAAAAGTACTCCAGAAGAGGACCTCAACGGCAGTCCCGCGATGAAGACCTCCGCACAAATAGCTGTAACCCATGTCCGGGGTAACAATGATAAAGTCTCTAATGGCCAGAAAAGGGCAGAAGGAGCAGCCCCCCATGTGGGGTTAGTACGCATGGTGGTTTGTGATCAAGCCATAAGGCAGCAGCCCTGTCAGATCACAATCCCGCGAAAGGCTGGTAACCTTACCGGGATAAATTCTTACTCGAAAGCTTCAAGTGAAACAACATGACGGCCACTATAACAACTCTAGCAAGAATAAGGAAAAACGATTGGGAATAACGGATACACTAATTTTAGGTATATGGAATGTGAGAGGGCTAAATAATAAAGAGGCAGAATTGGGAGAGAGCTAAAAGCAGGAAGTTTGAAACAAAAAAGAAGGGTAAAGGAAAAAAAAATTAGTAGACACCAATAAAAGAGCATGCAGTGGGGTTGCTTTATTAATGGATTCGAAATGGAAAAATAAACTCTTACACTATACATATTACAGTGACAGGATACTTGAAACACGATTCCAAATTCCAAGAGGACATCTAACAGTACTAGCAGTGTACGCACCAGAAGAAGGCAGAACAGAGGACACTGACGCATTTTATGAAACTCTTCAAAGGAGTTTAGATAAATGTAACAAAAATGATTATATAATAATTGCAGGAGACCTAAACGCCGGCATAGGAAAACAGATAATTCCAAATGTTGTTGGATGCTTTGGAGAAGAAACTATCAATAAAAATGGGCAAGAACTTAGGAATTTGCTACTGCTAATACTTCAAAATAATGAATACCTTCTTTAGGAAAAAGGATATAAATAAATTTACCTGGAGCAATGGCAACACAAGATCACTGATAGATTATGTTATAGCAAACAGAAAATTAGCACCTCAAATTAGAAATATTCATGTTTACAGAGGCAGTGATATATCATCCGATCACTACTTAGTAGTTTCAAAGATCTCAATTATAGCCCGATGGAAGAAAATTATGACAAAACAGCCTAAAAACGAGGAATCTCTGAGCAGAGATATTTATAAAGTCCATCTCTTAAGAGAAGAAAGCATAAGAAATCTCTATCAAACACGTCTGAAAAGAAATAAACACAGAAAAGAAAAGGCTTGAAAATCTGGAACGATGAGATAGCTGCAGCCATACGTGAAAAGAAAAATGCCTATCAAGAATTACTTCAGAAAACAACACAAGACAGCAAACAAAACTACATACGAAAAGGAACCATGCAAAGCAAATAGTAAAAGCTCACGAAGAATCGTGGGACCTTTTTATCAGCACAATTGAAAATGATGTCCATGGTAGGCAGAATCTGGCTTACAAGATCATGAAACATCTAAAATCAGAGGAAAAGGACAAAGCAGAACTAAACGTAATAAAGAAAGATGACTGGATTAAATATTATAAAGATCGCTTATATGACCCAACTATAACCGATGAAGATAAGTCACAATACAACAACCCTCAGATAGACCCTTTGAGCAAACAAGAAATGGAATATGCACTGTCAAGCATGAAAAATAGAAAAGCTCCTGGGGTAGATGGTATCAATGCAGAACTCCTAAAATATGGAGGTGAAGAACTGAAGAACAGACTTCTTGAACTATTTAATAATTGTTGGAGAAAATGCCGAATACCTGATGCATGGAAGAAAGCAAAAGTCATCTCTCTTTTAAAAAGGAAATAGAAGCCAGCCACAGAATTACAGAGGAATAAGCTTGTTGATCAACGCTTATAAAGTTTACACAAAAATAATAAATAAACGGCTCACAACAATCTCAGATTCACTCTTATTGGAAGAACAAAGTGGTTTCAGGCAAGGAAGATCGTGTACAGACAATGTGTTTACCACAAACCAAATAATAGAAAAGAGACAAGAGTTCAATTTAGAGACCCACATAGCTTTTATAGATTATGAAAAAGCATTTGATAGAGTTAATCGTGAACTTCTCTGGCAGATTCTTCGAAAAAGGGGCTATCCTTTCCACTTGATAGAAGTTATTAAATCCCATTATCACAAAACAAGTATTAATTTACAAGTTCAGAACAAAATGTTGGAAAAGTTAGAAGTAAACAGAGGTGTAAGACAAGGGTGTAGCTTGTCCCCACATTGTTTAATATTTATATTGACAACATTCTAAGAGAATGGAAAAGTTTAATTAAACCAAGTATTTGTATAAATCCAAATACACCTCTACAATCACTTCTGTATGCTGACGATCATATAATTATAGAAGAAACGAAATAAGTCTGCAAAAGTCCTTGTACCAGCTAAATAGAATATGCAAACCATATTGTCTCTCAATATCTGTCTCTAAAACTAAAGTGATGGCATTCAGAGGCAAGTATCCTATCAGAACTAAAATAATAATAGAAGACAAAGTAATAGAGCAAGTGAAACATTTTAATTATTTGGGCTGTGATATCACATACATTACAGTGATGATATAAAAACAAAATTACAACGTTTCCAACATACTTGTGGAACAATAAACAAAAATAAGACTAGAAAAGAGACACTGTTAAAATTTTATAAAGTCATGGCAGTACCACAACTGCTTTACGGGTGTGAATCATGGACATTAAGAAAACAAGATAAAATGAAGATACAAGCCTCGGAAATGAAATTCCTCCGGAGAGTAAAACGCTGCACCCTATTGGACAAAATAAAAAGGAAATGAAATTCCTCGGAGAGTAAAACGCTGCACCCTACTTTATATTTTCTATCAATGAAAAAGTAAATGAATACAGATCACGGTGGGTACAGCACTTAGGAAGAATGTCTTACGAAAGGATCCCCCGACAAGCCTTTATGTACAGACCACGAGGAAGAAGGGACATTGGCCGTCCACGACAGAGATGGTGTAACGAAGCCGGAACAGGGAATTTCCCTAATCCGTGAAGTGAAGAAGAAGAAGAAAACGTATTTTAAAATTTAGTATTTAAAAATGATTGCACTTGGAAATAAATCTCCAGCAGCTTGGTGGTGTTGAAAACATATATATTGTCACCAAATAACTCACACTTATGCGAAAAACACTCATATTTCAAGAAACGTGCACACGAGATGATTTGAAGGTCTAATATTGAAGAGCAGATTGCATTAAGAAAGAAATATGTATAATGATATTTTGTCTAACGCAGTGTATTCTTCAGACAACATTCACAGAAGTAACTAATAGTACACAGAAAACTGCCAGAATAGGAAGCATTCGTTACCGTACATTTTTCAGTCATAAGAATATCATTATGTCACATAATAGATCTAAATATTCCATCTTTCCTCTAAAGAAATAATCCAAAGTACGTTTACTCATTCGTACGCGAAGTAGAGAATCCCAATGTTATAGACAAACTTGAAAGTCACTTTGACATATTTTAAGAAACAACGTTTAGAAGAATGGCAGTTTAAAAATGTATGATATCCTGTTTTTAGAGAATTTAGTTAAATCGCTTTTAGAAAATTGTTATTAACTCTCATGGTTTTTCAAACTATTGCAAGTTTCTTTACCCATTTATATAATTTTTTCAGTTATACAACTTGTCCGATTTGTTACGCAGGATTCAGTCAGGAAGCTTTAAGTTATATTTACTATGCGCACGAATAATATGAAACATTTGAATATTTGTAATATTGAAAAATTAAAACTTTGTAACGGAAATAAGACTTACTATGTTTTTAAGTACACGTTGCAAAGGTTGCAATAGCTCAGTGATATCGTTACAGTTTTCCCTGTAACGTCACTGACCGGGAGGCCCGGGAGTTCGAGTACCGACGTTGGCGATGTTCGACTGTAGTTACATATGTAGGTCGAAAAACTTTGGAGCGGTTTAGGAGAAAAGTTTGAAAATGCTCCCCTGGGTCTTTAAATAAATTAATCCCCAAATTTAAAGAATTATTTTCAAAATCGCAGGGTCTCCATTCGGACAAGATCGTTAATGGAGAATTAATTTTGACAAAAATTCTACGAATAGTTTACACACTAGTGTTCACAGAGAAACAGACTGACAGACCAGCGGACACATGGACGGACAGACGGACGTTTTGAAATAATAACAACACTCTCTTGGTAACTTAAGATCTCAAAACGTGTATTTCCATTAAAATCTCGACATCGATTTACTGCAACATTACATGTATACCTCTCTAAATATTACTTTTGTTACTCCGTATGGTTACGAGAAAGTAAAAATAAATATATAAATAAATACACTTTCACACACCACTGAGTAGGTTACACGCAAAAAAGAACACCAATTACAGAGCGCGAATTCCTGCCTGTCAGAATGCAGTTGTAATGTTATTACATAAACAGGGGGTCTCACCGACTATGGACTACCCCCATAACTTCTAAACGGTTCAGGATATCGAAATGCAGTTTTTGCTTAACAATGCGAAGTCATGGGGCAAGTAACAAGCAGGAGAGAAATTGTCTATAATATTTTTAATTTTCGAGAAATTGAATCATCTTCGTTTTTTAAATGGAACTATATATTTTTCTCGCCAGCAATGGATAGACCATGAAAAGACGATTAAAATGATGTATCATTTGCTAATATTTTGATAGTAACTTGAGTATAAAATTAGGCTTTCTGACATGTGATTTTGAATTAAACGGGCAATCGTGTAGCATCCCTTGCAACTCTAGCTTTTGGCGAAGGTGGCCATTGCGGCGTCTAGACTGTGGCGTTTTGACTGAGAGGGGTGGCAGTGGGGGATAAGAGACGTAACTGCAGCAATTCTTGGTGATGACACATACATCACACTAAGAAATACCAATTTTAACAATCAGTATTGTGACATACCAACATGTGGGACATTGTATTGCGTGACATTTATTCTAAACAGGGTGAATTGTAAGGATAGACAGATGTAAATATGGCGGTCTAGCAACGGTAGACGAGTTGTCGTCAAGGTCAACAAACTGCATTGCTTTGAACCACGGGGCGCGGCTAGTTGATAAAGTAAACTGTTTAGGGATTGGCCGAGAAAGCAATGACAGTCTGGGGCGCGGCTAGTTGAATTTGTAAGAAATTTAGGGATTGACGAGGCATGGAATGACAATGTATTTCGACGGAAGTGGGTCGAATTTTTTTCCGAAAAGAAACAGTAGAAATGGACCGAGTATGGACAGTAGTATGGACCGAGATTTGAAGGGCTGAAAGAGGGCAATATGGATTCATTCCGACCCATGCCGTGGTGCTGTGCGGATCGTGTGTAGATAATTGATGTTGGGAGTTTGGGAATTGTGAACGTCTACTTTAGAGCGTATGGTTGTCGGACTTTGAATATTGATGTAATGTGCGCAAATTGGAACTTAGAAATATTTCGAGTGCAACAGTTAAATTTAAACTGTGAACTTAGGTGAATTTCCGGAAGGACGGGAGTATTTGAAG
This sequence comes from Teleogryllus oceanicus, assembly GCA_964035755.1. Classification (NCBI taxonomy): domain Eukaryota; kingdom Metazoa; phylum Arthropoda; class Insecta; order Orthoptera; family Gryllidae; genus Teleogryllus; species Teleogryllus oceanicus. Next base: position 58,686,321 of record CAXIVR010000001.1, read on the forward strand.
CAATAATAGTTTAAATTAATTTTAACCAAAAAAACTTTTAAAAGACAAATTAATTAGGCGTGGTCAGTTATTGAGTACACTTGTGCCAGAACGGAAGAAAAGAAGATGGTGTTTGGACCTGGAACCATCGACACCGGGAAAAAATGAAAATGGATCTACGCGGCGACATCGGCCAAGAGCGCGCGAAGACGGGTACTGCAGTATAAGGTTTGAAACTGGCCATGACTGAAAGTACGTTTCGCATTGTTACCAAGTTAAAATTCCATGGACTTTGAATAAACTTACAAATTTCTGTGAATTGAAAAGATGATTTTCATTTAGCCAATTTCAGCAAATGAGTAGCTAGAAATGCATATTTGCTTTTCAGATTCCTCGGCCACTCTGTACAGATGGCAGATCGAATAATCGGCTATTAGTAGGCAATAGCGATTTTTCTTATAAGACACATCGACCCAGTTAGCCGGATATTAATTTATTGGAAATAGCAGTTGAAAATTAATTTTAATAATAGAATTAACGTAATCTTTTCCTGGCGCCCATATTCTTATATAAATTTGGAACGGGTTACGTTAAATTAATATTTAATAATATTAGAAGGGCAGAGAAGATATTAAATTTAAAAAATTAAATTAGACAGTTTGTTTCAGTATGAAAGATTTTTTTCCACTAATTTATTTGGATTTAACTTGCCTTCTACTAAAATTTCAAAACACTGATCTTTCCAAAGAACGATGTAAAAAAAATTTGGTAGCGTACGGAGGATGATAATAAATATAATTTTCAAACTGAACAAGAAGCCAACCACTTTCTCTTCGTTGGTAAATGTAATTTTTAATTAAAATGATCACTCGTCCACTTTGCAACCATACGACTGCTGTTCATAAATGGAAAAGAAAACGGTGCACTTCCGTCTTCTGCATTTTCAAGTTTGTGGCAGCACTTGGCGCTATGAAATGAAAAATTCTCTAATTAGTATGAGCAGTCGCGAATGCAGATATGCATTTTTCTTAAAGTTTGGTAAATTTGTATTGATAGAACTCTCAAGAGTATTTCAATTTTTTTATTGCTTTGTTCTTCTGGTAGTACGTGTTTAAATAGGAAGTTATTACCGTGAATATAAAGAAAAGTCTACCTTCTATTATTTGATGAATTAATAAGATATTACATGAAAATCTTTAGCATGCATTCGCTTCCATGTTTTAAAATGATGGCTTGTTTCTGCACTGAGTTCGATTATTTGTAAGTTTAAAAATGACCTTTATTATTATTTTTATTAATATTATTATTATTATTATTATTATTATTATTATTATTATTATTATTATTATTGTTGTTGTTGTTGTTGTCGTTTTCGCTACAATATTTTTTATTTCGTTCTTTTGATTATCGTTGATTTGGAATTTCAGAAGAAGAAAAGTTCAACTCAGATGAACAAATGGGAAAAATTTCTCATTCAGATCGTTAAAATTGATGTTTGTTCATATGTTTTTCATGTCAAGATCATGAATTGCTGCAGTTACGCCTTCATCCTGCACGGCCATCCCTCTCACACTCCTCTCTCCACAAAACAGTATCAACGTCGCGAAGGCCAACTTTCCCAAAACGGCGTCTGTTGCAAAGGCTGCCCGTTTACTTGAAAATCTTATGCTAAAAAATTTAACTTTATTCTCAAATTACTCTTGAAATACTAACATATGATACATAATTTTATTCCAATGTTCATTATCTATCCATTGATGGTGAAAAAAATTTTTAGTTCCATTTAAAAAATCAAAGATGATTAAATTTCTCAAAAACTAAAACTACTATACACAATTTCTCTACGGCATGTTACTTGCCCCATGATTCTGCATTGTTCAGCGAAAACTGCAACTCGATACCCTGAACCGTTTAAAAGTTATGGGGGTGGTCCATATTTGGTGGGACACTCAGTATGATATAAACATTAGAAACCCTATGTAACATGATCGATGGTTAATGAAAGTGATTGTAGTATACTGAGCGAATGAATAAGGATGACGAAATACGTCTCGTAGAGGAAACCTCGAAATATTTACTTGTCATAGCGTCAAATTCGGGTAGCTATATTTTCTTAATTAAACCCCAAAATATCGAAGCAGTTATTTCATATTAAATAAAACTACAATTTTATTGACTATAATACTAATCTGATATGAATTTCTACAAACAATTATATGGAGATGTGAACTTCATCCTAAATCGTTATTTTTAGTTTTAACGATTATGTTAATGTTCGCTACTCAGAGACACAGAACACGAAAGAACACAATAAGTAAACGAAATTGAGGATATTATGATTACTATGACGTACTAGCTACGTTGTTGAAATGACGACTGATTCTTTCATATGCTCAGAGATTTTCTGTGTTTCATTAAGATGACCTCGGCATATACGTATTTCGAAGACCTGTAAGTTTCCATGATTTTCACGCGATAAGCGATTACCTCAAACAATCCACTTAGATTCGGAGGGTGGAGTCAAAAAGGAGTGTCATGTTAGTGTTGAATGGAAAAGAATGCTTCTCTGAACTTGGAATCATTGAATTTTAAATGCATGTTTATTTGCAAACTCTGCACCTTCATTGACATTTACTGCACTAAACTGCATACGTAAATTCACATTCCTTCAATTACAAATGTCCATAAATATAACATATGTCAATACTCCATTATAACGGTATTATTACTTTTTCGCATGTTCCATGCTGATGCTATCTGCTTCTAAAGGCAGCAGACTTACTGGTTCCAATGAAATTGTGAATGTTATAACAATGTATTTCGTATTTGGAAGTGTGAATACTGAGGAGCCGGAAGCTTTAATGTCTATACTTATACGCGAATAACAATTAATGCAAAATTATTGTTTCCTTTATTATGTTTTAATTATCTTAAGAAAATTTACGCTCATTTCAGAACATAAACCACTTACATCATTGTTCAATCCAAGAAAAGGTATTTCGGAGAGAACGTGGAAGAAACTTAAAAGATGGGCAATTTTCCTCCACACCATGGCAACTTCTTTGTTAAAATTTATTTGTATTTGTTGGTGCAAGTAAAGCCACTGAAGAAAATTCTGTGTCATTTCACCCTGGATCCTGCAAATACAACAATAATGATGATCCTTTGGAATGGTGGAAGAATCATAATGGAATGTATCCAAGGCTTTCTGCACTTGCTAGGCAAATTTTGTTTATTCATGCAACAAATGCAGAGAGTGAGAAAAACTTTAGCGCTGCAGGAATATTTTAACAGACAAGAGAAACTCAGTGTCACCTGAGCGATTGTGTGATATTTTATTGATCCATAACGCCAAAACGTTTATGAAACCTTACATATCAAATATTGTAAAATATTATTTGCATGCATCTATTCTGCGATTTTTACTAAGCTGACCATAGAAGTAAATCAGCTGTTTCGGCGTCATCCAATCTGACGGTTGAACGCCACCAATGACGTTACTGTAGTGACGTGTAAGGTCCCGATTCGATGGCACCATAGCAGCTAATGAAATGTCACAAGCAGAAAAAAAGTAAAAATCGCAGTATACTTTCTATGTTTGCAACCAATAGTATGGATTTTTAAACCTTTCAGTATTTGCGCAGGCAGTCAGTGCGACACGAAATGAGAATTGGTCATAGTCATAATAGAGATAAGCTTGTACATCCTTTGAAGCACCCACTCCTTGTGAAGCGACGCTCATCTTTCGATAACCTGTAGGTTATCATGTTTCCGGTGCGTCTGCGAAACTGGATGCTACGTATATACGCGTCGCGCCTTGCGATGCCGAACTTTTGTAATTCCCTTCTGCAGTTGTTTTCCAGAATGGTAAAATGTTAATGTAACACATCTACTTGGGTTTTTCTAACCTGGCCGTTGATACTTCATCAGCTGTTACGGTGTCCTGCAATCGAGAGCTAAAACATCACAATGACGTCACTGGTGATGTTAAGCTTCCGATTAACGAAACCGCAACAGCTGATCAGTAGTCATCAGCCTTTTTTTTTTTTTCATTTTCCCTCACCAGTTGCCCTGGCAAGGCGGGAATTTATTCATATGTACGGGATACATTTCTGCTCCAACCGTGAGGTTTGTGGAGCTGCGGGAGGGCTATGACTTAAATAAACTACTTATAATTAATCTTAACCTAACTAAAACTATACATGGACTCTTTGTTTTATATAAATAATATTGATATTGAAAATAAGTTCTTTGTAAATTGTTCTTTTTTTTTTATTCATTCACTCACTCATCATGCTTATTCTATATTTACAAACGCATTCATACCGCACTTCACTGCACTATTTACACACACTTTTTTCGCCACGGCGCCGACTTTACTCAGGCGTCCGTGGCGCCCTGACGTTTTCGAACCCGGGCGGCCCAGGCCCGGCGGGGCGCGTTTCCGCGCCTCCCACGCGGTTTCCGGCTTGTCATCAGCCAGGTTACAGAAACTCTAGTACACTTATATTTTTGTATTGTATTATTTTGTACAACCGTTATCAGTTTTGTATTACATTTTCGTAGGTTCAGTACGTGTACTATTTAGAAGTATGTGGGTCGTGTTTATTGATAATTTTCGGAGGTTTTGCAAACATAATTAAAATATTAAAAAATATTCGAATATTAAAATACTCCCTAATTCTTAAAATCCAATGAAACTTCTTTGTATTACCCCTATGTGAAGATAAATTTTAACAATACCGAAATAAATAAAATAGCATTCAATTTTCCGTTCACCAGACAGGACTTTTGCAATCTCGTTCTTGGAAAATTCAATTAAACATCGCGTCACTCATATCTTTCCATCAACATGTATTCGTGTCCGCAGTGTTCTTTTGATACGTTCAGTTTTTAACTTAAATATTGATTTCGAAAAAAATATAGTATGTAGAGTACATTTGTATATTATTGTAATATGTCATTTAGGTGCGCTTTGCACCATATCCTCTACCGCTCAAAAATTAAACACGTGAGATGGGCGTTCTGTTTTATCTTCGATATCTCAAAGCATTACGACTTCTTGCCGCGCAAGTATCGGCGACTCTGTGTGTGTGTGTGTGTGTGTGTGTGTCTCTCTCTCTCTCTATTTTAAGTATGCATTATAAAATTCACACGGAAATAAATGTGTACAACTAAAATACAATGAAAACTCTTGTAAAAAAATATTTTAAATTGTATAAAGACGATATTGACTCTAAAACATGAAAAAAAATATAGAAAAATATATTTTAAACATGGAGAAATCTTAAAGAACATAAATATTATACTTAAAGACAGGTTTACGGGTTTGGTGAGGAATGAATGTGAGAATCATAAATGTGTACGTATGTTTCTTACGTCCCGTAAGGTACCCTATTGTAAAGAATATGTAGCGATTTGTTTGTATGTGTACTCTGCTGGTTGTTGCCTTTATGGTGGAAATACATTTTCCGGAACGTTGGCAAGCAACCTTGTTAAAACTATTTTCTTCTTACTGACCAAGCCCCGTAAAGCTGACTACAGTAAAATGTTCTGAAAACAATTGTAATTTAAACACCTAGCACCCCTGGGCATTAAATAGCACTATGGCCTCTTTTTAGCAATGGAAAAAATGTAATATTAGTGAAATCCAAATATTGTAAAATCTGAATCAAATATGCCAAGTAAAAATCTACATAACTAGTAAAATATTTTAATAAATGTTCCATATTGTTGAATTAAAATTGTTTTGATTAAAAATATATTGGGCTGAGAGCGACAGCCTGTACCTCCTCACCTGAAATTCAATCTTACCTTCGGTCGCGGACGTGGTACATGCGAAATGCACTAGATCTACATCCGTTGGCAACAGTTTTGAGAATAAAAACATACCATATTCACTTTATGGTTACTGGTGAGGTGTTCCATTAATCACAAAAACTATAAATCATACGTCACCCATTTCAAGTTTGATTTTAAAAAATTATCATATTTCTCTTATTTTTTAAAAAATTACGTTCAATATACAGAAATATGCAGCAACCATAAAATATGCAAAATAAAATTCGTCAGAAATGCTCTAAATAGGCAGATTCGTAAAGACATGTGATAATTTTCCAAGTCATAATCACCACAAAAAATACGCATTTATATACAAATTTGGGCTCTGGTCATGAGGTATTAAGCCTGATATCCTAACATTTTAATTTAATATTAATAACCGACATTTCAACTTCTTAGTTTAATCAAAAACACACTTTTGCTGATCTCTGAAAAACAACACAAAAATTTCCTCACTAATAAAGGTATAATGGGTTAAATGGAATGTGGAGGATAAGTGAAAAAAAAATACACAGAAAATACTTTAATATTCATGAAACATGATTTATCACCAGATGCTCAAAATTGTCCATAGTACAAAAAAGTCATCAATTATTCTTTCATTCAGTCACAATTCATAATTGTTAACATTCAATTTCATGTCAAGTAATAAAAAGCAGTGCACATTTCACTGTGGATATTACAGAACATTCCACAGAAAAGAAAAAAAAAATCAAGATTCTACAGTGTTACATTGTTACATTCTTACATTGTTACATTCTTACATTGTTACATTCTTACATTATTACATTCTTACATTGTTTTCACGTTTCCGAGTCTTGTAACTCCTTTAAAGATTCAATATCTTCATAGCTTCCATGATACCTGTTGAGAACAAATCAGAATCATACAGATCAATAAATTAAAATAAAATACGATAGGTAGAGTTACGACAAAAATTGGGAGATTGGACCTGGTCTGAACCAAAGTCTGGAGGATTGTCATTACCACAAAAAATCAGAACAAAATAAATTAAACTTAATTCTCGTCTCAATAGCTTAGTTGTCAAAACAAATTGCTGTCAACCAGGAGACTCAGATTCCACTCTCGATCAAGGTACTTCCATTTTGAACAATTTGAAGAATAAATTAAGAATATATAAAAAGTTAACAAACAGCAAGTATCACATTTTTCTAAATTAAAGGCACGAAAGAAAGTACAATTGCATTTAATTTTTAAAATGGAAATGGATGATATTGTAAACTTCCGAACAGAAGTGGCACCCTCGGATGCTGCTCCCACATAGCTGCGATCACTTTTTAAAAAAATTCACAAATTTAAAAGAAAAATAGAAATTTTGAGTACACTGTTCATAAACAAATGCGTGTTCCCAGTTATTGAAGAAAGTTTTTCACTACCGTCCACATTGTTTAAAAATCTGAAGAAAAAAAATATGTTTTAGAATTTTATAGGACCAATTTTAGGGGGGAAATTGAGATAGTACTCCAATGTTATCATGTCGAAAATTAATTTCAAAATTTTCTTTTATATATTAATTTGGTGTCAAAATTTGTTCACAAAAATACCTTCAAATTGAACTATGTTTCCCCATTTCTGAATTTTTTTTAGCCAGATACATGTAATAGATGGTGAGAAAAAAAATAAAACATGCAAAAAACATTTCTCGTACCTCTGCAACAGATTGCCTTAGGAGGCTAATTTTTTGTGAATCTACCTTATTTTGTATTCTTTCATATGAGCATCGCGATAATCAATTTGGTTTGGGGGCACTTTTCACCATCTAATTCGGTTATATCATTTGGGCAGCAAAACATGACACAAATGTTAAATGTCCACGAAAATCCTAAGCAAATCACAATCGTTTATTTTTATAAACTATGTGAACAATGATTATTATTATTAGATATTATTATTATTATTATTTAAATATAAGCAGATATTGTCAAATTAAGTGTCCTTCAAACTGGTGAAATTTTTTTTCTTTTGCAATTAATAGTGGACAATAAATGATCCTATGAATTGACAAATATACGTCTTTTTTTTATTTGTATTAATAATTTGACTAAGAAAAAAGGCAACATCTGAAAGAATGGAGAAATATTTGAAGAAACGAAAAAAAAAAAAAAAAAAATTTAAAAAGGAAAACATGAAAATGACAAAAACTTTCATTTGTATACCAAATTATGTTATTTCATGATAACCTCTACACATCAGAATTTTCTTTGGGATCCTTTTCCTCCCGCGAGACCCAATTCGGAAAGTCCCACATTACGAGCAAAAGGAAGATGCGAGCTCTGTCGGATTAAAATAATGTAATGTAATGTAATGTAATGTAATGTAATGTAATGTAATGTAATGTAGTGTAGTGTAGTGTAGTGTAGTGTAGTGTAGTGTAGTGTAGTGTAATGTTGTTGTTGTTGTTGTTGTTGTTGTTGTTGTTTGTTGTTATTATTATAGTGGGTAATGAATTATTACATGAGATTAAAAATGAGTAAAATAATATGCCAATAATTATGATTTATTTGAACATCTTTTATTCTCTGCAACTGAATACAATTAAAGTCAACTTCAAGTTTCAAAAGTTTACAGTCTCAAAAACATTCTGCTGTTTGCAACTTTAGAGTGTGGTCAAGAGGAAAGAAATACATTATTGTCCATCTTCAAGATCTGCCACTCAACAATGATGTAGACTAACAAACATATATTTCAAGAAAGGTCAAAACCATGAAATAATTATTACGAGATTATCTGCACATCAAGAGGGAAACAGTTTTCAATTGCCACAAGTAAGTCAAACATGATGTATCTATATATTAGATATTTATTTAATCAAAAAACAGTAAAAAACTGTACGTGATGTTAGGGGAGCAAATCATCTGCGCACACTTTCTTAAGTTTCAGAATTCCTTCACGACAATTTAACTATTAATAGTTAAAAGATGAAAAAAGTGTATTCATAATAATAATAATAATAATAATAATAATAATAATAATAATAATAATATGTTTAAACGCACAAGATTAACATTTCAAAATCTAGACATTTTCGTTCCAGAGTTATAGAAAACTTATTTGCAACGGTAAACGAACTGTAGATTTGATTTTTCTGCATTGCTAACAATATAGTAACTCACCCTAAACTTATTACCACTGCAAGCAAAGAGAGAGCTCAGAAAGAGCTAAATATCAGTAGTACATGGAAATATGTTCCCACCGTTAAGTCAGTTTTGGCAAATATTACACATTCGTAAATAAATAAGCAAGGCAATGGAAAGATTCCAAGCTCAATAAAAAGAGGCTTGCAGGGATCACCTGGATGGCATTTTTTCATTATTCAGATAATTTTATTTTGCAGACTAAATGTCTGTGTACTAAAGGATGAGCTTCGCCAGAATATTACGTCATATCTCGGGCGGGAATGTACATATGCAAAATACACGCAATGAGCTGCATGGCTGACAATTTGAAAGAATTCTGAATAAGTAACATAATGAACGTTTTAGTGTTTAATTCTGATATATGTACATTCCATTTGAGAATTGACTGAATTGAGATACCTAGAAAGGTTGTTACCTTAACATAGCTAATTGCATATTGATCATTTTCAATGGAGCATGCGATTGTCGATTTGTAATGGAAAAATACATTGAAACAGTTTCTCCTTCATTAAGTATTAATTTGTTATTACAAAACCAATTTGAAACTTCTGAAATCGTACTATTTATCGTTTGTTTTTTGCAAAGAACATTCGTGTCGTCGGCAAACAACTGTTCTTCCACTTTTAATACACGAGGGCATATCGTTTACGTACAACAGAAAGAGGATAGGTCCTACAATCGAACCTTGTGGGACCCCATGTTCAATTGGCAAAAAATTGGAAAGATAAGTAAATAATGTCTTCTCGTGCCAGTACGGTGTTTCTACCTAATAAAGATTTATTTTTACGCACATGAGATGCTAAGCGAGTTAAGTGTGTTTGAACTTCCACCAAACTCTTCACAAACTCAAAAAATCAGTAGAAAAAGCATTGAAGCATTGGGAAATTATTTCAATTATCTGACGTCTATTTCACAAATCTAATTATATATATCTTAATGACTCCGAGTTGAATCACCTTAAACCAACACTTGACCGAGAGCATCTGCCACCTCGCATAGTTTATTTGTGCTGAAGCTATGACCATGACCGAGGCGCTCCTGCCAGCGCACGCGACTCCCCCGCCATCTGCCATCTCTATTCCCTAGAAAGAGCCTTTCCAGTCATTTGGCAACCACCAGCCGCCTGCCTAAGTCGACAATCCTCCTTCCTTTGTATCCTCCAGAAAGGTAGTACGAACGCCTTTCTGCACACCTCCGCCTGGACACCTCCGCACACCGACGGGGACCAACCTGTTGCTTTAAAAGCACGAGTCGCGATCCCTAAACCATCTCTCGTTCACAATTTGCAGAGTTCCCTTGGCGTAGGCTTGAGCTAATACTCCCTTGTGTGAGCTGGGATGGGCCCGCCGGTGGTTCCTGAGTGGTTGCCATAAAGGTTTGTTCCGCTTGGAGTAGATTCGAGTGACCGCCACACTTGCCTGCCTGCAATTGACAGAGCCATCCCACAGTCCGTTGCCCCCGGGTACGATCGCTGGCGAGTTACGCTTTTGCGCAAGTATGAGCGACCGCCGCCCCAGCCGGCCGGTTCATCATAGTTGTCACAATCAACAGTGTCTAACTTGAAATAATTCACTCATCCAGTAGACAGCGAACGACACATTCAAAAGTAAAGTGGCAGTGTTATGCCACTATTTGCCAGGTATATTAAAAAGCTTGGTACGGTAAAACTCGCTCAATGTCAAACACGTATAATACGGACATCTGTACAATGAGATAAAAAGCAGCAGTCCTGGCAAACGCTATTCTACAGTATTACATTGCATAATGCAGAATCTTGTCAAAGGCAGAAAACTACTTGTAATTAAACAGGACGTTCTTTCTCGCCCGTGTTTTCACGCAAAAATTACGCGAAAAATTCCCAAATTTTCGAAAAATTATACATGACCTTATTTCAAAACCTATCAACAGATTTCATTAGGGGAAAAAAAACTCTCTCTTATATATTAGGAAGACATCAAAAATATTTTGAACTTTCGCACCTGTCGAAAAATCAGGGTTTTCAACGAACACGAGACCTGCACCATTCTCCTGAACGTCCTCTATACTATCCAACAACAAAAATTAATAAAAAACAATGAAGCCATTTTTTGAAAATTTGGAAAATTTCCAGAGGCTTCATAAACAGTACTCCTAAAATTAAAATATCAGGTTCAAATTCAAGAGGTCGCGATATCAGCCACTGAATGCTGAATTTCAATTTTGGAGAAAAGCAGCTGAACGGTTTAGCTGCGGGCGGCCGTCGGACGTTTTGCCGTCTTTCGATTTTTCGGTTTCCAGGACCCACAAAACATGGATTCTGGCAACACCACGTGTTAGAGGATTCCCCCCCCCCCCTAAATTTAGCAACTGGATTTATCCACTTTTCATTGCCAGGGCCCTGTAATAAAGAGTTTTCTGCCGAAAATTCGCCGTTTTTTCGCGCAGCATTATGTATCTTTCTCTCTACTCGTAGCTAGAAAGTAAAAATCGATTATTGAATTCCTCAACAATTAAAAATGTTACGAATTATAACTACGGCATATTACTTGCCCCATGATCGACCATTACCCTCAATTTTATCAGTATTTCCTTCTGATAGATTGACAGGCGAACAGATTGGTTGGTACGTTGGTCATTCTCTATCTAAAACTTAGCGGATTTCCCAATACTTGGGAAATGGGGACACGCTTTGTCATACCAACATTCATCATCATACTTTCATTACTGATTAAAAGAAACTGGATTGATTGAGATTTAAAGGACGCTTCAAATTCTTTGGTCATTGACGCTAATGTTATAATTTGAAAACGTATTACACCCGATACCGGTTGTAGTGTTCTTCCGGAAACCAATATTTTTGGTCACACGATGACAAAATTAAACAGAATTTCTCCACAATGTTTGATTTTATTAATATAGAGACAGCAAACTACATTAAAAGCACGAACTGAAAATGTCAATACTTTCATTTTATCTTAAAATATCAATTATTTTCAATTGTTTGCAGAGTACATTTTTCATTGGTAATTTCTCTAGATCCTTCACCGGAGTCAGTGCTCTCTCCATACTTGATTCCGGTTTGTCCGGTCTCTAACGTAATGCAGTTTTCACTCCCTTCAATGACACTTGCACTGTTGGAAAGCCGCCCTTCTCTCCGGAGGCCCTTTTACTCTCCTAATAACTCACAAGATCCTTTCGGTAGCAGCTAATGAAACAGATTGCTTTTCCGCCCGCGCGACACGGTGCCGCCGCGAGGCGGTGGGGCTGTTGCAGTCGCGCGCTTACTGACGCCTACGTAGAATACCACAAGCTTTGTCCTTCGCAATCTCAAGAAGCATCAAGCTTGAAACTGAAGCAAGCAGTTGCAAGTCGCCGCTGCCAGTTGTAGCCGCACGCAGGACACAGTCTTCGTTTCTGCTGTGAAACTATGAGTGGCACAAGATCAGAAAAGTCTCCACTCAAAGTCCACTACCTTCACCTCAAAGGAAACTTCTTCCATTATAACCTTTGGCGTACGATATTTTTTCCAAGGTACCTATGTTAGAATTTGTGGCACTGAAGCGATGTTGTTTTTTTTTTTTTCCCAGGAGGAAATTAATTTCCAAGATGTATCTTCTACGTTCCCTATAACCGAATCTTGTGCTTATTTGTAGTTTAAGTGAAACGGGACCAATAACTTAAGTTCACTATAACCGTGAGTTCACTAAAACCGAAATCGACTGTATATATTAAAAACGCGTTGAACATTACACTATCACACTGAATAAAACCACATAATATATAATTTAAAATTGAAACCTAAATCCCGTATCGTTAAAAATATATGACATAATCTGGCAGCATTGATGACAAAAACATTCAGAAAAGCAATGTTGCCCTTTTCTCTCAAACCAAATGGTAAAATCCGCAGAAAGGAAAAGAGGTTGGGAGCACGGTCTCGTCGTTTCTGAGCAACTCCCTTAGAGAGCTGCTCAGTGTCTGCGTCGGCTGTCATTACAATGTAGAATAGCATGTTCCACGGAACGGTCCGTCTTACATGTGTCGCAAGTGTGGGAGGTTAATCTCGCAAGAGGACACAATGCGGAAAGTGGCAATGACCAATGCGAAGACGCGTTAGAATTACCTCACGCCTAGTTACACGGGATGAGGAAGACTAGGACCTTACACAATCCTTAATCGCCCTTCACTTATACCTGTCTGCTGATGGCACCTGTCTGCTGATGGTACAGTGAGAATGTCAATGTCAGACTGCCCAGTCGTTTATTTCGCAGCCAGGTAACCTAATTCATTGCCCAACATTCCCACATGTCCCGCAATACAACAAAGAACTAGAAAATAGCCGCAAGGCAATAAACAATGAATAACTGTGATGTCGTTAACCAAACTGCAGGAGAAAGGGAGATGGATTGATGAGCATAAGATGATTCGGTTATATGAACCTGAATCTCGACTGAAAATATGTCGCTTGAAAATATGTCGGCCAAAGGTCATAATCGAAGTTCCCCAGAGGTGAAGGTAGCGGACCAGGACCCGACTGATGACTATATGACACTCAGTTTCACTGCGGAAACAAAGGCCTCGTCCTGCGTGGGCTACAACTGGCGGTGGCGACGCGCGATTGCTTGCTTCATTTCAAGCTTAGTGTTACTTGATATACCGCGGGACAAAGCGCACAGAGTGCTAGGTAGACGACAGGAAGCACGCAACTGCCACAGCCTGGTGATATCTGCCGTGCCGCGCGAAAAAGCTGTTTTATTAGCCGCTTGCACCATTCCGCTACCGAAAGCATCTCGTATGTTATTAGGAGAGTAAAAGGGCCATCGGAGAGTGGGACAGTGTTCCAACAGTGCAAGAGCCATTGAATGATGTCAAGGCCGCATTACGATACTTAGAAATAAAGGTCAATGCAGAATCAAGTATGGAGAGAGCACGAACTCTGGTGAAAGATCTAGAGGAATTACGAATAACTGATTTTGAAGGACAAATAAGTAATTTTTCAGTTCATGCAGTTAATGAATTTTGCTGTATCTCTATATTAATAAAAATCTATTTTTATGGAGAAATTACTTTATTTTTACCTCATCGGATATACTGAACCTCTGATATAGTAAACCAAAAATGTTAGCCCCCACAAATTCACTATAACCGAAGTCGAATGTATTCTGTTTGGGAAGGGTAGAGAGTTTGGAGTCAATATTGGGACGAGTTTTCAAAATGTTTGCAGAGTTTCAAAGAGTTGTTACGTGTTTTCAAAAGAATGAAGTTGCTTGGGAGTTTCACTGGGCAGGAAGACAGATATCAAGATCTCGCAATAATTTAGAAATCTGTTACCAGGAGGTTGGGAGAGTAATGATGTGGCGCTCTATCGCCCTCTGCATAACATAGACATTGTAAAACTAGTTTATATTTTGCCCCAAGAGTCGTTATGAATGCACACAGCCATATTTATTAATTTATTTTACGTCAAAAAAAAACAAAAAAACAGTTGAAACTGCGTATGACGTGCTATGGGAAGAAGTGAATTCTGTGCACATTTTCAAACTTCTGTGATTCCTATACTAAGTCATATACTATATGAATTTTGAGAAAAAAAGGTAACATGTAATTAATCTATTTTCAAGGATAAATAAGCAATAAATTTTGGTCTCTTGTCCATGATGTCCTTCGTCAAGGAATAATACTTCCTGCCGCAACAACATGGAAACAATAATTTGAATAACTATATTTCCCAATGAATTCTAGAAGACGTGCACAGATAATGAAGTTACATTTATGTCCTGAAGCAAAACAAGGGGCCATCTCAGCATTTGCTCAATGAATCAGGGAAACTGGACGAAAAACCTGATCGAGATGGGGGGTCATTGACCAAGAGGCTGTAGTACAATACTTGTTACAGGTTGTTTATACACATTTATACAGTCCAAATGGTAAATAATGCATTATGTACCATTGTTAAAATTAATGTTACTTTTCTTGTGATACTCAGTATAGTCTCTAATTGTATAGAAACAGTTATGCAGCAGAAATGATTTCACTTCGGATTTAAACTTTTCTATTGAATTTAATCGTTTAATGTCATCTGGCAAAGTGTTGTAAAATAATGTACATGTATTGTATGTGAATTTTTTGTAATGAGCTGTTGATACTGTCACCTGATGAATATGATTTCAACGTCGAGTGTTATAGGAATAGTCTTCGGCATTTTCTGAAAATATATTCCCGCCCTTAAGCAAGTCATTTTTGACAAAAGCCACTGATCTGTAAATCAACAGACAATGTAATGGTAAAATTCCTAGATTAATGAAGAGATACTTACTAGAATCACGTGGGTGGGATTTGGTTATTATTGGTACAATTCGTTTTTGTAATCTAAAAGTCTGGGAGCTATAAGATGTATTTCCCCAGAATAGTATGCCATATCTCAGGCGGGAATGAACATTCGCGAAGTATACACAACGAGCAGTATGAAGGCTGACTGAATTTGCAAGAATTCTGAACGCGTAGCATAATGAACTTAATTTTGTGTTCAATTCATTTAAATGGACGTTCCATTTAAGGTTTGACTGAATTCAGAGACCTAAAAATTTTGTTGCCTTAACATCAGTCATTGGTACACCGTTCATTTTCAATGGAGCACAGAATTGTTTATTTGAAATGGAAAACTGCATTAAAACCGTTTTCTTTTCGTTTACTATTAATTTGTTATTTCGGAACCAATTTGAAACATCTGATATTGTACTGTCTCTTGGCTGTCCGGGACAAGTCCTCAAAGCGTACTGCTCTGAGGAAGGCCACAATGTGTTGGCCAAAACGTCAGCTACGAGCAAATCGACGCGGCTTGTCCCGGACAGCCAAGAGACATACTCCGGCCGCGGAAGTCTACGTAATCATCTGATATTGTACTATTTACGGTTTCTTTATTGCAAAGGATGTTCGTATCATCCGCAAAGAGAACCGTTCTTCCGTTTCGAATCGTCGAGGGCATATCGTTTACGTAAAGTAGGAACAGAATACGGCCTAAAATCGATCCTTGAGGAACTCCACATGCAACGGGCAAAGAGTCGGAAAGGTGCGTACGTAATGTTCCATCATTCCAGTAAGGTATTTCAACTCTCGGAGATCGTTCTTTAAGGTACGAACATAACCAATCTAGAGCAAACCACGAATTCCATATGAAGGTAATTTTGAAAGTAAAATATGATCAATGACGTCAAAATCTTTTGAGAGATCTAAAAATAATCCAATAGGTGCCTCGTTTTGATCCAATGATGAGGCGACATCTTTAAGAAAAGAAAATATAGCTGTTTCCGTTGATTTTGATTTTCTAAATCCATGTTGGCAATCTGAAAGTGTGTCGTGTTTAGTGAGAAAGGTTTCCATTCGTACGTAAAAAAGTCTCTCTAATATTTTTGAAAAAACTGATAGAAGAGAAATGGGCCGATAATTTTGAATTTCATTTTTGTTGCCTTTTTTGAAGAGCGGCTTAATTTTAGCTGTTATGAAAATATCTGGAAACGTTCCAGTGCGTAAGGATGCATTAAATATGTGAGTTAATGGGTGTATAATGGCATACGCACAGGTCTCTAACAAATTATCCGGGAATTCATCTAAACCGGACGAATATTAATGTTTTAGTTTACCGATGATTTTGAGAACTTCATAGGAAGAAGTTTAGGAAACGAACATCGTGTCTAAATTTTTGGGTGAACTGTCTATTATTGAATTTTGTGGCTGAAGACCATTAGTGAGATCGGCAGCAATTCTCGAAAAGTATTGGTTAATGAGACTAGCCACTGTTGCCGGATCGTTCACATTTATATCGTTATATTTTAAAACAACATTCTCTACAACGTTTCTAGTTGATTTGGTCGTATTTTTATTGTATTTCATTATTCCATTATATATTATTATATATTATATATTATACAGAGCGTTCAAAAAGTCTCTCAGCTGTGTCTTCCTCCCCACTCCATCATCTTTTATACTGAAACGGCAACATCGCGGGCTGAATCGCGCCGCGACGGCGCATTCGCCCTGGTCCGTTACGCAACAGCAACAAAGGAGAGTGATGTGAAACATGAAATGCAAAAGCATTTGAAATAAACAGTTTAGTGTTTACTTTATAAAATTTTCTTCTTACATCATGTGTTGAAAATGTTTACCAAAACTTTGAAGGCAAAGCGTTACTCTTTAACATTTATTATCAAAAACTTTTTAAAATTTCTTGAGATATGGACAAAAAGATATTGAGTTTTTTAATTCATCAATAGTCTTGGGACGTGTTTTGTAGACATTTCCTTTAGCTGCACCCCAAAAAAAGAAATCAGGAAGTGTGAGATCTGGTCATCTTGGCGGCCACAGCCCTTTCGAAATTTTGCGCTTCCCGAACACTTCTTCCAATAGATCCAAAGAAAGTTTGGCAGTATGTGCTGTGGCACCATCTTGCTGGAAATACGCATTCATTATTTCATTCTCTGTCAGCTGTTCAATGAAAGAATACAGAATGTTCTCTGTGCGTTTACTGTATCATGGAAGAAAATGGGACCAACAATACGTACTCTAGATATGACAATCCATACTCCTAATTTTTGGTCATGCAATGGCGCATCATGAATGATGACAGGATTCTCTAACGTCCATAATTCTACTGTTCTGAGAGTTTATGTACCCCGAAAGATGAAACGAAGTCTCATCTGTAAAAAGCGTGTAGTCCAGAACATCGATGCCTCTGCTTACAAAGTTCTGAAACCACTCACACTCACTTCTGGTGATCAGTAACTTGCAATACTTGCACTGCCATTACTTTGTAAGGAAACTTTCAATTCTTTTCTTACAGCAGTGTGTGCAGTGCCTAATGAGTCTGCAGATTCTTGAGATAATCTCATTGTTTTTGTGGGGCTCTGTATCATGGAAGAAGTTTATCCTCTGCTAAAACACGAGGTCGCCCACTTCTCGGCGCATCTGTTACAAAACCTGTTTGTCGAAATTTCGCAATTAAATCGCGTACAGTATCATGATGTGGCACTACAGATTTTGGGAATTTCGTCACAAACATTTGTTTCACTTCATCCGTATACTTATTACTAGCTCGAAACGCATGTTCCACCAAAAACACACGTTCTTCCAGTGTCAGCATTCTAAAAGTTATAATCTGAGACCTCACTCACAACAGACAACTTGTAAACTTCAAATACAGAAGATCGCCTGTCGTTCACATCAATTCAGAATCCGAACAAACAACTTGTATTTGGTCAAACTGAATGTGTCACTTGGATGCAAATAATACGATTACGTATTTTTATTTCAGCTGCTGCTTGCTTCCAGCGAGCGCGCTTCTGGGAATAACATTCTGACGCCGTTGTGCTGAATGAGCCCGCGATGTTGCCATTTCCCCGTAAAGGCTGATGGGGTTGGGAGACGGCCACTGCGGAGAGACTTTTTGAACGCTCTGTATTCCATTATATACATTCCTATTATATATTATATTCCATTATTTTGTATTGCTCTGTAATAATCTCAGAGCTCTCTCATAACACGTGTTGAGTGCTACCGTGAACTGTTTTTAATATATGAGATACGATATTTAGGCTGGATTATAATTCGGCGGGAAAGGGGGTTCGAGATACCCCAAACTTTAGCATCATAAGAACCTAATATGATTACTCATTTTATGGATGGCTCACGGGCGCCCGCTAGATGACAGTCAATCGTGCCAGTACGGTATGCGCCTGTACAAATACGGATATCGGAGAGGTGGATACTGTTAAGGGGTCTCAGAGTGGAAGGATCCATACACAATACTGCCGTAATCCAAAATTGCGGAAGGTAACCTCAAAAAGCAAATGCAGTCAGCTCCCCATGAGGAACCACCCAGCAAACGCTGGAGATTTGAGGGGGGGGCATCTGTTTTATACACTACAGGTGTGCGCGTGTCAAATAAGGGTAATTCATATAAATTCAATTGTCTGATAACTGATGTTTTCATTTTCTGACAAATATTAATTTTGTGCACATCTGATGATGCGTAGAACTTACGCGAAACGTCGTGTTTCTGAGTGTGAAAAATATCACATATTTTTGAAAATTGTGTCCGAAAGGAAAAAAGGGTACCTAACAGTTATTGATTGATTGTCGGTGATTCCGGGCGCGACTAACTACTAAAATTAGTCCCGTAAGTGTAGTGCATGCTTTTTCATCGTCAGGCGGCGGTGAGCTTCCCTCGCTGGATGGCGAGATCCGGCGCCGACCTACCGTCGTCTAACGGGGATTTCCTCAACCATGTATCTCCCACCAGAGAGGCACCATCCCAGCCGGGACAAGTTCTAAGCCCCGACCGGTCTCCCGGCAGGTATGGTAGTGTATTGCATGTTAGTGTGTGTAAGGGGGAGAGAATAGGACAAGGAAGAGGAAGGAAAGATCGCGCACGGCTCGTGGCCCATTTGTTGGGGTATTGGTCCGGCATTTGCCTGGTGTTGATCGGGGAAGCCACGGATAACTACCGATTAGAGCAGCTGGCCGCTAGAAATTTCCTCCAGACAGCGACTGAATTCGACATTGCTGACAAGCTAGAGTAGCCGACGTCAGGATTCGAACCTAGGACCTCCCAGACAGAGGCACTGTAGTGACATCAGTTGAAGCACTGAGCCACCTCTCCCGGTACCTAAGGGTTAAATTATTAATATGTGACAATCATTATTTGTTATATTTTTAACAGTTTTAAAAACAAGTTCCATAATAGGAGAGCCTTACTGAGTGTAGATATTAGGTATTTTTCTTTTCCTTTTTCCGTTTCCGCCGTTGTAGCCAGAAGAGGCGAGTGTCCACCTCGGATGATGTTTCTCCGAGGCAGAGTCCTCCTGAGCACTGCTCAGAGCGCGTCTCAGGAGTCGGAGAAGGTGAAAGATCGGTCACTTGGAAGCAGTGGCGGCTGCTCCTTAAGAGCTCTACGACGGCGCCCTCCCCCTCCCCCAAAAAACTCGGGAAAAGTTGCAGGACGTATGTAACTTGCAATAAATCGACTCGTTTAACTTGTTCATACCACCCGCGCCATTTTTCAGGACACATTTAGTTTTAAGTGCCCGATTATGCGAAAGATTTTTTTTTTCGAAAGGGTAGCATCGTGGACTATTGAGAGTCCGTCCGTAGCTGGTGCATGCCAGGCAATGGAAACTTGAGGAAGGGTGGGGGCACGGTGCTCCTATTAGGGCAGGGCCGTCAGACGAACGAGCACGCGAATGCCCTTCGCAAAGGTTTGGGGCACGCGGCTTCCCGCTGTCTCTCCTGTCACAGGCGGGAAGCAGGGATGAGAAAACTTCGTGCGAATGCGGCGAGTTGGGTCAAATACACGGGTTGGTATATCATTGGGAGACATTTATTAAATTTTACCAACTTTGAATGGAATGACAAGTAAACAGAAATTGCAGTTATAAAAGCATTGATCATTACACCAAGGAAACAACGCGCATTTCTACTTAGAGAATGCAGTATGAGAACGATTAACACTAATTACAAATAACTCAAATGAAATTTTTTAAGAAAATAAATATAAACCAAAATATGTACTTAATCAAGTTAAGGATTATACAACAAAATTTAGAAAAACACTGACACTATTATCGAAAAACATTTAAAGAATTACGATGTGCATATCTTTTGTGTGAAAATCCGCGTAATAAAAGCACTTAAAAATTATAGAGTAAAGAAAAAAAAATGAAACGTCAAAATAAGTACATAAATTTAATTGAAACAGTGAAAATATGTAATAAATATGTGAAAGCGGATATATTATGTAATATTAATATATACTAATTGTAAAACACATTTACATAATTCAAAATTACATTTATCAAAACTTTCCTGAAAAATGTTTGAACATAATATAAAATTTTAAAAATCATTTTGAGATCACAAATTAATACACACACCGTACAACTTTCCCGTCAATATTAAAAGCTTCATCTACTGTTATCCAGGACCGTAGTTAACAAGCTAGACTACACGCAATAGAAGTCGTCATACAAACTGGCGGTATCTACGACCAGCAAACAATCACTGCAGCGTGCAGCATTCTCATCGAAGCGTTACTCGTCGGCGATCACAAAGTTTCTCGGAAATTGGGGTTAAAAATCACAAAACTAGGCGTCAGAGATTGTTTTCACACGTAAAGGTGAAAACGATCTCAGCTGCTGACGCGCACTTCCCGCCACTGAGATAACTGACGGAGACCCGCCGGTCTATAAGAACTGTAACTAACGAAAATTTTTGTAGTCTCCATGGAAGATTTCGTAATGCCTTTTAACACTACTTTTTGTTATTAAATATTTTCCGCACATTAAACAAAGTGTATCACTTCCGTTCACACTGCACAAGAAACCAAGAGCCCATTTGTCCAGAAACTTGGTGTCTTTCTGCGTCCCTCCATGACCGCCTACTTACATCCCTAAGAAATCGGAGCGCTGACTTCGCTTCGCCGCGGGCACTGCGAGCCCTTGCAGAGCGCAAGCGTGCTCCGTTTGACGGTCCTGCATTCCGATTTTGTTGGGCAGAGTCCGCGGCTATTAACTACTCTAAGAATACCGACCAATTCATCCGATTTCATAAATTACTAGTTTGCTGGAAAATTTAAATCTATTTTCGCGTGAGCATAATTGTACCTTCCGTTATCAACGTAAAAGTAGTCTTAGACAAGGATTAAAATCCCGATACGTGCAAATCGGTTTTACTCGTACGTCTTCCTCGGTAAAGAATTTTGAAGAGGTAAAATAACGTACGTGATAGGACATGCAAGCCGCTCCTCCTAATTACCAACCGACTAGCCGCCACTGTTCTGCTTGGAAGCGAATCCGGGATGGATAGCCGAGTGACAATTGACCTTTGTGTTGAAGTACTTGGTTGACTTCCGAGGGCTGAGTTACTTTCTTGGCCTGTTTCTTATATTTAGTGTGAATTATTAATTTCCCGCCTTGCAGGGGCGATGTCTCCTCAGGGAAATCCACAGGAGAAAACTGCCACAAGAATTTCGCTACTGGGGGCGCCGCACGTAAAGTTTGGCGGCTCGATGTTCCTTTAACCATCTTCATCACGGCACTGGAGAAAGGCATATCTACGGGATTTTTCGTCAAGTACCCACGTTTGGCCTCGGGAAAAGACACCTCGATGACTCGGATCTTCTGAATCTCCCTCTCCTTCAGAAAGGTATGGTACTTGTCAGAGTTCTGCTTCGCACATTGATTTGCCCCACTACGCGCGTACCGGGCTTTCTACTATGCACCTTTGGCGTATAAAACAGCGAAGAGGGTTAAGTACATACCGCCGCACGCGAAGATCATAGATCTCGCAATTAATCCTTTCTGGGGGCGAGACGTTAGAATCAGGACCTCTCTCTCCCATGCTCTCTCTTTATCATGCATACCTGTGTCGCCCTGACTTGTAAAGGAGATAATTTCCTCAGTTTCTGGTGGAAAACCCACTTGAATATTCCTTTACAAAAGTTGAGGGTAGAACGAGTGATTGCTTGGCTTTTTTTATTTTGTCGATTTGCTCGTCTGTGCGGGCTTCAAAAAGAATGGGACGATTCCTTCGTCGCCCCTTTTGCTTGGAGTTTGAAAAGCAAATCTCCTACAACTCGCGCGAACAGGACGGCACTGACAATTTGAAACGTTTTTCCTTCCTCGGCGCAAGCCATGACGAAATGCAGTTTCTTCGGTCTGTCGTCTTCACTAAGGAAAAAAAACTATTCAGATGAATGTTTACGTTCAATGTAACTCCTCTTCCCTCCGGAAGAGGGCATGGGATGATAGGTTAGGTTCCATATGATGGATGTTGTTTCATCTCCGGGCCACCCACCATGGAGACCAACACGGGGGCACCCCACTGGGGTGCCAGGAGATACAGGAATGGGTTGACAGAGCATTGCCCCCGCCACGGCTACCTCTGCTCACCCTAGAGTTCAAAGACCCTGTGGAAGCTAATTGATCAGGAGTGGGCTGGCTCCTGATCGCTCGTCTAGAAGGGGCCAAGGACAAAGTGAATTGGGCACGTGGTCCATGCCTGGACGCAGTGACCAGGACTCATCGATGTTCGCACATCAGTGTTAGATGGAATCTACCCAAAGGCTCCAGCGTCAAGGTGGCATACGAGTTGGCACGCATAGATCCCCCCCTCAAACACAAATTACCCATTTTTTTCGATATGGGACGCCATTCACGTCATACACACGGGTGGGGATTTAGCATGAAAAGAAGGCCAGTGAAATGAATGAAGGTGAAAAAAAGGTGAACAAAAGTGGCGAGTAAGAGAATGAAATACGGAGAAAGGAGCACGTAACTTCTCTGCCTCACGTGGACCATTCCGATTAATTAAACATTGGGCGTTCGCCAGGGCCAGGTCAGACGGGGGAAAGGCTTATGGCTAGCGCAACCACAACTAGGACTCGCCACCGGAGGTGGAGGTACAGCCACAAACAAGAAATGACAATCATCCCTTCCCGCCTAGCTGGCAATATATGAGCGTCCCGGAGGAACATAATGGTAAGAGCCTTTTCGGCACAATTTGATTTGCTCCTTTTTTCCTCGCCTCCATGGAAGCACTATCGCATTGACATTGTTCCGTTTATTGCTTGAAGTTGTCGCCCGCCCAAAGTTGAACTCTGAGGAAAATTCTTCAATGTCTGTGTGATAGAGCTGCCACAGAAGCGAGGGAAATGGCAACAAATCAAATTTTGCCAAAATGGCGCTTACCATTGTTCCCCGAGTCGCTCAAATTTATCCTAATTTACGAACGGTGTAGTTTTCAAGCGCCGTACTGCATAGTGGGCGGATGATGTGATACCTCTTTCCAAATGTAATTATGCGGGTTTGCGAGGAAGCCTTAAACATAAGCAATAGCAAAAACATAAAAAAGGTCACCATTGATTTTTACTTTCTCATATACATATACGGGAGTAATATACGTAGTATAGAGGAAGTTATGTAACACTGCGGAAAATGGATTTCGAGATTTCAACGGAAATACATGTTTTGGGGTCTCCTGATATCGAAATAGTGTTGTTGTTTCTTCCCCTCTTTTTCAAAACGTCCGTCTCGCTGTCCCTCCGTAAACACTACTAGCGCCTAAAACACACGATCTTTCTCAAATTAAAGAACCCCTGTCCATCTGTTTCTCGTCGAAACTTTGAAATTTTGAAAAACATTCTTCAAAATTTGGGGTACTTTACATGAAGTCCCCGACATTTTCAAAATTTTCTCAAAAACGGCTCCAATTTTTTTCATTAAATTTCTTGTAAGAATGGAGTAAAGTACACTTATAAAGTTGGCATTGTTCGGATTATCATGGTTAACTCGATTAACGGTTAACATTTTCGAAAATTGCAAAAGTGAATTTTTTTCTGCGTTTTCCTACAACTATTATATTGAAGATAGAGATTTTTCCTTCAAATTAAATTTGTTGTTCATAAATAGTTCTTTCATTAAGATCATGTAGATTTTTTGAAAATTTTAGTTTTCTTGCAATAGTGCGTGCAATATTTGTAATTTTAAACAACAACAATAAAAACAAGATTTTCTCAAACGCCTCCAAATTTGTTCTTTGAATATTTAAATGCCATATAACTCTATTTTGTTTTTTAAAAATTACAAAAATTTAATTTTTTAATTTTTTTAAAAAGGAAAAATTTAAAAAATTTATGTTAAAATGAGCTCAAATTTCCATTTTTTCAGAAATACTTGAACAGCATTTTCTCAAAAATGGCTCCAAATTTTTTCTTCAAAATTTTCCAACAGATAGTGCTAATTGCACTGTTTAATATGACACAGTTTGTTTTGGTGTATTCTTTTGTTGCTGTTTTTTAAATATCTCTCACGGAGTTAATAGAGTTTTTGCAAGTCGTGGATTTGAAAGACGTAACACAACAATTCTGAGGAGAATTGTACTGTGCAAATGACGGGATTTCAATTGTCGGGTCACGTCATCCTCTGTTTAGTCGTCTACAACAAACTTACACATAACGTAGTTTTTGCCGCCACCACTAAACACGAATTCAACACCAACATACAATTAGCATGGAAGTAATGAACAATACAATATCCATACTACCAATATAATATGGCAGGAACTTATTAATTAATTTCTTCTCAAGTTAATTCAAATATGTCAGGAATAAACTAATGTAACTGTAGAGGATTTGGTGGTTATGTATATAGTGAGGCTACATTGATTGCCACAAAATATTTATTATTTATCCATAGGACGTTATAATTGCCAAACATTACCAATTCCTAATATAAACAATAAAAAATGTTATAGTAAAATAGCGGGGTTATCTAGGAAGCGAGTTTTCTTTGGAAATAGACAAGTATTACATATTCATGTTAGACTGAGATTTCATGTATAAGGTATTACTAATCTTGTAAACCTAATAAAAGCAAAACTAGAGTCAGAGATACACAGATGTTCCATAAAAGCTTTTAGGTACTGTTAGAGGTAATCAGTTCCAATTAGTTCTTAGTTTTAACATACATTTTCGATTGTACAACATGCAAAAACTCATTTTTCTGAAGATACGTTATTTCCTTTTGACGATAATGTTCACGTACTATGACAATTGATTTCCCCATCTTACAAAAACTCTCTAATAGGCTCATTTCCGTCAATTTGTATACATTTTTACATTTTGAGTGGAAGTGCTTCAAATGACTTTAAATTATGTTTTTCAAAAACTCAATAGATTGCTGTGAAAAACAGCTTCAAATTTCGCATTTGCCGTAATGTTTAATCACCATTTTCTTAAAAACGGCTTCAAATTTTTGCAATGAAAATTTCTACTTAGGACGAGGTTTTACTCTTCTACAATATTCCTGAAGTAATATTCGGTTCTATGATTAAGAAACTGAAGAGTTGAGAAAATGTCAAAAAAATGTACTTTGGACGATGACAGATGGCAGCTGGCCTGAGATTGAAGCAAGACCTTAAAGCCATTCCACACCAAGGAAATTAGAAAATATTGCAACAAGAAAGACTGTGCCATTCTGTAGCACCTCTAGTTTACAATTATAATGCAGTGATTTTCCAGACTATCATATCAATCAGTATTATAAAAGAAACTTACCGTGATTTCTCTTCCTCAGTCATAGAAGACCACATGGCTCGCATAAATCTAATACATTTTGCCCGATCAGCCTGAAACTCTGGCCTATCAACAGCAAATAAATTGGCACAACGGTCAACAAAAACTTCAAAGACACCAGGTGGTTTTTTATCAGTTTTCCGCCGTTTCACTTTTCTATTAAGTGATTTTCCTCCCAATGATTTCGAATTTTCTTCAGAATCTTCTTTTTCCAAAACACGTTTCTTTCCCTGCAAAAACATTAGAATGTAATACTTATTGTTTTCATATTTAATCAAGTTCAAAAATAGAAAAAATACTACCTCACGAACAACATTCTCTCCTCCAGCAGAATTATTTGATTCCATTTCAGGATTTGCCTCATTCTGAAAGCGAAAGTAATTTTTTCAGAATTATCCATTATCAGTTACAGAAAAGTTCAATGTATCCATAACTTGACTCGCATTACCTGTTCTTTGGTTTTCCTTCCAATGCGTGATTTCTGCGACACTTTCTCCTTCACCTGGCTTTTTTCGTCATTTTTATGTTGGGTAAATATAGGATAAAACTCTTCAAAAAACAGGATTCGTTCATTCCTAAAAAACCAAAACAGTTCAGCAAAATGAATAAAATTTTACTTGTGAACATGCAGTATTGTATAACAGGAATAAGTAACGATGAAAACCTATTAATTGACCTAGGACAAGCACCATGGACATGAGTATGCTCAATTTTTTTTTACAAACTGGTTATCACTAAGATACAGAATTTATTGTAATAAAAAAGGAAAAATGTACTTATATATGCATTTATTTTTCTCCAAAGTATGTTTTAAAAAATGTTTTAAATTATACAAAATTGATTAAAATCGATAAAATTGCTCTCTACAAACATTTTCCAAGCACAGAATGTCGCCCATCAGATTTTAACATGGATTCAAAGCAATTGAAAGAACTAAACTACAGAAGTAAATGCAAGCTATTTTTCACCACACACAAAAGATTTATTCAAAATTTGATAATGTGTATTTTGTACATACAATGTTGTTTACGAGAAGCTGGTGCTCACGTGAATAGTCATACTGTATAGCCAGTGATGAATCGGGCTAAAGGGACCACCCCCCCCACATCTATCAATGTGATAAGACAATAAGCTTTTTTTAAAAAATTAGTTCTCGATCTAGTTACGCATGCGATCTATGAAGCGAGCAAGAACATGGGAGGTAGAAATTACTTCTGCTTCACAAACATCTACTAATCCTTGATTCTGAGAACGCAGTTCCCATGAAACAGGAGAGGGAGTTTAACTCTATTCACAGCTAAGGTCTGGTAGATATAGAAGCACTGTGACATTACGTGGCTTTGTAAGAAAGAGGATTCCAGTAACATATATTGCATCTGAAATGTCCCGTTTCTATGAATAAATATATTAAAACGTAACAAAATCTGTAGTTTTAGGTAAAATATGTAAAATAAAAATGATTCTAATTCATTCAAAATGTCTTATAAAATCTAAAAAATACTATTGAATATAGGTCATTTGTTCCTGTAAAAATATATATTTACATGAAAATCTGTTCCCTAGTTATCACAATCACAAACTCTGACACCTGGAAACTTGCTGCAGATTTTTACAATTCTCATATTTTCAAATAAAAAACTACTCAAGAATTAAATAAAATCCCATAATATAATTGTTTCTGAATTTTATTTTTAAAAAAGTATTTTTGAAAAGTTTCCAAAGTAGTTTTTAAATTTATTCGATCTATAAAAAATTATCATACATAGAAAATTTTCCTTTAAATATTCACTTTCTCCTTCAGATATTTAGAAGTGATGGCACAAGTCAGAAAAAATTCCAAATCTTTTTTAAAAATTAAAAAGGATTTTCTTTTCACTCATTTTAATATAAAAACTGGTACACTTTATGTTAAGTTTGCTACGTAAAACCGTAACACATCATACTTTTTGTTTTTATGAAAGGTATAGTCCGATGATCCAACACTATTCAGTGGAAATCTGTGCAGGGTAAACACTAAATTGACTGTTATGAGTAATCAACTCGCTGCCAAATGAGCTTGGGGTTCGATCTTAGGACCATTCCTCTTTCCTTTATATATAAATGACACACCCTTGTCCATTAGGAATGGGGAAACAGTTCTGTTTGCTATGACAGAAAAATGACACCCTTTGCAAAAAAAACAAATACTAAAGACTAGTACAAAGTGCCCCAAACATCTCTCCCATACCGAGTCAAATCAGGGAACCCTCTTAAAAATTGCAGTTATGTTCATATCACAGCAAAACAAGTGAAGGGAGCAACACTTGCAGCATCTGTTACAATTGTAGTGAGTACGCTATTTGTTTTCACTTCTTTCAAGTTACAGTTCATGCTACGAATATAATTTCTGTAGATAGCACTCTCATCCGCCACTGGTGTCACTGCAGAGACTTTACTGGCACACTATACAAGTTTCAAATCAGTTTCATAAACAAATTACCAGTTAATGAAGGAAAAATGGTTTCAATTATTTTTTGCATTTAAAACCGGCAATTGCAAGCACAATTTCAAATAAACACCATGCAATTGGCTGAAGTAAACATTACAAAATTTCTGGGTCCCTCAATTCAGTGAAACCTCAAATGGAATACCCATACATGTGAATTAAACACTAAATTAAGTTATTTTTATATATACCTAACTAATCTATATACATACAAATGGATGTTGGTATATATAAGAGCAGTTCAGCTCAGACACTATGTGGTGGATCTCCATGACAGTTGGCACATCTACGTGTTTTTTCACTCAGAAGGTTTGCGTGTTGTTAATTTTGATTTAACTCCACTAAATGGCGCTGTAGAACAAAACTAAATATCCGTGTCAAATACTAAAAAAAAATTTCGGGCGATATTCTTGAACGTTCTACAGCCGACTCCGGTTATAATGAACCCTCAGTTGTAGTGAACATAACTGGTCCCATTTCACTTACATTACAAATAAGCATAAGATCGGTAATAGTGAACCTGAACGTCAGCTACAGTGAACTTAGTAAATCAGTCCTGGAAATTAAATGGATCTTGTATCTTATTAGGTGATTATTAGGTAATAAAGTTTAATAACAATAGTTGACAAGGGTGTATTGTGTTATCAATTATAAGGAGACATATAGAACAAGTGACAGAGGATACGAGGGTCTTGAAGAAAATGATATATTACAGGCTTAATATGGCAATGGAAAACTAGGGAAGAGGGTGGGTGCATGTGAGAGTTTTCGCATGGGTACGCTAGTTATATATAAAATATGACAAGCATTCAGAATTCTTTTAACTTCTGTCAGCCTTCATGCAGCTCATTTAGTGTATTTTGCAAACACATCTTGCAAGACATATGGCATAATATTCTGGGGAAGCTCACCCTATATTACCCACTTTTAGATTGCAGAAAAAAATTAACAAATAATAAGCAAATGCCATCCATGTGATTCCTGAAAGCTTCTCTTCACTGAGCTTGGAATTTTACTACTGCCTTCCCTCTTTATTTATAAATCTGTAGTTTTGGACAAATCTGACTTACTTAATGATGGGAACATATTTTCGTGTAATACTGATATTTATAATTACAACACATGCCATAGAAATCACATACATTAAGGGTCAGTAAACCAGTTCTAGAAATCACATATAGTATGTGTGTGTTACGTTTCAACACATTGCCAGATGACATAACAATTAAAATCGACACATATGTTTAAGTTCAGAGTAAAATCATTTCTGCTGCGTAACTGCTTTCATACAATTAGACTATATTGATCATCAGAAAGAAAGAAAAAATGTATTTTATCAATAATATATAATGCATTAGTTTACAATTGTATTGTACAATTTTACAAGAACCTATTTAATATGCATGTAACAAGTAATGTACTTCAGCTTCTGGGTCAACGACCCTCATTTCAAACAGGTTTTCATCCAGTTTCCCTGATTTATTGAGTAAATGCTGAGATGGCCACTTGTTTTGCCAGGACATAAATGTAGCTTCACTATACACGTTTTTTCATTAGAGCTGCAGAGTATGGGTTACTATTTGGTTAGCAATCATAAAAAATCCAATCTGTAATTCATTTACCGATGCAAATACATTTTCTATAATTTAGGAGCAACAATGTGTATTATTTTCAAATGTTGCTGACCTCGCTTTGTTAGTCCTCTTGTTCCTCATTGAACTATTTTCGATTACAAGATGGTGAAGCTCAAAAGTTACGTTTAGATACCACATTCATATTAACGATCCAACCATGTGTGTAACAATTCTTTTGTTATCATGATGGAAAATAAAATACATTATGTTTAGCAAAAAAAAAAAAAAAAAAATTACTTTTGTGCAATCCTTTCAAAAAATTAACTGAGAAAATTAAATTTTCTACTTATGATATTTCATAGAGCCAATAGTCTCAGATATGACTTTTAAAAACTTTTGAAAATAATTTTCTAATATTCAAATTAAGAATCAAAATTTTAAAAAAAAATGTGAAGATAGAAATTTGTTTTAAACTGCTTAAAAAACACAAAGCAGAAGAAAAAGAGAAGAAGGGAAGGGGAAAAGAAGAAGGCGGTGAAAGAGGAGGGAAAGAAGAAGAAGGCGAAGGCGAAGGAAGAGGAAAAGAAGAAGGCAAAGGAGGAGGAGAACAAAAAGCAAGTTGATTTCTTTGATCATCCTAACACAGACACACACATTCAAACGTGATGTATGTATGCACCCCCACCCCACCAGCTTAAGCTCCTAACATATGTATGCACATGCACACACAAAAATTAAGGGCAACAACCTTGATTTCAGAATGGCCTCTTCTGCTTCTTTTACAGCATAATCCCACTTCTGGTTTTTTCCTGGTTGAGGGAAAGCCGTTGAATATCTCTTATCCTTTTTCTTCGTCTGGAAAAGTTACAGGTGAAATTCAGAAAGCGATTTAGAAGACTACTAATCTAACCTACAAAAATATCCCATATTCTACACTACTGACTAATATATTGCCTACAATCACAATGCAGTGCTGATAGCAGATTTATTAAAAATAAAAATAGATACTTCAAGAGAATTTTTACACCAAAAAAACGGAACAAAATACAGACCTTATAAATAATTTTAATAAATAAGTACATAGTATTTTGAAGACCACAATCTAGAGCTTACAGAGGTGAGGAATATTTTCTGAGAAAAATTTTCAGGTGTGACTAGACTCCATTATTCACTTGAGACAAGTTATATCAAAATAACCATTTTTTTCCTTCAACTTTGGAAATATATTTCCAAATATCACTGCTAAATTTGGGGATATTTCTTTTCCGTTTTTGAAATATTAAAAATAGGCGACTAGGATTTTTGTAATACCAATGACTTACTGATGGCAATAATTTAAAATGTTAATTTAATTGAGGATAAAAATTCAAAGAATTGTATGTACGCACTGTGTAAAAAAATTTCAAGTTCAATTCTCACTTTTTTCCCCACATGCAATTCACATGAAATTCACGCAAACATATCATTCCCTTACACATAGGATAAGTTAAATACTATAATAAAAAAACTATAGATACATGAATGTGCAATTTCTGTAATAAAAAAACTCATAACAAAATTAGTATTATGTAAAAAAGTACTTAATTTAAACCTAACATACTAATAATAATAAAAAATAATCCTGTAACAAAAATCCTGCATTTATCAATATTAATTATTTAACCCACAAATGCAGCAAGTTCTGGATCACCATTAATACAGAAACGAGGCCTTTTAGACCCCATACTTTTCTGCATGAAATCACGAGGTTTGAGATTTAAAAATCTATATAACTTGGAATGAATTTTATTCCTGAATTTAGGTATTATTTAAAAAATGTAAAAGTTAACTAATCACTTATTAACATTTATTCAATAAATTTATTTACAATTTTGGAACAACATATGTGAATGTTCTTTGCGTACTGTTTTATGGCACAATTCACAAGATGATTTTGATTTTCTGTGCTGACTCCAAGGGCATAAGTGACCCAATTTCTTTTGAAACAAATAAATCCAAAGCCTCTTTCAGAGTGTAAACTGATGTGATTTTTTCAGGACCAGGAGCAATTTTTAAAATATTTTGAACTCTAGAACAATTACTTTGTGGTGGATTTTCATTCCAATGAAAACCATTTTTTGACACCATCATTGAATCTGCACATGCACCTTCAGGTTCCAGACAAATTTATCTGCTTCATTTGTATCATTTTCATCACTATCTTCATCTTTGTTGCACACATTCTTGAAGTTGGAAACGTGTTCGAGCTGGGATCATTTGTTTCATCACCGCCACCAAAGTCGTCAGTCACTGGCCTCAGACTCATTTTAAAACTTTTAATTTCTGCTTCACATAACATTATTTTAGAAATTCTAAATTCTGTAAAATTCTAATATAACAGCAACGCACGTGCGTAACTCAGGTTTCGAGTGCTGCTGAAGAAGAAATATAAGCAAAGTCAGAGCAACAAGCCAATTCCTAGAAGACTCTTGACACTTATCAGCCTGTAGCATCAAATTCCAGAAAATGTTCCAGATTTCAATTAATATTGAAATAACACAAGACACTTTTCGTGTGGTGTGCCAGTGGGGACAGAAAGGCCCCATTTCTGTGAAGTACTATAATTTTATATGAACCATTTATATAATTGTGAGAAAAATGACCCAAAACATGTATAGAAGTTCAAGAAAAAAAGGATTGGAGAATGCTACAGGTACCATCCCTTGAGTTGTAATAGGTGAGAATCACGAAAATAAAAGGGGCTGGGCCTACAAGACCCTGTTTCTGCATCAGAGGGTTAATGAAAAAAGTTATGATTTAAATCGTATCAATGATAATGAAGCTCTATAGTTTAATGAACACTATAGTTGAAGCTCTACAGTTGAAATGTTCTTTAATCAAGACAAAATTTTCCTAACATTCAATTTCAAATAAATTAATTAATTTGAAATTAACATTTCATGTAGTGTTATGTGTAATCAAGTAGGCTAAATCCACTCCCACCCTTACCTTGTTTTAAACCATTGCATAAAACAATAATAATAATAATAATAATAATAATAATAATAATAATAATAAATTCAAAAAGAAAATAATTACTGACAATATTTTCAAAAATATATTGTTGCGTTGAAGGGAGGTATGTCATCAGCGTGCCATTTAAAATTTTACACAGTATAAAACTGATCTATTCCACACCTTTAACTTTTGGTGACTACTTTGCACCAACTGCTACAAAATTAAACCAATGTCTGAACGAACTTGACACCCTGAGAGTTTGAAATAGGTATTTTGATTTTTAGGGTTACTTTACATGAAGCCTAAACAATATCAAAATTTTCTCAGAAATGACTCCAATTCAATATTTTTAAAACTTTGTCCTTGGATAGCATAAAGGACACTTAAAAGCATTACGCAGGCCTCATATTTCTTGAAATCTCTGATTTTTCAAAAATTGCAAAAGTTCAATTTTTTTCAGCATCTTCCTACAACTACAATAATGTAGATAGGGAGTAAAATCTGTTATTCAAAGATAGATCTTGAAAGGTCATTTTTCAAAGATATGAGTAGGTTTTTAATTATTATTTGTGAAATAGTCTTTTCCAAGAATTATTTTCTCAAAAGCGACCCAAAATGTTTTCTTTAAATTTTCTCCTCACATAATTCAAAAGATCGTTAAAAAAAAGTGGTGCTAGTCTCATTTCCAGTAAACTCCCTGCAGTTTCGAAAACTGCAAAAAGTAAGCAATCCAAAATTACAATATTGACAATATTAAAGATTAAAGAATTTTGTCTTAAAATGTTTTTAAAAAAATTAGGTTCTTAAAACAGGCCGTGTACAATTTTTTGACAAAACAAGTAGTTTGTGCGTAATTTGTGCTTGAAGTTAAAATGATAAAAAATCTCAAAAATTGCTCTAATTTTTTTTCCTCTGACAGAACAAAGGGCACTTGAAAGAATGGCAATTGAACTGTTGTAACATTCAATTCTCGTTCTGAATTTTCGAAATTTAACCTGCATAGTATGGTATTACATTGATTGACCGAAGGACCAATAGGAAATAAAACATTAAATATAAATCATTTATCTCAAAAGATCTTTTTATTTATTCTGCAGTCCTTCAGGTTTTCCATCTCAGACCCTTCTTATTTTTACTGTTTATTAATGATATTGAAGTCTACCCAGGCTTGAGCTCATTTCCTATATTTGCAGACAATTTGAAATTGTATGCTGAAATTACTACATCTCAGGATTGCATTTATCTTCAGGAAGCTGTAAATGCTTTACGAAGCTTGTCACTTGGTTTAACTTAAAGTTTTTGTATTTAAACCTTGAAAAGTATATAGTAATGTTGAGCTCAAATAAGAGATCCATTTACAAATAGGATAATACAAATTGGGGATAAAATGCACTACGTGGTGGTGGTGGTGGTGGAATCTTAAAATCTCAAGAGTAATTTTTGACAGAAAATTAAAATTTATCCGTAATGTGGATTAGTATTTGTGTCAAATGTGGGTGAACTTGAGATTTATTATGAGAATGACGTCCGAATTTGTGAATATTTCTGCAATAAAAGTATTGTATATTCCACTGGTGAAATTATTCCTTGCATATGCGTCCCTAGTAAGGTCACCAGTATAGGCCAAACAATACATCCAGACTGGAAACAATTCAACGCACATTTTTTTATTTATGCGACAGGGAAACTACTTTTGCCTTCTCCTAGGCTGACCCATAATTCAGTTCAAATAGCTACATCTCTTGATAAGAGCACATTAGACTCTGCGACTGTGCAATGCTATTATTGTATTCTGTGGATTATTCAAATGAAAAATTAATTGCATAGAACTACAACAGAACATTATTTTGTGAAATCCTGTGAGAGCATTGAGATATTCATTTATCATGTTTTGGGAGAACAAACCTTTTTTTTAAATGCAACTCTTTGACACATGAGAATTCTTCCGGCCTATCACATGACCATGATTATATTTTTGATAAATAAGAGACAAGTTACATTAACAGACTACATTTTTCTTTTTAAATTTTTATGCATTTTGGTATACATCATTCCTTAATATTTTGTATTGGGCATTTTCTGTCTTTGTAATAGCAAATAAATAAATTAATTAATTAATTTCAAAGGCATTTATAAACATGACATTCTCAAAAGTCATATCTGACTTCTTGCTGCTTGAAATCTGGCTAAATTTTTAAAACGGGAAGTGAATGGAATATAATTGTTTATTAGCTTTTACTCCCTTAGATAGTGAGACGGAAAAAATACAAGCACATTCAATCAGTTCAGAGATGCGTGTTGACCTATACAAGTTATCAGAATAAATCTATACAAAACTAACTATTCAACTGAAATTATCCACGTTTAAAGAATGTGGTGAATGTTTTCAACCAAATAAATAGGATTTGAAAAATCACCGTCAAGGAGTATATAATGGATCCGCTTCATAGGTGACTACTGTAATGTTGTAACATTTCAATAGTCATCGGACCGCACAAGGCGCGGGCTGGCGTGTGCGAGGGAGTGGTCCAGGCATCGTGCTGGTGGTGCAACCGGAGGTGTCGCTTCAAGGGTGCAGGCCGCCAGGGGGCATGTCTGGGAAAATCTGGGGGTCAGCTAGCGCAGAATGATGTGCAAGGACAGATCGTTTGCAGCTGGCGGCGAGCTCCATTTTGCAACCGACTCAAAACTCTGAAATGAGGTGACGCGGTATGAGGGTCTTCAACGTGGGAGGTCTGTCACGTGTCTCCTCGCTATAGATGCCGGTGGAGTCTTAGCCATTGGCATTGGAGTTAGGGCCCAATCACGGTGCAGAGGCACTTTTGCTGATCCGTGAGGGGGTGATCGCAGGTTTGTGAGGGAGGCCACAGCAGATGCTGGGAGCAGGGCTACAAGTTAGCAACGCTGGGGTACGCTGGGGTATGCTGGATCAGGAATTGTAGTGCTGTGGAGTGCAGCGGTAGTTTCCAGAAGAGTATCAAAATAAACAATGTAATACACAGTCATTGTACATAAACCTGTACAAAGAAACTCTGTGTCTGTGTTGTTTTTCACATCACACTACATATGTAGACTGATTTTTAGATAGCAGTATGGTCTACCAGCATCAAAAAAATTTGTCTATTTTTAAACTTTCTTCTACACATATATTTTTTTAAATTTATACGATGCTTTTAATATATGATAAAATAAATATGTAATGATAACTTTTGTTGAATCAGATCACTTTGAAAAATGTTTTTTATATTAGCTGGGGTACGCTGGGGTATGCTGGATCAGGAATTGTAGTGCTGTGGAGTGCAGCGGTAGTTTCCAGAAGAGTATCAAAATAAACAATGTAATACACAGTCATTGTACATAAACCTGTACAAAGAAACTGTGTCTGTGTTGTTTTTCACATCACACTACATATGTAGACTGATTTTTAGATAGCAGTAAAAAATGGTCTATTTTTAAAAGCTTTCTTTCCATATATTTTTTAAATTTATACGATGCTTTTAATATATGATAAAATAAATATTAATGATAACTTTTGTTGAATCAAAAATTGCACAAACAAAAAAAAACCAAAAATTGTTTTGTTTTTGTAAGACATACTGAAAATTAAAACCATTTTTACTTGACATATTCTGATATATTTGCTTATTTTTATACATTTTACCTCTTACTACAAATTTCTTACATATTTTGTTATATTTAATTACATGTATTTATTGAACTGGAACATATCGGATATAAATTTGTTGGCAATGTGTGTTCCAAGAAGTCTTTCTGTTAAGCAAAGCAATGTAATACTGCACTGAAGTGATTGCTTTGCAATTATAGTAAACTCAGCAATCTCCAAATTTGAAATGCCCATTATACGATCCTAACATGTTTTACAGGATAACTCTAAAAAAAAAAAAAAAAAAAACTTGTCCTGTCTTTCTTTCTTAATGGTACAAATAGCCCTTAGAGAAGATAGTATGTAGAAGATTATATGAAAATAATTTAATAATTTATTTTATTACATTAAATTCTGTTCCATAGCGATAAAAAGCAAATGTAATATTAAATAGGAGGGGAGCAACAGAAAGAAAGAAAAGAAATAGAAGGGAAAGAAAGAATAGAAAAACGAAAGAAAGAACAGAAAGAAAAATGTAAAAAAGAGAAAGAAAGAAAGAAAAAAGAAAGGAAAGAAGAGAAAGAGAGGAGAAAGAAAAAAGAAAGAATAAAAGCTTTCCGCTAACAGAAAAACATTAATATCAATTGTTACATTAAATTCCAACTTAAATATAATAAACAGATACTCATAAGTTATAATTACATTAACAATCAATGCATTCCTTTTATATAAAAATGCATTTAACTTCAATTTTATTGCTATCTTTCAGTAAAATTTCAGCAAAATTAAATGAAATTTCAGAATTCAATGATAAAAATAGTCTAGAAATGGCTAAATATCAACTTCTAATCATTTTAATCACATTTAAATAACATTTGGAGATCGTTTATCACTTAAACAGGTAAAAAGCTTACATAAAGCATTTTTACACCATTCAGCTTTTCAAAAAACATTCTTTCTTGGCCAAAAAGCAATCTTCTTTACTTTACTATAGCCAACCTTTATATTTCATTAATGTTTGATTAATGTTTAAAGGGCGCTTCAATAGCTACAGTCGTTGGTACTGTCATAATTGAAAACCATGATATAGATTAGAAATAATTTGAGTCTAAAGGATGCATTAAAAAGTATATCAAACAGAAATGCACAAATTGTAAACACTAAGTAATACAAAACTTAAAAACTAGCTGTAGATGCCAAGTATCATACGTAAAAACATCTTGGCTTTTTTCTCTCAAACTAAATGTTAAAGTCCATTTTCCTGGAGAAAGGGAAAGATGTTTGAGAATTTTGGACTCAACGCTGCCAAGCCTTAAGGGGAGGTGTTAAGCCACGACCGATTTTTGGTTTTTGTCTTTTTTTCTTTCCTTTTTGTCCGTTTTCTATCCTGTATACTTTCAGTAATGATGTAAAACCTTTCTTTTGTGGCCTTTCAAACCGGTTAAAATGGCATTCGCTTATAAACCAGATTTTGCTACTTTGGAGTGCTCTAGTAGAATAATTTAGCAACATAACAATTGTTTAGCAAAAAGTTGCAAATACATGCTACCAGTGTTTCAACAATGACTGCCTGAACGAACGTGAAAATGGGTGAGTGCTATGCCATAAATTTGAAATGCAGTGCCACAAATTTCCTTGCATTATACAACTTTAAACTCGTTTTTCTCAAAAGTGATTTTTGTGGTACAAATGCCTCATTTTCTCAGAAACTATACACCCAAAAATAATGATTTTTTATCACAATGTTGTACTATTATTATATTAATATCTATCAAGTTTATGTTACATCTTTCATGCAAAAATGGCATTGTAATAAAAAGTAGATTGACATAAAATGCAACTGAAAGAAGTTCATATGATTAACATTATTTTATACATTCATAGATGGGTATGTGAAAAAAAAAACCCTCGGTAAATGGACAAGAATTTTTTAATCAGCATACCAAATTTGGTTTCTGGCCTCAGAAAATGGGTCACAAATTTTGAAAATTGAACATTGCAGGCATAGGGCTTAACACCTCCCTTAAAGAGTTGCTCAGACATCTGTGCAGCAGCTGCCATTTTCTCCAACCAGGCATCTGTCCTACCAGCACCATCACACAAACCGGGACAAGCTCAGGTCTCCCAAGATGTGTTGTAGTGTAGTGCATGTAACTGTGTGTAAATAAGGGGCAAAGCTAGAGGGCAACTTCAAGGAAGGAGAGATCGAGCATGGTCCATGGCCAATTTTTTTAGAGTACTGCTCTGACATTTGCCTGATGTTCATCGGAGAAACCACAGAAAACTCGAACAGAGCAGCCGGATGCTAGAGCTCTCCTCCAGACGGTGGCTGAATTTGATATCAATATGTAGCTAGCATCAAAAATCTTACCATCATTGGGACTTGAACCCCAGGGTCTGATAATAAGAAGCACTGCAGCGATATCAGTTGTTGCCCTGAGACATCTATGTCGGTCAATGAATCAGTTGTGTTGTAGTTAACCCAGATATGCCTGAAATTTTTGTTGTTGTTGTTTTTGTCAACAATTCATAGGAGGGTGTCCTTCTAGAAAGACAGTAGGCATATGGGGGTACATTTCATACCACATGCAATACAAAGGTATATTTGTCTTAAATGTAGAATTTTTATTAAGAAATGTACTTTAATTGAATAAATAGCTTACAAAACATACAATGGAAAAAATAATAGTTAAAATATATAATCATATACTTTACTTACTTTAAGACTTAGTGTGATAGATTAAAAAACAATTCATACGTAACGCAGCATCACATTTTTGAATTGTTTGATTCCTTCTTGTGACACAACATGTATATGCTTTGTTTTCCCCGAGACACAACTAAACAATTTGTACCATTTTATCTCCAATCCTACAGTATATTCAATGATCTACTTCTATTTTATTTGTGTTTGCTGGTTACCTTCAATCAGTGCTAAATGCCAAGACAACTCGCCGAAGATGATCCAATTTGCACCCTCAGAATTTATGGATCTGCTAGGCATTTTGCTCGGCAATATCAATAATGTAACAAGAGAAAAAAAATTCCTTGATATGAATATAAGCTAATGTTTAGATCAAAGTGATCAACTGTTCCCATTCCTTGGTACTACAGAAGACCTGAGACCAAGTTCTTTATACACATCTGCGAGTTGAGTCTTAGCTCCCTGATATGGTTCCATCCACAAAACATATCTTTCAGATGTAGCTTCAAATCAGCCCTTTCAATTAACATTTTTAATTAGCCTATATTCCATTTAAAAATTTTGTCGTGATATACACTGAGAGGTTTCGTTTGAGAATTTGCATTCATGTTCATTGCAAGACAGAATGAATAACAATTGTTTGTGCAGTCTCTCTACAATCATCAATTGCATCATAATTATTTTTATTGAATAGCTCCATTTCAGCATTCAGCTGCAATCCAGGAAGATTTTTGGGTGAAACTGTCTTTGTCTCCAGAATCCTCATCCATGACATCTCCAGTAGCGTTCACAGGGGTCATTATTGCATTGTCCACATCGTGGTAATTTGTCATTGTTATATGTCATAGTCATCCTCCTCAAGTATTGAGAGCAATTCATCAAGAGTAAACTCTCTGGAAGAACAAATCGTGGAATAATCAGGAATCTAAACTAACTACATGAATGTAAGTGAAATATACTCTCATATGCCTACTGTCCTTATAGAAGGACACCAAACTTAGCGAAATAATTTTGTCTATAGTTATTGTAATGTTACATATTACACACTCGGAAGTAAATATGTGTAGCTCTGACATAATAATAAAGTGGATTAAGTAATTAACACATATGCCAATATTACATCATTTACCTTCCAAGTTTGCAATGCGAGAAAAACGACATGCCTTCCAAGATGCCTGAATTCGCCTTTCAAAATATGATATTGCAACATCCGATAATGCATAGAATGGCAATGAGTATTGTTCTGGGACCCATTTACTAACAGAAAATATGCAAAACTAGCCTCACAGAAGGTCCATAATTATTCTGTAGCGAAAAAATTAAAGAAGCGTAGTGTCCTTTTAGAAGGACAGTAGGCATTTCTGGGTTAAGTTATCTGAAGGAGAGAGGGACATGGCTTGGAGAGAGCTCAGAGAATCAGAGCACAGAACTACTCACCGCAATGACTGCATGCCACTGCCTCACTGAATGACGAGCCACCAGTGTATATGAATATATTGCCACGATATTATGTGTCAGTCAGTGTATATGCCATTATATTGTGAAACAATCTGGTAAACAAGGAGACAAGTAGTCTGTTTGAGGTTGGAAAATCTGAAGTCAATGTTGGGGCAAAGGAATTTCTAAGAGGAAGTGAGTTTGTTTGGGTGTTGGAAATTGGGTTGAAAACATTAAGAATGTAAGGCATTGGGTCATATGCATAAAATCTTAGTATTACCTTTTGCTTTGCCTATAGTAAAAGGTGTTAGTAAGAGTTCATACTACATATTGTATGCATAAACTGGATTCTTCTGCTACATATGAAATACTACTCGACTTAAGGTTTTACTTTTTGATAATAATCAATTGGTACCTCTTCGGGTATTTCCGCAAAGGTTCGAGGAGGTTCACAACCCCCTTAATAGTCCATTGCTATTTGATTTCACCTGAGGTTAAGATTGGTTTAGAGGTTAAGTTCTTCTCCACATGTATATTTGGTTTGCATTCTACTAGAATAATATTCAAAATGTCAGATGAATTTATACATGAAGAAATCGGAGAACAAGTAATGTTCGTCAATCTTTAAAAGAACATCCAGTGGTTTTCAGCAAAAGAACACCCAAATCTCCCCAAACCTCAAAAGCCAGCAGTTAGAAATGAAAAAGTGTCAACTCTCACTGACATAAAATTAGAAAGATATTAAGGAAAAGGTGTGACAGAAAAGCAGTTAATGAAGATGATGAAAATGAAATCAGATATTAAGAGAACAGGAAACAAGAAAATTTCACTATTGCCTTGGGAGAGGGAAATGTTAATTTGATTTCCAAGGATGAAAATCATACTTCACATAAAATATGGTGTAAATATTATTATTGATATTATTTATCATAATATAGTTCATTTTAGAAGCTAAACAAGTAGTACTACCAATTTCTGAATCACGCTCTCCTCCAGCCATGGAAGTGCCAAAGAGGCTTAACCATACGCAATCTTTCGAAACGGCACAATTTTCCAAATTAAGTACAGAACTACATTTTTTGTTAAATAAACAATTGCAATTGACAAAATTCCAAGATTATTATTTTAAAAAATGAAAATTTTGTCACAGTTGAATCCTATTTAAATTGAAAAATAAAATTCAAAAGTAATCGTGTTCATTCATTGTGTATAATTTCAGCAACTTCATCCCTTTTCTCTTGACCTCCCACGTGTATTGCAGTTTCATTTTCATAATCGTCATCTGCATTGTAATCCGAATCACCACTATCATTCAAATCATCAAAGTCATCATCTTCAAGATACTTATAAATGATGTGTATAATACATGTTAGTATGAATGATGGGATACGAGGTAAAGCCACTCTCACACCAAAGACTTGGGAATCTTCTTTTAAAATGGCCAAAACAACGTTCAATAATCACTCTTTCTCCAAACGATCTGTTGTTAGACCTTTGCTGGGGATTGTTGGGATTTCTGTACTGTATCATTAGCCATGGCACATTCCCAAATCTTTCATCTGCAATTAATACCACATTTATTCTTATCGGCATCACTGCATGCAACGGAAATATATCTTACACCGTCCTGCATGCAGAGCACTGTTTCTCCACATTTGAGAAATGAGAACCGAGCCGGGCTAGCTCATATTAACACTGATAAAATATTCTGTAGTATCACACGTTACCTGAATATTGATTGAAACCCTTACGATTCAATCCAAACCTTCAATTCATAGAGATGAATTGAAGGTTTGGAAATTCTTACACGAGTGCAGTCTAGAGAACCTATTGCAGTTGAGATTTTGTACTTTTGCTGCCATTTATTCATTGCTGCTCTCATATTTTCAACAGTTAAAAGAAATTTAACCCACATAAGAGATTTTTTCAGTCACAAACGCAATTTATCTGGAAACCATGCCCTAAAGAATCCCTATTTCTTCACCTATCCCACGTTAAAATCCAGGATCTGCCACGTACCTCAAAAAAATTATCATACATTGCTCAGAAGTTAAGGCGGCCCAACATCTTTCTTCCTTCTTTCCTAAGAAATGTTCACATTTTAACCATTCCACATTTTCTTTCTCAAATCTATAGTTTCTTATATTCTCCATTTAATGGCATCCTTCTCTCTTTATACGACCTTCTATCACAAATTGGTAAAAATGTTGCCTTTCTTTAAATGCCACCAACCATTTTACTGAGCAATTGAAGTTAGGTACGAGGCATGCTACGAATTTTTCTTAGGAAAAGCTACAGAGCAGAAACTTTTACTACAGTTTATGCATAAGATTCATAGTATATTCGAAAAGCAAAAGTAAAACCTAAATCACAGCCTGTTGGATCACTTTTTCTACAATGCAAAGCATATACTAGGGTGTTTTGTATGATTCGTAGTATATTCCACAAAAATCTTAGCAAAAGCATATACTACACCTTTATGCATACTACCCAATATTTTTGTTACATTGTTATATTAACACTAGTAATCAAATTTTAAGCGCAACAAGGGTCCACAATGGGACCTTCCAAACATATCGGGATATTCATAGTGAAACAGAATTTAGAAATGAAATAAGAACCCAGAGAGATGTAACATTAAAAGGCATGCAGATTTACACTAATAAATGGCACTAAGCAAAATAGCATTGAATCGGAGAGAAAATGAATAAGTCTCTTAAAGAAACAA
Source organism: Teleogryllus oceanicus (assembly GCA_964035755.1). Taxonomy (NCBI): domain Eukaryota; kingdom Metazoa; phylum Arthropoda; class Insecta; order Orthoptera; family Gryllidae; genus Teleogryllus; species Teleogryllus oceanicus. The sequence goes on from CAXIVR010000001.1 coordinate 58,729,929, forward strand.
AAGTGGAAGAAAAGTGCACTCAGGAAACAGGGAATTCGAAATGTACCATTGTGTCGGCACCTGGAGGACAAGCCAGTGGCAAGGAGAGGATACAGAAATATAACAGGGTAAGGGGACAAAACAATCATTACTCAATATAAACACAAGAATTGAACATGTTTCTGAAAACGTAATTGAAATGTTTTATATTTACCGAGATCTAATCATGTATGTTGTAAGGAAAAATGGCTCTTCACCTTAACTTCCAAACATATTGATCCACATATAATTAGAATCACTGATATTATTTGTGAGAGTACACATGTCAGATGAATGCTGGATATTGCTTTTTGACATCGCTAATCTTTGCACTTGAATATACTCAACCTTTGAACTTAAAATATTTCAATTTGCCAACTCTTACCTCATACTCACACACACAGGCCTTCATGAGAAAGTTTTTGACACAACTTGAAACAAATGATGGCACATAAGCATTCATTCTACTAATTTTACAATTTTATTAAAATTCAATGTTTAATCTATAAAACCAGTTAATAATAGCAAGCAATAAGACATCTTGGGTCCACCATTTACATTTAAAGCAAAATCATGAAATTTGGTTGACTACAAAGTTCAAACTTCTTTCTAAACAAAAAATCTTCTGTGTTTCAAATGTAAAGATTATTGCAATTTTATAAAAATGTCAGAAGTTTTAATGAAAATTGGAAATATACTATACTGTAGGAAGGAAAATAAAAATATTTCATTATACATAATACGTGATATAACATCTTTGACTGCACTCCAAGGAATTCAACTGATGGACTGTGTAGTTTCTTGATTTACTTCACACCACAAATTTGCATTACTTCACACTTAAACTAGTCTCCCAGGAATTCTGG